>CM054188.1:12400000-13047500 GCA_028830015.1 Eucalyptus grandis x Eucalyptus urophylla | reverse complement strand
ATAAAAAATGATAGACAATTGATTATGTATCAAAGTCTAAATATTTCATTGTTTCATAAGAGTAAGCCCAAAATTAATCAAATATACCGAGAAAAAAGCTATGTTGCTAAGATTAATTTGGATAAATCCATTGCAAGACATCCAAAAATGGCTAAAAATAGATACAAAAATGATTATGATTTGTTGTTTGTTCCCGAAAAGGTTTTATCCACTAAAAGACGTCGAGAATTAAGAATTCGAGTTTGTTTCAATTCGAGGAAGAATTCACCTATTTGTCCATTCTCATTTGATATAACAAAGAGAATGGATAAACTCTACTGTGGTGAAAACGAATTGGTCCATTCTCATTCGATATAACATATTTCATTTAGTATAATTTTATTAATTTTATTTTATATAAACTAGGTATATACATTTTATTTAACGTGTTACTCACCTGTCCGCCTAAATTAACTGGGTATTAATAAAATAAAATAAATAGAACAGAGCAAATAAAGCGGTTTCCTATTCATTTATTTAATACGTTAAGACAGAATTGGATTCCAAATTGACAGGTTATTTGCCTCATTATTAACAGATCGATATTAAAAATGAGGCAAATGTAGAAAAATTCAAATTATTAAAGGATGAGATCAATTCAGAAGTGTTTTTTTAGTTATTATAGCAGACAGAATTCCATTAATCATACAGGTGCGCAAACCACTAATTTAACACCCAAGAAAGCAATTAAATAATGCAACCTCAAAGCAACGAAAGCATCTGCCTTATCAGCAATCCTAGATATAATTTCTAATTAACAAGCAATCACTCAATTTTCGTTTTCACTTTTTTAAATGAGAACATAATCCATATGCAATGCAATGCTTTTAATCTAATATGAAAGCATATGACAATATGTCCTGAACTATATGAATGAGTAAAAAAAACACTAATGATTTCTTAATGAACATGCAACAATTAGATTGCAATCTAAATTAGCCAAAATGACCTAATTCTAATGACGAGCAATTTAATTAGAAATGAACCTAAGAACAATCACTAAAATGACGTGAATTTCATGGACCTAATTCTATATGACATGCACATGATTTTTCCATTCTAAAAAATGCAATCTATCCTAGAAATTGCAACTAATTTATCCTAAGACAAATTTTATGAAATTTGAAATTTAAGAAAAAAAAATGCAAAAATGATCTAGCTAGATTAAAATTCTATCTAATTCAAACTAGAGATTAAGTCATATTAAATCCTAATTTAAACTAAGACATTATCTAAATCTAAAATGTAATTTATCTAAAAAGATGATCTAAATTTAAAATAAAACATGCAATTCTAATCTAATATGCATAATGATTTTTTTTTTGTGTTTTTCTTTATGAAATTCGAAATTAAAACTAACACATAATTAAACATGCAATTCAAATAAAAAACTAACAACCTAGCACTTTTTTTTCCTTTTTCATGATTGAAAATAAAACCCCTATTCTAAACATGCAAAAATAATTTAAAAAAAAAACAAAGCTAATTCAATTTTTTTTTGGATTTCCTTTTCCTTTTACGAAAATAAAATTAACTCACCACCACGACATCAAATCAAGCAAGATAATGTTGATATATAAAAATTGGCAAATCAAAGATCAGGTTGACCAATTTTAAAATTAAATCGCAAATCGAATCTCGAGATGAATTGCGAATAGAATTTCGAGCGTGAAAATCAGACTGTCAATCCCTAATTTGAGGGACACTTTCATGTTGAAATATCCATGATGTATTTAAGGAACAATTCTACTAAAAAAAAAATTTATAAAGGAAAAAATATAAAAATTCAAGAAAGAGATAATAAATAAATAAACTACCTAATTTTCCTTTTTTTCCCTTTTTTTTTTTCTCTTTCTTTTCCCTTTTTCAAACACGGCTTGCTCGTGCGGCTGATCTCCGGGCAGCGGGTCCCGATCGTAGGAGGGCGTCGCGGTCGGAGCTCCGGCGAAGGTCTGGCGAGGAGGATCGACGGCGAGCAGACTGGCGGGTAGAGGCGTCGCGGCCGGAGCTGGGCAGAGGAGCAGGCCGTCAGACGGAGATGTGGGCGCGGTCGGTCGTCACTCGGGCGTGTTGGAGCTCGTATCTGATCTTGGCGTCGCGGGTCGGCAGCAAGTCGGGCTCTGAGCGGGTGCGTGGACGGAGGACTCGGGGCCGGCAGATCGGTGACAGCAGAGGCAGAGCAGGGCGTCGGCGTCAGGGACAGAGGCGCGGCTGCGGGTCGATTGGAACGGGAGCAACGGCGTGCGGATCCGGACTTCAATCGACGGCGAGAGCAAAGGGTCCGGATCTGGCGGAAGGCGGAGCAGCAGACCGGCGATGTAAACCTCGGTGGCGTCGACAGCAGAGACGCGATTGATCGGAAGGTGGAAGCGCGGCGGCCAGCTCAGATCTGCAAGTGTCGGGGCTCGGGCGGAGGGCTGCGGGCAGCGCGGCTGCTGCGAGCGAGGCAGACGCGGCGGTGCGGCTGATTTGGGGCTCCGGTGGCGTCGGGTCGCGATTGGGTGCAGAGCTGGCGGAGCGGCCTGGGCAGGAGCGTCGCTGGCGATGTGGAGCAGCGAATGGACGGAGCAAAGCGTGGAGAAGATGATTGAACAGTAACTGTCCAATCCTCTCCCCTTTTGCTTTTTGCTTTTTGCTTTTTACATGTGTTCTTTTGCTTCTGATGCGCCCCCTTCTCTCACCGGACACGATTGCTTTTATAGGTAAAAATAGGTGATTTTCGTAGAATATTTTATCTCGACTTTTTCAATATACAAGAAGATAATTCATAACCTCTCACTTATCTCCTAAATATTTTCTACTGATTTTTAAAGATAAGATCATAACCCAATTTTCTTAAATTTTAAAAATCATCATTTCAAATCTCAATTTCAAAAAACGGACTCGGGCTAACTTGTACATTTCATGGGCTTACTAAAAATCACTAATTCGACTCATCCATCATCGGTCCAGTAAACAAGTGTAAAAAATGCAAATTAAAAACAAATACACCTAAATCTATATGTCATGCAATTACTATTTTTTCAGGAATTAAATTAACTCCTAATTTTTTAATCTGATAAATTGACTATACGGATTGTCAAAATTTAGATGTCAACAGACAAGTACAAAAGCATGGACCACCGAGTGTTGGCCAACCCCAACCGAGAGCCACATGTGTCGATAGCAGTTCTCTGCTACCTGAGCAATCGCTAGAATGAGTTCAGACCGTTCCCGGAGCTTGTGTCCTCGGATAAGCCCGCTACTTTTCAGCAGTTCACCCTAAGCGAATACATGAGGAGATTCTTTACTAAGGAGTTGGACGGGAAAAGTCTGATAAACTACTTCAGGGCGTGATTGAGAGGTCCGTAGGCCAAAAATGGTGATAAAAGAATAAGATGCATCCTTATAATAATGAAGGAAATACTGGATTCCTCCCTTAAATTCTACTTAACCTTGTGTTATTATTGTTCTTGTAGTGGTTAATTTGCACTTATTGTTTATATATTCCTTGTGTGAAGGTAACTTTACATCAAATATTTTTTTATAATTAGATAAAAACCATTTCTTAAATTATACGATCTTTTATATGATGACCTTCGATTAAGGTAATTTTTTTTATTTTAAGTGAATATTAGTAATGATATTTAGCTTTTAGCATCGTAAAAAAAAATTCATAAAACAAACTTTAATTGCGCCACTATCTAAATTTATATCAATAATTTTCTTTAGTATATTTCCCTCGGTTAAGATAAAAGCAATTTCCACTATCTTTAATTATTTATACTATTTTACTAGGCAAAGTTTTTTCCTTCAAATAATAACAGCAAACCTTAATCAAACCTTTACACCATTCTCTATTAGAATTGTAGATCTGCCATTGTTTAAAGTATTAATATGCCAAAAAAACCCCCAAACTAATATACCTCTACCACATTTACCCAAACTAGTTCTGGATCTATCATTATTCAAAGGGTGAATGTGACACGAGAGGACCATTTTGGGATATTTATCACAAAAAATTTAATTTGGGATATATGTGACAAGGGTTTAACAATTTTAGGTTTTTTGTATGATATTGGCCCTTGTTCAAAATTAAGGAACTAGATAATGTTTGTCTCGAGCTTTCTATCAATAGCTAATTTGCTCAAACCCACCCATCGAATCATAACTTATCACAACTTTTAGTTTCAACTACCCAATAAGAATGTGGTTGGGAATATTTTCAATCTTTGGTTCCTGTGCATTTTTTGAAATTAGAAATCACAAGCTTTCTTAGTATCAAGAATCATACCGATCAGGAGTCACATGAGACGGAAATAAAAATTAAAATTTCATTTTGTTGTAAAACAGAAAGAGTCAGACCTCATATTTGATTGCATATAATTCTCTATAGGTGACCTTTAACTCCCAAAACTTTCAAACATATTTTAACTTGTTTGAAGGTATCCAACCATATGCTAATAGCCCAATTTAATACTCAATTTGTTTTTAAGGAGTTCAACCATTAAAGTTAGAAGGCATTGATTCAAATTGATGTTCATTGATTTGTATTTGTGAATAGTATGGATCATGAGCCTTTTGCGGATGCAAGAATAATACAAACCAAATACCAAACCAAAAAAGTTCATAAGATTGAAATTTCATAGAATTTTTAGAACTAATTATCTTGGAAAATTAATAAAACTGTGTCACGTCATCGTTCACGTATCGGCATTGTGTGTCACGTGCAAGCATGGGGTAGGTGTACACTATTCGCAGCTCTCAAATATTAGACCTATCAATAGCTTCTCAAACCCTTGTCGTTGTCCGTTCTATCCCCACCCATTCTCTAGCCTTCCAAGGAAAGAAAATGCAGTAGTCTTTTGATTTCTTTGAAGTGTCGTCGTTACCGTGTCTCCAAGTAATTCTTCCAAATTTTATATTTGGAAAATGTGGAGCAATGATGCTTAAGACAGTAGTTATTTTTCCTGAATTGATGCTTTCTAAGCTAAAGAAAAACAAATGCCAGGATTTTTATGTTTAGGGATATTTGGAACAAAGGATAAATTTTTCCAACATCACCATTCATACATTATATATATATAAGCGGATGATTTTAATGTTTAGGGATATTGGAAAGACGAAGAAATTTATCAACATGGAGATTCAAAACAAGCTTTAAAATGTTTAAGCCTTTATGACGGTACGCCAATTTTTTCATCATATTAATAAGCCAGAAGCATGACAGACAAGATGCCCCCAACATTTCCATTACAATGAATGGACAATCTGCTGCAATCATGTGGCATCGTTTACACTGTGGGCAAGTCAATTACGTCTTTTGAAGCAAAAAATAATTATTCATGTAAAATAAATAAGACTTCTTATTTTCATGAGTTATTTTGTAAAAAATCCATCAATGGATAAATGTATTGATTAACAACTTTATCTCATCTCTAACGTATTTCAATTTAAAATAGTGAATTCTTGTAATCTCATAAACAACCTAACAAAAATATAGTCATATTTTCTTTTTTCGGTACATATGTGTGTAATCACTTCAATTATGTTGAAAAGTTGGTTCTATTAACTAATGATTTAAATGTTTCATGCCAAGATGATTTTATGAACCAAATAACAACTTCGCCTAGATATAGGATGTTTGAGGGAAAAATTGTTAGGAGTTATCTCACATCAATTTTGGAATGGACTAGTGGTCGGTTTATAAGTGTGAGAGAAAATCTCAACTTTTGAATTAGCTTTTAGAGTAAGAAAGGGCCAAGACCACTCAACAAAATCAAAATTAGGTGGTGAACTTGGGTTAAGATTTGTATAAAGGAGGTGATTGGTTGTCCTAGAGGTCTAAAATCAACGTCATCATTAAAGCCGAAAAATACCTCGTAAAAACAATAGTTTTAAAGGCTTGAGGTTCCTCATCTAAAGGATATTGCGTTCTATAGGCTTTTGTTGACTGAACTTCCTCGTGACCTCTCGTTAGGACAATCCAATGTGTATTGTACCCGTTTACAAGACATTGTTCCAAAAGGCAATCGAAAGTATGCTATAAAACATGGTCCATGTGGTAATGGCACATGCAGAATATCTATTCACCAAGGTTCTGACTTGGAAACTATTTAATCATCGAGTTGGTCGCAAAACAAATAATTCATTATTTTAATTTGGAAAGTATTCAAGTAACAAGCCATCTATTTGGTATGCCAAATTTAATCCACTTGCTACTCATCTATGTTATGATTATAACAAATTTCTATAACTTAGTCAAATTGAGCATAAATTGGGAGGTGCCTCTAATTGTAAAACAAAAACATGTATGCCCTTAACATATAGCAAACATAAGATAAAGATTAATTTATTTGGAGGCACTTTTAAAAAAAAATTAAATATTTCATTAAGGTAAGGAATTATAGTAGGGCCTAAAAAATGGGCTTTAGTACATAAAACTTGCCAAAGGGCTTGGAGAGGAGACAAGGCCATATTTAGAAATAAAGTGTTTCTCCTATAGGTTTGGCAACCCAATCCGCCACTCAATTGGCCTCTCTAAAATGATGGGCTACCTAGATATTTAAGAAGGAAAGTAACAAATCCTTGTATTTCATGATAAGAGTCTGAGCTTCTCTAGGGAACTGATCTAGACTCCTTAAAGCACTGACCAAGTCTAAGTTGTCAAACTCGAGTAAAAATGCTTTGTTGATATCTAAATTTTTGCGTATTCTTGATTTGCATATTAGGAGCATTTTCATAATAAATATATCCACATAAATCGCACTCAAGTTGGTCCAGTTATGAATTACAATTAGCCCGAGTGTGTTTCACTTCAAGAGAGGCAAGTCGAATCCCACACTTAAAAGGTACAGATCTTTAGCTATGGAAAAGAACAGTTAATCTAAGTGAAAGCCATCATTATCTCGAAGTGACATTAGAAATTTCCAAGTGGAGAAAGATCATTGTTTAAAAATAATCATATCTTCGACAGATTAAGATCTAGTAATAACAACCAATGGAATGATAATAATATAATAGTTCAATAATTAGTAGATATGATCTCTTGTCATATTTAGAAAAAATTTAGCTTGTGCAATCTAGATGGGTTGACTCGTTAATTTATTTTCTACTTGTTATGTAATTCGTTACGGCATCTTGCCTTGTCTACCTTCAAAAGGAAAAAAGAGGGAGAGCGTTGAGGCCCGGCGTTATCATCTCTCCCTTCGGCGTGAAATCCCTCGTTACGCGATGGCGGGGTTTGACTTTGACCGATGAACAATCACGCTATGTCCTTCGTTCATGTCATTCCTCCTTCCCCCAGTCTCTTTCCTCACACCCACCACCCCCCTCACCCTCGCATACATCGATCGAACCAGGAATCGGAGTCGAGCCATGGGCGTCACGGATAGCGGTGGACAGGCCTTCGACCGAGCCCAGGAGCTCAAGCAGTTCGAAGAGTCCAAGCTCGGCGTCAAGGGCCTCCTCGACTCCGGCCTCGCCTCCCTCCCTCCCCTCTTCATCCACCCGCCCGAGACCCTCTCCGACCTCAGGCCCGCCCGCCCCCGCCCCGGCTCCATCCCCACCATCGACCTCTCCGGCTGCTGCGACTCCGCCCGCCCCCCCGCCGTCGTCGGGGAGGTGGCGCGCGCCGCCCGCGAGCTCGGCTTCTTGCAGGTGGTCAACCACGGCGTGCCCGCGGAGGTCCTGGACCGCACCGTCGCGGCCGTGAAGGCCTTCCACGAGCAGCCGGCGGAGGCGAAGGCGAGGATCTACCGGAGGCAGTCGGACACCGGCGTGTCCTTCTTCTCCAACGTCGACCTGTTCCTCTCCAAAGCGGCGAGCTGGAGGTAAGTAAGCCACGAGCATGTGCAATCAAATTCATGAAATTGATGAAAATTAGATTTATAAAAGCTAGATCGGCAAACGACACTACTGAACTGATGTATCATATTATGTCTGAAAAGAAGGCAGAGACACATCCTGATGTGTTGACTGTCGTATTGACAAATTATGCATCATACGGTTAGAGAATTCATTTTGACAAACGAAAGAAAAAATCATTTGAAGGAAAAAAAATTGGGCAAGCGAAAAGATCCAGTTCAATTAATGTCCAGAATGATGATATGCAGAGACACGCTCCAAGTAAGGCTGGGGCCAAAATTAGCGGACGTGGAAGAGATCCCTGAGGTGTGCAGAAATGAGGTGTTGGAGTGGAATCAGCAGGTCGAACGGCTGGGGAGCATCCTGCTGGGGCTGTTGAGTGAGGGGCTGGGATTGAGTCCCGGCAAGCTGCAGGAATTGACATGTTTGGATATGAGGATGATGGTGGGGCATTACTATCCGTACTGTCCCCAGCCCGACCTGACGGTCGGCTTGACATCCCACGCGGACCCAGGAGTGATCACGGTGCTCCTGCAGGACCAGGTCGGTGGGTTGCAGGTGAAGCACGGCGATGAGTGGGTGGATGTGACGCCAGTCCCAGGTGCTCTTGTTGTGAATATTGGTGACATCCTTCAGGTAAACTCCCTTTGAGGACTTCGCACCTGAGTTGAAAAGTTAAACTACTGTGAAATACAAGTTAATTCACATGCTTTTGATTTTTCCAGATCATGTCTAACGATGAGTACAAAAGCATAGACCACCGGGTGTTGGCCAACCCCAGCCAAGAGCCACGTGTGTCGATAGCAGTTTTCTGCAACCCAAGCAATCGTGAGAATGAGTTCGGACCATTCCCAGAGCTTGTGTCCTCAGATAAGCCCGCTGCTTTTCGGCAGTTTACCTTAAACGAATACATGAGGAGATTCTTTACTAAGGAGTTGGACGGGAAAAGTCTAATAAATTACTTCAGAGCATGACTGAGAGGTGCATAGGTCAAAAGAGGTGACAAAAGAATAAGCTGCTTCCTTGTAATACTGAAGGAAATACTGAGTTCTTCCCCTAAACTCAAATAGACCTTGTGTGATTGTTGTTCTTATAATGTTAATTTGCATATATTCGTTTGCACATTCTATGGGTGACAGTAAATTGTGCGCTGGATGAAGTTTGTTCACTAAACTCATTCCACAGAGACTGAACCAATCACAGACATGGGAACTCAACAGCAAGATTGCACGAGATGAATAGTTTACTGTCCACTGGAAAATAAGAGGCAGTATCCTGGAAAACCTATAGAGGCAAAGAAACGAATGAATTTGATTCTTGCCAATTACATGTACAGGCATCTATAATCACGTCTTCCCACTGCCGAACCATTCAGCCATTTCTTCATCGTCCTCAAAGTCTGGTGATTCTGAGTTCCTATAAATTCTGGATGAGCGTGGCTCCTCTGGATTTGCCTTTTCCTCTGCAGTCATTCTGCTTCTTTCCAGCATCTTCAGTTTCCACATTTCCCTCTTTTCTGTGTCACGAGACACATCGCTCATGCCTCCTGCAATTGGAAAATCAAGAATTCCAGAAACCTTGTTCGATGAGTTTGTTAACTTTGTTTTCTCAGTGACCCCGTTCTCTCCATGCACAAATCTCCACCTATTTGTGACTTGCATTTGACTATTTCTTCTCAGAGACCACATAGAATTTCTATCTTCAACGGCTCCATGACCTTGATGATGATTTCCAGCATCATGCTCTCATTGAGACAAGCCCTTTGAATTTGATGCTTTAGGCCTTCTATAATCACACTTCAAGCATACCATATTCCTTCTAAAGTTGATGTAATTGCACCTACCAGTCACAGATCCATAAGGGCAGAACAGCTCATGAACAACTATAACTGCTCAATGTAGGTGTTAACTAAAAGAATGGATTAGCAAGAACTCACGATTCACATTCCCACTCCCCAGGATTGAGTTGCCTTTCCGAGGGTTTCTCTTTGCACCACAAACATCTAGTATTCTTTGCAAAATTTAAGAAATTGCATCTGCAAAACGCAACAGTTTCTATAAGCAAGGAGCTCTGCTCACCACAAATCAGGGAACAAGTGAGAAAAGGCATGAGAAGCAATCGCTTGTCACATATCCAGCCTCCATTCTTTAGCGGAAGATGATCTTGGTCTTCCTGTAGTTGATTCAGTCTTTCCTGAGAAAAAGCATCGCATCGCAAGCATTTGATGTTCTTAGCAAAGTTTAAGAAGTTGCACCTGCCATATGCAGAATTATATCAAATATTTGGAGCAAACTCAAATTAATCAATAGGATGTTAACAATTGCATTACTTGGGGCAATGCCAATCTCCTTGTTTCATTGGAACATCTTTGTAGCCTTTCTCTTCCGAACTTGAATGCGAGGATAAATCACCAGCTGGTGTGGATTTCAACGAATCAGAGCCAAGTACATCAGTGCCATACTCTGTCATTTGCTTTAGCAGTGCTCTGACTGATTCCTTAACTGTTCTAGTCAGACATGGTTTATTCTCCACAGTATCGCTTATGGGGTCAAGTTCATATGTCAACAAGATTCGCATAACATCAACTGTGTGCCCTCCTTCATCTTCACGCGCCTTCACAAATGCTCTCTCACAGTTTCCCCTCAAGTTGCAGGAGCTGCAAACCTGGCAAAGCAGCTGTCTGTAATGAATATGACTGACGAAACCATATAATCTAATGATTACTGGAAGTCTTTCAGAAGAGGACATACATTTCCCTCATCGATGCCCACATGCGCCCTCAAGCGCTTACCAGAGTTCACCACTTTTCTGTCTGTGCTGGGGCATCTACACTCTGCTATGACCTGAATATGTTTCTTTGACAAATACCTATCAGGAAATGTCTTGTTAAAACCTTCTATGAGTTAAGCGACTGTTTCTATTTGCAAATGAGGAAACCTTCGGTTTCTCAAGTAAAGCTATGTTGTCGGATGCCTATTTGGTGATGATATTGCATTGGACAGTCATTAGCCACATTGAATAGCTAACCTCCAAATCAGAATGCATACCGTCAAATTGATTACCAGCTAAATTCTTAATATGTATTATTATCACATGCCCAATGTAATATGAATTGCCTCTTTTCAGGTTACGTCATCGAAAATCTTCGGCTCCAGGTTCTAGTCAAATACTTCATTTCGAGAGCAAGGCATAGTAACATAGAAAGGCCTGATAGTGGATGGGTAAGCTTGAAACCTAAAGGCGAGTCCTGTGGATTCTCTTTTCTAGGTAAAGGAGGATGCACACAAGGCACCATGTTGTTGCCACTATGCAGAAAAAGATGGACTAAGATGCCAACAAAGGTGCTTTTAACAATATTACATTTAGCTTACTAACAGAATTCTGGATAAAAGAAAGCTCAGGAGAAAATGTCTAGTTTCTAAAAAATGGTCGCTTGTATCACTTACAAAAATGAACGAAGAAAATATTTTCATCATCCACGAAAATATTTAGATATTTATTGTTATCAATTATGAAAATATTTATCATTGACTAATAATTTCAAACGATACAAACAATCATTTCTAAGAAAATATTTTCTAAATCATTCATTGTTCGTGAAAAAAAACAAACTACAAATCTGTAGATATATGATAATAGGCCATCACTTCATAGCTGACACGACATGGTGATATTATCCAAAACAACATGACCATTCACAAGCTCCTAGGAAAACTATCTATTCTCTCTTCTTCAGGATTTCAAAATGAACAAAGAAAGAAGAAAACTCCTTTCCTTCACAATGTTGTGATTCTTGGCCTGGTTTGAAGACGGTGGAGTTCCGTTTCCTACAGATAGCAGGCTCTTGGCCTCAAAGCAAGCGAAATATAAATTGACCAGGAAAGACAGTCAAACGTGACACAGTTAGATCTCTAAATGACAATATGATGGTGGGTATGCAAAATCTAACAAGAACCTGGAAAAACTCTGAGCTTTCTTGAAGCTCGTATGAGCAATCCCTTCCCTACCTACCCACAAATATATACTCCTCAAGAAGGCACAGAGGTCTATTACCTCACCATCATCACCAAAGCCCAATGTCTCTGTAATTAAATCAAACAGGTAAAGCGCACCAATCAAAGGGTCATCACTTTCAGTACCTCATAACGTCGTATCTGTCGCGGGCGAAATTCAGGCATGCGGTTCTAATGAGATTCGATCCTTTCGGGCCCAACTCCACATTCTTGAAATGGGTTGATTGGTTTCAGCTCCCCAAGCACATCGTTGCCAGAGAAGTCGAGCTCGGAGTCGGGGTTCGGGGCATCGGTGTACTGGCGGGAACGAGCGGAGGTAACGACGAATCTGAGGTTGGGGAAGTGATTTTTCAGATGCCGACGACTTGTTGGGAAGAGCTTGTGCATTGAGCCTGAGAGGACGCGAGCTTTGGCGGCAGATGGGCACGGAAGGCTCGCTTTTGGACGTTTGGGAAGTTGACGCAATGACAGGCTACCCACTCGCATACTGTGGAAGCAGAAATCTCGCGCCAAATTACATTGCCCAAAGACGTGGGGACATTTTGGTCCAAAGGAATAGGTTATCAGCTAAAGTTAATCGTAATTTTGAAAGATTTCGATCCAAATTTGAAATTACAATTAGACGGATTTTTTTTTTTAAGTCGACTTACTCTACTTCTATTTTAACTCTCACTCTCATATTTCTGCCCTGCATCATCATAAGGTATGAGACTCACTCCTGAAACTAATTCGTCCTCACTCCAACTTATGAGAATGTGAGAATTCGAACCCCCATCTTCTCCTTTCATGTTGAAAGGGTGACCACTGGACAATTAGACAAATTACAACTCCACTTTTTCTCCCCACTTCTCTCTCTCTCATGATACACCAGCCCCACCGTGCCACTGTTGTCCCAATATTTTCTCCCGCACAACTGTCGTATGTAATATTTCTATAGCGCGTCTTGCCACCGTCTCCCATCACTATTGCTTGCCCGCACAAAGCTAATCTCTCTCTCTCTCCCTCTGCCTCAGCCCCAGCCGAGGTTACGAACACCTTGCGTCAACACCTAGCCTGGAGCGATGCCAAATTTGGTGTCGGCTAAGGTCGTTTCTTGCTTCCTCTGCCCCCCGTTGAGTATAGAAGAGACGGGTTGACGAGTCGCAACTCCCAACCAAATTAACAACCACCACGGTCACAACCCTCCCGCATTGTATAAGGCATTGTATAAGGCACTGGCTAGGTCAGGCCTAGGCTCAGCAAATGTCAGCAGCATGGCCAGGTTAGACTCGACACACAATACAGAGGAAGAGAGAGAGAGATAGTAGCGGGGGCTCGGAGACAGACCGACAACTGTGGGTCCCTTGCAGGCGGCGGAAGCTCGTCTAGGCATGCTCGTGGTGTATGATACCAGTTGTTCGTGCATAGTGTAGTGCTAGTGGTGGTCCTGTGCAGACGAGCGAAGGGCAAAATGACAGTAAGCACATTCAAACTGGGAGACTTGAGCAGGAAATTTGACATTACAAGGAATCATCTGCACCAAAATACTAGCGCGAAGTACCATCACATGATCAAATGAACCCAGAAAAGAATTCCTAGAAAAATAAAACTAGAAGCTATTTTCCTTTTTATCTGAAAGAAAGGCCGAGGATGAGGACAACTCTTTAAGTCACGATTTCGCTTAGCCTTTTGCAGAGACTGTTTCTTTCGACAGCAGCGACTTTATTCTTCTCGACAGGTCTCTCGTCACATCTACGATGAGCGACTTCTTTTGAATTCTGAACGTGATAGCTAGCTTCGTTGTATCAGGAACACCTTTCTTCAACATGGATTCGTCCTCCATTATTTTGGTGGGAAAATGTTCCGATGCGATCACGCAGAGAGCAATGATGGTACGAAAGGCGGCCACTTCCGTCTCAATTCCGCATGGAGCCTCAGCCGAAATAGATTTAAGAGTGCTCAAGTCGTGTTTTTGCACCGATTCACTTTCACTTTCGAGGAGGACCCTCAGAGCTGCCAGCAAGCGGCCCTCTACCAAGTCTGGACCTCCTAGAGTTACCTATATTTCAAGAAAATTGAAAAAGAAATTGCGTATTGTCAGAAAGGATCAGAATCAACAAGCCAATATAGATGCCAACAAGATCTTACAAATAGAATGGTAAGAGAAATGCATCTATAGTCATGTGGCATCCCTTGATTCTCAAAGTTAAGGCAAATTTAGGCATGAATTCTGAAATGCCGCAAGAGCGGTTTCATCACTTAAAGTACTCTTCCGGAACATAATAAAAATATGATGATGGATAAAACCTTGAGATCAGGAGTGTCTCCATATAGATTTAACTGGGACAAGATCTCTTGCTGCCATGGAGCCGGTGAAGAGAAATTTGATGACGAAACCCCAGCAGCCAAACTTGCAGCATCTAGAAGAGCTCCGTCGTACTTAAGTTCGATAGTGTCATATCGATTTGAAGGTATAACAAATCCATAATCCAGAAGAAAAAGATCATTGCTCAAACAACCATAATTAAGAAGCAAAGGATCATTTGCTCCGATTTCTTTCTCGGCAACAACCTGGAGAGAGCTGTGACACATGAGACCAAGACCGAATACTATCATAACTACATAACGGCTAGAAACACTAGGGACCGTAAGTGAACAGAACCTTTTCCCACCACCAAAAAAAAAAAAAAAATGGAACAGAGAAAGCAAAATTGACAACAAAAGCAAGAATATACAAACATGCCTTGACTAGCATTTCTGGTTGTTCTTCACCTTGCTCCTGGACAATACGTGCATTTGGATCAAAGCTATGGTTGCACATATCTATAAGAGGAAGCATCATAGGCACATCGCTATAGGCCCCTGTTACGGACTTCTTTCCATATAGCCTAAAGGCCCTAGATGAGACAGCTGACATAGCCCATCCAAGTGAAGATGCATTAATATTTTCTCCTCAAAAAGGATGATCCTTCATGTTAAAATCGCTGATGGCATTCTTAACTTCCTTCTCAAAATCAAGAAGAAATCAGCATCTCTTGTTTACCTGGCATGAAATAAAGGCTTATCACATGACTGTTACCGAAGAAGAAACCTTGTGTGAGGCATCACCAAGGTCACCAAGAACATACATATGCTATGAGCTCTAATGCAAGGTCATGATGTCCGAATAACACAACATCCGATCATTTCTCAGAAGAAGCAGCTACCAGTTTCACAGGTAAAATGCTAAGTTTCTGCCACGTGTACAAACAGAGATCAATCTTTTAACAGGTCGCAAAAAGAACAGAATGCTAACTATCCCTCAGTGTTATTGCTATACAACCAAGAAAATTCAGTAGTGATCGCAAGGGGGGAACTTGACCAGATCCCGTTCCAAAGAAGCCTATGCCTATCGTCTCTGCAATCTAGAAGTTGAAAGATTCGGTGCAGCTAGCAGGATGCAAAACTTTTTAACTCTGGGTTACTTGTTTCTTTGGTAGCAAGGCAAAATTTGGCTCGGATGCCTTCCCTGAGTTGCTTCATATACAGAAGAATTAAGTTCGTTCATGTCCAGTGGTAAAAGTTCACCAGTTTTTTAGGCACTTCACATTATGAGCGAACACCGCAAATCACAAGCATTGGATGGAGGCCCACTTCTTTTCGATTTCAAAAATATTTTGGAGGACTCCTGATAAAGTAGAGGAGCATACTGCAAGTTCTTAATGTCCTCTCCCGGAAAGAAAATGGATACACTGTAAGTCTCAGGAAGGTTGCTGATGTAGAGCCACCAGAAGGACCACCGAGTGTTGGCCAACCCCAACCGAGAGCCATGTGTGTCGATAGCAGTTCTCTGCAACCCAAACAATAGCGAGAATGAGTGCGGACCGTTCCCGAAGCTTGTGTCCTCAGATAAGCCCGCTGCTTTTCGGCAGATCACCTTCAGCGAATACAAGAGGAGATTCTTTACTAAGGAGTTGGACGGGAAAAGTCTGATAAACTACTTCAGGGCGTGATTGAGAGGTCCATAGGCCAGAAATGGTGATAAAAGAATAAAGATGCATCCTTATAATAATGAAGGAAATACTGGATTCCTCCCTTAAATTCTACTTAACCTTGTGTTATTATTGTTCTTGTAGTGGTTAATTTGCACTTATTGTTTATATATTCCTTGTGTGACGGTAACTTTACATTAAATATTTTTTATAATTATTATAAAAAATTTAAATTTCGTTTTAATTAATTTATCAGATTAATAATTAGATAGAAACCATTTCTTAAATTATACGATCTTTTATATGATGACCTTCGATTAAGGTAATTTTTTATTTTAAGTAAATATTAGTGATGATATTTAGCTTTTAGCGTCTTAAAAAAAAAACTTCATAAAACAAACTTTAATTACGCCACTATCTAAATTTATATCAATAATTCTCTTTAGTATATTTCCATCGGTTAAAATAAAAGCAGTTCCCACTATCTTTAATTATTTATACTATTTTACTAGGCAGAGTTTTTTCCTTCAAATAATAACGGCAAACCTTTATCAAACCTTTACACCATTCTCTATTAGAGTTGTAGATCTGATTGTTTAAAGGATTAATACCACAAAAAACCCCAAACTAATATACCTCTATCATATTTACCATATTTTAAAGGGTGAATGTGACACGAGAGGTTCATTTTGGGATATTTATCACACAAAATTTAATTTGAGATAAATGTGACAAGGGTTTAACAATTTTGGGTTTTTATTTTTTTTTTTGCAATATTGGCCCATGTTCAAATTTAAGGAACTAGATAATGTTTGTCCCGAGCTTTCTATCAATAGCTAATTTGCTCGAACCCACCCATCGAAATCATAACTTATCACGACCTTTAGTTTCAATTACCCAATAAGAATGTTGTTGGGAATATTTTCAATCTTTGGTTCTAGTGTATTTTTTGAAATTAGAAATCACGAACTTTCTTAATATCAAGAATCATATTGATCATAAGTCACATGAGACAGTAATAACAATTGGAATTTCATGTTGTTGTAAAACGGAAAGAGTCCGACCTCATTTATTGCATATAATTCTTTATAGGGAGACCTTTTTAACTCTCAAAACTTTCAAACATATTTCAACTTGTTTGAAGGTATCCAACCTTATGCTATTAGCCCAATCTAATACTCAATTTGTTCTTAAGGAGTTCGACCATTAAAGTTAGAAGGCATTGATACATCAATTTGTATTTGTGAATAGTACGGCATCTTGCCTTGTCTACCTTCAAAAGGAAAAAAGAAGGAGATTGTTGAGGCCCGGCGGTATCATCTCTCCCTTTGGCGTGAAATCCCTCGTTATGCGATGGCGGGGTTTGACTTTGACCGATGAACAATCACGCCATGTCCTTCGTTCATATCATTCCTCCTTCCCCCAGTCTCTTTCCTCACTTCCACCACCACCACCCCCACCCCCACCCCCACCGCCCTCGCATACATCGATCGAACCAGGAATCGGAGTCGAGCCATGGGCGTCACGGACAGCGGTGGACAGGCCTTCGATCGAGCCCAGGAGCTCAAGCAGTTCGAAGAGTCCAAGCTCGGCGTCAAGGGCCTCCTCGACTCCGGCCTCGCCTCCCTCCCTCCCCTCTTCATCCACCCGCTCGAGACCCTCTCCGACCTCAGGCCCGCCCGCCCCCGCCCCGGCTCCATCCCCACCATCGACCTCTCCGGCTGCTGTGACTCCGCCCGCCGCCCCTCCGTCGTCGGGGAGGTGGCGCGCGCCGCCCGCGAGCTCGGCTTCTTGCAGGTGGTCAACCACGGCGTGCCCGCGGAGGTCCTGGACCGCACCGTCGCGGCCGTGAAGGCCTTCCACGAGCAGCCGGCGGAGGCGAAGGCGAGGATCTACCGGAGGCAGACGGACACCGGCGTGTCCTTCTTCTCCAACGTCGACCTGTTCCTCTCCAAAGCGGCGAGCTGGAGGTAAGTAAGCCACGAGCACGTGCAATCAAATTCATGAAATTGATGAAAATTAGATTTATAAGAGCTAGATCGGCAAACGACACTACTGAACTGATGTATCATATTATGTCTGAAAATAGGGCAGAGACACATCCTGATGTGTTGACTGTCGTATTGACAAATTATGCATCATACGGTTAGAGAATTCATTTTGACAAACGAAAGAAAATATCATTGGAAAAAAAAAAAGGGCAAGCGAAAAGATTCAGTTCAATTAATGCCTGGAATGATAATATGCAGGGACACACTCCATATACAGCTGGGGCCGAAATTAGCGGACGTGGAAGAGATCCCTGAGGTGTGCAGAAATGAGGTGTTGGAGTGGAATCAGCAGGTCGAACGGCTGGGGAGCATCCTGCTGGGGCTGTTGAGCGAGGGGCTGGGATTTAGTCCCGGCAAGCTGCAGGAATTGACGTGCTTGGATACAAGGAGGATGTCGGGGCATTACTACCCGTACTGTCCCCAGCCCGACTTGACGGTCGGCTTGACATCCCACACGGACCCAGTAGTGATCACGGTGCTCCTGCAGGACCAGGTCGGCGGGTTGCAGGTGAAGCACGGCGATGAGTGGGTGGATGTGACGCCAGTCCCAGGTGCTCTTGTTGTGAACATTGGTGACATCCTTCAGGTAAACTCCCTTTAAGGACTTATCACCTGAGAAAGTTGAAAAGTTACACTCTACTGTGAAATACAAGTCTATTCACATGCTTTTGATTTTTCCAGATCATGTCCAACGATGAGTACAAAAGCGTGGACCACCGGGTGTTGGCCAACCCCAGCCAAGAGCCACGTGTGTCAATAGCAGTTTTCTGCAACCCAGGCAACCACGAGAATGAGTTCGGACCGTTCCCAGAGCTTGTGTCTTCAGATAAGCCTGCTGCTTATCGGCAGTTCACCTTCAACGAATACATGAGGAGATTCTTTACCAAGGGGTTGGATGGGAAAAGTCTAATAAATTACTTCAGAGCATGATGGAGAGGTGCATAGGTCAAAAGAGGTGATAAAAGAATAAGATGCAAGATGCTTCCTTGTAATACTGAAGGAAATACTGGGTTCTTCCCCTAAACTCTACTAAACCTTGTGTAACTGTTGTTCTTATGGTGTTAATTTGAATACATGCGTTTGCATATTCCATGTGAGACAGTAACTTGTGCGATGGATTCACTAAACTTATTCCACAGAGACTGAACCAATCACAGACATGGGAACTCAACAGCAAGATTGCATGAGATGAATAGTTTACTGTCCACTGGAAAATAAGAGGCAGTATCCTGGAAAACCTATAGAGGCAACGAAACAAATGAATTTGATTCTTGCCAATTACATGTACAGGCATCTATACTCACGTCTTCCCACTGCCGAACCATTCCAGCCATTTCTTCATTGTCCTCAAAGTCTGGTGATTCTGAGTTCCTATAAATTCTGGATGAGTGTGGCTCATCTGGCTTTGCCTTTTCCTCAGCAGTCATTCCGCTTCTTTCCAGCATCTTCATTTTCCACATTTCCCTCTTTTCTGCATCATGAGACACATCGCTCATGCCTCCTGCAATTGGAAAATCAAGAATTCCAGAAACCTCGTTCAATGAGTTTGTTAACTTTGGTTTCTCAGTGACCCCATTCTCTCCATCCACAAATCTCCACCTATTTGTGACTCGCATTTGACTATTCTCCTCAGAGACCACATAGAATTTCTATCTTCAACGGCTCCATGACCTTGATTATGATTTCCAGCATCATGCTCTCGTTGAGACAAGCCCTTTGAATTTGATGCTTTAGGCCTTTTATAATCACACTTCAAGCATACCATATTCCTTCTAAAGTTGATGTAATTGCATCTACCAATCACGGATCCATAAGGGCAGAACAGCTCATTAACAACTATAACTGCTCAATGTAGGTATTAACTAAAAGAATGGATTAGCAAGAACTCACGATTCACATTCCCACTCCCCAGGATTGAGTTGCCTTTTCCGGGGTTTCTCTTTGCACTGCAAACATGTAGTATTCTTTGCAAAATTTAAGAAATTGCATCTGCAAAATGCAACAGTTTCTATAAGCAAGGAGCTCTGCTCACCACAAATCAGTGAACAAGTGAGAAAAGGCATGAGAAGCAATCACTTGTCACATATCCAGTCTCCTTTCTTTAGCGGAAGATGATCTTGGTCTTCCTGTAGTTGATTCAATCTTTCCTGAGAAAAAGTATCGCATTGCAAGCATTTGACGTTCTTAGCAAAGTTTAAGAAGTTGCTGCCATATGCAGAATTATATCAAATATTCGGAGCAAAACTCAAATTAATCAATAGGATGTTAACAATTGCATTACTTGGGGCAATGCCAATCTCCTTGTTTCATTGGAACATCTTTGTAGCCTCTCTCTTCCGAACTTGAATATGAGGATAAATCTCCAGCTGGTGTGGATTTCAACGAATCACAGCCAAGTACATTGGTGCCATACTCTGCCATTTGCTTTAGCAGTGCTCTGACTGATTCCTAAACTGTTCTAGTCAGACATGGTTTATTCTCCACAGTATCGCTTATGGGGTCAAGTCCGTATGTCAACAGGATTCGCATAACATCAACTGTGAGCCCTCCTTCATCTTCACGCGCCTTCACAAATGCTCTCTCACAGTTTCCCCTCAAGTTGCAGGAGCTGCAAACCTGGCAAATCAGCTGTCTGTAATGAATATGACTGATGAAACCATATAATCTAATAATTACTGGAAGTCTTTAAGAAAAGAACATACATTTCCCTCATCGATGCCCACATGCGCCCTCAAGTGCTTACCAGAGTTCACCACTTTTCTGTCTCTGCTGGGGCATCCACACTCTGCTATGACCTGAATATGTTTCTTTGACAAATACCTATCAGGAAATGTCTTGTTCAAACCTTCTGACTATGAGTTAATCGACTGTTTCTATTTGCAAATGAGGAAACCTCTGGTTTCTCAAGTAAAGCTATGTTGTCGGATACCTATTTGGTGATGATATTGCGTTGGACAGTCATTAGCCACATTGAATAGCTAACCTCCAAATCAGAATGCATACTGTCAAATTGATTACCAGCTAAATTCTTAATATGTATTATTATCACATGCCCAATGTAATATGAATTGCCTCTTTTCAGGTTACGTCATCGAAAATCTTCAGCTCCAGGTTCTAGTCAAATACTTCATTTCGAGAGCAAGGCATAGTAACATAGAAAGGCCTGATAGTGGATGGGTAAGCTTGAAACCTAAAGGCGAGTCCTGTGGATTCTCTTTTCTAGGTAAAGGAGGATGCACACAAGGCACCATGTTGTTGCCACTATGCAGAAAAAGATGGACTAAGATGCCAACAAAGGTGCTTTTAACAATATTACATTTAGCTTACTAACAGAATTCTGGATAAAAGAAAGCTCGGGAGAAAATGTCTAGTTTCTAAAAAATGGTCGCTTGTATCACTTACAAATATGAACGAAGAAAAATATTTTCATCATTCACGAAAATATTTAGACATTTATTGTTATCAATTATGAAAACATTTATCATTGACTAATTATTTCAAATGACACAAGCAATCATTTCTAAGAAAATATTTTCCAAACCATTCATTTTTCGTGAAACAAACAGATCACAAATCTATAGATATATGATAATAGGCCATCACTTCATAGTTGACACGACATGGTGATATTATCCAAAACAACATGACCATTCACAAGCTCCAAGGAAAACTATCTATTCTCTGTTCTCCAGGTTTTCAAAATGAACAAAGTAAGAAGAAAACTCTTTTCCTCAATAATGTTGTGATTCTTGGCCTGGTTTGAAGACGGTGGAGTTCTGTTTCCTACAAATAGCAGGCTCTTGGCCTCAAAGCAAGCGAAATATAAATTGACCAGGAAAGACAGTAAAAAAAAAACATGACAGAGTTAGATCTCTAAATGACAATATGCTGGTGGGTATGCAAATGCAGCATCTAACAAGAACCTGGAAAAAGTCCGAGCTTTCTTGAAGCTCATATGAGCAATACGTTCCCTACCGACCCACAAATATATACTCCTCAAAGAAGGCACAGAGGTCTATACCTCACCATCATCACCAAAGCCCAATGTCTCTGTAATTAAATCAAACAGGTAAAGCGCACCAACCGAAGGTCATTCCTTTCAGTACCTCATAACGTCGTATCTGTCGCAGGCGAAATTCAGGTATGCGGTTCTAATGATATTCGATTCTTTCGGACCCAACTCCACATTCTGGAATGGGTTGCCCTCCGCATCAAAGTAGCCTCCCTTCGACAGAAGCACCATCAAATCCACCCACTCGGGCCACGGATGCGAAATCTGAGCCGCCGCCATCGCCGTCGACTTAGAGGGCTCCGTCCGATGGAAGTTATTCTCCATCCCCGGAGCGAATAGGGGAATTGGGTTGATGGGTTTCGAAGACTGGAGCTCCCCAAGCACATCGTCGCCAGGGAAGTCGAGCTCGGAGTCGGGGTTCGGGGCATCGGTGTACTGGCGGGAACGAGCGGAGGTAACGACGAATCTGAGGTTGGGGAAGTGATGTTGAAGATGCCAACGACTTTTTGTGAAGAGCTTGTGCATTGAGTCTGAGAGGACGTGAATTTTGGCGGCAGATGGGCACGGAAGGCTCGCGTTTAGACGTTTGGGAAGTTGACGCAATGACAGGCTACCACTCGCATACTGTGGAAGGAGAAATCTCGCGCCAAATTACATTGTCCGAAGACACGGGGATATTTTGGTCCAAAGGAATAGGTTTATCAGCTAAAGTTAGTCGTAATTTTGAAGGATTTCAATCCAAATTTGAAATTACAATTAGACAGATTGCAACCCCACTTTTGTCCCCACTTCTCTCTCTCTCTCTCTCTTTCAAATATATGCGGAAGGTGTCTCTTCTTGTCCCACTTACCTCGCTTCTTCGTTCTTCCTTCTTCCCTTTCCTTACGCGACGTCCTCATCCAACCCGATCCCAGAACCTTGCTCCAACCAGAACGCGGAGACTCCATCCATGGACGTCACTGACACCACTCAACAAGCCTTCGACCGAGCCCAAGAGCTCAAGCGGTTCGAAGAATCCAAGCTCGGCGTCAAAGGTCTCGTCGACTCTGGCCTCACCTCCCTCCCTCCCCTCTTCATTCACCCGCCCGAGACCCTATCCACCTTCAAGCCCGCCCGCCCCAGGCCCGACTCCATCCCCACCATCGACCTCTCCTGCTGCGACTCCTTCCGGCGGCCCTCCATCGTCGCAGAAGTGGGTCGTGCAGCTCGCGAGCTCGGCTTCTTCCAGGTGGTCAACCACGGCGTGCCGACGGAGGTCCTGGACCGCACGATCGCCGCAGTGAAGGCCTTCCATGAGCAGCCGATGGAGGCGAAGGCAAAGATCTACCGCAGGGAGATGGGGACCGGCGTGTCGTTCTTCTCCAACATCGACTTGTTCCACTCCAAAGCGGCTAGCTGGAGGTCGGTCCCGAACCACTTCAATTGATTTCGTACTATTTCATGATTTTGATGATAATTAGTTGTATAAAAGCTCAATTAGCAATACGATCGTGTCGAGTGTTTAGCAAATGAGATGAACTAATATCTCATATATGACTAAAAGTAAGACGATGACAAACAAAAGAAAAGAATCAGTTCAACCCATGCACGGAATTTAGGGGTAAGTAGAGTTCTAGAATAGAAGCTGGAACTTGAGAACTAGGCTGAAACGAATTTATCCAATTTCAGGTTTTGAAGTATGCATGATAAGTTTTAGGTTCCAAAAATTGAAAACCTATTTAAACAAATAAGGTCCAGATAAAATAGGTAAAACATGAAACCTGAAATAATTTTATGTATTTTTTTAATCTATGTCTTTGCATGATGGTGCGGTAATCCGTGGTGTCTGATGATGAGAGCAATAGTCTAAGCTTCCATTTTATGATGAGACTTTTTATTTTGTTAATACTTCATATTCTTCGTATGTTTAAATATAAATTGTGGTCAATGGATTGCGTTAATAAGTGGTGGTCATTAAAAGTTATCATTCATTGTAAATATTGAATTAATAATTTAGATGGAATCTTGGTAGATTCTAGAACTGACTCCGAAATCTATGACAAAATAAATTTTAGGGTATGTAAGGCAAATAAAAATGAGGAGGTTCTAAGTTCCAACCTTTATGGAACCTAAAATTACTCACTCATAATAATAATGCAGGGACACGCTCCATATAGGGCTGGGGCCAAAATTAGCAAACGTGGAAGAGATCCCCAAGGTGTGCAGAAACGAGGTGTTGGAGTGGAATCGGCAAGTTCAACGGCTAGGGAGCCTCCTCTTAGGGCTGTTGAGCGAGGGGCTGGGATTAAGTGCCGGCAAGCTACAGGAATTGAAGTGCTTGAAGACAAGGGTCATGGTGGGGCATTACTATCCATACTGTCCCCAGCCCAATCTGACTGTCAGCTTGACGTCCCACACAGACCCATGAGTGATCACATTACTGCTGCAAGACCAGATCAATGGGTTGCAAGTGAAGCACGGCAACGAGTGGGTGGATGTGGCGCCCGTCCCAAGGGCTCTTGTTGTGAACATCGGTGACATCCTCCAGGTGAACTCCCGTCAAGGACTAGGACTTTCTACAAAGCTCCTAACTTAGGTTAACATTCGACCATGAAATGAAGTCTTATTATGTAAGTTTCAAATTTTCCAGATCATGTCCAACGACGAGTACAAAAGTGGGGACCACCGAGTGTTGGCCAACCCCAGCCGAGAGCCACGTGTGTTGATGGCAGTTTTCTGCTACCCGAGCAATCGCAAGAATGAGTTTGGACCATTCCCGGAGCTTGTGTCCTCGGATAAGCCCGCTACTTTTCGGCAATTCATCTTCAGCGAATACATGAGGAGATTCTTTACTAAGGAGTTGGACGGGAAAAGTCTGATGAACTGCTTCAAGGCGTGATTGAGAGGTCCATAGGTCAGAAATGGTGATAAAAGAATAAGATGCATCCTTATAATAATGAAGAAAATACTGGATTCTTCCCTTAAATTCTACTTAACCTTAAGTTATTGTTGTTCTTGTGGTGGTTAATTTGCACTTATTGTTTGTATATTCCTTGTGTAACGGTAACTTGGTGTGATGGACGAAGTTTGCTTACTAAACTCGTTTCTAGAGGCTGAACCAATTCACAGACATGAGAACTCAACAGCGAGAATGCACGAGATGGATAGTCTACTGTCCACTGGAAAAGGAAGGCAGTATCCTGGAAAAGAAACGGGGCAAAGAAACAGACGAATTTGAATAGTCAAATGCGAGTCGTAAATAGGTGGATATCGGTGGATGGAGAGAACGGGGTCGCTGAGAAACCGAAGTTGACATGCTCATTGAACGATGTTTCTGGTATTCTAGATTTTCCAATTGCAAGAGGCGTGAGCGATTTGTCTCACGACACAGAAAAGAAGGCAATGTTGAAGTTGAAGGTGCTGGAAAGAAGCAGAATGACCACAGAGGAAAAGGCAAATCCAGATGAGCCGCGCTCATCCAGAATTAGAGGAAGTCAGAATCACCAGACTATGAGGACGATGAAGAAATGGCCGAATGGTTTGGCAGTGGAAAGATGTGAGTAGAGATCCCTGTACATGTATACCTTCTCGGAGACCACATAGAATTTCTGTCTTCAACGGCTCCATGGCCTCGATGATGACTTCCGACATCGTGCTCCTGTTGAGGAGCCATTTGAATTTGATGCTTTAGGCCTTTTATAATCGCACTTCAAGCATTCCGTATTCCTTCTAAAGTCGATGTAGTTGCTCCTACCAATCACAGATCCATAACGCAGAACAGCTCATGAATAGTAACTGCTCGATATAGGAGGTCACTAGAAGATCAGCAAGAACTCACGATTCACACTCCCACTCCCCGGGATCAAGTTGCCTTTCCAGGGGTTTTTCTATGCACTGCAAACATCCGGTATTCTTTGCAAAATTTATGAAAATTGCATCTGCAAAATGCGACTGTTACTCTAAGACAGGAGCTCTTCTGACCCTCACCACAAATCAGTGAACAACTAAGAAAAGGCATGAGAAGCTATCACTCGTCCCGTAACCAGTCTCCATTCTTTAAC
The DNA here is from genome assembly GCA_028830015.1 of Eucalyptus grandis x Eucalyptus urophylla. Taxonomy (NCBI): domain Eukaryota; kingdom Viridiplantae; phylum Streptophyta; class Magnoliopsida; order Myrtales; family Myrtaceae; genus Eucalyptus; species Eucalyptus grandis x Eucalyptus urophylla. The sequence continues at coordinate 13,021,550 of CM054188.1, read as the reverse complement.
GGAACATGATCTCGGTCTTCCTGTAGTTGACTCAGTCCTTCTCGAGAAAAAGTTATCCCATCGCGAGCTCGGCTTCTTCCAGGTAGTCAACCACGGTGTGCCAACGGAGGTCTTGGACCGCACGATCACGGCGGTGAAGGCCTTCAACGAGCAACCGATGGAGGCGAAGGCAAGGATATACCAGAGGGAGATGGAGACCGGCGCCGCGTTCTTCTCCAACGTTGACTTGTTCCATTCCAAAGCGGCTAGCTGGAGATAATCAACCAAGCTCAATTACCATTTAGGATCGCATCAAATCAAGTTTAGAATATTTAACAAATGATCGAAAAATTGTCCAAAAATTTCTAAACCTACCATACGGTGGTCAATTAAATTCTAAATATTTTAGTGTATCAATTTAGTCATATACATTTCGATTATATCAATTTAGTCCCAAACCTTTTAATAATTTATTAATTTAATCTAAATCTTCTAATGGTGCATCGATTTAGTCGTTTCGACTAATTTTTACCAAAAATAATTGACATAGCAATTTAGTCAATGTTGGCCGTAATACGTGACATGGCGATGTTGATGTTGACAATTTTTGTAATTTTTTCATTCATTGTGATTTTTTTCTTTTTTTTTTCTTTTCCATTTTTCCCTCCATTGGCCATCGTTGGGCTTCATCAATGGCCAATGGAGGTTGTTGGCCATAGGTGAGGGCTGCCCTTGTCGGCCCTTGGTTTGGGCCACCTTCGCCTAAGGCCGGCAAAGATCATCAATCATCGATGACGCTTGGTAGAGGGAAAAAACAAAAAACAAAAAAGAAAAAGAAAAAAATTATTCATAAAATTAAAAAATTAAAAAAAAATGCATGAATTGTCAACATCAGCATTGATAATTCTAAGTGACAGTCGTGTCATGTAAAATGATCAATGCTTACTAAACCACCATGTCAGCAATTTTGGCCAAACATGACCGAAAAAACTAAATTGATAAATCATTTGAAAGTTTGGACTAAATTTATAATTCATCAAAAAGTTTAGGACTAAATTGGTATATTGAAATGTTTTGGACTAAATTGATAATTATAATTAAATGTAGGATTAAATTGGCACAATTGAAAAGCTTATGATTGAATTTGATGCAATATAATAGGTTTTTGACTTTTTGGATAATTTTTTTAACAAATGGTATGGAATGATACGTTGCATATACTAATGGAAGAGGGTGACGCATCTCAATGTGATGAGCGTGATATTGATAAATTATACATCTGGATTGCATGAAGTTAATTAATATTTTTAAGGGGACAAACAAAAAGAAAAGTCATTCGAACATTAAAAAAAAATTAGGCAAGCAAAAAGAATTTGTTTAAACCAATGCAAGGAATTATATTGCAGGGACTCGCTCCAGATAAGGTTGGAGCCGAAAGCAGACATGGCAGAGATCCCCGAGGTGTGCAGAAATGAGGTGATCGAATGGGATTAGCAAATCCAACGCCTGGGAGGCATCCTGATGGGACTGTTGAGCGAGGGGTTGGGATTGAGTCCCAGAAAGCTACAGGAATTGACATGTACAGAGAGCAGGATGATGGTGGGGAATTACTATCCATACTGTCCCCAGCCTGATTTGACGGTCTGCTTGGCGTCCCACACGGACCCGGGAGTGATCGCAGTGCTCTACCAGGACCAACTCCCAGGTTTGCAAGTGAAGCACGGGGACGAGTGGTTGGATGCACCACCCCAATCCCGGTGCTTTGGTTGTGAACATTAGTGACATCCTTCAGCTAAACTTTCGTTGAGTACTAGGAGTAGTTCCAAAGCACCTGAACCTGTTCAAAAGTAACATTATACAATAAAATAGAGATACGATTTACGTGATTTCAATCTTTCTAGATCATGTCCAACAACGAGTACAAAAGCATAGAGCATACGGCGTTGGCCAACCCTAATCGAGAGCCACATGTCTCTACAGTAGTTTTCTACAACTTGAGCAATTTGGATATTCAGCTCAGACCGTTTCCGAAGCTCGTATCCTCAGATAAACCTGCAGCTTTTCAGCAGCTCACCGTGGGCACATACTTGAGGGCATTCTTTACTACTGAGTTGGATGAAAGTCTGGTCGATTACTTCAGGGCATGATTCAGAGGTGCATGGGGCATAAAAGATGATACGGGCATAAGATTACTTCTTTGTAACACTGGAGGAAATGCTGGATTCTTCCCCTATATAATACTGATCACTGAGAGGTAAAGTATCTATGTCCTATTATATTTTGTTTCTTGTCAAAATCAGAACTTATTTCAAATATAGCTTTCTTGAATGTACTCTAAAAAAATCACGTTCTCTATCATGTAGGGAACATAATAATACAACGCCTTTTCTGCTTCACTGTAGCCCTAGCCTTCCTTCACATATAATATTCTTCTAGAAAATTATATATTTATCACTATCAAATAAGTCTTATCTCTTCTCTTATAACAAATACTGTATTATTAGTGTTACCAACAATTTAAAAAACATGCATACAGACAAGCTGCATAAAACGCTAATTGAGTGGCTAGTTTAGATATAAAATAGAGGAGTTAAATGGGCGAGTTCAAATGAATATAAATCTCAAGAAAGAACAGGAAAAAAAAATTGAAAATATACATGAGATTTCATCAACATACCTTTCACCAATGATAGTTAGGGAGGGGCAAGCAAAGGCTGCTCCTTTATTTATTTTTGGGAAAATTCCAAATAAGACCTCGAAGTGCCTTCATTTTTTCAAATAAAAACTTGAAGTAGACCTCGTTTCAAATAAAGGCATAAAGTGATCATATCAGTCTCAAAGAAAGGTTTGAAGTGATTATGATTGTTTCAAATAAGGGTTTAGCCTCGTCCGCTTGTCAGTTGGCAAAAAATTCCTACCGATTAAGGATATTTTTGTCAAAACAAATAAATTAAAATTAAATAGATTACAATTTTTGTCTAACCTCAGAATTGGATTGCACATAACTCTTTATAGGATATTCTTAACTCTCAAAACTTTTAAGCACATCTCGTTATTTTTCCACGTGTCCAACCATAGACTTTTTGCCTCTAATCTAATACTCCATTCAACAAGAATGTGAAGTGATCACCATGCCAAAGAGCTTAGATAAGGAGCGGCTTCCGACAAGTTTTTAAGATGGAGAAGGGTTACGCACCGCATAGAAGGAGAAAGTTCCTAAAATATATATTAAATCGAAATTAACTCACAAGATACACATTTTGACATAATGGTAATATTTAGTATTGAAATTTCAATATTAAGTATGATCATGTGAGAGCACTATCAAGATAGATGACCTTTTGAGAAAGTGCCAACTTAAACGCCTAAGAACTTAAACTGTGAAGCTCGATAAGAGATGGGTTAAAACAAACAATTCCTTAAATGAGTTAATCCACGATGCCACAAGTTTGATTTCGAGGAGTTCAACCAATAAAATCAAAAGCAGTCTCGGATTGTTTCATGACAAAAGGAGTTGACTGTGAAGCCAAAAAATTACATATGGTTGGAATTTCATAAAACTTTTATAAAACCTAATTGTCTCGGATAAACAATAAAATTGTGCCACGCCAACATTCTTGCGTTAGTATTTTGTATCACAGACAAGCATAGTTTAGGTGTATAATGGTCATGGCACACAAATATTAGAACTCTATTTATTTCGCAAAAAAGTGACATTTTTTGAAAATATTTTTCAAGAGTTATTTTTCAAGAAAACAACAATTTTTTTTTGTGCTTAACTGAAACCCAAAAATAAATTAATAAAAAAAAATTGTCATTTGGTATGAAAAATATGATTTGATTTTCTTAGGTAAAACTACCAAAAATTTTGAATTATTAATATTTCTTTTTGTTTCTTTCTCCTTCTTCCTCCACCAATCGTCGGTCGTCGATCACAGTGAGGGATGAGCTTGCTAATCTTGAGCAAGGCTCCACCTCGCCAAATTCAACGAGGCCAATGAGCTCGAGCCTCACTAACCTTAGGCAAGCTCATCCCTTGCATATAGTGGTTGTCAGCCATCCTCATGGTTGGAGATCGACCAAGAAAGAAGGAAAAATAAAAAGGAAGAAAAAAAAAATAATTCAATTTTTTAGAAATATAATTTTATAAGAACAATTGCTTCATTAACCAAGAGCCTAAGCCAAAGCGGCGAGACTCCACGCATTGCCTTAGTGAAACCGGGCTTGAGTACCAGGGATCAAAGTTCTGGGATTGGAGACTCAAGCATGACTTTTATGGACCCAAATTTGGGTGCACAGGCACCAAGACTTCTAGCCTAGTCTCACTGGATCTGAGCTTGAGCGCTGGAGACCTAGTCTTGAATGCTAGGAATCAGTGTTGGGGATTCTATACCCAAATATAAAATTTCGAGTTCAAGCACCAGTACCTTATCATATTTTGGATAATGTTTTTCGACTTTTCCAAAAAAAAATTATTTTCTTGAATTTAGGTATAAGTTCTCCATTGAATCATTTTTCTAAGCGAACCAAATACCAAAAAATGAAGAAATTGTATTCCCGAAACATGTTTTTCACAAAACAAACGTAGCTTGTAAACTTATTATTAACTTTGGGCCCCTCGTGTTTCTCCACGCTAAGCTCTTTACCCATCTTTTGCTTTTATTTTGTTGGTAATTTCAAACACTGTAAAAAAGAAAAAGACACTCTTTTTATTCCATAAGAGCCATGGTTTCCGCTTATCTCCGGTTCCAATCCTATCTTTAGGAAATGGAACAATAGTGCTTAAGCCAGTAGCCAATTTTTAAAGAAATTAATTCGCCCTAGTGAAGTCGATACTCTATCGAAGAGGCGGTACCAATCCCTCCCCCCCCCCCCCCCCCCAAAAAAAAAAAGACCATCGTAATGCTACAGTTTCGCTATAAATTTGGAAAAACATATAAAGATGTCATAGAATCGACAGGAGCGATAATAACTAATAAAAACTTGTAATTTCCCCGTTTATTTAATAAAAAAGAAAAATTTAGCCTCGCGTAATCGAAATGCATTGACTCGTAAGTTTGTTCTCTCATTTTTACGTTGATATTTCCATCGCGTTCTTTATTCATGTCACTCCACCACACGAATACGGCATCTTTTTTTTTAACAAAGAGCGTTGAGAAAACCGACATTATTTCCTTCTTTCGTAATGCCATTTAGCACGCGACCGGGGGGTTTGGTTTTTTTGTCGAATGAATCTGGGAAGGAAGCTGTCTCTTCCTCTCCCTTTGCCATTGCCTCCTCGTCCTTCCCTTTCTCTTTCCTTGCAGCACGACACTCGCATCGGTCGAACCAGAAACTCTAATTTTCGTGTATTTTTCGTAATTTCGTTCTAATTCATGAATTTGATTAAAAAATAGTAATTTGCAAAAGCTGAATTACCGTTTGGGATCAGGTCGAGTCAAGTTTAAAATTTTGTAGAAGACTAGAAAAGGACACGAAATGATATATTATACAGCTGGATCGCATAATATCAGGGAATTTATTCTTGTTTTAGTTTCTTACGGGCACAAACAAAAGAAGACATTTGAAAAGAGAGAATTGGGAAAGCAGAAAGAATCAGTTCAAGCAATGCAAGGAATAATGTTGCAGGGACACGCTCCAGATAAGGCTGGAGCCGAAAGAAGACATGAAAGAGATCCCCGAGGTGTGCAGAAATGAGGTGATGGAATGGGATCAGCAGGTCCCATGCCCGTGATTTGAAGCTTTTAAGTGTAATAAACGTTAACTTTGATTTGAAATAATGTGGAAGCTAATCAATCTTGCAATCCAAATACAACGCAGAGAGAATGAAATTACCAAAAAAATCAACAAAGAATAATTATGAAACTGGTGGTTCGGCTCAAATGTCAATCTTCACTCTGTACGAAGAGCCAGCCACAAAGAATCTATTAATCAGTCGGAGGATTATAGAGTTTCAATCGCTCACTCTAGCACTTCTGAACCCTAAATTACGTCCAAACCCACGGTATTTAGCTTCACGTAATTTCTGCGCAAAACAATTCGCGAAGTATTTTCTCGTGACTGCCAAACACACGCACCTTCGGGAAGACAAGCGATCTCAATTGAATGCACCGCACAAAGCCGCCCAATGAAATCCAGGAAGAAGAAGAAGCTCCACATGTCCAAGTGGGTCGTGGACTTCCTTTTTCGTCCTGCTACAAAGCCACTAAACAATTTTCTCAGGGACGATACGTGCTGCATCAATGGGGTGTAAAATAAAATCCCACGAAGAAGGCAACGCTACCTAATTACATCACCAAAGGCACCGAACCACTGATCAATTTTCTCTATGACGAGAAGGTGTTACAAAAATTGGGTGTGACATTAGATCCCACGAAGAAGACAACTCTGCCTAATTACATCACCAAAGGCACCAAACCATGCCCATGATAAACACACGCACGTGTATGTATACATACATTAAACTAGGAATCCCTGTGTTCACCGACTCTGACATGGAAATCCATTCCCATGTTTTTGCCAACTCAATTAACCAACTCCAACGAGGAAATGTTGTGGCTTGAAATGTTCTAATTCATGAATTTGATTAAAAAAAATAGTAATTTGCAAAAGCTGAATTACCATTTGGGATCGGGACGAGTCAAGTTTAAAATTTTATAGAAAACTAGAAAAGGACACGAAATGATATATTATTCAGCTGGATCACATAATATGGGGGAATTTATTCTTGTTTTAGTTTCTTACGGGCACAAACAAAAGAAGTCATTTGAAAAGAGAAAATTGGGAAAGCAGCAAGAATCAATTCAAGCAATGTAGGGAATAATGCTGTAGGGACACGCTCCAGATAAGGCTGGAGCCGAAAGGGGACATGATAGAGATCCTCGAGGTGTGCAGAAATGAGGTGATGGAATGGGATCAGTGTAAGTGCTAGTATGAACGCCTAGAGGGGGGTGAATAGGTGTGAAGACAATTTTTCGCAAGAAATGGTAGATATATTCTAGGTTCTAAAAACTGAGTCTGAAAAACAATAGACTTTGAGCGAATTCAAACTTTAGCAATTAAATAGAACTATGAACAAAATAAAGGAGTTCAGGGAAGAGAATAAGAACACAGTAATTATAGTGGTTCGGCTTGGATCAAGCTTACATCCACTCTCCACGCTGAAAACCTACTGGCTGGATTCCACTAAAAATCAAAAGAGATTTTACAGCTTGTGATATCAACTTCACAGTGGAGAGTCTCTACTGCTTTCTCACAAAGTCTCACTATGAGTTTCTCTCTTTTGTATACAACTTTAAGCTCAATATATCGAATGACAAGAAAATGGTAAGCTTCAGACTTTGAAATTTTTCTTTCACGCACTCTATCGAATAACTGGAGAGTCCATCTTAAATACTCATTCATGCCTTCTCGACCATTGGCACTTTCCAAATGAATCCTTCCAATCTACCCGTTGGATAGAATCAATTAAGGAGATCTCAAGTCGTTTGAAGATTGTGATGAAAGCTCATCAATCCCGTTCGCCTATACAATCAAGATCTTGGTTTCCATAAGTAGATTTTTTCCATATTTACTTGCAATTCGAAAAGATTTGATTTATCTAAAGTGATTTCAATAAAGATAATCAATCCTGTAAGTGATATGTCCAACCAAAAAGCCATCCATAAACCATACGAACTGAACTCCTGAAGAGATAAAAAAAAATCTCACATCTGAATAAGTCTTCATTCTTTAGTAGCGTTCAGTCTAGAATTTATTAGTGTGGGCAAACTTTGATACAAAGTCTGGAAGTTTTCAGACTTTGACACTAAAGTCTGGTCATCTTCAGACTTTGATATAAAAATCTAGAAATCTTCATAATAGACTTTGAATAAGTTTTGTCAACTTCAAAATGATAAAGGAGTTTTCTCTAACAATCAACAGGTCCCATGCCCGTGATTTGAAACTTTTAAGCGTAAAAATGTTAACTTTGATTCGAAATAATGTGGAAGCTAATCAATCTTGCAATCCAAATACAACGCAGAGAGAACGAAATTACCAAAAAAGTCAACGAAGAATAATTATGAGCCTAAGAATATATACATGGTTCGGCTCAAATGTCGATCTTCACTCTATAGGAAGAGCCAGCCACAAAGAATCTATTAATTAGTCGGAGGATTATAGAGTTTCAATCACTCACTCTAGCACTTATAAACCCTAAATTACATCCAAACTCACGGTATTTAGTTTCACGTAATTTCTGTGCAAAACAATTCGCGAAGTATTTTCTCGTGACTGCCAAACACACGCACCTTCGGGAAGACAAGCGATCTCAATTGAATGCACCGCACAAAGCCACCCAATGAAATCCAGGAAGAAGAAGAAGCTCCACATGTCCAAGTGGGTCGTGGACTTCCTTTTTCGTCCTGCTACAAAGTCACTAATCAATTTTCTCAGGGACGATACGTGCTGCATCAATGGGGTGTAAAATAAAATCCCACGAAGAAGGCAACGCTGCCTAATTACATCACCAAAGGCACCGAACCACTGATCAATTTTCTCTATGACGAGAAGGTGCTACAAAAATTGGGTGTAACATTAGATCCCACGAAGAAGACAACTCTGCCTAATTACATCACCAAAGGCACCAAACCATGCCCATGATAAATACACGCACGTGTAAGTATACATACATTAAACTAGGAATCCCTGTTTTCACCGACTCTGACATGGAAATCCATTCCCGTGTTTTTGCGTACTCAATTAACCAACTCCAACGAGGAAATGTTGTGGCTTGAAATGTTCTAATTCATGAATTTGATTAAAAAACTAGTAATTTGCAAAAGCTGAATTACCATTTGGGATCGGGTCGAGTCAAGTTTAAAATTTTGTAGAAAACTAGAAAAGGACACGAAATGATATATTATATAGAAGGACACGAAATGATATACTATATAGCTGGATCGCATAATATCGGGGAATTTATTCTTGTTTTAGTTTCTTATGGGCACAAACAAAAGAAGTCATTTGAAAAGAGAGAAATGGAAAAGCAGAAAGAATCAGTTCAGTCCTTCCAATCAAAATTGACACAGAAAATAATTACCAAAAAAGTCATAAACCTTTTGCAATTATGCCAATTCAATTCTAAACTTATTTTTTTGACCAATCGAGTCCTAAACCTTTTATAATTGTGCAAGTTTAGTCCTTCCAACCAAAATTGGCCAGCTGGCACTGACGTGGCCGTTGGCCTACGCCAGCAACAAATTTTTTAATAATATTACATTTTTTCGAATTTTTTTATTAATTTTTTAATCTTTTTTACATTTTTCTCTCTCTTTTTTTCCCCCTCCCTCCTCCTCTGTCACGCCCCGATCCTCGGGCACGCGCACATCCTTCACTCTTGGTCGATTTTATAATGCGATATCCCAGGACAATGTATCGCCGACCCTTTCATTTATTAAGCACATGCGGAAGCAGTTAAAATCCCCAGACAATAAAACGATAGGATAGAAAAGCAGGGCCATATTTTTCATATTGAAATTTATAACCAAACTTTTATACAAAACACAAATCACTTCATAACTATTCACATCAAAATGAATTCTCAAAAGAAGATAGACTCTCAGCCCATCCAGGCCATACTCAAGGCCCCTCTCGGGATTATCTTCTTCTTCCAAAATCCTTCTACTCAGGTTTCACCTCCGAGTTCTCCTTCTCAGATTCCTTCTCAGCTCCTCAACGGGGTCCTGAAATGTTTTCCCCAAACTGGGATGAGACTACGTCTCAGCGAGTTCTACCCCACTAAGCCCAATTAGTAAACCATTATACTAAAGACTGCCTAAACACGCATAGGTCAGAAGACGTACCTTAGCATCAGATCCCACTTGCAAGTCAGTACAATTCATAATAGGCACCCAAGCAATCATACCACCGATCAAAGCATCGATCGAATCGACCTAGTCGATTACACACCAACAAGACCACTCACGGTCATTTCCAATCAGTCAATCAATCCACGACATCAAATCAAATCAATGATCAATCGACCTAGTTGATTACATGACATCACGACCCATGCTCGGTCGGCATATTCAATACTATCTATAAAGTCCTATCAAATCAGGACTACTCACCCAAAGCTGATAAATAGATAGCATAGCTCACCCAAAGCTGTTAATAAGGTATACTGCTCACCCAAAGCTGACATATCGCTCATAGGTCGATATAGTATACCGGTATACTGCTCACCCAAAGCTGACATATCGCCCGAAGGCCAATATAGTATACTATATGCTCACCCAAAGCTGATAATAAAGTATACTGCTCACCCAAAGCTGACATATCGCCCGTAGGTCGATATAGTATACTGGTATACTGCTCACCCAAAGCTGACATACTGCCCGAAGGCCGATATAGTATACCCCCAATTCTCACCAGAAGCTGCCAACCATACTTTTATAGTATGCCGGAATAATCATTTAATCAAATCACCATTTTTTTATCCTTTCTAATAAAAAAATACCCGTGCGTGGGCACACGGTCGGCCTTAGCTAAAATAATATAATTTCCTTTCCACAAATCCCACCATCATCTGTGGTCCACCAAAACACTTTTGGTGCTGTCAACCGACACCCGGTTATTTCCCAATTAATAACCAAAATTCAACAATTTAGGAATAAATCCTAAAATCACCCATAAATTGATTTAGCACAAAATCAAGCTCAATTAAATAAACGGATCATGCCACGACGATTAGCACGAGATTTCGGTCGCTGGCCATCTCAAACTTAATTTCCGAAAAATAAATAAATAATTAATTAATTTCGAAAATTAATTAGTTAATATTAAAAATTCTGTTTAGCTCAAATTAAGGTCCAATTAAATAAATGGACTTCACCACGGTCATCAGCATAATATTCCGATTCCGAACCATCTCAGTTAAATTTTCGGAAAATAAATAAATAAATAAATAATTTCGAGAATTAAAAATTAATTATAATAAATCCAATTTAGCTCAAATTGGTTCTCAATTAAATAAACGGACTTCACCACAGTCATCAGCATAAAATTCCGGCTCCGGACCATCTCCCTTGAATTTTCGGAAAATAAATAATTATTTAATTTAATTCCGAAAATTAATATTTACATGCCCAAAAATCTCACTTAGGCCCGAATTGCCAAATTGAAGCCCGATTAGGGGTCAGAAAATTCCCGAGATACTTCCAATAAATAGTAGACCACGTCTACTTGCTAATTGCGCAATCAATTTATCTAAATCGCATCACAATTGACTAATAATTGCTAATTTATTCTAATCTAACAACCTAAACATAATTAATTAAAACTAAACCAACCTTAAGCATAATTATCCAACTAATCCAGGATTAGTGGGATTACTCACCAAATCGCGCGCAAATCGGATCAATCCGACGGCGGCGACGCGAGGAACGATTGTTCCCAAAGCGACTCGCTGATCCGGGGCCCGGAAACAGCCCAAAAGCAGGCCCGAAGCTGCTGAAACCCACTCCGTGGGTCTTGCTGGTCGGAGCTGAACGGAGCCGCTCCGGCGGCTAGGGCGGCAAGGGGAAGCCGACGGAGGGCGAGGGGGTCGCGGGGGTGGTCCGGCGAGGTTGGGCGGTGGCCGGAGGTGGCCGGACGGTGGCTGGTCGGTGCGGAACAGGGGTTGGGTTGGCTGGATCGCGCGGAGGGAGGAGCGGCAGCGGCGACGGACGGTGGGATGGCGGCGGGCGCACGGGCGCGGGGCGGGTGCGGGCGGCGGGACGGTGGCGACGACGAGCTGCGCTGCTCCTGCTCCGGGCTTCTGGTTCGCACGCGAAGAAAAGAAGGAGGAGAAAGAAGCTGGTTCGGTCGAGCGTGCGGAGGAAGAAGAAGAAAAAGAAAGAGAGAGAGAGAGAGAGAGAGAGAGAGAGAGAGAAGGGATAAGGGTTGACTGGTCAATAAAAGAGAGAGGGAAAGTGAGCGGTGGGGGGGGGGAATCGCACGAGGGGGAGGGGAGAGGAGAGAGGAGAGAGAAAGAAAAGAAAGAAAAAGAGAAAAAGGAGAGGAAAAAGGGAGAGAAAGAAAAAGGGGGAGAGAGAGAAAAAGAAAAACAAAATGCATAATGCCTTTATGCAATTTTCCTTTTCTCTTTTCCTTTTCCCTTCTATTTTCTTTTTTTGGTCTTCAATTTTCTTCCGATAATTTCTTTATTGAAATTTCGGACTCGTCAATAAATTGACGAGCGATGAGACAGGATCCTAAAAATAAGAATTATGATGCGCTTAAAATTCGATTCCCGAAATCGAGTTCAATTTCGTGGTTAAAAATCGATCAGACGTGATTTTAGCTCAATCCAACCAATTAGGTAGCTTTTAGGGATTTTACAGCTGATACATCCCTTAACGGCTTCACCCAATAGGTTAGTTAACTCGTGAGTGATCAGCTCAGAGAAAAAGGGCCATAGGCACATCGACGAAATGCCCATTTCACTTTATCGAAACGGGGTCGAATTTCAGGATGTCACAACTCTTCCCCTCTTATAAAAATTTCATCCTCGAAATTTAAGCCATTACACACTTGATCAAAAAGGCGGGGGTACAACTATCTCATCGATTCTTTTTTCTCCCAAGTCGCTCCTTCATTGCCGAGGTGTTGCCAGACCACTTTGACCAACAGAATGGTCTTTGTACGCAGAACTTGCTCTTTATGATCGACAATCTGAACCGGGCTTTCCACGTATGACACACGGTCATCCACGTCTAATTCCTCGAAATTGAGCACGTGGGTCGGGTCAGGCTCGTACTTCCTTAACATCGACACGTGAAAGACGTCATGCACTCGCGCCAATCTTGGCGGCAACGCAAGACGATACGCTAGGTTTTCAATTCTTTCAAGAATCTCAAACGGACCTACGTACCTCGGACTCAGTTTGCCTTTCTTACCAAAGAGCGAAGTTTCCCCTCATTGGTGACACTTTCAGAAAAACGTGATCACCAACTTGGAATTCCAAAGACCTTCGACGCTTATCTGCATAACTTTTCTGCCTGCTCTGCGCGGTCTTTATTACTGCCACGGCATATACTGATTGTTGAATCAACTCTGGGCCTGATATCTTCCTTTCTCCGACTTCATCCCAACACACTGGAGTTCTGCATGCTCTGCCATACAACGCTTCAAATAGAGTCATCTTGATGCTCTGTTGATAACTGTTGTTGCAGGCGAATTCCACCAGATGAAGCTAATCTTCCGAACTTCCTTTGAGGTCTATTACACATACTCTCAGCATGTCTTCAAGAGTCTGAATTGTCCTTTCAGACTGGCCATCCGTCTGAGGATGATACGCTGTACTATACTGAAGCTTTGTACCTAAAGCACTCTGCAAGCTCTTCCAAAAAGCAGGAGTAAATCTCGGATCTCTATCAGATGTTATCGTAACTGGCACTCCATGCATACGAACCACCTGACGCACATACAGGTCTTCATGTCTATCCAGACTCAGGTCCTTTCGAACTGCAATGAAGTGAGCCGACTTTGTCAGCCTGTCGACTACTACCAAAATCGAATCATTCCCCCTCTGACTCCTTGGTAGTCCAGTCACGAATCCATCGTGATATGCTCCCATTCCCACTCTGGGATCGCAAGAGGTTGCAGAAGTCCTCCCGGCTTGCAATGCTGTGCTTTTACTTGCTGACAAGTCAAACACTTGATCATATGCTTGGCAATATCCACCTTCATACCTGACCACCAGTAGTGTTGATGCAAATTCTGATACATTTTAGTGCTTCTAGGATGAACACTGTAACTGCTACGATGTGCTTCAGATAAAATTTCTTCTCTAAGCTCAACATCGTCAGGTACAACCAAACGTCCTTGGAACCTTAGAGTCCCATCATCAGAAACTTGAAAATCAGCTTTTCTTTTCTCGGTATCCTCTTGAAGAATCCTCTGCACGTCTGGGTCTGTCGGTTGAAGTTCTTTGATTCTGACCTGGACATCCGGTTCAATTCTGAGGGTGGCCATAAGACTCGAGAGGTGGCCTACCTCAAATTTGAATTCCGAATCTCGAGCTCTCTCGATTAAGTTCCACTCCTTAACCAGGATCCGTGCCATTGAAGACTTCTGACTCAATGCATCGGCGACTTTGTTCGCCTTTCCCGGGTAATATAAAATATCACTGTCATAATCCTTCAACAATTCCATCCATCGACGCTGTCTCATGTTCAACTCTTTCTGAGAGAACAAATACTTGAGACTCTGATGGTCTATAAAAATCTGAAACTTTTCTCCGCACAAGTAGTGCCTCATTAGAGGTTGCGAGAGAGTAGTAACAAAGTTTGAATTTTTATGAAGCAATTGTGACTTGGCTCAAATGTCGAGCCAAGGTAGAGATTGTTAAATAGATTTCGAGTTTGAGTCCGAAAAGAAAAAGTTTCCTAACTCAAATAGGTATCATATTTTGAATAAATTTCCTAATTGAATTGTTTTCCTAATTTGAGAAAGTTTTCTAAAAGGAGATTTCCTATTTTGGATCCAATTCTTGTCTATATATAAGAAGTGGATGTTCTTTGTGAAGATTATCAAGAGGAGAGCTTTTGCTTTTGAGTTACACCCTGAAGATATCCCAGAGTCTTGAAGCACGATATATTGAGTGCTTGAAAGTGGGCTCGTTGTTCTTGTTCGTGCAATTACACCAAGAGCTTTTATGTGTTGAAGCCAATTAAATCTTGTCGTTAGGATTTGTGTAATTCCTTTGTGAGATTGAAAGATTATTTTACAATGAATTGTAGAGTTAAACATTGGGTGAATTATTGAGTATAATTGAGGCTTGAGAAATACTGAAAGTGTTTGAGTGACTTGAACATGGTTATAATCTACATTGTATCGCTTGATCTTTAATGGGATTCATCGCTTCTCTACCTATGGATGTAGATCACTACGACCGAATCACTTGCTTTCCTTAAAGAACTCTGCGCACCATACGCTATGGTGTCCCTCTCGGTCATGAGAGGCCGAATAAGACTCTTGCTCGGGCAAGAAGAATTGGCCCTACCGGGGCTCGGAGTGTAGCTCCGCCAGCAAGCTGCACATCGGGCTCAAGACGTAAAGCCTCTCTGAAAAACTAGTCTTAGGAGGGTTGGCTATCGGCACACATTGCACACGATTGGCCTACACACTGAGCTTCTCGAACAGGA
Organism: Eucalyptus grandis x Eucalyptus urophylla; assembly: GCA_028830015.1. NCBI lineage: Eukaryota > Viridiplantae > Streptophyta > Magnoliopsida > Myrtales > Myrtaceae > Eucalyptus > Eucalyptus grandis x Eucalyptus urophylla. The sequence continues at coordinate 13,006,401 of CM054188.1, read as the reverse complement.
CCACTAGGTTCATGGGGGGAGACATCGGCTTGGAGGGCTGAGAAGGGCAAGAGGATATTTTATTTTATTTTTGGGTGTAAACACCATCCAAATTGCACTTCATCTTCACGTATTGGTTCCACGAGCACTGAGAGTATTTTATTACAACCATCCTCTCCTTAAGGCCCTTAGTTTCTGGAAACAATTACTAAATATCTCAAATTTCTCATTGCAAAGGCCCACCACCTTCAACCTTCAATCCTCAGCTAGTTTGCAGCATCAAACTTCCCCTAGAAGCTATTGAAGAGATCCAAAATGTTGCTGCACCATTGGCCTATGAATTTTAGACAATCCCCACCCCCCCAAATCCAATTCAATTCTCCTCAAATTTGATCCAATTGAAGCCCCAAAAAGTTAGTCAATGTGCCATCATCCCTCCTACGATTTTTCCTTGTCAATTGAACCAACTTGACGGCCAAAAATGCGACCAAAAACGGTCCCTCGAATTTTCCGATCCAAAATAGCCTTACTTTGATTTTTCGCCGAAATCTCGGGTTTGTAGAAAAATCTTCAGAGGATGAGTTGATATTCCTAAAATAAATCATGATACGACAGAACTTTCAATTTCTAAAATTGGGTTCAAATTCGCAGTTAATTTCAATATGATGCGATTTTAACGTGACTTAACTTACCGGGTAACTTTTAGAAATTTTTAGTGCATTTAACCCTATGGTCGATTATTTTCAAGCCACATTGTACATCTTCAACACATTGGCGACTCTCGATTGTCGTGAAAATCTCGAGATTTCAAATATAGGCACTGGATACATAAATGATAGAAAAATCGGTCTAATACCGTTCGACAGAAATTTTGCAATTAGGTGGAATCACCCACCCTCTAATCACATACCTTTGTCAAATCGACCTATCTCCAGTCTCTGATCGATTTTGACGTTGTCGTAATGACCTTTGCAGATTAGCACGGTCGAGTAATTGATTCTTGGTTGAATTCTTGAGTCTATTGCATTTAGATTCCTTAACGGCTTCACCTGATAGGCTAGTTATCTAGTGAGTGGCCAACTCAAAGAAAAGAACTATAGGTGCGTTGATGAAAAACCCAACTTATTCAATCGAAAACAAAATCTTAAAATCAAGATGTCACACCTATGATTGATTATAATGAGACATATTCACCTGTGATGAATATGATTACATTTCTTCACAGGCACAACGAACCATCTTTCTTCTTCATGAACAGAACTGGTGCTCCCCAAGGTGATACATTGGGACGTATGAATCCCTTATCTAACAACTCTTGCATCTACACTTTCAGTTCCTTCAACTCAGACAATGCCATTTGGTAAGGAGCCTTAGAGATTGGATTTGTCCCGGGTGCTAACTCAATCATGAATTCGATCTCCCTCTCTAGCGACAAACCTGGCAATTCATTTGGAAACACATTTGGAAACTCTTGCACTACAGCGATGTCCTCGATCTTCAACTCCTCAACTGTTGTATCCACGATAGTCACTAAGTCACCTTGGCAACCTCCGTCTAACAAACAGGTTGCCTCAAGTGACGAGATTAAGGAAATCGAGGATCCTCCTCGACTTCCAATGAACTCAAAACTTTCACCCGCTAACGGGTTAAACTGAATCGCTTTACGATAACAGTCCATCTTAGCTCGTTGCTTAGTGAGTCAGTTCATGCCAATTATCACATCAAAATCATACATGGCTAGAACTAACAAATCTATCATCCCCTTTCGCTCACCAATCACTAACTTGCAACCAGAACAATCCATTGCGGCTAACACCTTATCCTTTAACGGTGTAGATATGCTAACCACTGATTCCAACAACTCATGACTTAATCCTACCAGCTTAACAAATTTCTCAGCTATAAACGAATGAGTCACACCAAGATCAAATAAAGCATATGCAGCATGGTCGTTCAGTGAAACCATACTTGTAATCACATTAGGCGAGTCCTCAGCCTATCCTCTAGTGATGGCGTACACTATTCCTTGTGCTGGAGGTCTGTTTTGTCCACCCTGTTGTGCAATTTGTGGCTCAAACCCCCTATTTTGACCCATCGGTGGTGGTAGCGGTAACTGTTGTAGTCCCCTCGGCTTTCTAGGATAGTCTCTAGCCTGGTGACCTTGTTGGCCACACTTGAAGCAAGCACCTGTCCTAAAATGGCACGGGGCTGATCCATGTCGCCTCCCACAAAAGCGACACGCACCATTCTGACTTGGCGCTGACTTGCCAACTCCACTCTTCTTATTGGGCGAGACATGATACCTTCCTCCAGTCATGGGCTTCCTCCCAAACCGATTTCCATCCCTATTCGAACTAAACCTCGAACTAGATGCAGCAGTCTGCTCGCTCAGGTTCCTCTCTATCAGCTAAGCCCGACCATAAACCTCGTTGTAATCTTTCAAGTCGAATGGCACCAGTGGATTCTTTAGCTTGGATCAGAGGCCGTTCCTGAACCTTCAAGCTTTGTCTTCAGGATCTTCCACCAGTCTTGGAGCATGCTGAGACAACTCAACAAACTTAGCTTCATACTGATCCACGGTCAGCATCCCTTGACGAAGGTGCTGGAATTCCTCCATCTTTTGCTCTCGAGCGCTACCGGAAAAATATTTGCCATTAAAGGCTCTGAGGAAGGCATTCCACACCAAAACTACGCCTTCGGGAAAAACCATGCCTTTAGTGGCTCTCCACCAAGTACTAGCGTTTCCTTACAACTAGTATACTACTAGGACAACTTTCTCCTCTTCAGTGCACATCAGCAATGCAAAAGCTTTCTTTAGGTCTTCGATCTAGAGCAATATAGCTTTGGGGTCTCCTGCAATGGTGAACCTCGGCGAGTTCAACTTCAGGAACTGGTAAATGAGCTTGTGCATCGGCCTCTTTCTCTCAACAACCACGTTCCTAGGTGGAACTTCAGCAGGTACAGCTGTGGCAGCAGCATCAGCAACGGTAGCAGCAGCAGCAGCTATAGTGGCGACGGTAGTGGCGGCAACTTGATTCTGGGACTACTACCCCATCAGAGTTCCAAGTGTCTCTAGCGCCTGCATGATCCCATCTATTCTAGGATCACCAGGGGCTGCTCCCCCAGCACCAAATGGAGGCGGTGCAACTCCACTAGCGTTGGCTTGAGCTGACGCTTTACCACAACCACCTTAGGTACTGACCTTAATCGGTGTCTTACCTCAAGTCACTGGTCTAATGGTTCTCTTCTTAGGAGTCCTCTACTCCTGATCACTCATATCCAAGTTCTTTACAAAAACATGCTTTCCAATTCCACACAGAATTAGAAGCTGAGTGATCACACCAAACAAGCTACTAAACAGCTATCACTCAAATGCATCAACATAAAATAAAGGTTATTCCTAATAACTATCCAAAAAACCTGTGCACCTTATTACTCCAACTATTAACTAGCTCTGATACAACTCCGGGCAGGGATGTCATGTCCCAAACCTCAAGCGCGTGCATATCCCTCAATGGTCGATGAAATTGCGATATCCTAGGATGCGTCACCGACTTATTCATTTTAATGCACATGCGGAAGTGAACAATAACCCCTAACAGCAACCAACACGGGATAGAGAAGCAAGAAACAATTTCACAACCCATTAGTTGGACACGTTCACTAATTCTTTGGACTCCACAGGCTTCGGGGCCGTTGGGTCCACCACAGCTCCATCATGAGGGTTAGCTACACCCTCACCAAAAGCGGCATCAACAACAGCTGGGATCTCAAAACCTTAGAGGGGACCCTCTTTGTATCCATTGAGCCCACAGCGAAACCACACCCTAAATCAATGAGGTACCCTCTAAGGTAGGCCCTCATCGACTTAGACGGTGGTCACTACAAGCTCATAAACGCAGACTCCGTGACCCTCGGGAATAGGGAAATCAGTAACCAGCTTGATAACTCTCCTAGGTTGACCATAACAGACCGGCAAGGCTGCCATCTAAGGACTTGAAAAGATTGAGCTCACGACGGGGTGAGACGATGTCTTAGCAAGTTTACCTCCTAAACCACAACTAGAAAGGAAATACATCTAGCGGCAATCTATGCACAATCGATCTTCTGGCATAGCTGGGCTTTGTCTTACTCCTTTGAGCACGGCAACATCCACCAACACACATCATGGATAGCATTCTTGAAGGAGCATCGGTCCATAATCTACTGCGATCGGCTTCCGTTATCCAGGGGCATCCCATATGGGGGCAACGTCCTACCAACGCACATCGAGGACGGGTTCACTTAGCCAACACACGATCAATCAATCTCGACCAAGGACATTGTGCTTTGCACACAAATTCCTCATTAAAAATAATGACTTGGCCTGTTTTTTTCGTATTAAAAACACCCGCTAAAAAAAAAATTGTGTGTGGATACACGATCACTTTGAGCCGAAACTGTAATATCTTTCCTTAAAAATCACACTATTTAATATAGTACCTAAAAACATTTTTGGCGTTAAAAACTGACGCCAGGCATTTTCTGATTAAATACCAAAATTTTCCATTTTTGAAATAATTATTCAAAATCACAATTACCACTTAATTTGCATAAATTAACACTCAATTGCATAAACTAAGCACACCATTGCAATCAGCACGAAATTTCGATCACCGGCTATCCCAGTATAATTTTTGGAAAATATTAAATAATTAAATAAATTATAAAAATAATTAAATGATGCAATTTAAATTCAATAAACACTAACTTAGGCCAGAAATGCTAATCTAACTACCTAAATGAGCCTAGAAAAATTCCAAACCTATCTAAATAAATAGTGCATTCTAATTAGCCCCTAATTACTCTAATCTAACCACCTAACATGCATCAATAAGCAATTAAATCACTAATCTAATCTAACTAACCACCTAATCCCTAATTAGTTTACACTAATCAACCCTTAAGTATCATTAACTCCCTAAGCAGAGTTTAGCAAGTAAACTCACTAATTTTGTGATCTGGTGAGTTCACGGCAACGGCGATATGGAGGCAAGTGACAACCAAACCTACAACGACACCAACAGGGGTCCGGACGGGCCTTAAAATGAGCCACAAGCTCTCAGCTAAGGGCTAAGCTTTGGCTTCTACTTTGAGCTATAGGACTGGATCGAAGGGGCCAAAATGGCACAAGACGGGCGACGGTGGCTACAGCAAGTGACGGCGGTGCTTAACGGTGGTGGGACGGCGACGCATGGCAGCCAGGTGAGCTACGACGGGCTGGATAGAGGCTCGAGACAACGGCTTGGGGCGAGAGGAGGCGCGGGCAATCGGATAGCCCGCGCAGGCTAGCGTACGCGCTAGACAACAACGACGAGCACGACGACGGTAGGGGAGGTGGTCGACAAACAGGGGGTCTTATCTGGTTGTCTTTGAAATTTTGAGCTAAAAATTGCTTAACAATGGATAAAGTGGGGCTCAACGGCCTCAAAGTCAAGCTAAATATCTCCAATTGCTCATTGCAAAGGCCCACCACTTCAGCCTTCAATCCTCAGCCAATCTGCAGCATCAAACTTCCCCTAGAAGCTATTGAAGAGGTCCAAAATGTTGATGTACTCTTGGCCTACGAATTTTAGACAATCCCCCCCCCCCCCCCCCCCTAAAATCCAATTCAATTCTCCTCCAATTTGATCGAATTGAAGCCCCAAAAAGTTAGTCAAGGTGCCATCATCCCTTCTATGATTTTTTTCTAGTCAATTGAACCAACTTAACGGCCAAAAATGCGACCAAAAGCGGTCCCTCAAATTTTCCAGTCCAAAATGGCCATTCTTTGATTTTTCGCCAAAATCTCAAGTTTGCAAAAAAATCTTCAAATGATGAGTTGGCATTACTAAAATGAATCGTGACATGACAGAACTTTCAATTTTTGAAATTGGGTTCAAATTCGTGGTTAATTTCAACCTGACGTGATTTTAGCTTGATCTAACCTATCGGGTAGCTTTTAGAAATTTTTAACGCATTTGACCATGTGGTCGATTATTTTTTAGCCACATTGTACATCTTCGACACATTGGTAACTCTCGGTTGTCGTGAAAATCTTGAGATTTCAAATACGGGCACATGGTACATAAATGACAGAAAATTTGGTCTAGTACCGTTCAATAGAAATTTTGCAATAAGGTAGAATTGTGGCATCCGAGAATTTCAACTACACCAATTAAGTATATATGGAACAAAAAGAGGAATATTGACATTGGTCAAATTAAATTTTGTACCGAAGGAGTAGAATTCGATTTTTGCTTGAAAAATCGTGTAATGTCTCTTGTTTGTGCGATTCGATGAGAAAGGAAAAGAAACCTTGTCACTTGATCGAAAATGTTTCATGTAAAGATTTTGGTTATATATATATATATAATTATGATTTTTTTGGAATGCGAACAAGCTAGAAATCTCCCATCTACTGGACAGTTTCTTCTAGCTTTTCAAATCCTCCTTCAGTTAAGCCATTTCTTCACCATTGGCAGTTGCTTGAACTTGCAAAGTAAGGGCCTGAATTTGATCATGCAAGGAAACTAAAGAGGCTTGACTGGCATTTTGCATATTCTGAACTTAGCTCCCCAGGGCATAAATCTAGCCTCGCATCTCCATAAGAACATCAAGCAATCTTCGAAAGTCTGCTGAGTTGTTAGTCTGAGTGCTTGCTTCTGCATATTCGGTTTGAAGAGTATTTGCGGATGATGGCATTTCAGCATGGGCACCCAGATTTGGAGATGAAACCTCATGACCTTCCTCAGGAAATTGAGAGGCATAGACATCTTCTGGATCTGCAGGTGAACGGCTAACATCTTCACTAGTAAAAGTGATTGAAGAGGTACCTCTTTTCTCAGCAGCGCCCCATGTTTCAATGCCTTCAGGCAGTGAGAAGTATTCTTCATGCTCTATCTCTTCTTGTTCACCTCTGCCTTCTTCTTCTTTTTTCATCGATTCTCTCTCTCCACTCCTTTGCTCTGACTCTTCTATATCTTTATCCACTCTCTCCTTTGTCTCTAGATAGAATGATGCAAGTTTCTCAATGCAAGAAAGGAAGTGGTGACATCTTCCTCATCTTCTTCATCCTACAAGATGAGTGCTCTTCTTTTCTTGGATTGAGCTGTCATGGGCTCCTTCCCTTTCCGTTTTGCAGCCGAAGAAACTTGGTGAGTCTTGATAGGGGTTTTCTCCTTGTATCACTCCAAAGCCTTGTTCAGCTCCTTCAGACGCATTTTGGAAACCATCTTCAGTCCCATCACCATTTGATCATAGGTATGAACACACAGAATATTTGGAAGCTGAATATTCAAATGTCTGAATAACTTAGAAACAAGTGCTGAATAAGGAAGTTGGCCCCTATCCTTCACCATCGATATATACATGTGAAACATGATAGTGTGAAGTAAAGAGAACTTTTTGCCAGCATTGATAGCATACATCAGCTTTGCTTCTGAGTTGGAGACATCAGTCTTCGAAGTCGATTCAGGTCTGAGACAATTGATCACAATCTTGTGAAGCAAGACATTTGAGGCATTCATCCTCAAGTACGAAATTCGACTTTCTGCCATTCTATCCCGAACAAGCTCTACAGTCGCATGACCAATAGACACACTAATTGATTGAAGCACCCCCTCTCTCTACTCCAATCACATCAGCCAAAGTGTCCATATCAACTACATAGTCCTGGTCTCTAACACTGAAAGAGAATCTATTCGTATTCAAAAAGCTCATATTTGAATAGAAATACGCAGTAAGTTCTGGATGAGCCACCGTTGTTTCAGAACAAAATTGTTCAAGTTGAAGTAACGTGAATTTCTCTCGCAACTTCACGTTCAGAGAATCAAGAAAATCAAAGTCCACACTCCTTGGGTTCATCACCCCTCTCTTCAGCAACTTAGAGTAAAGTCGCTTGTGTTCCTCAGAACGAAACAGGTCCGTCCTTTTGCTTCGAATATTCGTCGTAACACCCATTCTAGGCTTAAAATAAGTGTACACCTTGTCATCATCATTCCCATCAAGTTGACTAAGACCTCAAACACGTGGATCGCTTGGAATATTCGCAAATGCTCTTTCTGCCGACCCCGCAGGAGCAACTCCCAATCATTCCATTGTTTGCAAAAAGTGGGTTTCATTTCGATATCCTTTCTCTTTCAAAAATTCATCAATATAGTTCAAGGGAGTACCTCCCTTCTTCAAGGCAGAGTAGAGCTTAAAGATAAAAGCGGGCTTTTGAGTTCTTACAAGTTCTGCATCTTCAATGATTTCTTCCTCCGCTTGATGATGAATATCCTGAGGTTTAGCTTGATGAGATTGACGCAGTTGAGAATGTTGTGGGCTTTGTTGCTGTCTTGGAGATTCTTCTTCCTCAATGAGGTCAAATGCGTAAGACCCCCACGCATACGTTGTGGTCCCATGTTCGCAATCCTTAAAGACTTTCTTTGGAAAGACATTCTCACAATCTTTGATAGATTCCAAACTCATTTCGCGAGAAAGATGAAAACTTTGAGGATTAAAATAGAGGGTAAAAGAGAGAAGATGATGTTCTGTGCTTTCTTAGGGTTTTAAGAGTAAAGAAAACAAACAGTATATAAAGTAATCGAAGAGAAGTATACGGACCGTCGTAAAAGGAAAAATAGAAAACGCCCTTTCAAAAAATAACTTCCCTTTTGAAAATAGATAACTGTCACTTTAAAAGATAACTTCTTTTTTCGAAAATGAATGATTGCAATAATTACAAAAATTAAGAAAGATAACATCAAGCAATTACAGATTAATAGACAAACATACATTTTTCGAGATTTTATCCGAAAGATAGATTTCTAAAATAGAAATAACTTACAGTCCTAATTGTTGATCTTCTGAGTCTTAGCATCTTTAGACTTTTTAGCTCTGAGTTTGAACTTCTTCAGACTTAAGATATTAAGTCTAGATCGAATAAACTCAAATTAACTTTTCTCCAGTGGCTTTGTAAAGATATTCGCCAACTGATTCTTTGAGTCTATTAATTGAATCAAAACTTCTCAATTTTGAACATGGTCTCTAATAAAGTAATGTTGAATCTCTGTATGCTTTGTTCTTGAATGAAGAATTGGATTCTTGGTGAGATTAATTGCGCTAGTGTTATCACATCTGATCTCAGTGCATGAATCTTCGATTCCAAAGTCTCTTAGTTGTTGTTTTATCCACAAGATTTGAGAACAACTTCCAAGAGCCACATACTCTGCTTCTACTGTTGAAAGAGTTTCAGTACTTTGCTTCCTTGAAAATCAAGATACTGTCCTGTTACCAAGCAATTGACATGTGCTCGAGGTGCTCTTTTTATCAACTCTACATCCTGCTATGTCTACGTCTGAGTATCCAAGGAGAGTATAGTCTCCTTCTTTAGGATACCAGAGACCCAAATTAGAGGTTGTTGCAACATATTTGATGATGTGTTTCGCAGCACTTAGATGTGATTCTTTGGGATCTAATTGAAATCTAGCACGTATACAAACAATAAACAAAATGTCAGGTCTAGAAGCAGTAAGATAAAGAAGTGAACCAATGATATTCCTGTATAGTTTCTAGTCAACTTTCTTTCCTCCTTCATCTTTGTCCATCTTCAACAAACTTAACATTGGTATATTAGTCTTTTTGCAATTCTCCAAACTGAACTTTTTAATAAGTTCTTTAGCATATTTTTCTTGGTGAATGAAACTCCCTTCCTTCAATTGTTTTACTTGAAGTCTGAGAAAGAAGGATAATTCACCCATCATGCTCATTTCAAATTCATCCTGCATAGATTTAGATAATTTCTTGCACATATTTAGTTAGGTGATCTAAAGATAATATCATCAACAAAAATTTGAACAAGTAAAAAGTTTTTGCTTTCTCTTTTGATAAACAATGTAGTGTCTACTTTCTTACCTTTTACCAAAAAAAAAAAAACAATTTAGTGTCTACTTTACCTTTAACAAAGTCATTTTGGATTAAAAATTTACTTAACCTGTCGTACCAAGCTCGAGGAGCTTGCTTTAACTCATATAACGTCTTTTTCAGTATGAATACAAAATCTGGTTTCCTTGGGTCTTCAAAACCAGGGGGTTGTTCCACATAGACTTCCTCTTGGATAAATCCATTTAGGAAAGCGCTTTTGAAGTCCATTTGGAATAACATGAAATTCTTATCACAAGCAAAAGCAAGTAATAATCTAATTGCTTCTAACCTTGCTACTGGTGCGTAAGTCTCATCATAGTCTATCCCTTATTCTTGCGTATATCATTTGGCCACAAGTCTTGCTTTATTCCTTATTACTTTTCTTTTCTCGTTCATCTTGTTCCTGAAAACACATTTAGCTCCAATAATAGATTTACCTTTTGGTTTAGGAGTTAAGTCCTAGACATCGTTGATACTGAAGTGCTTGAGTTCTTCTTGCATAGCTTCAATCCAACTTTCATCAGTTAAAGCTTTCTCTATGCTTTTGGGTTTTATTTCAAAAATAAGAGCCACAGCGTTAGACTCTTCATACCTTTTGGATCTTGTACGTTCCCCTCATTAATGTCACTAATGATGAGTTCTTTGGGATGACTAGACTTGTGCTTCCAATTGCTGAGTGGTTTGACAGACTGATCATTTTCTTCATTTGATTTCTCAACAATCATTTGTTGCTGATCTTCTGAAGTCTGAGCTGCTTTTGGTGATTTAGACTTTGTAGAATCTGAAGCAAGTTCGGATTCTTCAGGTTGAGTCTAAATTGATTGATTTTGTATAAGGTCTTGAAATTTGACATTCATCGATTCCTCCACTGATTGAGTCTTTTTGTTGTAAACTCTGTAGGCTTTGCTGGTGGTTGAATATCCAAGGAAAATGCATTCGTCTAATTTTTCTTCAAACTTATCAATTCGATCATTTGCATTTTTCAAAATAAAACATTTGCATCCAAACACATGAAAATAGGAAACAATTGGCTTTTTTTCCTTTGAACAACTCATAAGGAGTTTTCTCCGGAATAGGCCTTAAGAAGACTCTATTAATAATATAACATGCTGTAGAAACTGCCTCAGCCCAAAAACGAGAAGAAATGTTGCTTTCAATTAAAAGAGTTCTAGCCATTTCTTGCAACGATCTATTATTCATTTCCACAACTCCATTCTACTCTGGAGTGTATGGTGAGGAGAACACATGCTGAAAGCCAGATTCATCACATAATTTAGCAAAGTCTTGATTTTCAAACTCACCTTCATGGTCTGTTCGTATACTTGAAATAACATATCCTTTCTCATTCTGAACTTTCTCAACAAATTTTATAAAATAAGAAAATGTTTCAAACTTACTTGCTAGGAAATATACCAAAGTAAATCATGAATAATCATCCATTATTACTAGGCAATATTTCTTACCACCAATGCTCTGAGTCCTAGTTGGTCCGAAAAGATCCATATGTAGGAGCTGTAGTACACGATTAGTGGAAACTTGATTTATTGGTTTGAAGGAATTTCTTACCTGTTTTCCCAACACACATGGCGTACATAGATCAGATTTTTGGTATGTCAAGTTAGGTAGTCCACGAACAAGTTTCGTTGTTGAGATCTTGGCTATTTGCTTCATGTTGATGTGGCCAAGTTTTTTGTGCCAGAGATTCACTTCCTCTTGAATTGAAATTAGACTTTGGGATTTTTCTGGTTCGATATCCAAGATATAGATATTTCTATGTCTTTGTCCCGTGAATGTCTGAGAGTAGTTTTTACTGGTTCCTAAACATATTCCTTCTTGAAAGTTGATTTTGAAACTTGTGTCGCACAATTGGCTAATACTCAGCAAGTTATAGTTGAGTCATTCCACTAAGGAAATGTTACTGATTGTGAGACTTCCAATTTCTATAGTTCCGCATCCCACAATTCTAACTTTGCTATTTCCACCAAAAGAAATGTTTCCACCATTAACTTGCATAAACTTTATGAAACAACTTGAGTCTCTTGTCATATGTCTTGAGCATCTACTATCCAAGTACCATTTGACATTTTTCTTGATAGTAACCTGCATTTAAAAAGGAAACTCAAGCTTTTTTTGGTACCCATACTTTCTTGGGTCCAATAGGGTTAGTGCAATATACGATCTTTGCCCAAACCTTCTTAACAAGTTTCCAAACCATAGGACATTCTTTCTCAAAATGTACAGAGCTGTTACACTTAGAACATTGAAGAGCACTGCGGCCTACAGATTTTACAAAGATTTTTTGTAAATGATTTTTATAAAAATCTTGTGTGGGTCTTTCTTTAATTCTTTCCTTTACTTTAGGAAAATCAATTAGAGGAATGGTTTCAACAATCATTCCCAAACCTGATTTGTTAAAGTAATGTCTTTGAGTTGAAAGAATCTTTTTTAATTTCTTAGATCCTATAGAAAACCTTTTTGAAATACTCGAAATATCATTTTTCAAAAATGCATTTTCTTTTGAAAGAGAGTCTACATTTTCTTTCAAAGTAATAACAATTTTTGTCTAAATTTTCTACATTTTCTTTCTAAACAATCTCATATTGGTTCAATGTAGAATTTTCCCTTTTTAGTTCGGAAATCCTCTTGAGAGAGGTTTTGAGATTAAAACACAGTTCATTAATATATTTAGAGACTTTAGTATGAATTTTTAAATTACTTACCTCAATTTCACTGTCTAAGTCTGACTCTGTCTTAGAGTCTGAATCTGATTCTGATTGTGCCATTAGACAAATATTAGCATAATTATCATCACTTTCTTCACATTCGGTATCACTCCAAGTTTTTGCTTTGAGAGCATTTCTATATTTCTCAGCTTTTCCTTTCTTCTTCTTTAGTAAGGGACAGTTGAGTCTGATGTGTCCCTTTTTCTTGCATTCAAAACAGATCACATCTTTATTAAATTCATCATCCTCAGCTGATTTATTTTGAGACTTTTGAAAACTTTGTTTCTTCCAATTGAATCTTCTTCCCTTTTTGTTCAGTTTTCTGAACCTTCTTATCATGAGAGCAAGCTCTTCATCATCCATATCGTCTTCAAAATCTGTAATGTCATAGTCATCGTTAGATTTTAAAGCAATAAATTTTTTACCTTTGGGATCTTCATCTTCATTAATTTGCTCCACTTCATATGACTGAAGAGTGACAACCAATTCGTCAACGGAGAGTGGCATGATCCTTTGTGTCTCCCTTATTAAGGTCCTTACATGATTCCAATCTTTGGAAAGTCCACGCAGTAGTTTGTTAACTTTCATGGGTCCAGAGATTAATTGACCTTGATATTCAAGACCATTCACGATTTCTGTAAAACGACTAAACATGTCGGTGATAGATTCTCCTGGTTTCATCTTGAAGGCTTCATATTAACCGAGCCAAATATTAATTTTGGTTTCTTTCACTCGATCGGTTCCTTCATTGGTGATGTGCAACCTATTCTAGACTTCTTTAGTTATTTCACAAGAAGATATTATGTTATATTCAGACGAAGATAATGCATAATATAAGGAATAAATTACTTTTGCATCGAGAGCTTGTCTCTTAGTTATCTCTTCTAGAGTCATCTCTCTGGACTCAACAGCTTCCTTTCCTCTTTTTGAGATTGTTGCAGCTTTAGGAATGATTCATTTGTCTACCACGTCCCATTCCAGAGGATCTTTTGATCTTAGAAATGCCTTCATATTGTTTTTCCATATGCTGTATTCATTTCCATCAAAATAAGGCGGTCTAGTGTTGCTTTGCCCTTCAACCAGACCTAGATCCAACATACTAACCATGGATCATTAACTCTGAAGTAAAAACACTTCAATTTAAATGAGTATACAGGCTCTGATACCAATTGTAAATGCTAATATGAGCACCTAGAGGGGGATGAATAGGTGCGAAAACAAATTTTGTAGAGTAAAGTATAAAATTTTACTTTTGACCCAAGTCTGTTTAGCAAGAGACTTTGAAAAAAAAAAATAGACTCTAATAATTAAATAGAATTACGATCAAAGTAAAATAGTTTAGGGAAGAAAATAAGAACACAAGGTTTATAGTGGTTTGGCTTAATCCAAACCTACGTCCACTCTCTCACACTGATAGCCCACTGGCTGGATTCCACTAAGAATCAAAAGAATTGTTACGGTATCACTTCCTTGATTCCACAGTGTAGAGACTCTGTTACACTTCCTCAATGTCTCACAGATGTATAAACTCTCTTTTGAGTATAAGTTTACGCTCAACAATTAAATCAATAAAGAACAAGGATCTTCAGACTTTGGAATTTATCTATCGTGCACTACTTCAAATAACCAGAGCATCTTCCTTATATACTCCTCCATGCCTTATAACCATTGGCACCTTCCAAAGGAGTTCTTATAATCTACCCGTTAGACAGAATCAATTAAGGGGATCTTGAGTTACTTAAGGAATGTGACGATAGCCCACTAATCATGCTCGCCCATACAATTAGGATCTAAGTTTTCATAAGTAGAACTTTCTAACTATGCTTCGCCAATCAACGGATCCAAATTACCCGAATTAATTTCAAAACAAATAATGGATTCCGAGATGCTATCTCCAACCGTGAGATCTCCTTCAACCGCTCGAATCAAATCCTTAGAGAAATGCTCAATTCTTGATAAGTCTTCTTCGTCGGTTTAAAATCTATCAATGAGGGCAGACTTTGAGTCTTGAGTCTAGCGGTCTGGTAGTCTTCAGACTAGACTGATGGAAACATTTTATCAATTTCAAAACAAGTAAGGGAGTTTTCTCCAACACCTAAGACGTCGCGAAAATAACTCCCGTCGCTCAAGGCCCCTTGGGATGGAGTCAAGGGTCATCACAAGTATATGAGCTTTTTTAGTTTATAAATAGGGTATATGCACCCTAAGTTCTCGGCTTTTACAAAAGCAATTCAGTCCTCATTTTTTTATTGATATCATCAAACCCTAATTCATTTCAAATGTACAATATCAAAAGTTGTACTACTAAAAAACTGTCTTACTATATGTAAGCTTTTCTTGCTATAGTACATTTGATGTAAAGTCGTGATAACATTAGCATAGGATTCTGAACCTTTTCGACATGTACTTTTAAGAAAATGACCATATATATATGTCTATCTCCTTAACTATATAATTTACATTCCGTACATTATTGATGGAGACCTCTCATGATTTGATTAACTCTACTTTATCATGTTCCCTCCCTTATTCTATAAACTTCATCTAATCTAGCAAAAGATGAACTTATGTTGGAAAGGTTTTTATTCATTTTGCTCTAAGTCTATCAGGTTTTAGACAAAACTTATGTTTTAGTCACCAGACTAAAGGGAGACAAATCGTCGGTGATGGTATCATGTCCACGAAAGATCGATAAAGAGCTGATATTTCAATGCAACCGCGGTGGATTTTATTTTATTTTTTGGAATTCTTATGTTATTCACATCGTGTTATGGTTCTCATTAGAGAGTGCCTTGCGTCTTCCGATCACCTCAACAATAATCAATGACAATGAATTGTTCATGGAGAAGACAATGATGTTTAATTAATTGTTTTTTTGCTGACTGATTAATTAATTAATGACCTAGAGTAAAATCGCATGGCCTAAAGGCTATACCACTATTCAAATTCCTATAAGAGGCCATGATCTCTTTCTTATAAGGAAAAGAACAAAAAAAGTTGGAAACATATTACATTTGTACCAATTTAGTCATAAACCTTTTAATTAGACTAAATTTAACCCTAAATATTTTCATATTGATACCAATTCAGTTCATCCAGCTAATTTAGGCCTAAAACTGTTGATGTGGATGCAGCCGTCTTATGTGGTACAACTAATGCCAGCCTAGACAATTTTTTTCTTTTAATTTTAACATATATTTTCAATTTTTTAATTAAAACTTTTAAATGTTTCCCCCCTTTTTTTTTTCTTTTTCTCTTCCTTCACTTCCCTTTACCCTATGGTTAGTACTCAGCCATGGCCGGTGATTGGCCACAAGCAACGATGTCATGGCCTATGCCAGAGCCGGTGAAGGTTCAACCCATGTAGCCTAAGCGAGGGCCACCCTTACTGAATCTAGCAAGGGTTGAACACTTGCGACTTAGGGAAGGGCCAACCTTGCAACTCTCACTTGTGGCTAGTCATTAGCCATGGCTGTGACATCCTAGATTTTTAATCCTGTTTTCAATTAAATTAATCGGGCCTTTCATCGACGCACCTATAGGGCTATTCTCAAAATTGATCACTCTTGAGATAACTAGACTATTCAGAGAAGCCATTAAGGAATTTTAATGCGATAGACCTAAGAATTCAATCAAGAATCAGCTACTCGACCGTGATCATCTTTAAAGGCTATTACGACACAGTTAAAAATTGATTAGGGATAGAGATAGGTTGGTTCGACTGAGATGTGTGACTAAACGTGGGTGATTCCACTAAATTGGAAAATTCCCATCGACCGGCACTAGAATGATTTTTCTATCGTTTTGGTACCCTGTGTCCGTATTTGAATTCTCAAGATTTTCACGATAACCAAGAGTTGTCAATGTGTCTAGTGGGTTCATTGTGGCTCGAAAAAAATTGAACACAGGTCATTTGCACTAAAAATTTCTGAAAGCTACCCGGTATACTAGATTACGCTAAAAACACGTCAAATTGAAATTAACTGCAAATTTGAGTATGATTTCAGAAATTGAAAGTTCTACCTTATCACAATTAATTCTAGGAGCATCGATTCTATCAACCGAGACTTTTTGGGAAAAAGTCGAGGTAGGGCCATTTTTATCCATAAAATGTCAAGGATCGTTTTTTGTCGCAAAATTAGGAAACATATAAGATTAATTGGTGAGGAAAAATATCAATTGGATCGGTGAGGTGTCAAGGGAATTTATTGAGGCCGAATTGTTTTGAATTGAGTAAGAACAAGTGTCCAATTGGTGAGGAATTCAAGCAAATTCATATCTCCCATTTGCCTATAGTTTTTGGACCATTTCAAAGGTTGCAAGAAGAGCCTTGGTGGTTGATTTGAGGCTAAGGACCAGTTGGTGGATGAGGATGGTCAAGGGGACCAAGAGTTGGAAAAATAAGGCCATGGTAGGGCCCTTGTTCCCTTTCTCCCTCAAGCTGCCGTCCACAACTCCCTCAACCCTCCTCCTTGCCATTTTCGATCACCACAGCAACTGAAGAAGATCGCCGAAGCCAGCTAGCAGCCCCCGGAGCCGCGCGACGCCATCGCCTCCGCCATTCGCCGTCTCCACCCCCGTTCGCGTGCCGCACAACCCCGACATCCCTTGCTGCTTCCAACCACCTATTATGCCATCCAGAGTGCTGCCAGTATTGTGTGGAGCTCCGCCAAAGCTATTTCGTCACCGGTCTACCCCTGCCTGGACTCGAAACCAACCCCTGCTGCCTCCGCCAACCGTGCCTCACCATTTCAGCCACCTAAGTTGCACCAACCAGCCTTGGACAGAAGCAAGATCATTGGGTATTTCAGCAGCTGTTGGGCCCATTTTGAGGTCATTCCAAACCTCGAAAGTTAAGCCCACTTTGGAGAAAAGTGAGCCCCATTGCATCCCCAACAATTTGAGCCGATTGGATCGCCAAGCAAGTGAGTTTACCTCACTAATCCTTGCTTAGTAGGTTAATCACGCTTAAGGGTTGATTAGTTTAGGTTAAGATGGATTAGGTGGTTAGATTATATTATATTAGTGAATTTAATTACTTGCTTATGTATGTTAGGTGGTTAGTTAGTGCAATTAGCGAGTAAACACGTTCTAGTATTTATTTAACAAACCTTGGAATTTTTCTAGGTCCGTTTCGGCGTCCAATTAGACATTACGAACCTAAGTTGAATTTATTGGCATTTATTTAATATTTTCCATATTTATTTATTTATTTATTTATTTTCAGGAAATTAGATCGGGATAGCCAGTGACCAGAATTTTATACTGGTTGTTGTGGTGCAATATGTTTATTTATTGGAGTTTTAATTTGTGCTGAATTAATTATTAATTATTTATTTTCCGGAAATTAGACCGAGATAGCCGATGACCGGAATTTTATACTGGTTATTGTAGTGCAATCTGTTTATTTATTAGAGCTTTAATTTGTGTTGAATTAATTTAATTGTGATTTTAGGATTTTATTCATAAATTAATTAATTTCTGTAACTGATTGGAAAATAACCAAGCGTCGATTTACAATACCAAAAAATATTTTGGTGGACTATATAAAATGGTGAGATTTGTGGAAGTGAAATTATGGTATTTTGGCTAAGGCCAATCATGTACCTGCACACGGCTATTTTTATCGAATATGATAAAAATGAGAAATTGGCTATGTAATTGGAGTGATATACTATTTTGGCCAATGGGCCATAAATTTATCAACTTTGGGTGAGTATATATAATATACCATATTATCAGCTTTAAGCAAGCATATATAGTATATTATGATGGCCTGGGAGCCCTAATTTATCAGCTTTGGGCGAGCATATATACAGTATGCTATATTATCAGTTTTGGGGGAGCTATACTACCTATTTTCAGCTTTGGGTGAGCAGTCATGAATTAATAGGATCTTATATATAGTATTGAATGTATCGACCAGGGGAAGGTCGTGGTGACGTGTAATCAACTAAGTCGATTGATCGATGATTTGATCTGATTTGATTGGATGGGGTAATTTGTCAGTATTTATTTATTCAACTGACTTGCAAGAAGAGACTGAGGCCAAGGTAAGTCCTCCGACCTATGTTATGCTTAGGTAGCCCTTAATGTGTATTTTCTTCCTAATCAAGTCTTCGGGAGTAGAACTCGCTGAGACGTAGTCTTACCCCGTTGTGGGACATACCTCCTCTCGAGCATTTTGGTATACTAGAAGAAATCACTGAGATAGGTTATCACATTCCGATACACCATCACCCTGAAGGCTTTAGAATATGTACTGATGAAATCTACTGTCTAGATTGATGTGGGTGAACCCCAAAAGGTGCCCCACAAATACCGGTCGTGGTATCGCCACTACAATGATGGACGAAGGGTGGACCCTGTGCCGGAATCTAATGTACCTCTATATGTTTTAGAGGTAGCGTTCGGGAAAGGGACAACATATCCCAAGGATGGATCAGTGATTGATGTGAAGGATCCCAAGCTTAAGGGCAATTCCGACTCCCCGGTGAACTCAGTAGTGGACTCCAGCTGGAGTATGGAAGAAGGTGAGATTGTCGAGAAGGACCCGGAGGAGAACCCAAGAGAGGATCCAGGAGAGGATTGAAACGCCACCCCCTGTCCGTAGACTTTGTTGTGGACTTCTTGTTTAGGACTTGGCTTAGTAGTTAATCTTGTATATATTTACACTATGGTTTGCAATGTATATAAGTGTGGTTGTTTTAAAGTTAGTAATTTGGAGTCTTACTTTCCTAACTCATTGTTTTATCGTCTAGGGATTATTTATATGCTTCCGCATGCATACTAAAATGAAAGGGTCGACGATGCGTCCTAGGACGTCGCTATTTAATCGACCAAGGTGAGAAATGGGTCCGTGCCCGAGGATCAGGGCGTGACAATGGCCAAGTAGTGGCCACAGGCCAAAGGAAAGAGAAGCAAAATAAAATGGAAGAAAAAGGGAAAATCTTAAAAAATACAAAAATACAAAAAAAAAAAAATTGTCAACATCAGTGCGAGCCATGCCATGTAGAACGGTTGGTATCCACGTCAGCAATTTATTACCTAAATTGACTGGATGTATTAAATTATTATCAATGTGAAAATGTTTAGGATTAAATTAGTTCAGTTGAAATGTTTTGGAATGAATTAATATCAATCCAATAGGTTTAGGACTTGGTTGTAGTACTTGTCCCCTTCCTTCTATATCCACCAATCAAGAAAGAAAAAAGCATTCTCGTGGGTGGGATTGGTCTCTTCCCAAACCCTGGCTACCCAAGTTTTCGGCCAAAGCCCTAGTTATTCCTGTGATCAAAGACTCCTCAAAATCCCAATACACAACCCAAATCAAGCAAAGAACACCACTTGTGCCCATTGAGCTAACCAATGTGGGTGGAATTTCCCAATGGGATTTTCCAATAGGCCAAGCTCTTGTGACTCTTAAATATGCAAGGCTGTGAGACACTCTCCTCCTGGACCCGGGTGCTACAACAACACCTGCAGCCATATCCCTCACAACCCATTAAGCAGCTGGGGCATTGAAGGCGGTGAGATGGCCTCCGACACTGCTTTCGTCCACTCCACCAACGGAAGGATGGTCGGGAAGGCAGTCGTGCCAAGGGTGGTCTTCACGTGCGGTAAAACTTGGCTGCTCAAGGGCCTCTCCGACACCGCAGTCTGGACGCGACAAGGGAACACAACATGGCAAAGTGCTGATATACACCACATTAAGGAAAACTTGTCCAAAAATCCTTAGCTTATTACACTTTGCCCAACTCAGTAATAAGCCTTTCAATTTTGTCAATTGAATTTTAAACTTTTTTAAGTTTTGCCTATTAAATCTATCCAACCAATTTTAACCGGAAATTGTTGTTCTAGATGCCGATAGTGCCATGTAAGATAGCTAGCCCTAACTAGAAATCATTGTTGTGGATGCTGTTAGTGCCATGTAAGATGGCTAGCCTTAACGTGGATAATTTATTCTAATTCTTTTTTTTTAAATTGATTATTTTACAATTTTTTATTAGGCAAGGACCACGAAGCCCTCACTATGATCAACGAGGACTTCACAATCCTTGCTAGAGCTGGGCAAGGGCCCTAACCTTTGTTGGGCTTGGAAGAAGAAAAAGAAAAAGAAAGAAAGACAAAATATAAATAAATAAATAAATAAATATATATATATATATATAAAATCCATAATTTTATTAAAAAGTTCAAAACTATCCGTGTTAGAACCGATTGTCCAATAGCGCCAAACGTTTGGTCGTAGTAATGGCTCTTACATTACATGAGAGCAAACGGTGAATGAATAATACATACTTAAACCAAGCAGTGTAATAGCTATTACAGTTTTATTAAAAATAGGTCTCTTCGCTTTATATGATAGAACAATTGATCATACATAAAGGCTTTTATTACGCGAGACTTTCCCAGACAGAGAGTTGGTCTAGGACGTAAACACTTCATTTTGGATAAAAGAAAAGGCACGGAACTCTTTCTTTGAGATCGAAAGTTCCTTGAGAAGCAAAGAAAAGGTCAAGGCCGAACTGTGAAATCGAAGTTACCGCATGAGCTCCCGAAGGATGACAAGGGAGAACTGAATCCCAATCTCGACTGGACCAAATCAAATTGCAACATTATGTTCTCCAATTGGTAAGTCCCGATCACCACAGCATGCTCTGCCGTCTTTCCGCCATCGACGATTGCCAAGCACGCTGCATCGGCATCCACTTGTTTCAGCAGATTAGATTTGTGAATAGTCCAGTACCCTTCATCTCCTAGCACTAGATCGATTCGAGGAATGCTCTTGACCTTTGTCGGTCTCGTGACATTTGTCTTGAAGCAATACTCAAGCGGACTCACCTTCTTCCCTCGAGGGAAGCCATCCAAAGCCTTCTTGAATTCGCTCATAAAGACACTATAAATGTCACTCCTCAGGGTAGTGTAGGGCACTGTAGTACTGAGCTTCACCCCTC
The DNA here is from genome assembly GCA_028830015.1 of Eucalyptus grandis x Eucalyptus urophylla. Classification (NCBI taxonomy): domain Eukaryota; kingdom Viridiplantae; phylum Streptophyta; class Magnoliopsida; order Myrtales; family Myrtaceae; genus Eucalyptus; species Eucalyptus grandis x Eucalyptus urophylla. The sequence continues at coordinate 12,984,818 of CM054188.1, read as the reverse complement.
CACTTACGTCGAGCGCAAACGTGTTCGCTGGAACACTAATGGCCTTTTGGTTGATCGATATCCCCGTCACGTTGATAAAATATCCCAGTGCTGAGGGATTCTTGATCAACGGAGTGTAGGAAAGTACACTTGAAGCATCAAAGTTTGCCGGAGGTTCGAGATAGTATGGACCGTCACCGAAGAAAATGACCCCTTGATCATCACTTGAGCTCGAGAGGCAAAGGGAGAATTTCTGGGTGAGATCGTCGATGATGAATTGATATACTAGAGAGAGAGGAGACTGCGACAATGAAGCAACACCGATTGCTTGTGCTGGAAGAGATTGCAAGAGAGACGAAGGAGCACACGAGATGTACAGGTTGCCGTACTGGATCCTGTATGTAGAGAGAGATCTACCGGCAGTCCAATATACTGTGAGCTCATTGAGACTCAAGTAAGATGAGGCGCATAACCCGGTGATCGGGTTCACAGGTGTGTCATAGCAAGAGCAGTGGTCATTTGTGTTATTTGTCTCGGGGCACAACGGAGAAATGTAACTGCGAGCAGTCAAGCACTTGGGCTCGCCACAGGAGACCGTGGGTTGCGAAGAATCGCATCGGTTCCAGATGAAAGGGGCATCGAGGTCGATGAGATATTGCTCGGAAGGGTCCAGCGTGAGGGTGATGGTGTGGAGGGAAGTGTTGGGGTCCTTGTGAAGGGACGTCACTAGAGTGTGAAAAGGTTGAGCCGAGACTTCTAGGGACGAAAGACCCAACATGAAGATGAACAAAGCAAGTATAGGATTGCACATTTTGGTCAACTTTGGAATGTCAATTGGATGACACATGAGATTGATGCTTGAGAAGAGGAGATTTTATAGAAGAAAAAGCATTGTCTTTTCAGCTTCATCAAGGGCTTTGTAATGCTTAATTAAGAATAAAGATATGAATTTACTTGATTTGAGTAAAGTTCAAATATCAAATAACAAGTGCAACTTGAATTGATTGGATCTTGAGCTTTTGTTCACAAAGTCTGGGAGACATTGTAACTTGGACTAGATTTCCCCAAGATCGAGAAGGAACTCGTTGGATTTTTGCCCTAGCCATGTGCAATATGGAGTTCTTAGTACTCATGCATTACATCGACTCATTCTGGCTTTCCTTCATCGCTCATGCGGAAGATGGAGTTCTTAGTACTCATGCATTGCATTGACCACCCCCTAAAGAGCAGAACGTAAAAGTTTAACGTCCAATTGCCCCAAAAAGACTAAATCCAAGTTGAAACTATTATTAATTGTGTCGATCTAATCTAAATCCAAATGCATGGAGTCACGATAGAGCTAACCTAGACCAACAAACATTTCCGCAGGTAACATTGACAATTTCGATTGCTTTTTTAACCAATTTTGATGATTTTGTGATGTAAAAGATGCATTTTGAGTCAAATTCGATGTGCATGACAGGACAAATACCACATCCCCGAGGTAATTTAAGGCTAGCTGACCGGTTTGGAAATACTGCAAAGGTCTGATCATATAGGGCTTAATATCGATCGTAACCTGCATACATTCATCAATATTGCTGTCAACTTCATTTCTTCTTTTTTCATCTAGTTATTTTTTCGTATATATTATATCATGTACCAGATATTACCCTATACCGGTAAAACACATCTCCATCTGTGTCTCTTGAGTCCTTCGCTTCCATTGCGTACCTCCAGAAATTCCTCAGCTCAAATTGTCTTAACAAGTATCTCGAAACATTTCAATGAATCCTTTAAGCTCACACGAAAAATTCAAAACATAATTAACAGACGATGTCAAGTAATCTCGATGCCCAGTGACTTGGAGAAAGATTTATCGTGAGATCCGATTAGATTTGTGCCACGCACTCTCTTGTTAAAATGCCATAAATGCATCTTTTTCTAAACAATTCTTTTTTACCAACCCTTACTTTTCCTAATACATTTTGCTCTTTCTCTCTCCTCTTCCGATGGTGTTAAAATGTAGAACCTAGCCGGCAAGTTGCCTGCGGCCGTGGATCTCTCTCTCTCTCTCTCTCTGCGAACTGTGAATTAGGTCGGCATCCTCCTTTGCAAACAGAAGTCATGTCATGGTCACAACCTGACCTTCGTTAGCAAGCTTCATGGCAGAGGTGGCGATATCTGCCATGAAGGTCGCAAACTCATATACAGAGAGAGAGACAAGAAGGGGGGGGGGGGGGGGGGGGGGGGGGGGGGGGGAGATGTTAACGTGAGTTTCAATAAACAATGGACTCATTTTTGTCAAAATTAATCCTTACTGGAGAGGCTCCTAACCCTATCTTTTATACAGTGCCAATGCAGTAGAAATTCTCCAAAAGCCGTCTTATCTATAAGCCCTAACCGTTAAGTCAATGGGGAGGAAAACCACCTGCAGATACAATTACTGCTACTCCAGTTTGCAAACTTAGTCATCTAAAATTCATGGGTACTGAGATTATTGAAATTAATGAGGAGTGATAAAATATTTGCAATGAGAAACTGTACTTGATAATCTTAAATGCATGAACTGACGACAACGATCGAGTCCGTTCAACTCATAATATCATAAACGAAGTCACTGATGCAGAAGCAAGAGTCTCCCAACCAGAAGGCAAAACAGGGCATGAGAGTTTATTTTGGACATGCCTTATTTTACATAAACAAGTCTATGAAACTTTATTTCAACATAGAGAACATTGTAACGTTCATCAAGAAAGAAAGAAGCGGCTCAAACAATGCCTGAAACTGTGAAATTGAAGCCACCACATGTAGCCCCGTAAGGCAGCAAGGAAGAGCTGAAACCCAATCTTGACTGATTGAAATCAAATTGAAGCAAGTTATTCTCAATTTGATACGTCCCGATCACGAGAGCTTGCTCCGCAGTTTCCCCTCCATCAAGGAACGCCAAGCACCCAACATTGTCATTGACTTGCTTTATCGAGTTTGGTGAATAGATGGTCCATTTCTCCCCTTTTCCTAGCATCAGATCGATCTGGGGAACGTGTAGCCCGTTGTTGCTTGATCCCATAGTGCTAATATTGAAGCACAAATGAAACGGATCCACATTGGTCACTTGAACAATGCCTTTGGCCGCCTTCTTAAAATCCCTGATAAAAGTCCTGTAAATGTTGCTCTTTAGTGTAGTGTATGGTACAATAGTACTAAGCTTCACGCTCTGATTGACATTGAAGCTGTTCTGTGGAACATTCATGGCCTTCCCATTGATCGATATGCCAGTGAGGTTGATATAATATCCTAGCAAAGTTGGATCAGCTTGCAGAGGAGTGTAGGTGAGTACTTTTGCCGCATCAAAGTCTGTCGAAGGACCAAGATTGTACGGACCATCACCGAAGAATATAGCCCCACTAGCTTCACTCGAGCTTGGGAGGCAAAGTGCAAACTTCCTTGCGACCAACTGGTCAGGAAGATCGCTGAATGCATATGGCAGAGCGAGAGAAGACCACGACAAGGCACCAACGCCAATCACTTCTTCAGGTAGAGACTGCAGAAGAGACAGCGGAGCACATGATACATACAAGCGATTGAAATCCATAGCTCCCAGGAGAGATCTGCCATCTGTCCAATATAGGACCATATCTTTGTAGGTCATTTGCGACGGAGCACAGGACTTGGTGATCGGATTCACGGGCGCGTCGTTGCAGTAACACTGACTCTCTGTAAACGTGTTGTTGACGGGACATGAGGGAGGGATGTAGGTCCGAGCAGTAGAGCATGCGCCGTAGTTACAACCGACTGGAAATTGAGGGGATTGGCATTGGTACCAGGTGAAAGGAGCGTCGAAATCAATGATTTAATGTTCCCCACCGTTAAGCGTGATGCTGTAGAGAGAAGTGTTTGTGTCTGTGTGTTGGAGGATGGGTGCTACAAGAATGTGAGGAGGTTGAGAGAAAACTTCAGTGGATAATGTCCACGCGAGAATTAACAAAAGAAGAAGAGTGTTCATTTTCATCTTTTTTGGAACGTGGGAATGATGAGAGATTTGAAGGTTGAGAGGAGGAGGGTTACATAGAAAAGAACATGGTTGACTTTTGAGATGGGGGCCAAGGGGTATCTTGTCAAATTCCGAAACTTTTTAAGGTTGAAGGGAAGGAAAGTATTTTATTGCCCGAAAAGATATATAAAAAAGCCGTCCAAATGCTCCAATTGGATCTCGGGCCGTTTGTACATAAATTGCGGGCAATGTGGACGCTCAATGAAGTATTCCTGAAATCTTGGAAATTCCATCGGACTTTCAGAGTGCTTGTACGTAAAGTAGAGTGTAAATTACATGTATATGACCTTTTCTTAGTTTATATATGGGACATGTGCACCCTAAGCTCTCGATTTCTACGAGGGAACCAACTAAGTCCTAAGTTTTTTTTATTGATTTGATCAAATCCTAATTCTTCTTCAAAATGTGCAATCACATCATTTCAAACCAATGAATTGAAATATTGTGCTAATAACAAAAGGAAGAATCAGTCGAAAGTGCTTTTAAAGGAAAAAGTACAAAAGAAGTTCTAAATTTATTGTATTTGTATCAATTTAATCATAAATCTTTTTTACTTGGACCAATTTAGTCTTAAGTATGTTCATATTTATACCAATTAAGCCCAACTTGTCTATTTAGGCCAGAAATTACTAATTTAGACATTGGCCGTTCAATGTGACATACTTAATACTAATATGGACATTTTTTAAAAAAAATCTTATCAATTATTTCTTTTGTTTTCTTTTTATCCTTCTTTCCTTTTTTATTTATCTCCCTTCGCAAGTTGCTAGCCATCTTCACCACCCCCCAATGAGAGTGAGGCTTGGGACACCCTCATTGCAAGGCCCCTCACAATTTGGGCGACCCGGTGACCTTCGCCAGCCATCAAGAAGGCTAGCCACTGACGGAAGGAAATAAGGATAAAATAAATAAAATAAAATAAGAGAAAGAAAAGAAGAAAAGAAAAGAAAAGAAAAGAAAAAATTAATCAAAATTCAAAAAAAATATTTAAAAAATTTAAAAATGTCTATGCTAGCACTAGTTATGTCATATCAGAAAGCTAGTGTTCACATTGAAAGTTTCCAACCTAAATTGATCAAATGGATTTAATTAATAACAATACGAAAAGGTTTAGGATTATATTTGATTTAATTAAAAAGTTTAAATTGAATTGGTACCAATGGAATTGGTTTTTGACTTCTTCTTTTTTTATAATACTTTTCCCATATTTGGCTGTCACTTAGTGGGTGCCAAACGATGGATTGGGTATAAGTAAAGCATGACATGGATAAGGTCGATAATTCGAGGTAGTGAACACTTTCAGACTTGCGTAACGGGACATCTGGATTCTCTTCGAATTAGTATGAACAGAGTTGCATTTTCTTTACTTGGATGGAGGTGCTGACTAGGGCTGCCCAATTGTACCAATGATCATGTGCAAGTCATTACTGAGGGTTGAAAATGGCATGCTTCTTTAAAATTTCTACGTATAATCTGATATATAATTTAATAAATCATTTTGGTGGATCTGTTTAAAATATCTAAAATCACTCATACATAAAGCCATAGCTCTTTAGTCAGCCTTTTAGCTAACATCAGTTCGAAAAAATTTGAGATGCTTCCTTTGGCTTTACTTTTCAATGATAAAAGTAAACCACAGCTTTTGAAAGAATTCCCTCATTTTCTATATTACACAAGTTGAAAGCATCGATGTACCGACTGGATTATATTAGGTTCATCACAAGCATCGAAAAGGAAGGGCGAAGTATTAGAGCCGGTGATCATTAAGGGTGGATTTTTTTACGTCTAGGGATCGTTTGCTGATTCGTCTATTCTCCAGCTTTTGGTAGTGCAATTTTCAGTATCATTCAACCAAAAGGATTTGGTTGTATTTTTTTACCAAAAAATAGGATTTCAACATTCGATAGAAAAGTTAGCACTCAATTGTTTTATACATAAAATAGGAGCTTACTGTGCACGTCTCATCTATAAACTTGAAAAAGCTCATAGCCTCATACATGTGTAATTAGCACTCTACTTTACACACAAGCACATTCCTATCGACTTCCCAAGATTTGAGGACTACCCCCATTGAAGGTCCATTGCCCGAACTCCATGTACAAATGCACAAGATCCAGTCGAAGCATTTGAAGGTAATTGATATTGTATAAGGCCTTTGCACATGCTCTTTTGATGCACCTTTTCAGGCAATGCTGTGCTTTGCTTCCCTTTATCCTTATTTCCCCTTGGAAGAGCATTACGGAAGTCTCTCATTTCCACAATATATCCCTTGACGCATCGCAAAAGTCAACCAAATTCATTCCTATATAACCCTCCTCCCACCCTTCAAATCTCACATTATTCCAAATCATATGCTTTGCTTTAATTGAAAGTTCAAGAGTAACATCATAATCTTTTCAATCTGAAAATGGACGAGGATACTTCCGTGACAGATCACATCAATGAATTCAACGTGATCGCGACTCAATGAGTTCGGTGGATATCAAATTCGATAACAAGGTAAATGCTTTAATTTTACTATCTTCTCTACCTGAAAGTTGGAATGCAACTGTGGAGCAGTTCGTTTGGAAAGAAAAAGTTGAAGCTTCAAGCAATCTAAGATTTGATTCTTTGTGAGGATATTCGCAAAAGAGAATCGGGTGAATTTTTGGATGCTACCTTAAATACTAAAGGTAGAGGAAGAAGAATTCAATGAGGGCAAAACTAGTACCATGGTAGATCAAAGTCCAAAGGAAGAAGTAAATCAAGACCTCATGGAGAAATAATTTGCTGGAATTGTGAAAAGAAATGCCATCTAAAACGAGATTGTAAAGTCCCAAGAAGAAATTTCAATATCGAGACCAAAATCAAGAGAAAGAAAAATCTATGAATGCAACCCCTAAAGAGACACATGATTGGAAGCTTTAATTTTGAGCATTGACGGTCCAATTGAGTCTTGAATTATTGATTCAGGTGCATTGTTTCACTCTACTTCGTGCAAAGAATTAATGTACAATTTTATTGCTGGAAAATTTGGAAAGGTTGATCTCGCTAATGATGAGCCTTTGGATATTATGGGAATGGGTGATGTTTATATAAAATCTACTAACGGATATCAATGGAAATTGCATGATGTCAAATATGTTCCAAGACTTAAAATAAATCTAATCTCTATAAGTTAATTAGACAGCACATGATATAAAACTATTTTTGGGCATGGCTCTTGGAAAATAGTTAAAGCTACTTTGGTTGTAGCATGGGGAACAAAGTTAGGAACGCTCTACATAACTGGAAGCAGCAGAGAAACTGCAGCAATTGCTAAGTCCAAAGCAAATTCCAAATTATGGCACTACAGGCTTGGACACATGAACGAAAGGGGGATGAAATTATTAGCATCTAAAGGAAAACTGCCTAATCTGAAGTCCATAGATATTGGTCTATGTGAAGATTGTGTTCTAAGCAAGTAGAAACATGTCAGCTTTTTGAACAATGGGAGAGAACCAAAGAAAGGAAAATTACAATCGATGCATACAAATGTGTAGGGATCAGCTCCTGTGAATTCCCTTGAAGGCTTGCGCTATTATGTCATGTTCATTGATGACTCCACCAGGAAGGTATGGGCTTATTTTTTGAAAAACAAATCTAACATGTTTGCTACTTTAAAAATATGGAAAGCTAAAGTGGAGAATGAAACTAGCTTGAAATAAAAATGCCTAAGGTCTGATAATGGTGGTGAGTTTGATATCAAGGAGTTCAAGCAATTTTGTGCAGAGAACAAAATCAGAATGACAAGAACTATTCCCAAGAAATCGTAGCAAAATAAAGTCGTTGAAAAAAAAATGAATAGAGCTTTGAATGAGTGTGCAAGGAGTATGAGGTTGCATGCAAGATTACCCAAGACATTTTAGGCGGATGCAATTAACACAGTAGCATATCTTATTAATAGAGGACCTTCAGTTTCACTTGATTTTAAGGGCGCATTTGGTAACGTTTCTATTTCGGGGAACAATTTTTTAACATAAATAGTTTTTCTTATTTCTGTTCTTGGGAACAATTTCTGAGCAAAAGAACGCATTTGTTAATTGCACAAAATTTCTATTCTTGCAATAGAAAAAGAATAGAAACACATTTGGTAATTGTACAAAATTTCTATTCCAAATTTTTCTCAAGAGTTTTTTTTTTTTTTTATGAAGTGTAAACTGGGTATTGAATTATCATTCTCATGAAATACTCACCAATTTAATTTTGTTCATGGTGAGTAAAGAAAAACATTCTGAACATCATATGTGCATACTTGGCTTCTTCTTATATTAAATTGCATCCGGTGAGTTATTAAAAAATGAGAATTGTGGTGAACAGCCCTCCAGTATAATCTCAGGAAAAAAAAGAGCTTTCTCACGGCATCAAAAGCCAATGAACTGTATTTCTTGCCTTATTCCTCCTTCATACTTGTTGACACTGATATGGCTAGTATAAGTACCTAGAGGGGGGTGAATAGGTATAACGAGTAATTTCTAATGATAATCGCACAATACTAGACAGTTGATAGAAATGAGACAATTTTTCTTCGTCAATAAACAAACAACGATCAAAGTAAGACTGAGAGTAGGGAAGAGAAAATTGAACACGAGGTTTATAGTGGTTCGGCTTATTTCAAGCCTACGTCTACTCTTCTGCACTGATAGCTCACTGGCTGGATTCCACTATGAACAAAGAGATATTACAGCACTGTTCTTCCTTGATTTCTGGGTGTAGAAGATCTACCACACTCTCTCAAGGTATCACTAAGTATAGACTCTCTTTGTGTGTACAGTTTCGCTCAATATGAATCGACTAATAATCAAGGAGCTTCAGACTCTGGAATTTCTGGAACGTCTTCTTTTTTTATACTCCTTTATGCCATCATACCCGTTGGCACTTACCAAATGAATTCTTCCAATCTTCCCGTTGGACAGAATCAATTAAGAAGATTATTCGAGCTATTAAAGGAACATGTCGATAGCCCATCAATCATGTTCGCCCATACAATCAGGATCTTGGTTTCCAAGAATAGAACCTTCTAAGAATATTTCGTCAATCATCGGATCTTCAAACGATCTTGATTTCGAATAAATAATCCGTTGTATTAAATCTAGCCAATAGATCTTCTTCAGTCGATAAGACCAAATCCTTAACCAAACACTTTAGCTTTGGATCGTCTTCGTCACTAGATTAGAAACTATCAATGAGAATAGTCTTGAGTCTTGAGTCTTGTGTGCTGAGTCTGGTGATTTGAAAGTCTTCAGACTCTAAGTACAAGGGTCTGCACAGCTTCCAGACTAGACTGATAGAAACATTTTGTCAGCTTCAAAAACTCTAGAGAGATTTCTCCAACAGACACAACACATGAATGAGAAGCCAACAGCTACAGCAAGTTCACAAGAAGACATCGACACGAGAACAAAAGGGTAGCAATTATCAGAGCTGGATTACATATTGCTAGACTTACTTTTAGAGAGAAGAAAAGAGCAACCTCCACCCTTTTTTTCTAACCCTGGCCTATAAAAATACCACACTTTTGACGAACACTAGAGGATGCTCCAAAGTTCAATGTAATGTTCTGATTTCAACTCCTAATATATCCTTGACCATCTCATGCGTCACAAATGCAATGGCGATGGATGGAAATACCTGAGGATGAAAGCAGCAATTTTTAGAAACATAAAACAGTGTATAAGCAAAAACTAGCAAATGCATTGACAAAATTGTGTCTACTCCTAAGTCAACAATGCTCCATAGGCCTTACACTACTAAAACCCCAGCTACGCTCGCTTGCGAGTCACTCACTTGAGCGAGCAAAGCGTTGCTACTCTGCTCGCGACGCTCGCTCAAGCGAGCAAACATTTTCGCAGATTTGCAAAATGCTCACTCGGGGCTTGAGCACGAGGGCTCGCTCGAGCGAGCGTCTCGCAGATCTGGGCGAGCACTGCCTTGAGTGAGCATCACGCTCGAGCCCCAAGCAGCCGTCGCCTAGATCTGCAAGGGGTGGCTCTCACCAAAGCCCTCGTCAATCAGCTCAGCCAAGCCAAGCCCTCGCCGAAGGCATTGAATCAGAAGCTTCAGCCGATGAAGGAGCAGCAGCTGTCGGCACCGGAGAGAATGACGAGTTGAGAGGCACCAAAGAGGATGACGGTGGAGAAGCTGTGAGAGACGCCGAAGAAAGGAGGGACTTGAGACAGTGAGAGCGCAGGTGGATGGCTAAGACAGAGGGCACGGGCTGAAGCAAAAATAAACAAAAGAAACAAGTTTTGAGTTTTTGTTCTTTTGTTTCTTAAAAAGTGTTCCCGGGAACAAGAAACAAGTTTTTTCTACTTCTTATTTCTAGTGTGAAAAAATAAATGATGGAGAATAGAGAGATTAAATTAGTGTAAACTAATAAGAACTGTTGATGTTATATTCAATGAAAATATGTTATATGAGGACAAATCTGTGCCAAGAGTGTTCTGGTTGAAATTCCTAAAACTGTTTTAATTGACTCTGATAAAAAACTGGAACAAGAATTACGTACACTTGAATCCACTTTGAGAAGATCTAGTGGAACACCTAAACTTATACAAAGATATTCTCCGTCATTGCATTATTTGCTTTTGACTAACACAATGCAAGATGAGTTAGATTTACTCGAGAAAAATAGAACTTGGGTATTAACTCAATTATCAGATGGGAAGAAAGCATTGAAAACAAGTGGGTGTATCGGGTCAAAGAAGAATTAATGGCAGCAAAAGGTACAAAGCAAGATTAGTAGTAAAAAGGTTTCAACAAAAGGAATTAATTGATTACATAGAGATTTTTTCTTTTGTTGTGAAATTGACTACTATCAAGTTAGTATTTAATATTGTTGTCACTGAGAATTTACATCTAGAGTAGTTAGATGTTAAGATTGCATTCCTCCATGATAATTTGCAAGAGGATATTTATATGATACAACCAAAAGGAATTCAGGTTCTTGGAAAAGAAAATTATGATTGCAAATGGAAGAAAAGTTTATATGGCTTGAAACAAGCTCCTAAACAGTGGTACAAGAAATTTGAAAATTTTATGTATGGTAACAGGTTCATTAGAAGTGATATGGATCACTATCGTTACTTCAAAAAATTTGTTAACTACTATATTATCTTGTTGTTGTATGTAGATGATATGCTCATCACAGGATCTAGCATGAAGAAGATCAATTTACTGAAGTAGCAATTGTAAAAAAAGTTTGAGATGAAGGACTTGGGCTCAGCAAATCAGATTCTTGGAATGATGATCACATGGGATAGATCCAAAGGAATTCTAAAATTATCTCAACAAAAGTACATTGAAAATGTGCTAGACAGATTTAGAGGTTAAAATGCAAATCCCAGAACTACATCTTTAGGAAGTCACTTCAAGTTCTCAAAGAAGCATCACCGAAGACAGATGAAGAGCGGGAGTATATGGCTAAGATACCTAATGCATTAGCTGTTGATAGTTTAATGTATGCTAATGATATATACTCGACCAAACATAGCTCATGCAGTAGGAGTTATGAGTAGATACATGGCAAATTCAGGAATAAAGCATTGAGAAACTGTAAAGTGATGATTAAGATATCTGAGAGTCACTTCAAGTATATCATTATGTTTATGAAAAATAGTGTAACTTTACAAGACTTTGTTGATGCAAATCTTAGTGGTGACTTGGACAATAGGAAGAGTACCTTGCGTTATATTTTTACCTTGGGTGGCACTACAATCAGTTGAATGTCTAGACTTTAGACATGTGTCTCTCTTAGCTACTGGAGCAAAGTATGTTTCTATATCTGAAGCTGGTGAGGAAATGATTTGGTTGAAAATTTTTCAAAAGGAGATAGGCAAGGAGCAATATAATAGTGTTATTTTCAGTGACATTCAGAGTGTTATTTCTCTTGCAAAAAAATCCAATATTTCATTCAAGAACAAAACACATTGAGTTAAAGTATCATCAAATTCGTTAGTTGATAGATGATAGAACTTTGTCATTGAAGAAGATTCTTCGTGTAGAAAATTCAGTAGATATGTTAATAAAGGTTGCCACTACTGAGAAATTAAGGCTGTGCATTGCCTCAATTGGCCTCCATGGCAAGTGATGACAATGGCCGCTGCACTAGGACAATTTAGGCTACAAAGATAAAGACTATGAAAGATTATTGCTATTTCTTTTCTTTTTTTTTGTAAAAAAAAAAGGATCAACCTCCAAGTGGGAGATTGATGGAGTTGTAGAGTTTAACAAAGGAAAATAATATTTAAGCACCAAAACAATTTATTTTAGGCAATTATCAATCCTATAATGTTAAAGCAATCAATAAGGACTGATAATGGCATACATGTAATTTCCATATTAATTATGTATACCCTAAGTTCCTACTATATATAGGGGAATATCTTTTATAGTAGTAAGGCTAAAACTTGTAACCCTAGAGCTTGTAATATTGATACTGATAATGGAAGATTGTCTAGTGCGGCACTGTAGTTTTTTCTTTTTTTTGATTTTGGAAAGGGTTTTCCACATAAAAATTCTCACTTGTTTTTCTTTTCTATTTTTTTCTCATCATATATTCACATCCTAATAGAATGAATGAAAGAAGAAGAGGATTGTGCATTTTTTCTCTACGTAGGAATGCGGATTATAAAGTGATGCGGTATTGAAGGTTGAGAGGGAGATTATTTAGAGAAGAAAGAGCTGACCGTTGACTCTTCAGATGCATCAAGGACATTACCAGTTATGATGCCCTTTCGAAGGGCAAAAGCCATCGCGAAATAAACAGTGGGTAGAACTCCGCAATATAAGAGTGGAAAAACGAATTACTAGATTATCAATATATATATATGTGTGTGTGTGTGTGTGTGTGTGTTAAAAACCACATGCAAAGGACTTTGGGTTTCCGTATCATCCATTGGATCAGATTGGATCATGTGCAGCCGTACAAATGGTACGTGGAGTACTCCTTACCCTTTCTCAGTTTTAGACGAGTCAGCAAATTCTTTGATAGTCCAATGCAAGTGGACTGGCAGCCCTTTTACAAAGCATATTATCCATGAGGATGGAGCTCTTTCCACCTTATACAATTAAATGTACCTCATTACCATTAAAGAGATAAAATTGCCCTTAATCATCTAACTGAAATTTAAGGTGGCGAGCCCTAAATTTATTTACTTTCCTTCTTTTTTTCTTTTTTTCAATTTTTATGTCATTTTAGATGCCATGACTAAGAAAATCAAGTTCTATATTCCTTTTATATTTAAATGGGTAGCACCGTGGATTGTAAAAACACTGTACTTTCTTTTTGTAATTCTAGATTTTACATATATTATCGAAACCTTAATTTTGATGATCTATTTAGGCATTGATCACAAAGAAAATTAGGGTTTGATCAGGACCCCTAAAACAAAAGTATATGTTAAATTGCATATGGGTATTAGGAGCATTTTAACCAAGCCTTGGGATTGGAGCTAAGGGACAAAAGCAACTGGGGACTAAAAGGAAAGGGATTATGAGTTTAATTGAACAAATTGAACAAAGCCTATGTCATGACCTACCCTTGAGGTGCACCACTTAGGGATTCGGTTAATAGATTATTAAGTCTAAACTTAACTCGAGCTTTTCCAAGCCCATATCAGTTTACCACTTAAGGTCCAAATTCTTAACATTCAAATGATTTTCAATAAGAAGTTGTCACTAATAAGTTTACGCTGAGTTAATTAAAAACCCAAGTAAAGTAACGGGAGATTTAATTTACTTTTGCAAACTATAGATTTTGGCTATGGGGATTTGGTTACATCAGATTTCTCTAATACCCTTTCGGTACCGTTCATTTTATAAAAAAGATTTAGTAAACAGCTTAGATTGATTTTATTACTTCATAACATGTGAGATACTTATGTGGGTATGCAAATCACCAATGTAACACTCAATAATCAAAGCAGTAAATAAATTGCAAGGAGAAAGTACTTACCTCAGAGCAATAAAAGCATTTGTGATGTTAGTTAAAAAAATCACATCAACAACATAGATATGATTTTTAATTAACATGCAATGCACTCAACATTTTTAGGGTTTTTAATTATTTAAATAAAATCTAAAATATGTAGAATGCAATAAATTCTAAATGCGGTGACATCAAAAAATATACATATACTAAAATGACATGCAACATGATAAATATAACATACAAACTATATGTCACTCGATTTTAGTTGAATGACCTAACTCTAATGACGGGCAATAATTAATATGCAACTATACTAACATGTCACGCATTTCAATTTGATGGCCTTAAAATGTAATTACCAAATGATGCGTAGTCGATGAGTCTAATTTTACATGACATGCACATGATAGTTTTTTTTTTTTTTTAATTAAAGTACATAATAGAAAATACCTAATAGTTAAACATGCAATTTAAATTAAAAGAAGAAGAAGAAGAAATCTAATCTATTCTAGGCAATGTTTTTTTGTATTTTTTATTTGGAAAATTCAGAGTAAATAAATTACTTAATTTAAACATGCAATGTTATTAACAACAATCAAATTGAGTTCTATCTAATCTTTTTTTGATTTCTTTATGAAAACAACCAAGTAAAGATAACCATTCAATCAAATTATGCAATCCGCAAAGTTTACTTTATCTATTTAAATTTGAAATAGAATAAACTAGTGATCATATTTAGGTGGTTAAGGATATTGATGGAAGATTTTTCACTTAAATTTGGAAACAGGTAAATCAACTATCTAAATAGTTATGAATAAGATGGAAGATTTTTCATACCGCTGGGTATCATATCTCACACTTAGAGATCAAGTAACCATTCAAGGACGTTGTTAACTTGGGTGATCTTTTGGATTTTTTGGATATGCATATTTAAATTGAATATTTGATAGAAGATAGCAAGAATAGGCTATCAAATAACTTCAAATCAATTAAGGATAAGATAATACCTAATTTGAAGATTAACTTTCTAAATGTGAACTTGACTTAATTAGACCGAAATCGTGATCATGAAGCTCAACGGTAGCGGTCAACAGCTCGAACAGCGACGGCCTGATCAACGGTGGCCGATTAGCACAACGACAAAAACGACCCACAACCTACAACGGGACAAGGGCAGGGATGCCGCAACAGTGAGCAACGTGGGCGGCTTGGCATCGTCAGACTCCACAGTAAGGTAGTGAGCATTGTCGACGAGACAACAACTTGGCAAGCTGCACTGAGCTTGGCTCACGGCAGGACACGACAGACCGTCGAGTCAGGAGCAGGGAGCTCGGCGCGGTGGTGGGGCTCAGGTCTCCGTGGCTCAGCACAACCGGGACGGTAGCAAGCCGTTGTTGGGGCAGTGGAAACTCGGCTCATAGGTTGTTGCAACGAAGGAGGGGGCAGCAATGCCATGCGGATGCGCGGTCATGACCAAGGGAGGAGTTGGCTCAGTCACGGGGCATTAATCATCAGCATCTCATGTCTTGGCTTGGCACGCGACGTAACGGGTGGTGTCGTTGGGCAGGACGGCAAGGCTCGGCTCTGCAGGTGGCTTGTGGCAGGACACGGCGAGAGGCAAGGCAGCGCGTGGCATTGTCAACGGTGAGGGTACGATGCCAGCACGCCCTGGCAAGGGTCTCAACCAAGGCTTGGCCGATGGCTCACCTTCTTTCTCTCTTTTCCCAAATGTGTCTCTCAAGTGCTCTGGTAATTGTGATTTTTCGACCTCGAATTATGAGGTATAACCTCCTATTTATAATCAAACTCAGGTTTAAACTTGATTACAGCTTATTATAGGCTCTTTTCAATATAATGGGCTAAATTGGCTCAAGACCTATCATTAATTAATACTCACAAGCCGAAATTAGATTAAATTAAGCTCAATTTAGCCTTTTCCCCAGGTGAATTTTGCCCACCATGATCCTTCCTAGCTCTAGCCAAATTTTGCCCCACTTCGTGGACTCCATTTATCAAATTTTAAGCTCAAAATCATCAACCGCCAATCTAATGCTAATTTGATGAAATAAAATATATAATAAATTTTCCTAATAATATATGATATAAAATTTAATTCGAATATTTTTTTTAGGGGTTAAGGATTAATTCCTATTTTTCTATGCAATTAACTATTAAAGGATTAGTGAAAATTGAAGTCTCAATAGCCTATAAGGTGAAAAATCAAATTGAACCCATTGGGTCTTCATCATGGCCAAAATTGATATGGATGACAAGTGAGTCTCAGTTCAAACTAATAACATTGAGCAATATCGTATACATTTAGTTTAACACTAATATGTAATGTTCGCACTAAGTTGCACAAGGAAAAGTAATAAAAAGATTTGACTACAGTCATGAGATCTGGTCTTAAGATTTTGTGGGCCAAAAAGTCTCTTCTGAAAAGCAACAAAAGCATCACTAGAAAAGGCAAAGGACTAAACATCGAGAGAGCACTTCAACAACAGACATGTTAGTGAACAATATGTGATCGAGTTGTATTTGATCACCATCCGAGATAAACTTCAACAAAAGAAAAACAACACACTTTTAAGTTCAGGATCTTTCATGTACTTGAGGCTCCCGATCAAGACTCAGTATGACTACAGAGGGCCTATGCAAGAAATAACACCATCAAAAACATATGATTCCAATAAAAAGCAAAGAGAACATTATTTAATGTTGTTAATTGTCATAAAACAACAAAGGGACTACACAAGAGACCTATTACTTATAGACAAAATTGGGTACAACTTTCCCCATCCAATTCTCACAAATCATTTGCTACTCGTCACTCCATATCATCACTCATTCTTTTCTATCATTTCTTGGAGAAGCAGCTCCACAAATGCCTTCTTGTCGTCTCATTGAAATCCAAAAAAGAAGATGAATACTCTCAGGATCTTTCACAATTTTTCTACATAATTTTATTCTATCCGTAATACTTAGAGACATTTGAAGAAGATTCTCATTGATTTTTTGCTTATCATTATCCAAATCTTTAGCATGTGCGATGTGGCTAGCAATCATCTCCATCCTCTTGTTAGCATTTTCCAATAAAGAGCCAAAAGTGTCTACAATCTCAACTAACTCAGTAACCCATTTGTTACGTGCTTTAGCCTTTTTTCTTCTTAAAAGATGAGATTCGTTTTGTGTTTGAGAAGATAATAGTGGCACTAAGTTTTGATTTGCACCATTAGTTGCAACATCATCATGATTCTCACCTTCTTCATGATCTACAGCCGCAAGAAATTTCAAGGGTCTTCCATGAGATTTTCCTTGGCACAATCTTTTTCAAATATAGTTACTAGTCGATCATATTGAAGGAAGGACTTTCCTCTCAAAGAATCAGCTCATGGATAAGTTTGAAGAGAAAATATATTATTATGTTGAAAAAGAAACAAGTAGCAAAGAAGATAAGTAAAAAGTGACAAAAACCTTGTATTATTTTTTTCCAACTATCCTCTAAATGAATATCGATACAATGCTTTTCTTGAATGCACCAAAACCACTTTGATCCTTTAATTCATATATCTGATTGTAGACTCTTTCAAGTTTTTTATCTTCAACTCTATGTGAGGATTACCCTTAATGCCAGAACTAGGGAACTTTTATTCAAACCATATCTCTAACATAATCATGTAGCCACTCATGAAACCGTTATCGATTTTCATTCCCCATGCAACTAGTTCTTGAAGACCATTTAGAAGTGCATTTTCTTCATCTATTTTCATATATATCGATCTCTCTTTGTTCCCCTTCCTTGAGTTTGACTAAAATCGCTACCTTCAATTCCTAAACATCTTGTTTAAATTTTAGAAAATTTAATTATAGAGGATAGCATGGTAGAGAAATATAATGATAGAGACATCATAGTACCAAAAATTTAAAATGATAAAGCCATAATTCAAAAGCTACATTTGAAAAAAAAAATGTCTTAATAATGACAAACTAGCACCACATTGCACGTCTAATAGAAATGGAAAAACAAAACTTATTACAACACAAGTCTTGCAACAATGGGAAACAAATGATTTTTTTTTAATAATATCAAATCATGCAATTCCTCCATGTCCTTGACTTGCATTCCACTCATTAAACATTTGTATTGCCAAATTTTTCCTCTGCGTCATCCAGTGATATGAAGGCTCGACAACATAAGTTGTTTCCACATTTTCAATAGTGTTAGCAACTTTATCTAATTGTACCTCAATTGGATCAATAACCATTTCTCTTCTTATCAAGTTGTGTATAAGGCAACAAGCTATGATTATTTAACCTTATGTTCTAATTGGATAAAAAGATGGACTCCTGAGAATAGCCCATCGTAACTTAAGTATATCAAAGAATCTTTCTATAACATTTCTAGTTTGAGAATGCTTCATGTTGAAATACTCTTCAAGGGAATTTGACGTACAACCTTTTATCCACCCGGATAGTTGTTCTCAAGTATCCATAAGGAGCAAGAAAGCCCTCCTGATTTGTGTATCTAGCATCTACGATATAATAAATACCTAATAACAAATGATAACATACACATACCCTAATGTATGTGCCAACTAATGCTACTAAGCAAACTTAGAAACATGAAATTTATGAAATAACCTTATCTTTAAAGTATTAAATTAATCCATGCAATAGCATAGCAAACATACCTTAAACCATTTCCATCTCTATAATTGGTTCATGTGAGATAAGAAACACATTATGCATTCCTATCACTGCACTTACAATTAAGTTAAAGTACCTACTTATTGTATCCCTAGTCCTCATAAATTTGAACTTTATTCACATGATGGGTAAGTATATGTAGGAACATGCCATTCATCCTTCCATAGCTACAAGTCCATCTTCTATTAACCCACCAATTGTATGTGCCAACTCATATAGCAGAGTAAATGCACATCTATCCATTCAAAGTTGTTCCACACAATCGAAGTCACCGTTGTTAATGAGGCGATCAAAGTGATCTAAATGAGCTTGGCTTCTAACAAATGTGTGATCCTTCAATATATGTTTACGATAGTGTCTTTTAGTAGTAGTGGACACTAAATCATATACATCATACACAAAAGCAACTGACTAGCACAGCAAAACCGGTTTTTCAGCAAGCAGTGAGCCTTACAAGGCTATTTTTAGCCTTTTCTGGGCCTCCTTTGGAGTCACTATAATCACAGGATCTCAATGTCATCATGCCACCATTGCTGTGAACCCATTTTCTCGCTAATCTGGTGAGTTAACTCTATAATCATTGATTAGTTTGTTAATTGCACTTAGAGGGTTAGATTAGTGCTAATTAGCTTAGTTAAATTAGTATTAAGTGAGATTAGCCTTAATATAGATTAGGGTTCATTTATTTTGGTTAGATTAGCCTTAAGATGGATTAGTATTAATCTAGTTGGTTAGATTAGCACTAATGAGGGTGGTTTAGCTTAATTTGGTGAATTTCCCTCGGATCTACTTATTGAACCCTCATCATTTGTCATTTTTGTGGATCAAAATATGTTACGATTTTGAGATTGATTCCTTCTTTAAAAATGTTCAAAATATCTTCAGTTATGATATATCTTTTAATTAAGATTTTAGAAATTTAAAAGAATGAGATTTCAACTCCGTCATTTGCAAAGCAGAAACTCGGATTATGCTGGAACTGGTGACCTTTTGGTGTTTATAGGATTTTTATCAACTCTTAGAGTTCTATTTTCAAAAGAATTTATTCACAAAAGTTGTTCCTCACATATTATAATTTAACATAATCAAATTTCAAATCAACCGGACATGTTTTGGACCTCGAACCAAACTAATTTTTGGAAAACGGAATTTCTAGAAACAGACACAGTTTTTGTAACGGTTCTAGCGATTTACTACTCTTGATCTAGAAAGATCTGGGTTAAGATGTTTTCATGAAAAATGTTTGTTTAGGTGTCCTTAGAACATATTCAAATTTAAGAATTTTCTGAACTTGTTTGATTATGTTTCTAGAATTAAATTGGAGAAGCGCGAGTGGCCCAGTTTCTGTCGGTAGGGCCAATTGTAGTCTTATGCCCATTCTTAGTGTTTTGCTTGCTGGAAAAATGTTTATTTGGTGACTTGGGTGATTTTTGGCATGCTTAGAGCTTATGTCACGCCCCGACCCTCAGGCACGCACACATCCCTTACTTTTGGGTCGATTTTAAAATGCGATATCCCAGGACTATGTATCGCCGACCCTTTCTTTTATATATGCACATGCGGAAGCAATTATAATTCCCCATACAATAAAACAATGGGATAGAAAAGCAAGCCATACATTTTTCATACTGAAAATTCACAACTACAACTTTTTACATGCAAACAAGGTCTGACAAGACAGGATAGGATTTCGGTCCTCATCCGGGTCGTACTCGATGTCATACTCGGGGTCCTCCACGTACTCCTCTTTGGGTTCCTCAACAGGGATCTCCTCATCAGATTCATGCTCCTTAGGCTCCTCATCCAGGTCCTTAAATGGTTATTCAATAACCACTGAGACCACGTCTCAGCAAGTTCTACTTCCTAAGACCCGATTAGTAAACTAATACACCTTAGGGCTGCCTATGCACAACATGAGTCAAAGGACTTACCTTAGCCTCAGATTCCACCTGCATATTAGTACAGATTAAATAGGCACACAAGCAATCACATTACAGATCGAAGCATCGATCTAATCGATTTAGTCGATTTCACATCAGGAAGACCACTCACGATCATCTCCCTTCAATCATTCAATTCACACATCAGATCAAGGCAATGAATCACATCAAATCACCCTCAGATCGAATCATCGATCAATTGACCTAGTCGATTACAAGCCAGACGGACCATTTCTAAGTCATTCATCCAACACCAAGCAATTCCTTAGATTTAGTGGCTTTACGGTCCCACCCGACCCTCTCAAGAACTAGTGGCTTTACGGTCCCACCCGACCCTCTCGAGAACTAGTGGCTTTACGGTCCCACCCGACCCTCTCAAGACTAGTGGCTTTACGGTCCCACCCGACCCTCTCGAGAACTAGTGGCTTTACGGTCCCACCCGACCCTCTCGAGAACTAGTGGCTTTACGGTCCCACCCGACCCTCTCGAGAACTAGTGGCTTTACGGTCCCACCCGACCCTCTCAAGATGCCATACTATGTCACCGAGCCACGTGCATTCTCCAGGAAGACATACCGAGTCTCCGAGCCACGTGCATTCTCTAAGGCTACCTTTTCGCCAAGATGACATATCTAATCACCGAGCCACATGTCTTTCCCAAGTAATATTCCAATTCACTGGGCCACGTGCATCCTCAAGGTGATTTACCAACTCACTTTCGATACTAACAACCGATATCCGACCAATTCTCAATCACAAGGCCAAAATTGCATTATTTAATAACATACTTAAAAATGCACCATTAAATCAATTCGACACGAATTAAAGCTCAAATAAATAAACGGACTGCTCCACGACAATCAGCACGAAATTCCGGTCACTGGCCATCCCAGTTGAATTTCCAGAAAATAAATAATTAAATAATTAATTTCGAAAATTAAATAAATAAATACAATAAATTCAATTTAGCACAATATAAAGCTCAATTAAATAAACGGACTGCGCCATGATCATCAGCATAAAATCCCGGTCACTGGCCATCCCAGTTGAATTTCCGGGAAATAAATAATTAAATAATTAATTTCGGAAATTAATATTTAATTCCTAAAAATACCACTTAGGCCTGAATCGCTTAATTAACACCCGATAAGGGACGGGAAAAATCCCAAGAAGCATCCAATAAATACTACAGGCAATTCTCTATCTAATTACACTAATCACACAACTAATATGCAAAGTAATTAACTAATAATCGCTAATCAATTCTAATCTAACAACCTAATTACACTTAATTAACACTAATCAAACTTTAAGTATAATTAGCGAACTAAGAAGGCATTAGTGAGTAAAACTCACTCAAAACGACGGGCTCGACGCGAGGGTCGACTTTCCTCAAAGCGGGCCGAGCATCCGGGCTCGGGAAGGCGGCCAAAACGGGCCAAACAGTTGCTGCAATACCCATTTTCGAACCTCTCTGCTCGCTGCTGGTTGGGGCGGATCCGGGGCCAAGAGGGCGAGGCAAGGGCGGCTAGGCTCGGGGGAAGGCAGATGGTGGTCCGGCGGGTTGAAGTGGCGGCGCATGGTGGCCGGAGGTGGCTGAACCGTGGCTTGTGCTGGCCAAAATGGAGCTGAACAGAGGCGATTGGGCGCTAAGGTCACATGGCGAGGCGGTGAGAGGCACGGCCAAGCACGGCTGCACGTGCGCTCGCGCGGGGACGGGTGACCGGTGACAACAGCAGCTCCGATCCAGCAACGCCAGCTGTTGCCCCAACTCCGGTGTCCTCCCAGATCTGGAACCCCGAGCAGCGAACGGAGGGGAAGACAGGGGGTGGACGGCGTTCAAGCGGGCGAGCAGGAGACGGACGGCGGCGAGGCGGTGTGCGGCAGCTCCCGGCGACGTCGGCTACTGCTCCAAACCCAGGCGAGCTGCTTCCGTTCTGATCTTCAACTTGCAGGCTTCGAACAGTAGAAAGGGGATGGGGAAGAAGGAAGGGCGAAGGGCGCGCAGGTGGTTGCTGAGCAGCGGCGGCGACGCCAGCTCCGGTTTCTTGCTGCATCGGCGCCGAGAGGAATCGCTGCTTCGGCCTGCTGGTTCGCTGATCTTCAGCTTCCATGGAGTCGCACAACCGAAGAAAAAGATGGGGGAAGAGAGAGACAGCGACAGGAGAGAGAAGGGAAGAAGAGAAAACCAATTTTTCTTTCTTTTTCTCTCACTCTCTCTCTCTCTCTTAGGTCAGCCATACGTGGGCCACCATGGCTGTCATCCACCCACATTTCTAGCCCAAAACTACCCCTTCTAGAAGCCTTTAGATAGGCCAAAATGTGAGGGTAAGTGTGGCATACGAATTTTGCTAGGGTTTCTTTCCAAATTGACCTTAATCCCACTTGAATCAAATCAATTTGACCCCTATAATTTCATTTAATATTTCATCGATCAAATTGGTACTTTTTCTTATCAGTATAGCCCACTTGTATCCCAATTCCACAATCCTTAGCTTCAACTGAACCAAAGCGACCCTATTTATCCAGTCGAAATTAGAACCCGAAAATCTGGATGTCACAACTCTTCCCCTCTTACAAAAATTTCGTCCTCGAAATTTAAACTTTTACCAATCCTTATACAAAAGATGGGGGTATTGTCGTTTCATTGAGTCTCGCTATTCCATACTAATCCTTCGGTCTCGTGGTGTTGTCCGACCATTTTGACTAAGGAGATCATCTGGGTACACAAATGTCGCGACCTAAAATTTTCAGGGCCAATCCTAAAGTTTAGGTTAATGGATTACTAAGTCCGAAGACTTGGCACAGACCCTCCCAAGTCCTATCAATCGCGACTTGATAGAAATTAACTCATTTAAACATGCAATTTCAATTTAATTTGGAGCCGCCACTAATCAATTAGGGTTGATTAGAAACCCAAATAAAGTATGGGAGAATACTTTATTTTTACGAACCAGAGATTCAATAAGTCCGGGGACATGATTACGCTAGATTAGTCTAACGCCCTTTCGATACCTTTCATTTTAATTTCAAAAATATTTTGCAGGCAATGTTGATTAATTTTAACTTAAGCTACTAACATGCAAATGGTGGTCATGCGGGTGCACAATCAATAAAATAACATTCAATAAAAAAAATGCTAATAAAAATGCATGCCCTAAACATGATTTCTAAATGACATGACACCTAATTTTTCTTTTTTCTTTTAAAAATGTTAATTATATGCAATCTTAATTTAAACTTAATATGCATGAATTTATTTTAATGACATGCGAGATGCAATTCATATGGTATGACTTAAACTTATCACTATATGTATGCAATCTAATTTTTATAATCCTAAATATGCATGTGCTACATGATATGAGATGAATGACATGGTATTTCTACATGCATGCTATTTTATGATTTTATTTTAATGATGATTCATTTTTAATGCATATATGCAACCTATGCTAAATAATGATGATATGAGATTAATTATCAATTAACCTATTAACTAACCAAGGAAATGACTTTTGTGCTTTCTTCTTCTTTTTTAATATGACTTAATAATTCTTATTTAAAAAATAACATAACGATGGAATACTAATCTTTGGTTTTTTTTTTTTTTTAAAAAACTACATGATGGGAATATTAAAACATTAATCTATGACCTACTAACTAGAGTGCAACATGTGGTGTGATTTATATGACCTAAATAACATTTTTATTTCTTTTTTTTTGTTTTATTAAAGGAAAATCATCATAATTCTAAATGAATCTTACAAAATGCAAAAGCTTTAAATATGAAATGCATATGGACCTAAGTACTTAAATTCTAGATATGCATAATATGTGAGGAGCAAATAATGATGATGCACCAAAATATAATTCATCAATGTATATCAATGACATATATCTTAACGCAAGTCAATAATGCAAAGCAAACCATAAATTTGTCATAAAAGATTGAAATAATCAAAAATCTAACCCGACGTCTCGCGGCTTAATATTTTTGATTATCATAACTTAATATGACAAATTTTCCAATTGGATAATAAATCAAAACAAATCAAGTTAGAATAAAAATAATAAGTAAATAATAAAAAAAAACTATGAAACCAAATACCTAAAAATTTACCTAGTCTAACTCACGGTGGACTTGAAGAAATGATGAGGAAGCAGTAATGGTTGAACTACGATGGTGGCTCGCCAAGGGTGAAGGGTCCTGGTGACCGGAGCTGGGGTGGTCGTCGGAGCTCCGGCGAGGTTCGGCAGTAACCGGACCTGTAGCAAAACATAAAAGGCAGCAGATGGTTCTGTTTGGGCGTGGAGCCGGCGTTGGTTGTTGCAGAGGTGAGGATGCGGCTTCAACTGAGGAAGAGGCTCCAATGCGGTGGTGAGCGACGGGCTGAACTCGGCGACGGCGGGGACGTGAGCTGTGGTAGCGGCGGCGGTGAGGCGCGGCACGGGCTGCTGAAGCGTTGTAGTGGTAGACAGATGGGCTGAGGCGCGGCGCCGGGTGTTCGTGGCGTCAGTCCGATGCTGGCTGGCGGCTCGGGCGGCTGGTGCGTCGCGGGCGGAAGTCACCAGCGAGGGGGATTCGACAGGCCGATCGGGGACGACACGGATGGAGTGGCGAGGGCTGGCGTCGGCCTCCTGGGTCGCGAGCAGCAGCGACTTCGCGGACCGGCGCAGGCTTTCAGATGCGATGGCGCTCGGAGGCAAGATGGGGGACAGCGTCGGGGCGAGTCCGGCGAGGTGGCGGTAGCTGCGCAGGCTGCTGGTACGGGCGTCGACGGTTGCAAGCGTCGAATGGTCACCGTAGACAGAGACGCGGGCAGGGGCGGCGTTCGAGCAACAGTAGTTCGCCTTGGGCAGAGACGGAGCAAGGGCGTCGGCGTCGGGGCGAGCTCGCTGGTGCAGAGGTGCGGTGGAGCGAGCAGTCGTCGGGCTTCAAACGGCGTTGATCGCACGATGGTGGTGTGGTGGCGGACGAGCAGCAACACCGTGTAGAGCAGAAGCGAAATGGGGAAGAAGGTGAACAGTAGGGGTCTTGTAAATTTTTTTCTTTGTTTTTTTTTTCTCTCTCCCTCACGTCACTTCTCTCTGCTCTCTTTCTGTACACTTTTTCTGACTTTTCCTTCAGCAGATTTTCCTCAAAGGCACGAACGAAAAAGCTATGAAAAACCTTTCATTCTTTTTTCTTCTTCCAAACCCCGAGAAGCCCCCACACTTTTTTTCTTTCTCTTTCAGTTTTCTATTTTTCTTCGACGAACAATCAAGAGAAGCCCCCCCTTCGCTCGGTTCTGAAGCCTCGCATTTTATAGCGAAAGTGCTCAAAGTTGTTGAAGATTTGCAAATATTTGCTCAACCATCCAACAGTAAAAAGGCTCCAAAATCACACAATCGAAATTTTTTTTTTTAAATTTTGAAATGAAGATATGTGTTCAACAAGAAAAACACTTCATTATTTCTTTTGAAATCTCCCTCCACAAACCCAAATGTTTTATTTTATTTATTATCCTCCATTTTATTATATAAAAAATAAAATAATAAAAATCCTAAATTAGATGTCAACAGCTGCCCCTCTTTGAAGGGAATCTCGTAGAGGTTTACATCAAAGATAAATGACACCTAAATTTAGATCATGCAGAATGAATGCAAAATGAATATGAAATGCATATGCAAATGTTAATGACCTCTTTTTCAAATAAATTTAATTCTTTTTGAAATGCAAGGTTATGCAATAATGCAATGATTTGGTCAAGAACGTAGATCTCAATGTGTCTATGCTCAATGAAATGCAAATGCAAAATGAATGCAAAATGAATATGAAATGCATATGCAAATGTTAGTGACTTTTTTTTTTTTAAATGGACTCAAATAAATGCAATGTCATGCAATAGAGAATGCCATGTAAATGCAATGATTCGGTCAAGAACATATATTTCTATGTGTTCTTGCTTAATGGAATGTAAATGCAAAGAAGAACACGTATCTGTATTCAGAAATGATTCCTACGAGACCTGACAAACATCTGGAAATCTCTTCAGATAATTGAAAGGCTCAAAAGTCTTTAGAGATTTGGAACTCTCATCAGTTCCCAAGCACCTGGAATAACTTACCTTTAAGAAGGATAGAGTAGTTCTAGGCAGTCAGTGTTACATGTCTAGGACCCATACCATTCTACGGTCGCCTAAAATAGTAACATAACTTTACAAAGAGACTGCTTTCCCAGGACCCGTACCATTCTACGGTCGCCTAGTATGACAGTGTTTGGTTGTGTCTAGGACCCGTACCACTCTACGGTCGCCTAAACGGGGATTTACTTTCCAGGACCCGTACCATTCTACGGTTGCCTGAATAGGGAAATAGGTTTTGTCTAGGACCCGTACCATTCTACGGTCGCCTAAAATAGGGAATAGGTGTTGTCGAGGACCCGTACCACTCTACGGTCGCCTTGACGGAGAATTGATTTTTCAGGACCCGTACCATTCTACGGTCGCCTGAATGGGGAAACTGCTTTTCCAGGACCCATACCATTCTACGGTCGCCTATTAGAGCAATAAATGTTGTTTTAGGACCCGTACCATTCTACGGTCGCCTAAATTAAACTGAATCTGAAGAAAAATCTTTGGGGAATTTGGGACTCTCATTAAATCCCAAGCACCTGGAAATTGCATCCAGTACTTAAAAATTCAAAACATCTGGAAATCACATCAGACGCTCGAAAAGACAAATACTTAGAAGTCACATCAAGCATTTTAAAGGTTCAAATATCTCGAGTTCACACTAGACATTTGAAAATATTTTACTAAACATCTGGAAGTCACATCAGACATTTGGAAAGACAAACACTTGGAAGTCACATCAAGCATTTAAGGGTTCAAATATCTGAAGTTCACACTAGACATTTGAAAATATTTTATAAATGGGTACTTGGAATTCTCATCAAGCACCAAGATGACTGAACAAACTCAGGGTTTCAAAGACAATTTTTTTGGTCTTTGAGGAAAAACTCAATGATGGCTTTATCAAGCTTCTACTGGAAAAATTATCACAAGGACAATTTTCAGTTATAGTGTGAATCTCTTGAACATGCTAAATGAGACGCTTTTGGTGTGAAAAGGCTTTTTCACTCGCTCTCATTTAGGAGGGGTTATTTGTCCCGACCATTGATGCGGGAATATATCACTCAATCTTATCATCATCTTGTCGACAAGAGTTCGAATTTTCTTGCAATCAGTACGACCTTACCAATCCGAGAGGACTTTAACAGGTACTGTAATGTGGGCTTGGTCAATGGCTTAACAAAGGGATTCTTTGAGTCAAAGCAATTGAAAGAACAATTAT
Organism: Eucalyptus grandis x Eucalyptus urophylla; assembly: GCA_028830015.1. Classification (NCBI taxonomy): domain Eukaryota; kingdom Viridiplantae; phylum Streptophyta; class Magnoliopsida; order Myrtales; family Myrtaceae; genus Eucalyptus; species Eucalyptus grandis x Eucalyptus urophylla. The sequence continues at coordinate 12,956,873 of CM054188.1, read as the reverse complement.
GTAATCATCTCCGGGTTTACAAGTCAAGAACCCTGCAAAATGAGAAAGAAATAATCTTGCTTGCACTTCTTCGAGCAATGCTTAAAACATATGAATTCCCATGTTAATTCAAGTGCCCTAATCTGAAGAGACTTTGTAAGGGACGTAACATAGGCCGGGTTCATGGATTGAGAAACGAAATGATCGTTAGGCTCAATGATGTGTGTAATGGGTAAGAGTTGGTGATCATCTTGACATTACCACTAGTTTTCTTCGCCACTGATTGTCTTCTTGACAGATTTCTTTATTGGCTCAAAAGTTTATCACTGATGCCAATGATTATTCAACTGGAGATCTTTTCTCAAAATCATTTTCTTTGATGATGGGCATCGATCGGGCACACCACTTTTTATATGCCCCCTAATTCATCAGTCATTTCTCTCTTTTTTTCATGGGCATTGGCCTTGCTTTTACCAGGCACATTGCTTTTTCATGCCCCTTAGTTCTATTTTGATTTCAGTTCTTGCGCACAATGTGTGTGTCAAGTATACTTTAAATGACACTCGAACCTTCAAGGGTCTTCATCTGTCTCTTGCCTTGCCCCAGTGTGGGGGATGATCACCAACTGGGTTTAAAGAAATGAAATTGCAGGCTCAAGTGGGCTATGCAAAGGATATAAGTGTGTAAGATAGTGAAAGAAACGCTCTTCGTCATCCTAAGGCACTTAAATTACCGCATGAATTTAATGTAAAAGCATAACTTGAAGATTGATGCAAGTGAGAGCAAGAAAATTTCTATCAATTCCACTCTCCTTCAATGTCAACTTACCTCCATTTGCCCCGATGTGGGGTGGTTCTTGACAGGGGTAGTATGAAAGAAGTTCTTCAAGTATTTAGGCTCAATGAAGGATTAAACAAGGGTTCACTGTAAAGAAATGAACCGCCCCTCATCATTTTAGTTGTCGTACTTCATGCAAGAAAATTCTTCATCTTGAAACACAAAATGTTTCTATACTCACCTCACAATGTATAGACAGGGGATTGTGTATGGGATTAGGCTTGCCTTTCACGCCGCATTTAGCATCATTTAACATGTTCAAGTAACTCAACATCCTTCACTGAATTATCCATTTTGATGAATTTCAAGTGGAATTGATGAATTGTTCAATATCATGTGAAAGCATTCTATAATGATAAAAATGCCATGCTCTATTCTTGCACATCAAAAGATAAAGTCAAAGATGTTAAGTGTCTGTGTCTTGCCCCTCTTTGCAAGGGAGCTCACAGAGATTCCTTAAATGTGCGCAGAGCTGCACCTGAAACATAAAGCAAATAATTAAATGAAACAAACATGGTAAATTAGATGTATGCTGGAAGATGATTTTATTTTGAAATTTTTTTTTCAAGGGAACATGAAGAAGCCCAGCCTTCAGAATTAGCTCCTTGCCGTTTTCTTTTTGGTAGGATTTCATCACAGGGCTAGTTTGGTGTACTTCAACATGCCCTTAAAACACGAAATCTCCATGTATTTTATTGGATGAAAAGCAAATTACATTATTGAAATAAGGGAAATCCTAGAATTGAAAATGCAAATATGCAAATATAGAAAGCAATAAAGACTCCTGCGTAGAGGAGTGTGCAAATAATTAAAATTTTCCTACTCTCGAGCTTTGTCGATGGCAAACAATTCAGTCATTCCTTCGAATGCGTCATCAGAGCTCTCAATCTTTGGAGGTGTGGGATCATCTATGCCACCCCATCCATCTGGGATGATATCCCGTGGGTCGAAATAGGAGCTGGGAGGACCCGAATACTTTACATAGTAATCGAATTTGCCACTTGGTTGCCCCATAGTGTCCATCACTTCTACTTCCTCATGCATCATCTGAAACATGGTGGGCTCAGCATCAAAACCGAAAATGGCATTCACAGCTTCTGGGTGGTTAGGGAGTGGGTTAATCTGGATATTCGGCTGTGCATCGCGGAATGAGACCACGTTGGCATCCAAAAGATTTTGGATTTTATGTTGCAGCATATAGCAATCGTCAACAGAATGCCCTACCTCTCCCATATGATAAGCACATGTCTTGGACGGATCATAGTTGGGGAATCGCTCAGGATTAGGTCGCTTAGGCTCTTTAGCGAGTAATCCTTTCTTCTGAAGGGTTGGCAAGATCTTGGACAATGGCTTAGGAAGAGGCGTAAATTGACGCTTGGAAGAGTTCTTCTGCTGGCCAAAGAATGGCCGTGCTCCTCCCTGATGGGTGTTCAGGGTAGGGCGAGGTGGTTGCACATAAGCTGCATTAACCTCCGCTACAAGTTCCTTATCCTTCTTGATTGAGACTCTTCCATATGAGCTGGTTTGATCAGACGCCCATCCATCACGCAATGCTACTTCAATTCGCTCACCAACAGGGATTAGCTGATTGAATGACTCGGCAGTCGATCCCAGCATTCGATTTCGATACTCAGGCGAGAGTGTCTTCATGAACAAATCCATCAGCTCCTTTTCTGTTGGCTCTGGAGTTATCTGAGCGGCTACAGTCCTCCATCTCGTGACATATGCCTTGAAAGATTCCGTCCTCTTCTTCTCGGTGCGAAGTAAATCTTCTCGAGATGGAGTGACATCAATATTATACTTATATTGCTTGAAGAAGGCATCTGTCAAATCCTCCCAAGTCTCCAGCAGATTAATCTTCTTCATGATGTACCATTGCAACGCCGGTCCTGTCAAGCTTGCTTGAAATTGTTGAATCATCAAGGGGATGTTATCAACATATTGGGTCATCCTGACCACATAAGTCTGCAGATGGATCTTTGGGCAAGAGGTGCCATCATACTTTTCAAAGTCTGGCATTTTGAACTTCTTTGGTATCTTGATCTTTGCATAATGGGAGAGATCAGTTGGGACTTGGCTAAATGAACCCTGCAGCTGCTTGAGTTTCTCCTCAATTTTTATCAAGCGTTTTTCCTGTTCCGTCTTCGGTACAGCCGAGTGTATCACTTGTACCTCCTCATCAACAACAATTTGAGGCACGTCGGTAATTTTCTCCTTGGAGGAATCATCAGAGGTAGATGGCCCAACTGCGGATGTATTCTTGCCTTTATCTCTCGGATCAGCTGTATTCTTGCCTTTATCTCTTGGATCAACCATGGGAGCCTGTTGTGGTAACACCACTTCAACTTGCGGAGCTGGTGGAGCAGTGTTTGCTTGGAGAGAATCGATTTGCTTAGAGAGCCGCTCAAGAACATTCATGACTTGTTTCATCTCCGATTCAAGGGCAGCAACGCGAGCTTGTTCAGCAACATGCGTTTGTTCGGTGTTATCAGCCATTGTTGCTCTAGAACGAGTACGGATTGGCGATCTTGGGTGAGCCGTGTTGTCACCTGTTAATGTAAAATAATACAGTAAGTATCATAACAAATGAGATTGGTCCATGACAACGGTCAATCGTTTATTTTATTAAGTAAAATCAAATTCTAAAGACATTAACTTAAAATGTTAAAATAACTCCCTAGGAAATTAAATTCCTAAAACATCAATCTAAGAAATTGAAATAACATCATAAAGCCAAAATTAAACTCCTAAATCTAGCGACTCTTTTCTATATACAATTGGGAGATCACAGTCTTTCGAAGCTTCTTGTTCTGTCGAACCAACTCAGAAATACGAGCTTCTTTCCTTTCCACCGTTTCTTCAAGATTTTCAATTTGTGCTTTACGAGTGGGCTTCATGGTCACTTCAGGTATCACGAGAAGTAGAGCTTGAGGGATCTCGTGATGATGGATATAATAATCCGAGGCATGAAAAATCTTCTCATTTCCTTTCAATCTTCTAGGCACCACTATCTTTTCCGGATGGCATTCCTTCCATGCATTTTCAAGATGCTCGATCTCATCGAGGTATTTGTGATCTTTGCGCACGAAGCGGGCTTGAAACAGATCCACTCGAAGAGGAGGTGGGATATCTTGGAGCACTCGATACTGGCGGGCCACTCTATAAGGATAGTAAGATGTTGCACCAATAATTCCCATCAGCGGAATTGGATTATCAGTCTTGTGAGAGAAACGAGCCACGCTAACATGGAACCATTTAGCATACCATAGGAAGTCCTTGAGATCTGGATTTTTAAGAAAAGTCACCCAATCGGAAAATGATTTTCCGGTATACTTTTTCTCTAAGATTGAAAATCTCTTTATTGGGTAACTAGAATCATCAATTTCACCTCGACGCATGAAATGACCAAACTCCTTCATGTGAGAAAGAAACCAAATTTGTAAAAGTTCAGGAGAGGCATTCATGATTTTTTCTCCATTTTGTTTAAAACGATTGAGGGATAAAAATGTCTCAGCTAAGATCATGTTTATAAAATTCATGCCAGCACATGCTTGTCTGACCACCCATGCAATCGAAGGATCAATAGCATTTCTTCGATGAGGAAATATTATAAATCCAAAGAATGCTAGGATGAATATCCTACCCTTTTGGCGCATTGAAGAGTGATTTAAAAAATGATTAGCCAAAAAGGAGAAAGGGCATGCATTACAATTAACTTTCAAAACTTTCTTAACCTCATCAGTTTTAATTCTTAGAAATTGAGATAAAATTGATGTGGGTCCCATACCAAGAGGTGGCCTAACAAGTTCAGTCTCAAGGGGCATTCCTATGATGACGCTATACTCTTCCAGTGTTGGAGTTAGCTCATTCTTACCAAAAATAAATGTAGCCGTCTCGGGACACCAAAAGTGCGATATAGCTTGCAAAACACCACTATGGACTCCGATATCCAAAAGGGGGATGAGCCGTCCCAGTATTGACTCCACATAATCTTGACCTTCTTTACTTAAATTGTTCCACCACCCTCTGAGCTCAATCTTTGGAGTTGGAATGAATTGAACATCGGATCTCCCCATTGCATATAAAATAAGACCGACGGCGAAACCTAATGTCATGGACCAACGAAATTGCAAGTAAGTAAATTGCAGTAATGAGAATTTAAACAACTTACTTTCACTGGGAAGGGATGACAATCACATAGACACACGCATGAAATGTGGGGCTCGATTTCTGTCTAGATGGCTTAACAAAATGGAGCTAAGAGGATGATCTGACCGTTGCAGTCTCGCATTGACGTGTCAGGTCCTCCTAACCCCGGCTCAGTCGAATGGAATGTCTAATATCACGCAATCTCGCGGATATGGACAAACACATTCGACACCATGAAGAACTTTCGAGGAAAAGAATGTCAACCTCTATATAGCAGTCTCGCTTTAGAGGAAGTATCCTTCTCAACACCATCCTAAGAATCCTATCGCAGCCCAGGTCCGGCAGCAGGTTGTGTGTGCAATAGTGTAGTGCTAAAAACAATAAAACATGCACAACAGTTTAATTGCAAACAACACTTCTATAGTTCAACCATTCATCCTTAACTCCAACCTGCAAAACAAGGGTTAGCAAAGACTACTCCCCTTATACCTCCCATCTACAAAAACATTTAACACTTCATGTTAGGAGCGTACCTTGTTTCCATGCTGCCAAACAAAATATTTTTCCTAAAAAAAATAAAACAGGCCTATGTCCACTATGAGTTTTAACTCTGTCCCCAGCGGAGTCGCCAAGCTGTCGCGACCTAAAATTTTCAGGGCCAATCCTAAAGTTTAGGTTAATGGATTACTAAGTCCGAAGACTTGGCACAGACCCTCCCAAGTCCTACCAATCGCGACTTGATAGAAATTAACTCATTTAAACATGCAATTTCAATTTAATTTGGAGCCGCCACTAATCAATTAGGGTTGATTAGAAACCCAAATAAAGTATGGGAGAATACTTTATTTTTACGAACCAGAGATTCAATAAGTCCGGGGACATGATTACGCTAGATTAGTCTAACGCCCTTTCGATACCTTTTATTTTAATTTCAAAAATATTTTGCAGGCAATGTTGATTAATTTTAACTTAAGCTACTAACATGCAAATGGTGGTCATGCGGGTGCACAATCAATAAAATAACATTCAATAAAAAAATGCTAATAAAAATGCATGCCCTAAACATGATTTCTAAATGACATGACACCTAATTTTTCTTTTTTCTTTTAAAAATGTTAATTATATGCAATCTTAATTTAAACTTAATATGCATGAATTTATTTTAATGACATGCGAGATGCAATTCATATGGTATGACTTCAACTTATCACTATATGTATGCAATCTAATTTTTATAATCCTAAATATGCATGTTCTACATGATATGAGATAAATGACATGGTATTTCTACATGCATGCTATTTTATGATTTTATTTTAATGATGATTCATTTTTAATGCATATATGCAACCTATGCTAAATAATGATGATATGAGATTAATTATCAATTAACCTATTAACTAACCAAGGAAATGACTTTTGTGCTTTCTTCTTCTTTTTTAATATGACTTAATAATTCTTATTTAAAAAATAACATAACGATGGAATACTAATCTTTGGTTTTTTTTTTTTTTTAAAAAACTACATGATGGGAATATTAAAACATTAATCTATGACCTACTAACTAGAGTGCAACATGTGGTGTGATTTATATGACCTAAATAACATTTTTATTTCTTTTTTTTTGTTTTATTAAAGGAAAATCATCATAATTCTAAATGAATCTTACAAAATGCAAAAGCTTTAAATATGAAATGCATATGGACCTAAGTACTTAAATTCTAGATATGCATAATATGTGAGGAGCAAATAATGATGATGCACCAAAATATAATTCATCAATGTATATCAATGACATATATCTTAACGCAAGTCAATAATGCAAAGCAAACCATAAATTTGTCATAAAAGATTGAAATAATCAAAAATCTAACCCGACGTTCGCGGCTTAATATTTTTGATTATCATAACTTAATATGACAAATTTTCCAATTGGATAATAAATCAAAACAAATCAAGTTAGAATAAAAATAATAAGTAAAAAATAATAAAAAACTATGAAACCAAATACCTAAAAATTTACCTAGTCTAACTCACGGTGGACTTGAAGAAATGATGAGGAAGCAATAATGGTTGAACTGCGATGGTGGCTCGCCAAGGGTGAAGGGTCCTGGTGACCGGAGTTGGGGTGGTCGTCGGAGCTCCGGCGAGGTTCGGCAGTAACCGGACCTGCAGCAAAACAGAAAAGGCAGCAGATGGTTCTGTTTGGGCGTGGAGCCGGCGTTGGTTGTTGCAGAGGTGAGGATGCGGCTTCAACTGAGGAAGAGGCTCCAACGCGGTGGTGAGCGACGGGCTGAACTCGGCGACGGCGAGGACGCGAGCTGTGGTGGCGGCGGCGGTGAGGCGCGGCATGGGCTGCTGAAGCGTTGTAGTGGTAGACAGATGGGCTGAGGCGCGGCGCCGGGTGTTCGTGGCGTCAGTCCAATGCTGGCTGGCGGCTCGGGCGGCTGGTGCATCGCGGGTGGAAGTCACCAGCGAAGGGGATTCGACAGGCCGATCGGGGACGACACGGATGGAGTGGCGAGGGCTGGCATCGGCCTCCTGGGTCGCGAGCAGCAGCGACTTCGCGGACCGGCGCAGGCTTTCAGATGTGATGGCGCTCGGAGGCGAGATGGGGGACAGCGTCGGGGCGAGTTCGGCGAGGTGGCGGTAGCTGCGCAGGCTGCTGGTACGGGCGTCGACGGTTGCAAGCGTCGAATGGTCGCCGTAGACAGAGACGCGGGCAGGGGCGGCGTTCGAGCAACAGCAGTTCGCCTTGGGCAGAGACGGAGCAAGGGCGTCGGCGTCGGGGCGAGCTCGCTGGTGCAGAGGTGCGGTGGAGCGGGCAGTCGTCGGGCTTCAAACGGCGTTGATCGCACGATGGTGGTGTGGTGGCGGACGAGCAGCAACACCGTGTAGAGTATAAGCGAAATGGGGAAGAAGGTGAACAGTAGGGGTCTTGTCAACTTTTTCCTTTGTTTTTTTTTTCTCTCTCCCTCACGTCACTTCTCTCTGCTCTCTTTCTGTACACTTTTTCTGACTTTTCCTTCAGCAGATTTTCCTCAAAGGCACGAACGAAAAAGCTATGAAAAACCTTTCATTCTTTTTTCTTCTTCCGAACCCCGAGAAGCCCCCACACTTTTTTTCTTTCTCTTTCAGTTTTCTATTTTTCTTCGACGAACAATCAAGAGAAGCCCCCCCTTCGCTCGGTTCTGAAGCCTCGCATTTTATAGCGAAAGTGCTCAAAGTTGTTGAAGATTTGCAAATATTTACTCAACCATCCAACAGTAAAAAGGCTCCAAAATCACACAATCGAAATTTTTTTTTGTTTAATTTTGAAATGAAGATATGTGTTCAACAAGAAAAACACTTCATTATTTCTTTTGAAATCTCCCTCCACAAACCCAAATGTTTTATTTTATTTATTATCCTCCATTTTATTATATAAAAAATAAAATAATAAAAATCCTAAATTAGGTGTCAACAACAAACTCTGCTCTTTCTAAACCAACAACTAAACTGAACTTCTCACCTAAGACACTCTGTCATCCACATCTGATCTCTTTTTCTCGACTCCCTAATAAACCTTCAAACCTCAACAATTCAAACTTTCTGACAGTTCTGAGCAGCCTTTACTCTGACATTCATCTGACAACTGCAAACACTGATTTCTGAGCCGACTCTGGCCTGAAATCTTTCTTCACTTTCTTTTCACCACTGAAATTATGTACCCTCTGCTATGCACTGCTTAAAAAGAATCCTCTGAAAACTTTGCCAAACTTATAATCTCTGGTCCATATTCAAAATATAATTCATCCCCGGCACTCCATGCCTGCGAATTATCTAATGCACACACACTTCGGTATACCCACTCTGTGACAAGATAGAATCTTTAATTTCTGAAATCGAACTTAGATTGGCGGTTAATTTCACTCTGACACGCTTTTAGTGTGACCTAGGCTACTGGGTAGTGTTCAGAGCTTTTTAGGACAAATGACCCGTGGTCGATTTTCTTCGAGCCACAATAAACCCACTCGACCCATTGGCGACTCTCGATTGTCGTGAAAATCTCAAAGATTCAAATACGGACACAGGGCGCCAAAACGATAGAAACATCAAATTAGTGTCGGTCGATGAGAATTTTCCAATTTAGTGGAGTCACCCACGATCGGTCATTCATCTCAGTCGAACCAATCTATCTTTGATTTCAAATCGGGTTTTATACTGTGCCGTAATGATCTCTAAAGATGAGCACGGTCGAGAAGTCGATCATTGGTCGAATTCTCAAGTCTATTTGCCTTAAGGTCCTTAATAACTCACCCAGCTAGTCTAGTTATCTCATGAGTGGCCAACTCAGAGAAAAACACTGTAATTGCGTCGATGAAATGCCCAATTTATCTAATCGAAATCTGGATGTTACACACTCAAAACAAGATCTATTCGTACTGTACCAAAGTGGACCAACTCCATCTATCGATCAACCACTATTCTCAAATGGTATAAGTAATCCCCTGAATCCTTAGTAAGCCCATCACAATGTTCCATTGTGATATATTTTCATTCCCACTTGGGACTCTCAAGTGATGGTAAAAATTCTCCCGGTTCGCATTATCGAGCTTCCACTTACTGACACTTCTGACACTTGCAACCTACTCAGCGATATCTATCTTCACATCAGCTTACTAATCTAGTTGATGCCAATTCTGATTTACTTGCACCATCTGGTCAAAACTGCAATACTATAGTGAACTTCTGACAAGATCTTTTCCTTGAGTGCTACACTGTCAAGTGTATTTAATCACTCATGGAACCCGAACTTTCCATCCTCAGAAGTCTTAAAGTCAGATTCTTTATTGCCAGTATCCTCTTATAAGATCTTCTGAACATCTTTGTCTGCCAACTAGGCGCCGATTCTAACTTGAACATTTGGTTCAATCTTGAGGGTGGCTATAAAATTCAAAAGGTAGCCTGCCTCAAATTTGGAAACCAAGCTTCTAAGTCTTTTCAAGTAAAGTCTACACTTTAGCCAGTCTATGCACAATTGAAGACTCTCGGCTCAACACATTAATGACTCATTTCGTTCCTCCAGAGTGATACCTTGTCCTCCAACGTGATAATCTTATCACTATTATAGTTCTGCCAAAATTCTGATTTACGACACCGCTTCATATTCCACTTGTTAGGTCTCAACTGGCAGGACGGTTATGCAACAATCTTCTCATGTTGCATCAATATGTACTCCATCCTTTAAGCTCTGGAAATTATCCTCATACTTGTCAATGCCACTGAATTTCTCCTTTCTCAAGAGGTCAATCCTGCGATGATACTGATACTGAAAATTCTTTCACAAACTTTCTGTAGTAACTGTCCAATCACCACAGCTTCTGATCTCTAACACTAATCTCGATCTCGGTTCATTAACAACTGATTCGATCTTGGCTGGTCCACGGAGATTCCTTTATCTGTAATCACATGACCATTCTTAGGGGCTCTCGTGATCCTCATCACTTAATGAACACCCTAGAACGTCGCTTCATCACACGATCACCATTGATCTAGGTATTCTTTGAACACTCGGTTTGTCAAATTTATGACGGCGGCTGAAGTGTTCGTCAAATCAAATAGTTTTACATTATTCTCACAAGGGCTAAATCAAGTGCGAAGTGTTGTCTTCAGTATAACTTCTTTCCTGGTTCTCAACTGACGATAACCTGTCCTCGAGTCGATCCTTGAAGACATCAACACTCTTTATAACAAGTCACCCAATTAAGTTGACAATGGTTGATGCAAGATTGCAATGAACCATTTTCATTTCTCTTTCCACAAAACTGATGTTCCTTAAAGCGATGCACTAATATGCATGAATTCCTCATTCATCAATCTTCACATCCGTACCTTCGGTTCCATCAATTCAAACAACAATAACTAGTGATTCCCCTTTCTTCCACTTATTTCGATAAACTGAAGTTCCCCAAACTTCATCCAAACTCTGCTACGATACTCTGATAGAATTTTTCCCCAAAACATTCTTCCTCTGTCTAATGCCAGGTCGGTTCCATTTCTGATCTTCTCACCATACCTGGATACTGACTTCATCCAGGTTTTCTTCCACAATTTCAACACCTATCTGGTGAGTCTTCTACATCTTGTCAAGTGCTAGGATGCACTATGTCTTATACCATAGACTTATCACAGAAATTCCACAGTGCGTTCTATGGCGCACTTCTTCTGACCTGTTCTACCAACAGTGACAGCAGTAACTGGTGTCAAGATTCCATCTTCTTATGCGGATACACCATAAATCACTGTCTGTACTGGCGATACTTACCACAATTTTCTGTCATCAAAATACCCGAGACTGATTCATACCATCTTCCATAGAACAACATGTTCCATTAATCTGAAGGCTGACCTGCCTATGCCACCCCTCCTATTGGGTGGAATAGAATATTCTTCTCTCAACATCAGTCTTTTCCCCTAACCGAATTCCCAGTTCTGCTTGCGCTGAATCTTGACTCAAATATCGAAATCTGTTCTTTGATTATCCTTCCAGGTTGGACCTCAACAAAGATAGCAACAACAACAACTTGATTCTGATCTTACTGGCTCATCCAGATCCCAAGAAACACTTGCATCAAATCAATCTTATCAGACTTAGGATCAATCAATGCTGATACACCAGTACCAATCTGCGGTGGCACTCTTACGCTCAAGTTGGCCAGAGTCAACACTCTACCTTCCGAATCCACAGCAATTAAAAGCAAGCAATTCACACCCGACAAACAATTCTACCAATCAGCTATCAAAGACATGCACCATTCATGAATTTAAAGGCCTTTCCTATTACTATCCCATAGGTCATCGCACCTTATCACTCCAATAACTAACCATTGCTCTGATACCACAAAAAGGGGATGTCACGCCCCGACCCTCAGGCACGCACACATCCCTTACTTTTGGGTCGATTTTAAAATGCGATATCTCAGGACTATGTATCGCCGACCCTTTCTTTTATATATGCACATGCGGAAGCAGTTATAATTCCCTATACAACAAAACAATGGGATAGAAAAGCAGGCCATACATTTTTCATACTGAAAATTCACAACTACAACTTTTTACATGCAAACAAGATCTGACAAGATAGGATAGGATTTCGGTCCTCATCCGGGTCGTACTCGATGTCATACTCGGGGTCCTCCACGTACTCCTCTTTGGGTTCCTCAACAGGGATCTCCTCATCAGATTCATGCTCCTTAGGCTCCTCATCCAGGTCTTGAAATGGTTATTCAATAACCACTGAGACCACGTCTCAACAAGTTCTACTTCCTAAGACCCGATTAATAAACTAATACACCTTAGGGCTGCCTATGCACAACATGAGTCAAAGGACTTACCTTAACCTCATATTCCACCTGCATATTAGTACAGATCAAATAGGCACACAAGCAATCACATTACAGATCGAAGCATCGATCTAATCGATTTAGTCGATTTCACATCAGGAAGACCACTCATGATCATCTCCCTTCAATCATTCAATTCACACATCAGATCAAGGCAATGAATCACATCAAATCACCCTCAGATCGAATCATCGATCAATTGACCTAGTTGATTACAAGCCAGACGGACCATTTCTAGGTCATTCATCCAACACCAAGCAATTCCTTAGATTTAGTGGCTTTACGGTCCCACCCGACCCTCTCAAGAACTAGTGGCTTTACGGTCCCACCCGACCCTCTCCAGAACTAGTGGCTTTACGGTCCCACCCGACCCTCTCGAGAACTAGTGGCTTTACGATCCCACCCGACCCTCTCAAGACTAGTGGTTTTACGGTCCCACCCGACCCTCTCGAGAACTAGTGGCTTTACGGTCCCACCCGACCCTCTCGAGAACTAGTGGCTTTACGGTCCCACCCGACCCTCTCGAGAACTAGTGGCTTTACGGTCCCACCCGACCCTCTCAAGATGCCATACTATGTCACCGAGCCACGTGCATTCTCCAGGAAGACATACCAAGTCTCCGAGCCACGTGCATTCTCTAAGGCTACCTTTTCGCCAAGATGACATATCTAATCACCGAGCCACGTGTCTTTCCCAAGTAATATTCCAATTCACTGGGCCACGTGCATCCTCAAGGTGATTTACCAACTCACTTTCGATACTAACAACCGATATCCGACCAATTCTCAATCACAAGGCCAAAATTGCATTATTTAATAACATACTTAAAAATGCACCATTAAATCAATTCGACACGAATTAAAGCTCAAATAAATAAACGGACTGCTCCACGACAATCAGCACGAAATTCCGGTCACTGGCCATCCCAGTTGAATTTCCAGAAAATAAATAATTAAATAATTAATTTCGAAAATTAAATAAATAAATACAATAAATTCAATTTAGCACAATATAAAGCTCAATTAAATAAACGGACTGCGCCATGATCATCAGCATAAAATCCCGGTCACTGGCCATCCCAGTTGAATTTCCGGGAAATAAATAATTAAATAATTAATTTCGGAAATTAATATTTAATTCCTAAAAATACCACTTAGGCCCGAATCGCTTAATTAACACCTGATAAGGGACGGGAAAAATCCCAAGAAGCATCCAATAAATACTACAGGCAATTCTCTATCTAATTACACTAATCACACAACTAATATGCAAAGTAATTAACTAATAATCACTAATCAATTCTAATCTAACAACCTAATTACACTTAATTAACACTAATCAAAATTTAAGTATAATTAGCGAACTAAGAAGGCATTAGTGAGTAAAACTCACTCAAAACGACGGGCTCGACGCGAGGATCGACTTTCCTCAAAGCGGGCCGAGCATCCGGGCTCGGGAAGGCGGCCAAAACGGGCCAAACAGTTGCTGCAATACCCATTTTCGAACCTCTCTGCTCGCTGCTGGTTGGGGCGGATCCGGGGCCAAGAGGGCGAGGCAAGGGCGGCTAGGCTCGGGGAAAGGCAGATGGTGGTCCGGCGGGTTGAAGTGGCGGCGCATGGTGGCCGGAGGTGGCTGAACCGTGGCTTGTGCTGGCCAAAATGGAGCTGAACAGAGGCGATTGGGCGCTGAGGTCACATGGCGAGGCGGTGAGAGGCGCGGCCAAGCACGGCTGCACGTGCGCTCGCGCGGGGACGGGCGACCGGCGACAACAGCAGCTCCGATCCAGCAACGCCAGCTGCTGCCCCAACTCCGGTGTCCTCCCAGATCTGGAACCCCGAGCAGCGAACGGAGGGGAAGACAGGGGGTGGACGGCGTTCAAGCGGGCGGGCAGGAGACGGACGGCGGCGAGGCGGTGTGCGGCAGCTCCCGGCGACGTCGGCTGCTGCTCCAAACCCAAGCGAGCTGCTTTCGTTCTGATCTTCAACTTGCAGGCTTCGAACAGCAGAAAGGGGATGGGGAAGAAGGAAGGGCGAAGGGCGCGCAGGTGGTTGCTGAGCAACGGCGGCGACTCCAGCTCCGGTTGCTTGCTGCATCGGCACCGAGAGGAATCGCTACTTCGGCTTGCTGGTTCGCTGATCTTCAGCTTCCATGGAGTCGCACAACCGAAGAACAAGATGGGGGAAGAGAGAGACAGCGACGGGAGAGAGAAGGGAAGAAGAGAAAACCAATTTTTCTTTCTTTTTCTCTCACTCTCTCTCTCTCTCTTAGGTCAGCCATACGTGGGCCACCATGGCTGTCATCCACCCACATTTCTAGCCCAAAACTACCCCTTCTAGAAGCCTTTAGATAGGCCAAAATGTGGGGTAAGTGTGGCATACGAATTTTGCTAGGGTTTCTTTCCAAATTGACCTTAATCCCACTTGAATCAAATCAATTTGACCCCTATAATTTCATTTAATATTTCATCGATCAAATTGGTACTTTTTCTTATCAGTATAGCCCACTTGTATCCCAATTCCACAATCCTTAGCTTCAACTGAACCAAAGCGACCCTATTTATCCAGTCGAAATTAGGACCCGAAAATCTGGATGTCACAGCTTATGCTTAATAATATGTGAAATTGATTGCTTAATTGTGCGATTGAATGCTTGGTTGTTGTTATGGACTACTATTACAAAGATTGGATTTTGGTAATTAAATAGGAAAATACTGGGGATCGGTTTTTTACGCCAAAAATGTTTATATAGTATATAAAATCATGAAATTTTGAAATGAGAGGGTACCATACTTACTGGTTCAATTTAAACGTGTGATCATGCACGATTATTTTATTGAGACAATTTTTAATACGAAAAAAATTGACTAAGTCCATTATTTGAAATATGAGATATTTGTGTGCAAAGTACGATGTTCTTGGCCAAGTGTGAATATACATGTGGTCACTATCAGAACTCGTCACCTAGCAGGAGTTTAGCGACGATGCTCGATTTTATCGAATGCTTGGCAGGAGTCCGGAAGTCTGTCGCAGTGGAGGCCGAACCGCTACCCCTTTTTGGGATGCCATCTAGGTGGGAGTTATAAACGTTGCCGTGCTCATTGAGGCAAGACTACGCTCAGTTATGCTAGATAACCACCGATTAGGAAGTTGGCCATGGTTGATGGGTTATAATAACTGGAACATGCCTGAGTGATTGAGATAGCCGCATCTTATTATGGGGTAAAATTGTGTGGCATGGAATAAGATGTGTTATAATGATTTTACCTTATAATCGAAACTCCTATGATTGAATGATATATGAAAATGATATGTTCCAGTTATTGATTATGCGTGCTGTGTTTATATATGTATATGAGATGTACTAATGTGCATGCAGGTGCCGAGGCGAGGTAAGTCTTGTGTGACGCCTATTTAGGCTACCTCTGAATGAATTTTCGTCCTAATTGAGGTTTAAGGTGTTGACTTGCTGAGATTTTATCTCACTCTGTCGTGATTTAAATATTTTTAGATACCTAGTGTGGAGAATCCGGAGCCCAAGGCTAAAGGGTCCGATGCGTAGGTGGCAGGGTAATTTCTTTTTAGAAACAAGGCTTGTGTGTATAGACCAGTAGGACCAATTTGATATGTATATAAAGTGTGTTTTGTGAAAATTGATTGTCCTGCTTTTATATCACATGTTCGATTATTGTCTAGAGTTTGTTCAGTTCACTTTCGCATGTGCATAAAAAGAAAAGGTCGGCGACGCGTCCTGGGAATGTTACAAAATTTTTAGTCGACCGCCAGGGGATATGTGCGTGCCCGAGGTTCGGGGCGTGACACAAATACCAAATAGATGAAAAATAATGTTCTTTCTTGAATGATTGCCATTGTTTCTAAAATTTAAAGCAAACTTATAAATAAAAATGTATGGTTCATTACTTTTTGAAACACAATTGCTCATCCCCCAACACAATAGTCATAGACAAGACAACTATTATAGACCGATGGTCACTGAGCCATCTTATAATCATCACCACCTGCTACTGGCGGTTTCAATAGCCTTGCGAATCGCCCAATCACCAATCACTATGACAATTGTCTACATAAACTTGCCTAGTTACCAATTGCCACCAATGACTAGTCATTGTCACAACTGGTAGTTACTCGCGACTCTCGCTCGCAACAAATCATTTCTCCTACATTTGCCTATATACTGGCCTTGTTGGCTCTCGGTTACCATGGTGGTCGAGTGTCACAAATTATAGACCTTCAGAAGTGGGGGTAAATCGTAGATTTTGAAATGGTATGGCGAAAATGTCACTATCAATGATCAATGCTATCATTTGATCCATTCAGAAATTATTTCTTGAAGCCGGCCACCTCGGCCCCCCTTGAGGGCCCGAGCCTCTTCATTTCCCTGTACCCAGCCGAGATTGGTTATCCGGGAAAGGCATCGCGGGGATCCAAGGGGGGTTACCCACCTCCCTATGGGGGAGGTGTGGCCAGGTAACCCAATGGGGCTGGTTTATTTATCAAGCCCCGGTTCCCGGGTTCTACCTAGTTCTTCACCCCTAGGAGTTTCCTCCTGGGTTAAGCTCCTTTTCTACATGCCAAATAATGGAAAAACATTATCAAATAAATTTTTTCAAGTTAGAAAAAACAGTTATTGTTGATTTTGTAAGGAAGGTGCTATTTCCATTTCTTCTATGATAAAGTCTACCTCACTTATGTTAGAAAGATTAAATTGCTCTCAATCATTCAATTGCAATTTAAAGTGATGGTCTCATTCCTCATTTTTGTTTTCTATTTTTTCTATTTCAGTTAAGGATCTAGTTACGATAATTATGCATTTCACATATTTTATTTTTTTTAGTGTATTCTTATATTTTACTTACTATAACGTTTTACATAGCACTAGTAATGGAGAAATATATTATTTGATAGAGTAGAAATCTTGAAAGTTTCTTCTTCATCATTGCTCTTATAAATATTTATTTATTATTTCTCCCTCTTAAATCGAAAACTCACTTTCTCATTGAATTTTTTATTTTTAATTTCATTACTCTAATATATCAAGTCTCTTTATTAACTATATTAAAAACTTATCTTTTTTCCATACTATTGGTGAGATGCTTTTGCAGAGATGTAAGGCGTTATGGAATATACTAAAAATATTATGCACAATAAGTTATCGTTTTATTTTTTTAGCACACAATCTATGGACAATATTAATTTCTATTAATTTAAAATAATGAGATTTCACCAGCATTAAAAAGTTCCTTATTTTATGCAATTTTTTTATTTCATTAAATTTCATCTTTTAAAGTTTTCAATTATAGAATGTAATTGTGATTTCATTTTGGAAAATTTCCAAACAAATGTTTTTCTTTCACCCAATCGACCCATTATATATATATAAACTTACAAGAAGGGGTTTAATAGTGATATGCACAACAAAAGTGAAATTTCTAAATAAGTGCTTGTGTTAAAAAAAAATTGTCTATATAAAAACCTTTTCTAGGTTCTACCTGACAATTTAATCTTAAATTCGCTCGACAATGCATAAAAGAATTAGGTTTCTTGGAAACTTCTTTTTTTTAACAAAACTAATTTTTATTGAAGTAAAATTAATAATGGAGAACAAATCATAGCGCCTTTAATATATATGGCATACCTACAATAAAGAAATAATAAACATGTGAAATTATGGATTATGTTAACTAGATCCTGCACAGAAATAGAAAAATTGTAAAAAAAAAGTTAATAACTTTGGGGCCACCACTTAATTGCAATTGAATGAACGAGCAAGCATAATTTTAATTTTTTTGGGGTGAAAACTAGGTAGACTTCAGGTGAAAAATTAAAAGTACCGCCGCTCTACTGCGATCCAAAAAAATAAAAATAAATAAATAATACAAGCAAGACTCCTTGGTCAACTTGCCTTTTCCACATCTTTCAGCATTTTCACGTCCTGATCCTCCTTGATTCGCACTAGGTAACGCTTTTTCCATTGCCTCGTCCGCTGCTCCTCGGAGTAAAAACCTCAGCTCCGCTCAAAACCTCTCGACCAGGACTGCTGCCGCAGATCGCGAGAGAGAGAAAGAGAGAGAGAGAGAGAGAGGATGCACACATTTGGGTACAGAGCGAACGCTCTGCTGACTCTCGGAGTCACGATCTTGGCGCTGATGTGCGCCATGGCTTCTTTCTCCGACAACTTCAGCCTCCCCTCTCCCTCGGCCCATGTTCAGGTACCGTCGCTTCGAGTTCCCTTTGCTTATGTTTTGAAATTTGGGCAGCTCAGTATGGTGGGTTTTTTTTTTTTTTTTTGGCTCCGTTGTAGGTGCTCAATGTCAATTGGTTTCAGAAGCAGCGGAATGGGAACGATGAGGTAAATTTTCCGTCTTTCGCCCTTTTTTCGACCCCTTGGTTGATCTGTGTTCTTGGGTTTGTCTTCTTGGAATTCGGGGTGTCGATTTTCGTGGTTGTTTTGGATGGTTTTGGCCGATCTACCGAACCCTAGGAGCGTGAATTTTGTCAGGGATTTTGCGATTGTTGGTTCTTCTCTAATCATACATGATGAAAGGAAAGACGATTTTCAATGCCTGTGTATGTTGCTTATTGGAATTTCGAGGTGCCACTGTGGGTTCTGCTGCTTAAAACTGTAGTTGGTCCTGACTTTTCCAGTGTAATGAGTATAATGCTGTTTTTAATATTGCGCAATCAGAAAACTTATTTTGTTTGAATCTGCTTGCGTAAAAGCATCTTAGATCTATCTTTTTGATTCAGTACCTTTCTTTTGGATCCTGCAGGTTAGCTTGACATTGAATATCTCGGCAGACTTGCAGTCGGCATTCACGTGGAACACAAAACAGGTTAAGCAACTGAAACCTTCACTTGCTTTACGTCTGTGCGGATGACATTGTGTTTTTGCGAAAAAAGAGGAAATATTTTGACATCCTTTTAGAGTAGACTACTGTGGGATCTTTTGACAACTATTGGGATTTGACCTTTTGTGTTTTGAAACTGCAATGCAGTTGAGTGGTTATTGTCATCTTCTTGTGGTGGAACAATGTTAGTGTGTGAGTCAGCTTCTGGTCGTAAGGTCTGTGGCATATACATCATTACAACATTAAACTGCTCGTGTGCTTTCTTTTTAGATTTTGATGCTTTATATGAGGACCATTATATGGAATGGGTTTTGGAATTATGACTAATTCAGTATCTTGTATTTTTTTTGTGGTCATCCTCTCTTACTTTGGAATCTGGCTCCTTTTTTGTGCTATGAAAAACTGCTTTGCAAATTGGTTTACGTGCCTTGGTACATCAAGGAAACTTCCACTTTACTTATCAAGGAGAAGAATGAGTTGGAGTTTTATTCTGGGAATGCAATTATATTGCCTCTGACCTCTTCCTAAATTGTTAATATGCAAATATTTGAGCAAAACAACATTGAAATTTCAAAATTTAGGGATTAGTTTGATAAATAAATGGATGTTACGATCCTCTATCCGAATTGACAACCCATCCTTAACAGTCTCCCAACAGTCCTCCCTAGGATCCCAATCCTGACAACCTTTCTCTGTTGATGATTCTCAAATTATTTGTCAGTTAGATACTTGTTGATGATTGCTTGTTCCATCTAGTTGGGCCAACAAATGGAAAACTGAGACTCTCTTATTCTAGGTCATCAAGTCATTATTTACTGCTCTTTAAATTATTTGTGGAAAAAATTGCAGGTATTTGTCTTCCTAGCAGCTGAGTATGATACAACTAAAAATTCTCTAAATCAGGTAGGTGTGACATTATACATAAGTCATTTTCTTGATGTTCACATGTTGAATTCTTATGTTGGCACTTGCCCTGCACGTTGTATTCATGGTGGAGAAATACGGATCTTGTCCCTCATGCCTCTTTTATGGGGTGGGTGATATTTCCACTGAGAAAGATTATGGGTTTTAAAATGCTTTTACTAGACATGATTTTCCTGCCATGGGATTAGCGTGTGGTGGTGATTTTGCAGTTCACTTTTAATCCTCTTAAAGATAACTGGTTATCATAGACTTTTGCATCATCTGGATATCATAGTGGCTGATAGGAGACAGAGTACATTACCACTTCATTATGGGTATTGTAATTTGAGTTTTTTTTTTTTTTTTTTTTTGGTGGCAATTTGGTGGTACTCTGCCGATGTAAAATGAAACAATTTATTAAACGTTGAAGTTCGGCTTGACTAGACTAGTTCTTGATATTATGAAGTACTGATCATGCTTATGTCAGTGTCCTTTTCAACATCCTTATATGCTGTCCATCATTATAAACTAGTCTGAAAGGAGACCTAGAGGAAGTTATTTCAACAGTAAATCATGATAGCAATCTTGATTGCAGGACTCAATGGGTTAATTCTTGGGAAATTGTTGTCAGTGCATCAGATGGATGCTGCTTTTGTGGTTTTGCTTGTGACAGCTATTAAATAAACTGAGTGTACAGGCTGTTTGGGTGTCATAGTGTCATTTAGTTCTGCAAACTGGTACTGAAACGTGTAGGAGGTCATGATCCCTTTTTCTGTCAAGAAATCCAACTTTCCCGTGGCTCGCTCACCATTACTGATCTTAACCTGCAATGCAAGGCTTTTCTGACTGTAGAAATTTTTTTTTTAAATCACATACAATGCTTGTTAGGTTGAATCTACTGTATAATCTAGAAAATTTGTTGGTGTTTGGCTTCACTGAGCTTGCATCTTCAAGGAATCAAAGTAAATGTTGCTTTTACTGCTTAACAGATCTCACTTTGGGATGCAATCATACCATCTAAAGAACATGCGAAGTTCTCTATTCACACAACCAACAAGTACCGACTGACAGATCAGGTGAACTCATTACTCTTCTCTGCTCTGCTTTGTCTCCCCTGTTAATGGCCATGGCCAATTTAGAGATAGGGCTTCTGGGTTCTCATCATCATGCATAATTTCCTAGAGAGTCCTCTATGAACCTTATGCTTGAAGCTCGTTATTGTGTCACAGACACATACTGCAAGATACTGATCTGCATCTTGATCATCTATATACTTTTAAGACCTTACTTATTGAAAAAATTCTCATGTTTTAGGAGCTTGCTTGTTTGTGGAAGGAATGAAAGAAATGAAAAAAATGTTCTATGTCTAAGTTATGCAATTCTCCTCCCCACGATAATGGTATCCTTTCCTCCACTTTCAGGGAAGCAATTTACGGGGCAAAGAATTCAACTTGACATTGCATTGGCACGTCATGCCCAAGACCGGCAAGATGTTTGCAGACAAGATAGTTATGACAGGATATCACCTGCCCGAGGATTACAGATAATGCCTCTGAGCCTCTAATTGTGTGCTTTAGTGTCACTGTAGTCTCTTTACTTGAGGGATACAAAAAGGATGTCTTGGTTTATGGTTCTCCGTGAAAAGTCAAGACTTGCAACTAATTGGATTTCCATGGACGGACTTGTTTTTTCCTATGTGACAATTCAATTGAGAGATCAAAGAATGAGTCATACAATTTTTGAAGCTGTGCGGTCAGTTGATGTAGCAAGGAATTTTATGACGGTGTTTAACCTGGGTAGACAAAGTGGATGAGATTTTATATGCGGAAAAATAGCTATCGTTTGGTTCGTACTGCCCGTTTGTCCTATTTCCTCCATCAACTGAAGCACGTTCCTTGCCCCAGATTAGTTGTAACATGGTAGCTCATAGTAAAAAATAAACTCACTTACCTGGCTATATACTTAACAGGATGACTACCTTCGTATGAAATTTTGAAAGTTCAGCGGTTATATTGGAGGAAAAAAAAAATTCAAGGACCATATAGAATATTAAAGAAATGTTTAGAAACCACCCGTATCATTATCTTTTTTTTTTTTTTTTATTGAATTCTAGTTTGAGTTAATTTATCATATCGTGGAATCTGTTAAAAATTTTATTCAAGGACCATCTATTTTCATGAAACAACTAATTAATTGAGCGCTTTGTCCTTTAATTTTATAGAGGATAGCCAATCATTTCCTAAATTTTCGTATGGTTAACATTGACCCTGAATCACGTAATTTGGCAATTGGCCATCTGGAAGACAATGTAACAACTCAGTCTGATGAAGGCAGGGAGTGGTCGTCAGGACTCGAGGACTTGAACAAAGAGCGGCTCCTAGCAAGTTTTTGAGATGGCAAAGGAGGCAAGAATGAATTGAAATATGCAACGAACAGGGGGAGAGTGATTCTAAGAAATATATGTGAAAGAAGGAATTAATTCGGAAGCATATTTTAACGTAGTAGTAAACTTGCTTTCAAACTCTAAATTTAAGCATGCCTAGGCTAGAGCATTACCAACATTAGTGACTTTTTAGGTAAGCTTATGCTTGTACTCTAAAGTACAAAATGGTAATGCTTAATATGGGATAGCTCAAAGTAGACAAAACCTCAATTGAGGGCTCCATTCAAGTAGAAGTTTAGTTTAGGAATAAATCAGGCAAAAGCTAGTGGGCGGGTCCTAACCTAGTTTGACGAGGGTAAGGAGTAGTCGCCGCCATGGTTAGAGGGCCTGAACAAAAAGCGACGCTTTGAGGATGGCAAAGAGAGGAAGAATAAACTGAACTATACATTGAATAGGGAGAAAGCGATTTTGACACACACATGCTTGCAAATTTGAATTAACTCACAGAGGTCCTTTTCTAACATAATGGCAAGCTTTGCTTTGAGAAATCCAAAGTTAAGTAAGCCTAAATTAGGGCACTATAAGATATGTTAAAGTGTCTGCTGTATGCTTAAGGAAAAAATTATGAGATTTAGTATGAGACGGATTAAAGCAGATAATACCTCAAGTAAGTTAACATGGGATGTCACGCAAAATAGCCCAAACGAGAACTTTCCTGCTCTCCTTTTCTTGTTCAACTCATTATTCAAAACATGAAGGAAAAGTAACAGGAACTGCAAAATGAGAGTACCGTCAAACTGACGCTTAACGTGACATCGACTTCACTGAGCAATTCAACAATATGCTTTTTCCCATCGGACGCATGGTATCAAGTTTCACAACAATAATGAATGCAGAATCTCATACCAATTCCACAGTGAAGAGCACATCAACATATTCATATATATATCAAGATGATTCCAATGCATGAAGACGTTACAAAGTTTTGTGCATCCATGCACACAGAGAACTATCCAACTAGGCAGCTAGCAACTCAGAGCCCCTCATCATTTCTTTGTTTACTCTGTATATCCACACAACAGTGCAACAACCAGATAGGTTATTCAAGCCATTCAATATGATAAACACGGATCCCTGGAAAGATGAATTGGATAGAGGAAATGCATCTGAGAATTTTATCTTCCTTCAACCAAAGTAATGTTGATGGTATTCCTGGACAAGATGTTTCCTTCTTGTGATTGAAGGTGAACTTCGGGAGTCGTTGAGCTATGAAATGTAATTGCGGGTTGCTTTGGCTCTGGAAGATCGGACTGCCCACTTAGCATTAAAACCACGGCCGACATGTTGGGTCTGTCTGTGGCATGGTCCTGCACACAGAGAAGCCCTAACTGAATGCACCTCATCACTTCCGATGGTGAAAATGCGTTGGCAATGGCTTCATCCATTAGGTCCAATCCTCTGCCTTCGCACCACAAGTGCCAAGCCTGTAACATCTGGTTGGTCGTTAGAGATTGTCCCGAGGACTACCAATAGTAGAAATGTGAAATGTAGACTTATTAGTTCGAAGATTGATTCATCACTTACGTAAGTGAGGAGACTAAGATGCTGTCCAAGGTAATCTAAACCTGTGTTCTTCTTGCTGCTGATAATCTCCAACATCAGTACTCCGAAGCTATAAACGTCGGATTTCTCAGAAAACATCCCACCCATGGCATACTCAGGAGACATATAGCTGCTGAATAACTTGGACATGTCATAATCTCGTACATAGGATGCCATAATCATAATAAAGTCATACAAAATCATGTAAGTGGACGGTTCACGAGATGTAGTTTAAACGAAAAATCATAACTCAAGGTCGATGGCATGATAGGTCAGAAAATTGGAGCTTGATAGACTTCCGACTCTGCAAATACTGTTTTTCTCATACCTTTTACCATTGTTGTCTTGTCTATAATTTACCTCGGAGCGAACTGACTTACTGGAACCATAGAATATACACGGAAGAGTTTTCTCGGTCATATTAGAGGACAACAGCAGGAACATGCATGAAGGGAAAAGTGAGCGTATTATACTCTACTAATGTGCTGCCCAAGGGGACAAATTGCCTCATAAGTAGGTACTTTTAAGAGTGATGATAGAAAGCTTACAAGGTTCCCACAACTTTGCTAGTATTTACCAAAACTTGAGTGCCCTCAAACATCCACGCCAGCCCAAAATCTGATATCTTGGGATTCATCTCTTCGTCTAAGAGAATATTGCTCACTTTCAGATCTCGATGTATAACCCTCAGGTAGGAATCCCGGTGGAGGTAGAGCAACCCTCTTGCGACCCCCTGGATAATGCGGAAGCGCATGGCCCAACTAAGTTTTGCCTTCTCTTGTGAATCTAAACAAGAAAACAGTAACGGTATCTAGTTTCAGTACCGGGTTTGGGGAAAAGCGGAATGAAGTTCTTCAGAGAGTGAGACAAACCAAAAAGAAAGGTGTCCAGGCTCTTGTTTGGCAAGTACTCATACACTAGTATCTTTTCATCTCCTTCAGTGCAGCAACCAAAGAGTCTCACGAGATTTCAGTGTTGAAGCTTGGATATTAGAAGGATCTCATTCTTGAACTCTGCTATGCCTTGGCCTGAGTTGCTTGAAAGTCTCTTCACAGCTATTTCCCTACCATCATTCAGCTTTCCATGTTTCCAAACGGAGAGAACTATCAGATCTTGGATGATCTGTGTATTTCTCTCGGAGAAGGCTTTTCTTTTACCTTATAAACAAGGCCAAACCCTCCCTGCCCAAGTTTGTTTTTGGCGTCAAAGTTGTCTGTCGCAAGGCGTATGCTATCAAGATCATAAACCACCAATTTGGATGCATCATCTTGCTTCTTTTGCTCTTTCCGTGCTGCTATTGATGGTTTTAATTGGTGATGGGCTTAAGGCCTGTCCGCCCATGCTGGGCCCAAAAGGCCCGGCCCACGGGAATAGGGCCCGTGGATGGGGGAAGGTATAAAAGGGAGGAGAGAGAGAGAGATGACACCGGTTGGATAATCAACGCACGTCTTCTCCTCTCCAACGTTCTCACTCCCTCCAAAAAGGAACAGTAAGCAAACGGCGACACTGTCTTCCCTTCAAGGCGTCATCGGATCGAACAGGGCCAGTTTCTCTTCCTCTATCGACGTCGGTGTCTAATCTGTGGCTAACAAGGTATGCTCGAATCCGTGGTGTGCTTTACGATCGGTGATACGTGTTATTTCCCGGGCTTTGTCTTCCGCATTGATTTAGGAGTTCGATTTAGTGTCGAATCTGGTTTTCGGGGATCCGTTATTCCCAACATTGGTATTAGAGCCCTAGTTCACGTTTTCCCGACCTGTTTGATGCTTTTTTGATTGATTTTTCGCGAAAATTTTCGGCCGTACGGATCGGGGCGAGAAATCCCGACACCGAGCGCTGTTCGGCCACTTTTCTGAGTTTTCATAAGTCAAAATCGAATTCTGAAAGCACTAGGTGAAAGAGGTCGTCGAGGCGAGTCCGGCGACATGTCGTGCACCGCCGGGCGACGCCGCACGCCCCCACACGCGTGGCCAGAAGGCGCTGCACGTGGGCGCGACGCGCCCAGAAGCGCTGGCTCGCCTAGCGCGTGCGCCACACGCGCCGGTGGCGAACCGGCACGTGGGCGCCGGCGGCCGGCGAACTGGCACGCGCCGGTCGGCGGACCGACGCGTGCTGACGTCAGCATGACGTCACCCAATGGTCAGTAACCTCTGGGGTGACGTCATCGATGACGCCGATTGGCTAGGCGGTCACCGGCCGGCGACCCGACCCAACCCGAACCACGGACACCCGGCACGCGCGCGGCATGTGCTGGTTGACGTCTGCGTGACGTCAGCCCGCGCACGCGCGCGGCACGTGCGAGCGGTTCGCGCGAACCGGCCCGACCGGTCCGTCCGGTCCGACCGGTCCGACGACCTGACCGTTGACCGTTGACCGACGACCGTTGACCGTTGACCCAGAAAAAAAAAATAAAAAAAAATAAAAAAATAAAAATTTGTTTCTTTTTCAGTTATGTCTGTGTGGGTTAGAGGTAATCCATTTTTTATTCTGCATTTGTTGCATTAATCATGGAAAATTATGTATTTTCCATTTTGTTTATTGTGGATTAAAAGTGATCCATTTTAGTTCTACATTTGTTGCAGGAACTATGATGCGTTATGCACGGATACCTGCAATCCCGAGAACGGACGAAGGAAAAGCTAGACTGAAAAGGCTGATGAAAGAGTTAGCTGATTATCGGTGGCTTGATGGTGATTTAGTATCACACATGGTCAAGGTCAATAAGATGATACAGGAAATCATCTGGAATGGTTATCTTATGCCGGACTTTGAGAAGGTGCCGGCTTTGATGAACACTCTTCCACCTGAATGGCAAGCAGTGTTAGATCGGCTATGGGAGGTCAACGTGGTCCCGGATTATAGGAGGCTAGTGGAAACTTTTGTAAGAGAGTACTATAGGATTGAGTTGGCCAAAACTTCAACCCTTAAATTGAGCGCCACATGGCGTAGAGTAAATATGCCTTAGTGGCGACATGAGAGCTCTCCAAAAGTTTTTCCATAGTTGGCAAATGCGCCTTTAGTTTTCTCGGATGTTTTGACTGATAGAGTAGAAGGGACATTCCCTGTTTATTTCTTAGATTAATTATGAGATGTTTTTTGAGTGTTAAATATCTCTTTCTATGTTGATATTTCTTTTTGGATATATTACTTAGTGTAATGGATTGTTGTATTAGTTGAAAGCATTATTATTTTATTGGATGTCATATTATCTGTTGCTTTCTGTTAATTGCTGATTGCTGTGGGTAATTAGCTGTGGGTAGTTTAAAAGTTTTTGTAGCTTCATAGAATTGATTTTGCATATGACAATCATATTAATGATAGTTTTAAGTTAGGATTTTTGGAGGATGATTGGAAACATAGTGACCTTTTGATTCTGAAACCTTACTTGAAATTATTCATTGATATGATGGGTCTGTGCAAAGTGGATGCATAAATGATAGGCATTAATTATTCGTGCATATATGTCTGATGTGTTCAAATTGATGGTTTCAGCAACTAAGAACGTAATTGCTGATATAAACGGCAACAATTGTGAAATATTGAATATGAAGATTCAATATGTGCTGGAAAAGCAAGAAGCACTAGAAACTCTTGACCATGTTATGGAAGATCTTGAGGATGCCATGCGCCACCTTGAGTTGGTAGAGGACCGCTTAACGGCATGTGAGCTGAAAATAGATATTTGCAATACTGGTTCTAGCTCAGAAAGGGCTTTGAGCTCTAAGCGCAAACGTATTGATTCGTTCAATATGTGGGAAAGCAAAGGATCAAGTCCTTATTGCAAGAGATCAAGAGTTAACCAACACAAGAGAGGAAAACGTCCTCAAGTGAAGAAAATGTCAAGGGTGAGGTGTTACAATTGTGACAAGAAGGGTCACTATGCTCGCGACTGTTGTGAGCCAAAGAAGGTATACACCTATTGTACATTTAAGAACTTTGCTTTTGTGTCAAGTTCTACTTTATAGACTGAATCCAATCCTTTGTGGACTGTAGATTCAGGAGCAACAGACGATGTAGCGAAGGATAGAGGATCCTTCGTGGAATTCCGATGAGTACCAACTGGAACTAAGTGGATCTATGTGGGATATAACTCCAGAGATGAAGTTAAAGGGATTGGCACCTGCCAATTGAACATGCGTGGTGGACGCACCTTGTTCCTACATGATGATCTATATGCTCCGGAGATTCGTCGAAATTTAAGTGTCTGTTTTGGTGTTGGTTAAGCTTGGTTTTATGTGTGAACTTCCATAATAGCGATGTAGATTTGTATTTTGATACAAACTACTATAGTTGTGGTCACTTTCTGGATGGTTTTAATTGTACTAAATGTTGATTGTGGTGATGTCAATATTTGTTATTCCCTTATTTCACGTCTTCTACTTCATATGATAATGATGTGATTATGTGGCATGCTGGACTTGGTCATATTGGCCAACAACGTATAAATAGACTAGCCAAAAATGGCTTGTTGGGCAACATTGAAAAAGTCGATTTGCCTAGATGTGAGCATTGCCTAGTAGGGAAAACGACAAGGAAACCATTTGGAAAAGATAAAGAGCTGAATTTCCTCTGCATTTAATCCATTATGATGTTTGTAGTTCAATGAATGTGAGAGGAAGGCATGGGACTATTTACTTCATCACTTTTAATAGATGATTATACTCGATTCGGATGTGTCTATTTGATTTCTCATAAATCTGAAGCATAAGTTGTTTCAAAAGGTTTATGAACTTGGAAGAAAATCAATTAGACAAGAAAATAAAAGTATTGAGATCCGATCGAGGTCGAGAATATTTATCTGATGATTTCAGAAAATAATGTGATGAAAA
Organism: Eucalyptus grandis x Eucalyptus urophylla; assembly: GCA_028830015.1. NCBI lineage: Eukaryota > Viridiplantae > Streptophyta > Magnoliopsida > Myrtales > Myrtaceae > Eucalyptus > Eucalyptus grandis x Eucalyptus urophylla. Next base: position 12,927,941 of record CM054188.1, on the reverse strand, counting down.
GGAATAGAAATACAGTTGTCTATTCCATATACTCCTCAACAAAATGGTGTTGCAGAGAGAAGAAACAGAACCCTACTAGAAATGGTTAGGTCCATGATAGCGCATGCTAACTTACATATCACCTTTTGGAGTGATGCGTTGTTAACTACTGCCTATATATACTTAACCGGGTGCCTTCCAAATTCAGTTAGTTCCACTCCATATGAGTTATGGACAAGTAGAAAACCGGACTTAAATTTTCTTAAGCCATGGGGTTGTGTTGCCTATACTCATGAGTCCTCTCACAAGTTTGGGAAATTGGGTCCTAAAGGCAAAATGAGTATTTTAATGAGATACTCCGAACACTCGAAAGGGTATGTGTTCATAGGTGAGCAGGAAAGTGGGAGTATAACTGAATTTGAATCACGAGATGTCACATTCTTAGTGGATGAATTTCCTAAGAAGGGCGAAATAGGGGAAGAATACTCCCTATTTGAAACCTTGGATCAAGATAATGATATTAGTGGAGTTCGTCCAAGTGGGAGTAATATGAGAAGTGATGAATTGAATTAATCTCATTCTCAATTACAACCACATGATGAGATGATATCGTTATTATCTAATCCGAGTGGGAGCATAATGGGGAATGATGTGCTAAGTGTACAATCTCCCATACGGCGAACAAGTCGCCAGAGTATTCCCCGTCGAAATTTTTGACATTGAAGGGGAAACTTTTATGGTTGCTCCACAAGATGAGGATGAGCCAAGAAATATTAATGATGCTCTAAATGGCCCTAGTAAGGAAAAATGGATTTATGCAATGAAAGAGGAGATGGAGTCAATGAAATCAAACCAAGTCTGGGAACTGGTTGATCTTCCAAAAGGGACGCAGAGCTATTGGGAACAAGTGGGTTCTCAAAATAAAGCAAAAGGCTGATGGCTCGATAGAAAGGCATAAGGCTCGCCTTGTGGCGAAGGGGTATAATCAACAGGAAGATATTGATTATGAAGATACATTTTCTCCTGTAGTGAGATTTACCTCGATTCGCATTATTCTGGCAATAGTGTTTAGTATGGATCATGAGTTACATCAAATAGATGTAAAGACTGCTCCCCTCAATGGAGAATTAAAGGAAGGAACATATATAGAACAACCTGCTGGTTTCATAGTGAAAGGCCAAGAAGAAAATGTATGTCGACTTTTGAGATCGATATATGGTCTTAAGCAGTCGTCAAGACAATGGTATATACGTTTTCATAATGCCATAATGGGATATGACTTTACAATGATAGATGAGGATCATTATGTATATATCAAAAGATCCAAGAATCAATTTGTGATCATATCATTATATGTTGATGATATACTAATTGCCAGAAGCAATATGGAGCTTGTTAATACTGTCAAAAGTTGGTTGTCTTCCAACTTTGAATTGAAGGATATGGGATTGTAAACCCATAGACACTCCTATTGCAAAAAGGTGAAGGATTGAGCCATAGACTGTGTCCAAGGACTCCATAAGAGAAGGAACAAACGAAATATGTTCTTTATGCTAGTGCTGTTGGGAGCTTGATGTACGCTATGATGTGTACAAGACCTGACATATGTTATGCAGTTGGAATGGTAAGTAGATACCAATCCAATCCAGGTCAAGCACGTTGGAAAGCCGTTAAATGAATACTAAGGTATCTAAAGGGGACTGCTGATTATACGTTGAGTTATTATGGAAATGATCTGCAACTCAAAAGCTATTTTGATGCTGATTGGAGAGGAGATTTAGATGAAAGAAAATCTACCTCTGGGTTTGTTTTCTTACCGAATAATGGCACCATATGTTGGAGCAGTAAGAAACAAAAGTGTATAGCCTTGTCCACAATGGAAACTGAGTTCGTGGCATTATCAGCAGCAGTAAAAGAAGATGTTTGGCTTAAGAGATTATTGGATCATTTAGGTGTTATTTGAAGGGCTGCAGATTCATTGTTGGTTAACTGTAATAGCCAAGCAGCAAAAGCGTACACCAAAGATCCAAAATATCATAGCAAGACCAAACATATAGATACCAAGTATACTTTTGTCAAGGATATGATTGCACGAAAAGATGTGAACTTAGAGTACATACTACACATAGAATTGTAGCAGATCCTATGAAAAAACCAATACCTAGATATGTGTTTTGTGGCCATATGAAATCTCTAGGATTGCGTAGATGATGATGTACTAGATTATAATTTCCCTGAAGTGTTCACATTTGATGAATTTGTGTTTTTCATCATTAATGCCTATGAATCTTTGTTTGATCTTTATGCATCTTAATGCTCAGTGCATTACTTTAAGTTGAGAAAGTATGTCGGATAGATATGAGATTAGCTCACTCACACGGGTAATCGCCTCTATTTACTGTGTGATAAATAGAGATGAGACTGTTTTTAAGCTTATTATCTAGGTGATAATCGAGAGTTCAAGCTTAAAACACGTATGTCGCCTTAACTGAGTGTTAAGATGATGACATAATACTTACTATGTCCGAAAGTAAAATACCCCACATATTTTACTTTATCTGTCTATGATGCCAGATGTGAGTTCTGATAAATTTTGTGAATGAGTAGATACGTGAACTCAAGTTAGACATTGGGTATGTCTGAACTATCATCTGTACGGTATTGAAGGTGTAGACATACGCTCCATGGGAAATGAGTTATTACCGTAATACGTATTTCATACTACGTATGCATGAAACGACCAATAAGAGTGACAAAAGTTTGATCTCAATTTTTATATTGTGTGAGACTCTTGAGGAAAAGAGTTCCTCAATTCATTTGTCCCCTCATGACTCTTACTTATTCTCAAGATTTCTATTTAGTGTTTGCTATCTTAGGGTGTTGCCAATGGTCATGAGTTGATTCGATCTAATGGGACATTTCTAAAAAAAAAAAGCTGAACTGAAATTGAGAGTTTGAAGGAAAGAGGAAGATCGATTTTGGAGAATCACATTGTAGTTTTGTATTCACCGGTTAACCAATTATGACTGTCTTTGGGATAATCATAATTGTGAATACAATATATATATATATCATTGTTTAAAAGAGATCAAGAGAGATATAAATGTGATCGATCAATCTAGGGTACTGCATACTAAATCTACTCGAAGTGTGATGCCCATTATGAGCTGCTATATATTCCTAACAGATGTATGGCAACGAGCTCTCAAAGTATGCTGGTCGCACGGATTATTCACCGGTATGAATGTTGAAGAGAGGTTAAGAGAATCGTGTTCGGCCCACCATGTGTGAGTGGGAGATGATGGTTTTAATTGGTGATGGGCTTAAGGCCCGTCCGCCCATGCTGGGCCCAAAAGGCTCGGCCCATGGGAATAGGGCCCGTGGATGGGGGAAGGTATAAAAGGGAGGAGAGAGAGAGAGATGACACCGGTTGGATAATCAACGTACATCTTCTCCTCTCCAACGTTCTCACTCCCTCCAAAAAGGAACAGTAAGCAAACGGCGACACTGTCTTCCCTTTAAGGCGTCATTGGATCGAGCAGGGCCAGTTTCTCTTCCTCTATCGACGTCGGTGTCTAATCTGTGGCTAACAAGGTACGCTCGAATCCTTGGTGTGCTTTACGATTGGTGATACGTGTTATTTCCCGGGCTTCGTCTTCCGCATTGATTTAGGAGTTCGATTTAGTGTCGAATCCGGTTTTCGGGGATCCGTTATTCCCAACAGCTATCAATTCTTCTGATTTGTTGTCTGTAACCCCCGACCTAAGGAGCCTTTGGATTTTCATTTTCCTGAACTTCTCTGCATTTAATAAACACAACAAAAACAACTGAAGGCACGCATGAGAACACAAGAAGCAGAGCAGTGTTTTTAGGAGTAACTACCTAGCTTCTGAAGCCTTGGTTATACCAATCATACAAAATTCATATGTTGCGGTTAACGCCAAATCACCCTTGAGACAGCAATAAACTGCATATCTTCTATTACCTCTCCACTTGGAGGGACCACAGACTAAAGTACCAGCTCCAAATAGCATGATGACAGAAACAGTACTTAGGCTGATGATCAGTATTGTCAGCGTAGGTATACCTGAAATGGGAAAATATATTATAGGAATCACGGGCAATGCAAAATGAAGTGCATACTAATTCAACCTATGCAACCTGTGTCGGCAGATGCAAGTCGAATAAATAGATCTTCGCCTGCCGTGGAGAATTGCTGAAGATCTAGGAGATCTCTACTCCAAACCATACATCCTATAGTGTCCACATAGGAAAAGGCCAAGCACGAGCAGTTTCCTTGGCACCAACTTTGACATCCTTCTTTATCGGCTACACTCAACAAATACTCAGCGGAATCAGGCACTTTCATCTGTTTCATTTGCCCGAACACATCTTTTTCCACAGTTGTTGAAGCTGCTGCCCTTGCGGATTTCTGACAATTCAATTCTGTTTTCCTAAGGCACCCTCCAGTCCAGTTTCCTCTTTTCCATTCTTCATCTGACCTTGGTTTAAAACCTTTTAAGCATCTGCACATAGTTGAACCAAGTGAGTCACAAACTCCAAAAGGGCCACATGTTCCATAAATATCACAATGGTTGGTTGTTGCTGGTGCCTCCCAGAATGTTGACCATCCATTCTTCCATGAAACAAACTCTATAGATCCTTCTGATGAGATGAAAAAATATCCAAAGTAGGAGTTGCTGTGATTATTGAAGTAAAAATAAGATGTTCCCTGGTCAATATTTTGCTGGAGGTCATAGTTGTTCAGGTATGTGCTGTTCATGATCGGTATTCCAATGAACTTGGATTTATCCCACGGTCCGCTTCTCCAGTAAGGACTCGATCCATTCCAAGCATAACCCTGAGGTGGGGTCTCCGATGTAATTCCAAGGACAAAGCTTCCACTTGAGGGATCATCCTCACCTTTCCAGGAAACCAAGTTTTGTGTCTTTCCTGTTTTCAGGTTTACTCTGATCTTCATGTTTGGCAGGAGAGTGTCGGTTGGCTCATCAAAGCTTTGCCACATTTCATTCGCACTCCTGTCTTGAAGAACAAGGTTTCCGCTATCCCAAAGCACTGCTGCAGAATAATTTGACTTTGCGGTGACATTAGTAGACCAGACAGTGCTCTGTTGCCCATCAAGAAGCTTCAGATTTCCATCTCTGCCAATCACTAAACTTGCAGATTGATCTGTGTCCTCAAGTGGCTTGTCCCTGTTGGCCACCCAGACAACTTTGGAGTGAGGCATGTTCTTGTACCATATCCCTACGTACTGCTTTCTGGATCCATTAGGCATGAAGAACCCGAGCTCGAAAATTTGACTAGGAGAGACAAGGGTTTGGCTCTGATCGAGTGGACTTGACGCAGTTATACTGGAAATTGTGCTGCTTTGAACTGCTTGAAACAGGGAGAAGACGAGCAAAAGACACAAGTGCACTCGCATTGCAAACAATGATGAACAGATACGGGAAGAATTTGCGAAAAATTGCCCTGCAGAACTACTCTTTCTATAGTCAGATCAAAATGGACAAACGGGTCACTGCTAATCAAGGCCAGTGAACCAAGCTTATAGCGTTTAGATTCTTTTAGAGTCTGCTTCAAATAGGTCCATGTTATAGAAAACGTTATTTTTCAGTTAGAGCATGATAGATAGTGGCTTCCTCAGTTGAGGTGCATCCCAGAATGCCAACTTTCCGTTGGGATTAAAATATTTTATCACCAGAAGTGTTTCATTTGGCAATTATAAGATGATTTGAGTCAGACATATGACTTTCAACAGCAATCATTTTTTTTCGACCAAAAAAAAAAAAAAGGTTGGGCTTTTCCACTCCCCAGCCAAAGTTGACGAGGCTTCGCCGGTAGCATTTGGATCCTCTATTTGCCGCTTGTTTTCCATTTTCCTTACAAGAGACGAAGATATCGAGACATTCAGTTGGGAGAATGAAATCAACGGCTGAACTTTAATGTACGTGTAAAATGCGTGGACTTTTACTTGGTCAAAGTCCGAGAAAAAAAAAGGAAAATTTTGACTAGTCAACAAATAAGGAAAAGTGCTCAGCTTCTTACATGGACAGACGGCCCGCGCAGATCGGAAAGAAAAGTGAAAGAAGAAAAGAAAGAAGGGGAAGAAGAAAAAGAAAGGGAAAGGAAAAGGAAAAGGAAAAGAAAAAGAGGGTTTTGCTTGTGCATGTCATGTCACGGGGACATTATATAGCCAGATTTACTTGGCTTCGTAGCACCCACTAAGAATTTAAGCCCTGTGTTCATTTAGTCAAAATAGTTTTCGAAATTAAGGTACAAATTCAGAATTATGTTAATTTTGAATTGCATTGTTCGATTTAAGAGTTGTTAAGCTGTGTAATTACATGAAAATTGTGGATTAGGACCTTGTGAAGCTGTAGGGTTTGATAGAAGTCGATTTGAAGTAACGATTTCGTCAATGTGAAATTTTAGAATTTCCTGTATGAGCTCTGCATTGCTGATAGCTATGAATGCTTGCTTTGGGCAAGCGATTCATTGACGCGTGAGTAATTTTGTTCATGATTAAGCTTAGTTTTGCCAATTTGTAAATTCATGTTTAATTGATAGGATCACGAAATCGTCAACTCATAGCTATGTTATTTTGTCTAAGTAAATGGCGCTATCTCTTTTTCGAATCTGATAATTTGATAATCTTTTATAAAAGGTATTTGTGGTGGATGATTTGAATTGTGAAAGATGATATGATTTGATTTGTGAAATCAATTTGTAATGTAAATTTTGGATTGGCTTTGTGGATTTTGGAGGATGTTGTGGGTTTGTATTGATATTCAATGTCTCTATGAGCCTATTGAGGAGTACGTTGGCATGCATACCATGACATCCTTGATTCGGACCCCTATCTCGAGCGTAAGGAATAGACTAAGGATCAATACGGAAAAAAACGAGAATAGACCGAGTCAATTCTAGGTATTGTTTGCGAGCCAACTAGTTTATTAGGGGCAAGGCAACTTTGGTTTAGGGTTATGTTAGACTAGAGCGTTCGATCATAAAAAGACCATTCAACTATAAGGATTAATGTGGACGATCATGTGTTGTCATGAGTTGATCAATGGACAAATATAGATTAATTCAACTTGAGTATATACCGGTCATGCTGACTCTGCACAGCCATTGTGCCATTCATGAATGACCCTAATCCAATTATGTGTGATCGTGAGCCAAGGCAAGTCGATCGATCCTACATGATTACATGACAACCGAGAGTCATTCATGAATCAACCAAGCTCAAACATACGTCACACAAAAAACCTCCAACAGACATTGAGCTTAGTTCAGGTCTAGCCGCATGAGCATTGTTGGTGCTGCTTAATTAGCGTAGGTCATACTAGGGCCATTTCCAATCGAAACCTAATCACAAACCCGATCCAAATACATACATTGATCGTAGGTGACCTCAAGATATTCTCGTCTAATTTGGTTGTTTTCTTTTTGTTCAGAGAAGAAAAATCGAAACTTAATCACAAACCCGATCCAATTACATACGTTGATCGTAGGTGACCTCAAGATATTCTCGTCTAATTTGGTTGTTTTCTTTTTGTTCAGAGAAGAAGAAGAGGAAAAACCGAAAACTCAAATCAATTCGACAAAACCAGGTTTTCAATTTGGGTCATATTCGGTTCAGTTCGGTTCAAATGTGCACCTTGCCAGCCTTGCCAGTTTAGTTTAGTTCAGCTTTACAAGATATTCAAACCGAACCGAATCATTAGGGCACATTAACGGTTCTCTATGGTAAAAGGATTCTGCACCTTGGGATTGATGACATGATGTCAATTTTCCATAATTCTTTAGCACAGGAAAGATAACTATTCTATTTTTTGACAAAACTTCTAAGCAAATATACACATTTGATGATAATATAAAATTTATGCTCCTGAAACAAAATTTTATTTGATAATAATACAATATTTTTCCCTCATAGGCGACTGATGGATGATAGCAAGAGACCAACGGCAGAGGACGGCAGTCGGCGCAACAAATGGTGGATGGTGAGGGCAATGGTGAATGGCGAACGGCATATGACAATTAGCAGGGTCAGCAGAGGACGATGGGCAGTGGCCAGCAGACGAGGGTGGATGGTCAACTAGTAGCGAGGGTAAGCGATAATAAGAGTTTTTATTTCTCATTTATGTTTCAGAAATATAATAAGAAAAAAAATTCACTTCTCATTTCTATTACAAATATATTTCTGAACTAAAAATTCATTCTACATATGAAAAAATAAAATTGCATTATTAAACATAGTTATGTTCTAAACTTATTTTCGAAAATAGAAAAATAGATATGATATATAGAATGGTTATCATGCGCCGATTTCTTCTCTCAAGTTGTGGGAATATCTTTTCTCTCCATGGATCGGGCCTGCACATGAACTTCGGGTGATCAAGGCTGGGTCCATTAAACAGACAATATCTTTTCTCTCAAGTTTGATTGGCCTTTATGGTCTCCCAAGGAGTCTTAAAAATTTCCAAACTTGTTGAGAAGTCTTCGACACCTTCACCGATGTCCACTTTGCTAGTGCAGAACGTTTGGTGGGAAATAGACAAATAAATTTGATTTTAAAGTGAGCCGGCCGACTATTTAATGTATTGGCACTCACTTGCCTCGTTCAGATCCCAAACCTCACCTCATTTTTTTTGCTAGAGAACCCCACACCATTCCTCTTTAGGTGAGAAAGGTATCTGGGAAATAACAAACATCTTATCAATCGCAATCTTTAAGGCCCGATAAAGTGGTGATGCTGCACCAGCATTAGAAGATGAGTATAATGTATTCCTAAATTTCAGAGTATTTTATTGGCTTCCTCTACGACCTATTTGGTAGATGCTGGAGTCAACGTATTCAGGGATGAAGAAAAAGCCTCCATCAATGAAGTGATTGATCCCCACACCATTCCTCTTTAGGTGAGAAAGGTATTTGGGAAATAACAAACATCTTATCAATCACAGTCTCTGAGGCCCGATTGAGTGGTGATGTTGCACCAGCATTAGAAGATGAGTATAATGTATTCTTGAATTTCAAAGAAGAGGACACTCATCATTATTTTATTGACTTCTGCTACGACTTGTTTGGTAGATGCTGGAGTCAACGTATTCAGGGATGAAGAAAAAGTCTCCATCGATGAAATGATTGATCCCCACACCATTCCTCTTTAGGTTAGAAAGGTATTTGGGAAATAACAAACATCCTATCAATCGCAATCTCTAAGGCCCAATCGAGTGGTGATGCTGCATCAGCATTAGAAGATGAGTATAATGTATTCCTAAATTTCAGAGGAGAGGACACTCATCATTATTTTATTGTCACACCCTAATTCTCGAGCGCGTACCCATTCCTCGGTGGTCGATTAAATTGCAACGTCCCAGGACGCGTTGCCAACCCATTATTTTAATGCGCATGCGGAAGTGTATAAATAAATCCCTAGACAGCACAAAGATGGGATAGAAAAGCATAACCACAATTGCATAACCACAACTAGTTTATTTACAATACCAATCTATAGACAAAAGTCTACAAAAGCATAAAGTCTACAAGTCCTCTAGGCGTTCGAATCCCTAGTTGAAAACCCCGAGCTCTCCTAGGAACTTGGGTCCACCACTACACCACTAGGAGGGTCAGCTATATCCTCGCCAAAAGCGATCTCTAACACCAACATTGGGACCTCAGAATCCTGAAGAGGACCTTCTCTGGGTCCATTTCGCCCGCAACGATACCACGCTCTGAATTGATGCGATATCATGTGATTCTCAAAGCACTAAACATGTGCGAAGTATTTAAGTGTTATGTGCATACTTTGGAAGTTGTTTTACGGCTTGTGCATGTTTGATATGGCCTTATATGAGATGCATGAGACATGTGCATGATTTAATTGTATTTTTAATGACTTGGAAGGCACATGCATGCTAGAATTATGGTTATTTATGAAGTTAGAGGCATGTTGATGTTTCGAAGGCCAATATTTGAGTCTCAAAGGCTATAGTAATATTTTAGATGCCGATATCCAACACGTGTGAATATTACTGGCTATTAATGGCACTATTTGTGGCACGTGTAGATTTGTATGCCTTTATTTAGGACTCGAGGGACTTAAGTAGAGGATAGGTTTCTTCATGCATATAATTAAGGCAAAGCATAGGCTTTGCTATTAATCTGCCATCAACATATTTGGGTCAAGTAATCGTAACGTTCCAATGTGAGGCATCCACCTATATGAGATTTAGGTTATTTACTTGTTGAGTTTTCAACTCATTTGTTGTTGTTTAACCTTTTTCAAGACTTGAGGTATGAGTTTACCACCCTCACATTTCAATCTTCCTATACATATGGAAGTTATGGTACTTGACTTCGAGGACACTACTATTGACATCATCTTCTGATACCACACCACGATTGTGTGGGTGGATGAGAGTGTGAGGTACCTAGTTCCCCATCTTTTCGTGGCCTGATTTGCTTGGGTCGATGAGGACTTTTACAGTCCTCTGTGTGGGTTCGACAATCGACCTAGTGACGCTGATGGGTCAATTTTGCCCTCTCCTGATAGCATCATGGATGATCTGACCCCAACTACAACCCAGAGCCCAAGCCATAGCTGTGAGGACATCAGCTTTTGACTAGAATCATTTTTGGTAGTTATCCTTGTAGAAAGAGCTAGGACTAACCCCCTTATATCTTTTTGTGTGGGGATGACTAGATCGAAATGGCCCTAAAGACGAGGGCTTGCAAACCTAAAATGTTCCAAGTATATAAATAAATCATGGAAGTTATGTAGCATGTGTGTGTGTTTTTCCTTACTATCCATTATTATCAATGTTTGGGTGTTAGAGATTGCACGCTTTTGCATGTGCTTAATGGAAAGATAAAAACCAAGATGGCAACGCCTCCTAGGACATCGCAAATTAATCCCAGCATAGGGGATGTCGCATTCCCGTGTCGAGGGTAAAGTCTAAGGCGTGACATGCGGGAGTTGACGAATGTTGTTGCCTCATTCAGTTTTGCTCGAAAATCATAAATCATTAGCAAATGGATGCAATATGTGATTGTCTTCTTGCACTTTTGATTCTTCCCTAAGACTCATGAACGGCTACATTAAATGTTTGAGACAATCTTGGGAGAGAGTTGTAAGAGTTTTTCTAATGTGAGCTATTTATCATTTTATGGGATTGGTCTAATAAAATGAGATATAAAGGTTCTTAATTAGTTTAATATGTGGCTGGTTAGCATGGGTCGAGTAAAGCCAGGCCTATGATGAGAGGATTTGTGGCTTAAAACTCTCTAAATACTGCTCAAATCTCTTGTCTAATCCTCATACACAAATATCCTCACATAAGGAGCAATTATAAAACATTAAAGATGAGGGACGGTCTAATTGAATCAGTGATATAGAGGGTAATAAAGGAGAAATGCTTGAGCTATCGTTATTCTGCATTAAGAACGATGGATTCCAATCAAGTGCGTATATCTTTTTTACTCAATTATATGTGTTCTTGATTCTAGTTATGGAGATCTTTTATACAATTTTTCACGGCTTACAAGAGTGACCCTTAGTCAGGCCAACTAAAGCTAGTGTAAGCCTTTCCAATTTCTCTCTCAATAGGCTATGTGTTAGGACTCCAGTGTTACGATCACTTTATGCAAAATTTGACTAGCAACAACACTACATCAAGTAGCTAGCAAATGCTACATCTTGTCCACTGAAATCTCACTCTTTTGAGGCCACCAAACTAATCAAATTTGTTCCCAAGCACTTATATTGGATCTCCAAACCATTACTCATTTTTGTCTCGGAGCCAAAAATAATGGCAACTTTGGAAATACGGAACGAATTCACAAGTTGGAGGGAGAAATTTGTTTTTAGAATGCTTTCTGATGGCTTCGATCAATATGCAACACTCACCCTCACATTCTTATATAAGTGTGCGGTACCTATACTACATTCAATGATGATTACTCTCTCAACAACCAAAAGACACAAATATTAAATGAGCCACTAGCCATGAAGTCTTTGTTCCTCCTGACAATGAAGAAACTTCACGATCTTTGACCAAAAACCAAACATTAACTCCTCTTTTTCTTTTTGAAAGCATTTACTCCTTGTTGAATGGTGGAGGGCTACCCAAGCCTACCGTAAATCATGCCAACTTCCTTTTGTCTTCAATCTTCTTCTGACACCCCCCCCCCCCCCCTTGAATCAAAACATTCAATCAAATCTGAGAACCCAGCAATCAATTTTTACATAGATGTATTGAATGATAGACTGCCACAAACATCCTAGAAAAATACATAAAATTGACCCCCAACAAAACAACAGTAACATTATTTAGCCTCATCATTGGAAATCTTCCCTTGGTGCATGACCATTGTGTCAGAAAAAATTTCCTCTCACCCACTAGTCTGTTGAGGCTGTGGACTTTCTTTAGCAGCAAGCGTATCGCATGCCCCAAAAGAAGCAAAATCATCAGTCCAATCCATAACAAGATTCTGAATCAGATGATCTTGTAATATGAATTCATCTTATGAGATGGAGTGAAGATTAGTTTTGAGAAGACATAGCTTGAGTACTATGTGATGGGGAAGAATAATGAAATCGAACTTTGATGTATGATAACACTCTTTTTAGATAATTATTTACCTCACAATGTTACTAATAGTTACTAACAAAAATCCTCCTGGATACAATAAAGTCCCAATGAGAATGCCAAATAGAAATTATGGTTGTATATCTTTAGGAAAAGAAGAAAAAATAAAATGTGAAGGAGATATTGAACAAAAATACTGAACAAATATATAAGTGATGGTTAGTTTTGAAAGGCCGTAGCCTTCTGAAAGAACCCCTAATATGTAACCTCCAAGTAGGACAAGGCACCTATCCATTTGTTTTACAAAAACTACTAACATTGTGGACATTTATGGCAATCCACATGATAGCATACACACATAAACACTTTTTTGCCTTGAAGGATAATGACTTCCTTCTTTTTTTTCATTGGTTCTACTCTACATCCTACTCTTTAACTCTCACTCTCAAACTTATGCACTACCTCCATGTAGGTTGTAGGGCATAGAAGTCGAAACCCCATACCTTAATCTAAATCGTCCCCACCCCAATACAACCCTACTCCCCTAAGAAAGTAGAAATTCGAACCCCCTACTCCTCCCCTCTCCCCCTTCCCTTCCCACAAGGGAAGGGTGACCACGGGGCAAATCCCAGTAATTGAAAGTAAACAACTTGCAAGTAGCAAAATAAGGCAGAAGGATGGAATGAAACTTGTATGCCCTTCTTATTTTCCTGTGCAAGATACATTCTCATCTCTTGCCTTACATGCCTTTTGTTAACTGTAACATATAGATTATCTATTTAATTTCACACTTACAGCTTGCCACTTTATTTTTATTTTTATTTTTTCCATTCTTAACATTACTCATGCGATATATCCATGCGAAACGTAACTCTAAATTGGCGGGATTGGACATATATGTGAAGCAAAGAGAAAGATAATAAGCAATTATATGAGCATCGAATTAAACTTGCAGGTGATTATCCACTCTTAGTTAGGGTGCACATCTTAAGCGTTAAATCAATTATCTAAGAAATAATTTTAAAAAAAAAATTGATCATTGTGTTGCTTACAAAACTAAATATATTGACAAAAAATATTTTTATCATTAAAGAGAAAGTTAGGCATAGAGTGTGGGTGATAACTTTCCGTTGAATGATCTTTTTAGTAATCTGAATAATTAATTTTAGGAGAATATTTTCTAAATTATTGATTTTTCGGTGTAATATGCACTCTTATTTATTCCAAGAACTCCCTCCTGTTAGTACTGGGATTTTCTACGTGTTTTGGGGTGATGAACTCAGAAAAACTTGAGGGTAATGGAGGTAAAAAGAAAAATGAACCTCTCGTGTAAAATTCAAAAAAGTTGCTCGAGTGACAAGAAGTCTTTATCACCTCTGCATGGGATTCTTGGAAGGGAAAACTGTGCCTGGGGCACTTCATCTCTAAAAGCACTCTTGGACACTTGATTTATAGCAAATGTACAGAGAGCAAGTCTTGGCTAGATTGATGTATGTGAATCCAACTTACATGCACTATTAAATCGGTTAGGTCTAACATGGAGTCATTTCATCTGATTGCGCATGCAAATTGGGCTCGCTTGCACCAAGTGCAACCGTTTATGTCTTTAAATAGACATAGATAATTCTTACTAATATGCATTAGTAGCTAAACCACTCAGGGAAAGTGGTTCTTGGCTAATAGAACTGCTTTTCAATGTCATAAGTGTATTGGGGAAATTATCAAAAAAGAATATTAAATTTATTACAACCATGCCAATTCAATCTTAAACCTTCTAATTTGGTCAATTTAATTATAAACACTTTACAATTTGTCAATTTACTTTTCAATTATAGTAATTAAGTCCTAAATCTTTTTAAAAGTTTAGGATTGAATTGGTACAAGTGTAATAGGTTTAGAACTTTTTTGGAATCCCTAGTTGCATAGTTTATAACTTTTTATCATAAAACTAAAGCATCTGTTTATCATTAGATAAGAAAAATCAAAATCAATCTCAGTTTGCATTTTCGGTTAGATGCATTTTTTTAGCTAATTTGATTTAGGAAGCTGCATACAGCCAAATCTCCTCATTCGTTGCGCATGGAAGGTAACTATTTGTAATAGGAATGGCGCGCACAAATCCATATTGATAATGTGCCTTTAAAGTTCACTGCAAAAAGAAGTTTCCTCTACAAATTTTATTTCGATATCATAATAGATTCAAATAAGAACAAAGCGAAAAAGAGATTTGAGTAATTTCTTATATTTCAGTGTTTCTTATAAAGAGCACTTGGCTTCATTAAATGACTATTTAAGGTAATATATCAATCAAGAATATACAAATTCAAAGGAAAATATATATATATATACAATCCTGAAAGATATGAAGAATCAAGAAAAATATTCTAATTGTCTCTAACATAAGAAAATATATTAAAGAAATATCCTAATTATGTCTAACAGATTCCTTTTGGTACTTTAATTGACTAAGCCAATAAGTCATAATATGCTGTGGTCTAATTAAAAGTAATTTACTTGACTATTTAGTTATATTGATGGATGGCGACAATTAATTGAGTGACGCTTTTTATCAACCATATCCGATTTTGTAATATTCAAACTGGTTGTATAAGCCTAAGTTTTTTTTTTTTTTTGGACGAAATATAGTGCTTCCATTACTAACCCACTAAAGGGGTTACATTAGAGTCTAAACATAAGATAGAACATAAGGGGCGAGGGGGGATAGATAACCAGTTGCGAGGGAGCAAATTCATGCGATGGGCTTTAGCGACCCAATCCGCGGCTTTGTTCGTGTCTCGAGCCTCATAGATGAGTGATACGCCAGGAATTTGGCCCAAGATGTCCTTACAATCTGCTACTATGGGCTGGGCTGTCCAAGGAGGTTCCTCCAGGCCTGATATGCTGTTAATGAGTGATAGGCTATTAGAGGAAAGTACCACGTGCAGATCAGCTTCAGTTTGTGCGAAGACTTCTCCCGTTCGTGCAGATCTTCGGTGAAGAAGCCACTATGCCGCCTCTCTCAGCGCTAGGGCTTCAGCGACCCATGCGGATGGAGCTGCAATCGACTTCACAAAGCCATGGAGGAGGACGCCGGCTTCATTCCTACAGATTCCAGCGATCGAACCTGTCATGGACTCTTCACACTAGGACCCATCAATGTTCACTTTCAGTTCGCGAGCTTTGGGTGGGTTCCATTTCTTCTCTGAAGACAATTGTTCACCTGATCCTCGCTCTATTTTGTTCCCCGGTAGGTACCATTTCGTGAATAAAGCAGCCGTGAGGTGCGCTTCTTCTTGAGCTGCGAGTGGGTCAGGCTTTCGGCCTTGAAAAACCAGAGCATTCCTACATTTCCAGATCTGCCATAAGGCTGCAGCAAAGAGGGCTTTCGAGGATTGATCCGTTCGTGAGGTAAGGTTTTCAAAAACCCACTTATCGATTCGGGTGATCCTCTCTAGGGTTGTGTCGGCTTGAAAGTGGGGGTTTAACCATAGGCTTTTTGTCCAATCGCAAAGGATGAAGAGGTGCTCTGCTGATTCCGGGGCTTGTCTACATATCTGACAGGTAGGATCATCAAGTAGCCTCCTTTTATGTAGGTTTTCTTTTGAGGGGATTGAGTTGCTGCATATACTCCATAGGAAGTGTCTGATTTTTGGGAAAGTTTTGATGTTCCAAATCTTGCTCCAAAGCGACTTAGGGGTTTGGTAGGATGATGACGGGGTGTTTGGAATAGGAGTATCAGGTTTGTTGTGCAAGTGGTTGTAGCCGTTTTTCACTGTGTATGATCCTGATTTGTTTGCTGTCCACACTAGTCTATCTGGATGGTGCGTTTGGCTTATGGGGATTGCTAAGATTTCTTTGGCAACTTCTTTCTCGAACAATTCATGTACTCGTTGGGTATCTCATGTATGTGAGGCCTGTGGTTCATCCCTATTTACTGGACCAAAGAGCTTCCCCGTCGATAGCCAAGTATCTTGTCTGATTCTGATTTGCTGTCCATCTCCTACTGCCCACCTTGATTTAGGTTCAATAGTTTCTCTTCCCATTAATAGGCTTTGCCAACCCCATGAAGGTCGAGAACCTTTATTTGCTATCCAAAACTCCCCTCTTGGAAAATAAATGCTTTTCAGAACTTTACACCATAGTGCTTCTGGTGTTTGAATAAATCTCCATGCTTGTTTTCCCAGCATTGCTTTGTTAAACTCCGCTAAATCTTTGAAGCCAAGGCCCCCACGGTCTTTCCTATTTTTCAATTCCTCCCACTTTTTCCAGTGTATTCCTCTTCTGGCAGCATTTTGTTTCCACCAAAAGCAAGCTATTCTTTGTTCTATAGCACGACATATAGATAGTGGAATTTTGAAAATAGTCATTGCATATTGAGGGAGAGCTTGGATAACTGTTTTGATTAGGACTTCCTTACCTGCCTTTGAAATCAGCCTCTCTTTCCAGCCTTCAAGTTTCCGGTCAACTCGAGTAAGAAGCCACGCGAACATTTCTTTCTTAGTCCTTCCCCAATCTGATGGTATCCCCAGATATTTACCTGGTTTTTCAATGATAGGGACCCTTAATTCAACCGTAAGATTCTGTTTTAGACTTGGTGGGCAATCTCTCCCTGTAAAGAGCCCTGATTTGTTAAGATTCATGGCTTGTCCCGATGCATAACAGTACTGGTTTAGTACATTTGCTACATTCTGAGCTTCTCGAATCGTTCCTTTTAAGAAAAAGATTGCATCATCTGCAAAGAGAAGATGTGATAGAATGGGGCATGTGGGGTTTAGTCGGATACCTCTAATGCTTCCATCCGCAACTGCTTTGCCCATAAGGGTAGATAGGACGTTAGCCATAAGTATAAATAGATAGGGGGAGAGCGGATCACCTTGGCGAAGTCCTCGGGTTGGCTGAAATTCAACTGAAGGTGCCCCATTGACTAGGATACTAAAGGATACCGTTGAGATACAGTGCTTTATCCATTTCACCCACTGCTCATTAAACCCCACTTGTAGCATATAAGCACATAAGAAATCCCATTCAACCATGTCATAAGCCTTCTTCATATCTAGCTTTAGAATGGCCTGAAAATGACGCCTTCTTCTCCTCACCCTGAGTTGATGGATAACCTCTTGTACAATTAAGATGTTGTCTTGTATCTGACGGTTGTTGAGAAAAGCACTTTGCTCCTCATAAATGAGTTTTGGGAGCCAAGGTTTTAATCTGTTTGCCAGTACTTTTGCTATGATCTTATAATTAAAATTGCACAAGCTGATGGGTCGGAATTGGGAGATATCTTCAGGGTTTGGGACTTTGGGGATGAGGGTGATATGTGTTTTGTTTAGGTCGGGATCAAAGGTGCCGTGCCTGAAGAAAGAGTGGACCATGTTAAAAGTGTCTTCTTGTATGATATTCCAGTAACTTTGATAAAAAAAAAAAAAAAAACTCCATTTAGCCCGTCTGGGCCTGGTGCTTTTGTTGCCCCTAGCTGAAAAACAGCTTCTTTAACTTCCTCTCTTGTAACTGGTTTAATTAAATCTGCATTCATCTCCTCGTTCACCATTGCCGAGCATTGGTCTAATACTGGTTGATAATTCCTCTCTCCCACCGAGCTGAATAAGGATTTATAGAAGCTGCAGATATGTTGGTTAATGGTAGAGGGATCACGACACCAAGTCTGGTCATTAAGTCTTAGCATAGTGATTTTGTTGCGTTGACGCCATTGTACTGTTGTAGCATGGAAGAACTTTGTGTTTTGATCTCCCCATTTCAACCACTGAATTCTCGACCTCATACACCAGTATATCTCTTCTTGTCGCCATAAATCTTCAATTTTTCTTGCAATATCACGTGCTTCCTCTCTGTTTTGCTCCTCATCAGTGCTGTTTGTCAGATCTTGGAGCCTTTGTTTGAGTAGGGCAATCTGTTTTCTGGCATTTTTAAAGTGCCTTCTGCTCCATCTAGTTAAATTAGTAGCTACTTTCTTTGTTTTAACTACCATAAGCGGCTGTTCTGCATTTTCTGTATGCCAGGCTTTCTTAACCACCTCTTGGCATTCCGGATGTTCTAGCCAGTATGTCTCAAATCTGAACATTTTCTTTCTTTTCAGCTCTGTGGGAGTTAAAGATAGCAATATTGGGCTGTGGTCAGAACCTATAGCGGGGAAAGCAAAAGCCTCAGCGTTTGGGTAAAGAATCCGCCACTCCATATTACATATCGCTCTATCCAGCCTTTTTTTAACTAATGCATTACCTTCCCTATTGTTTGACTAGGTAAAGGTGCACCCCTTACTCTCGATGTCCATCAATGAGCAAGTATCTAGAAAATCCCGAAAAGCCGCAATACGGTAGCGGTCCACTTCTTTCCTCCCAAATTTCTCCCAGTGGTACAGCACTTCATTGAAGTCTCCAATGCACAGCCATGGACTTGAGGTATGGTTGTAGGTGATGTCTTTCAAAGAACTCCATAATCTGACCCTTTCTTGAAAATTGGTAGATGCATGTATGAAGGATATCCTCATTAAACAGCCCCTGTTTAAGTCTTGGCAGTTGATGTTTATTACCTCATTTGAGAACCCCTCCACTTCCACCTCAACCTCCTCATCCCACATTAGTGCTAGGCCTCCCCCTATACCGATCGGATCGATAATCAGGGAATGAGAGAACTGAACCTGTGACTGCACTCTTTCTACAACATGTTCCTTATTTTTGGTTTCCATGAGGAAAACCATATTGGGTCGTTCTTGAGCCACTAAGGCTCTAAGGTGCTGAACTGTCAAGGGTGAGCCTGACAGTTCCAGCTCAATAGTTTCATCTATTCTGTGGTGGCTGTTTCGGGCCAGCCACCAAAGCCCCTGCACTAGCCCCTTCCCATGAGTGAATTGGGGCATCCAGGAGTTATTCTTCATCTATAAGGGGATCCTATATAAGCCTAAGTTGAAGCTGTTAAATTTAAATCAATCTAAGACAAATCTAACAAATAGTCCATTGTGAAAAAAAAAAAAAATTGTTTGTTGGTTTTAGCTTGACCGCACAGTGATCAAGCTTTCACAAAACAAAACTTTTGACGATGGATTGAGGATGAATGTGTGTGTAAAAGGCCTACACAGCCCCTGAGAGCAAAATGCGACGCAGAAAATGTTACTTAGATCTAAATGACAAAGGAAACTAAAGTGCTTGAAAAGTGAAGTGCGAAGATTGAAATTGAAGGAATTAGGAAGGAAAGTGTTCGAATCAAAGGAAATTAAGGGAAAATTAGACTGATGAACAAGCTCTTCCCTCAAAATTGGCTAGTGAATCCCCATGAGCCCCTTTGGGATGTTTTATGTTCAGAAGCACTTTATCTTTGTCCAGAATACTTTGGTTTATGATATGAGATTATGTTTATTGACAAAGAAAAAATGCATTAATATTACAAATGAGAGTGCGAACATAGGAATCAAAATCACTAAGAAATAAACTTTACTAAAATTGGAGAATCCTCAAAATTACACACACGTTGATGTGATCTGGGCCAAAATTGATGAGGACGTCAACTCTTAAAGTGGGGGAGCTTGTGTAATATTTCACAATTTGGGAAAATTTTGCTAGATAAAATAAAGAATATGAAATGACTGCACTAGACATATATCAATTGGTGAACCGTGTGGCACCGAAACCTTGGATCACCTCACTTGACCTCACTAACCCTTTATTTGCTCTCGCTTGTACTCTCACACTCGAGCGAGTAAATTCTAGGGAGAGAAAGTGCTAGAGAGGGAAACTGTCAAGAACCAAATGAAATGGATGATAGAAACAAGGGGGAGAAAGCAGCTAAAGCTGTCGGAGCTGTGAAACACCGAGTCAACAATGTGAACATCACACTTCTGTGTAGTAATGGATAGTTTGTCCGTTTCTCAGTGTAATACTACATGATAAGCACGTTTTCCATTTCATCCAATATCAAGATATCATAAATTCAAGGTTAGCTAGGGCAATTTGAAGATTCCATTTTGACTGGACATAACCCCTCGACTGGACACAACTCCTCCCCATCGGCTATGCCGACCCTCGATTTTGACCGCATTTTCCGGGACGGGTTCGGTCTGGGCCGGTGATTGAGCCCATCAGTTGGAAACTATGGGCCCGTCGACAGCCCAATCCTATCTCCGGCTCCGGTGGACCCCGCCATCATCCGTTTCTGTAATCTTCCCGTCCTCTTGACGGTGACCCTTGGATGATGGGAGTTGAGGGATTGATCCAACGCTCACGATAGCCCAGACCAGATGTTCAAAAAGCAGCCAAGGAAATGACCTTCAGGTCCCCCACAAGCGGCTTTCCTCAGTCTTTTTTTTTTTTTTTTTGGCATGTTCAAATTGACATCCGAACGCGGAAAGCTCCACATGGCCCGTGGCTTTTGGATATTGGAAGCTCGTCAGGTTTGATGAGAAAGAGATCAAAAGTCAAAAAGAAAAGAAAAAAATCTCATTCTGAGGTGAAATGAGTGGTTGTTGAGTTTTGATTTGATCAAAAAGTTATGGCCTCAATTCATGACTTGGACGTTCATTAGACTTAACCGGACAATTCATGACAAATGAAGATCATACCCGCGTTGCTTTCATGCTGAGACGTTAATGTCAAACTCGATTACACATCTTACAGAAAAAAGGACAAAAATTCATGTTGTGCACGCTTTCATCCTATTGATTTTTGACATGACAAGTTCCTTTGATTGGATTTATGCACCACAATCAAGTTTATCATTAGGAAAACCCTCTAATGCATTTTTAAAGATTTTGTATAATGAGTGAAGTAAAGGAAATTATGAAAAATCAACATTTTCTATTTTAAACAATGTCTTTGGATTTTTTTACCAAATTCGAACACGGTAAATGACTAAACTACCCTACTTGAAAGATATTTGTCTCTCAATTCCCCAAACCCTAATGCATCCACTCTATAATAGACCCCAATTTCACCACCATTCATCGCCTTGCTACTGTCAGCCTACTATGAGCTTCCTTCAACCATCGTTCTCGTCCTCTGCGGCTGCACCATCCCCCTCCGAGCTTACCCTCCGAGAGTAGGACAATGAGTAACCAATGGCGACATGATTAGTAGATGTTGGATTATGGTTTGGGAAATGTGTGTTCAGGTGAATGGATGCACATAGACTACGCATTAGGAGCATTTTTGGGTATGAAAACTGTATTATGGTAAATGCATATTTGTTGGGAGATGGAAAGTGATACCTAAGCATAAAAGTGAGGACGCAAACATGTAAATTTTAATATAGAGAATGCAAAGAGATTTCTAGGTGATAAATTTAAATGTTTGTTTGTACCTTCCCAAAAACCAAACCCACTGAGCCATACCTTTCCATGAGTGCTAAAGATAACATTAAGGCAACGTTTGGTATCTGTCACCCTTAGGTAGCACTAGATTTGGGGTTGTCCAAGGCTAAAGATGCTAGATCTAGGCTTGGAGACGCTGGATTTGGGCTCAGCAACGGTGAATACGACATTCGGATCTTGGTTCAACTCACAACAGATGGTAGGAGCTCAGAGGACATGGCTTGACCGTGGCTTTTGTTAGAGCTTAAGAGGGCTAGCAACAATGAGGACGACAGCCAAAACTCAAGGAAGAAGCTAAGGGTGTCCAAGGTTGAGGGGTACAATAGGAATAGTAAGATTTTAGAGCAAGCAAGTTTGGAAGAAAAAAGTATTTCAAACCTCTCTTTGGAAAAACATCTCAAAGTGATTTTGATTATATCCAAACTATCATTAGTATAATATTTATTATGGTATATGGAAATATTTCTGACAAAAAAGACTCCACAATATTCATGATGTGATCCAGTTGGCATTTGTGTAAATAGTAATGGTGGACCTAAAAATCAACTGATGGTGATATTTTTATCGCAGCTACAAATATTAGGTCATTAGTGATGTAACAATCATGAACATCTAGTGAAGTTCATTGAGTCAGAAAACTAGCAATTATGATTGAGGATTTGCATAGCAAACAAAGTTAAAACAAGTAGTCGAGAAGTTAGGTCATTTGACAAGTTTGTCAAAGGCTGTAATGATCTTTGATCATTTTTCAACAAATAGATTGGAGATAGATATAAAAGAGAAGATCCAAGAAGCTAAGAAAGAGAGAGCGAGAGAACAACATTATTAAAAGATTTGCATTCAGCTATGTTCCAAACAATACGCTCTTGTCTAAGTGTTTTACTAAGTATTGTATTCATGCTATTTGAGTAATTGTGCTCTAAATTAAGTATATAAGAGTAAGAGTAGCAGCTAAACACTAATAGTGTAACCTATCTTATAATAAGACCAATGCTTGCCTATTGTAACTTGTTAAGTAGATTACTAATGCAATTCAGCCCAACTTATGGCTGTCGGTCTGAAGAGTGGACGTAGGTTTGAGAATAAAGCCAAACCACTAAATATCAATGTGTGCCACTCTTTTACTCTCTTTTACTTTCACTAGCACAGAGGACAATTACGATCTTTGAAACATCTACTTGACCCGATCTTTATTTAGCATTAATTAATTTCCACGAAAGATTGTCAAGTTTTCTAAAACAACATATTCACTCCCCTCTTGGTTGTATTGTTAGACCCTAACAACCTCTTGAGTAGAATTTTGAAAATGCTAAAGCCCAAAATCAAGGGACTTGCCTAAAGCTTTTTAAGCATTTTTGGGACTCAACTTTGTACCAAATGCTCTTGAAATTGTGTTACCGAAAACTGAAACATTGGGACCCTAAAGATCATCAAGCCCAAGTTTTTGGCCTTGTTATAATTTGAGGTGCTCAGTTCCAAGTTTCATACAGATTTTACTCGGAACTTGAAACCTATCTATTGAAATCGGTTCCTTATTTTACTAGAATTTAGAATCTACTTGCATATGTTGAAACCTTTCTATCATAGTTTCATATCCATTGAAATTGATTCATTATTTTACTAGAATTTAGAATCTACTTGCATACGTTGAAACCTTTTGTATCATAGTTTCAAGTCAATTCTAAGGTCTACCTAAATTGTACCTACATCATTAATTAAACGATTGTAGCGAATCATCATCTTTAATTATCATCATTTGTTGCTATAATCCATTAACCATAACTTCTCATATTATTAATTGAACGATTGCAGTGAATCATCATTTTTAATAACTATTACTTCTTGTTATAATCCATTGATCACAACTTTTATTTAGATACACGAAAAATATTAAACATTAATAAAATAAAAATTTCAATCATAAAATGGAAGTTTAGACACATAGTTCTAGATCATATACTAATAATCAAATGACATGAAATATCACAAAATAGTGCAAAGACATAGACCAAGAAAAAAACACAAACTTATTCTAGGTATCAAATTTCAAGTTCTACCTACCTATAACCTAAAATATACTCATCGAAATTTGAAACTTACCCATAAAAATGAATTTCCCAATTTTTGGAAACTGAAATCTATCCTACATACCTAGCAATTTGGTTCTTCGTTTCCCAAAATCTACTTGATTCTTCGATTTCAGGTCACCGCCAATTATATCTCATTAGGTCCTTTCTCGTTTATGATGAGAGAGTTGTGGCCATCTACTTAATCACCTCACCAAAAAGACAAAGCAAAAAGGTTGCAGAGGGTCCCACGACTCCCATTCAAATCATTCAAATCAGACGCACAAGAATCACTAACCATCTTAATTTCAAAAAAGAAAAACCAAAAAGAAAACCAAAAACCAAAAAACCCACCAACCACTCCGAAAGTTACGACAATGCCATTCCATGATCCTGATAAAACACCAACCTCCTCTACCATTTGCCCATCCTTTGACCCATTGGGATGCACGAACAGTGCAAACATAAATATCCAATTTTACGTTTTCTCAGTTTCATTTGCATTTCCTAGAGAGAGAGAGAGAGCAACAAAAGCAGAAGAGATGTTGGGCGTGTTCAGCAGCAGCGTGATGTCTCCGCCGGAGGAGCTGGCGGCTGCGGGCCAGCGGACCCCGTCGCCAAAGACAACGGCTGCAGCGCTGGTGGAGCGGTTCCTCGAAGCCAACCCTTCAGCCGCGTCGGCACGGATCGGAGACCACGTCTGGCTGGCCTACACTCACCATAAAGAGTCTCCGTTGCTTCCCAGGTAAATAAACTCCATGAAAATTTTGTGGGATTTTCTCTCCAAATTTTCTTTCGCCTGTGCTCACAAAATATAGCATTAAAAACATGTTTTTAAAGATAAATTAATGTTTAGCATATCAATCCGTATGCATGTATTGGTTGGTAAGCTTATGGTGGTTTCTATCTCCTTTATTATTCTCTCAAATCTCACGTCCAGATTTTCTTTTTATTTTTATCCAAAAAAATTGTTTTATTATAAGGTTAATTTGCTAGAGTAGAATTGAAGAAAACGATTTTCTTGTGAGAAAGGCGATGGAAAGATGTGTTGACGTCATTTTTCGACTTCCCTCCTTTACTAGCCTGCTAGAAATACTATGATGCTATCTTCCTTGAATTAATATTTAAACTTTCTTGATGGAGTTTATTCTCCCTTTCATTTTAGGTGTTTAAGTTCCTAGTCTATGAAATATTCCGTTAATTTCGTGAAATAAATTTCATCTACCATAGAGACATAGGTGAAAAGAAACATGTTCTTATGTCTCATTTTTCTGACTGGTGAAATAAAAGAACTTTACTCCTAATTGACTTACTTGGTTGAGGCATTAGAGAATTTACTTATTTAAATGGCATGATCTGGGTGCAAGCTGTACTATGTAAACGCTACATCTTAAGATTAAAGATCTGAATTTAACCGGTTAATGAATATTGTAAGGTATTTTGTAATCTTTTAGATGGTGCCTTTGCGGTGGCGTTCGATTAGACTGCAACAAGTTTTTGCCATTTGTCATAAGAGGTTTCTTGCGTGAACTCCACGTTAGGAAGTAATTATGTAGGGATTCTCTCATCTTTTTTAGCTTCTTTGGCAGTTTGCAACCTCAGGATCAGTTTTGAATTTGGTGTAGAAAGAGGGAAATGGGGGGACCTTGTTTTGGAGGGCTTAGGGAAAATGAGAAGAAGACTTTTGGAAGTACCGACATTGACAACTTTTAATGGGGCCGCCAAAAATATGTACTCTTCAGGGGAGGAATGATGGAGAGTTGATTAAATTTAGACA
Organism: Eucalyptus grandis x Eucalyptus urophylla; assembly: GCA_028830015.1. Taxonomy (NCBI): domain Eukaryota; kingdom Viridiplantae; phylum Streptophyta; class Magnoliopsida; order Myrtales; family Myrtaceae; genus Eucalyptus; species Eucalyptus grandis x Eucalyptus urophylla. The sequence goes on along the minus strand of CM054188.1, from coordinate 12,902,189 downwards.
TAAAAAAAATAGGTTTAGAAAATTTAGGTTAAGAAAGAGTAGGTGAAGAAAAGGATTTTGCTTGGTTTTGGAAAGAGTAGAAGGTAAGATAAAAAGACGTGAAGAAACAAGTTTTTGTATATAATATTAATGTGTTTATGGTCAAAGAATTTATAAAATTAGAAATGCATTTTCATCATAATTTATTGTGAAAGAATGGAATTAGAAAGAGTAGGTGAAGAAAAAGGATTTTTCTTGGCTTTGGAAAGAGTAGAAGGGAGGATATAAAGATGTGGAGAAACAACTTTTGCGACGCTTTAAAATTCAAAACTCTCAAAACTTTCGCAATACTTTAAAATCAATAGTTGATATGTAGATTTACATATAATTTTCACAATTTTCTGAAATTTGAATAAATTTTTACAAGGTAAAAATAATACTTTGTGCTTCTTTTTATCTCAATGGAGATTAATAGGTTCGACAGATGTTACTCGGGATAGAGAAGAGAAGTAGGTGCGCTTCTATCTTTTTGCATATTCATAAAAAATTTCTTGCCAGTTTAGAAATTGAATTTCTTCAAAGATGAGATTTAAAATAAGGTAAACTTATTTATTTTATTATAGCAAAAATATCAACAACAAAAATGCAAACTATGCCTACTGGGACACAAATATCCTCAATTTTTTTTTTTTTTGTGTCACCAAAAAAATCCAAACTTATATAATTCTATCTAGGATACACTTGTTATACTAGCATAAATTTGGGATTTTTAGTAACACAAAAAGAAAAATTAGGGTATTTGTATTAAAGTAAGTAAATTTAGGAATTTTAGTGACATAAAATATAATATGAGTAATTGCGTCACGGTGACTACAGTTTGGACTTTTTTATGATAGTAGCCCTTTATAACATGAGAAAGTACCTCAAATATCACTTTAAATTTGACATCTGGTTATATTAAATACCCATTTTATTTTCTTGATCAGTAGGTGAAATTTTGCTTAGACCAACGACAACCGTAGCCAAAGTTCTCAGCTATAACTATATAAAATTGTTCGAATTGACCCATCAACTTAGAATCGAGCATTTAAATGCCTTAAAGACCAAGTATGTCTCTTCCATGACTTCGAGTATAAATCAATTTAACTCTAGTAAATTCGAATTCACTTTCATGGCTGTTGGATGCACCACCATACTTTGTGGAATGTTCTCACAATCCTTGCCGTGGTATTTGATAATGATGGTGTTTTACAAGCCGCTAGGCACTCGACACGTGTCCATAATGTTCCCCGGTTACTAAGAGAGGACTAGTCTAAAAGCTATCTTGATTGAGGAGTTAATGGTGAAACCATTTTAAGCTAAAAGACCAAGTGTCCGCCAACCTTGAGGACTTATTGGCCGCCACATGCCAAGACATAACACAGTGGTTTTGATGTATTGCCATTGGTCAACACCAACCGACACTTATTATAGTTTGATCACCATGTGTCGACGCCACCCGGACCAGTGGAGTTGAAAGACTCATAAATAACCATTTGGAAAGTGGGAAATAGGTCCAGAACTCGTGAGTATGATCTAAACTTCTTCCAATTACATTCTCCTCCAAACTCTAACTTAAACATCGATAAGCCAAATTGGGCAATAAACCTGGACACCCTAACTCGTAAACATGGTTTTAGGTTCAATAAGAGGTGAAAGTCTAAATCGATCTTTAGATACTAAGTTGTGCAGCAACAATATTTTAGTCTTTAATCATCGATCATCCACTGGCATTGGAGTCAGATAATTACTTCAATCTAATGAATTTACAGGCATAGCCGAATGTGCAGGCAAGCAATATACTCCACAACAAGACTGAAAACCTTGAGCATCTGGTCCATCTTAAAATTTTGTGTTTCATGTAAATAACGAAAATATGCTGCAGATCATTTGCAGTTAAAGATGAAATCTTCTGCTTGTTTGAGGGAGCGCTTCACAACCTGGGGAGCTTAAGGCAACAGTACGGGCTCGCAAAACTGGCCAACGAAGCAATGCTCGTGATCGAGGCTTACAAGGCTTTGCGCGACCGGGCGCCGTACCCTCCCGACCACATGGTCGGGCACCTAAACGGCGATTTCGCCTTCATCGTGTTCGACAGGTCCACCTCCACTGTGTTTGTTGCCTCTGTAAGTGACCTCTCAAAACATGTACAGCGGATTACTAAAATGAAAGGAAGGACAAAGAAATTCAGATTTGAGTGAGTTGATGAAACTTTTTAGTTGACAAAATACCATGTTGCTTCTGTTTTTTGTGTTTTTGACAGGATCAAGTTGGGAAGGTCCCTCTCTACTGGGGGATAACTGCTGATGGGTATGTGGCTTTTGCTGATGATGCTGAATTGCTCAGAGGGGCTTGTGGAAAATCACTTGCTTCCTTCCCTCAAGGTAAGATTTTTCTAATTGCCCCCATAAGAGAATCACATTGAACTGCGTGGATGAATATAAATAACTCAGAAATCGATTACGTGGCCGACACGATGCAACAAACCAATCACTTTACAAACATCATATACATCGAATCCAATTATGCATTTGTATTCTTAAAATCCCACGTACGATTAGCTTGCTTTTCTAGTGTACCTTCCTCACAAATTAGTACTGCGCTTACACTATGTTTGGTGAGGGGATGGCGAGAGAAGAGAAAGGACTTTTAGAAGTGAAGAAAAAGAGAGAGGAAAATGGAAAGAAGTGATTATAAGGGATTGATGTAAGTAATTTCATGCAGTGTTGAAATCCCTCCAAGTCCATCTGTTTGAGTATTAAGGGATTGTTAATAAACAAGATATTCTCATTCCCTACCTATACCTTATTTTCATTCCTTTCAGCATCCAGACAATATTTCAATTCAATCTCTACATTTCATTCTCTTGTTTAGTCACCCCTACATGAATCAGAAGTCCTCACGTCTCCCCTCCTCTCTGAACCAAGAAGTTCCATGAATTGGACTGAGGCTAATTAAATTTTTGCGCCACGAGCGCCAGCATAAAATATTGATTCGGCTTAAGTGAAGAAGTTCTGGATATAATCATATAATCATACACGTTTCCGAAGAACAATTTGTCATATGCAAGTGCGAAAAATTTTATCTTCTTTGGCGTTTCGCATCTCGCAGGATGTTTCTTCTCCACAGCAGTTGGGGAGCTGAGAAGCTACGAGAATCCAAAGAACAAAATCACCGCCGTGCCCGCGAACGATGAAGAGATCTGGGGCGCAACATTTAAGGTACGACTGTGGATTTCGCTCATTCTCTTGTCGACTGCACATACAGAATACGTAAAGAAAAAGGTGTTTTGAGTTCGAAATTCAAAGGATGTTTCTGCAGCAACGATTTCCGTTCTCTCTGAGAAGACACCACAGTCAAGCTGCTTTTGCATTACTTTGAATTTCATAGAAATGATCTCCCGTGAATTTTCCGCATACCCAATCGTGTGGATCAAACGTTGGCCGCACTAGACCGGTCCAATCTATGCGGGCAACTCTCCCTATCCTCTATGAACAACTTATCGAGCTTTATTGAAGATTTTCTGCTCCGTTTCAATGTAATTCAGCTGACATTGTCGCTCTCTTCTGGGTCCGGGTATCAGGTGGAAGGACCGGCAGTTCTGACAGCCGCAGATAGAGGAGTGCGCAGCTAAACATGCAAATTCTCATTTGGGCAGAGACAATTTCATGTGGCTGTGACAGTGGAGACCATGGAAACGACCCCGAATCTAGCTATCTTAGTGGTTGTGGCCATGTAAAAGTTGCATTCTCAGTAATGTCTCTGTTTTAATTTCAGGTGTACTAAAACTATCTGTACAGCAGCAACTTTCTTTTGCAATAAAAAGCCAATGTAACCTCTTTGAATTGGATCCACAACTTTGAAAAAAGCATCCATGAACAGTGAATTTTCTTCAGGTTCAATCACAACCATTCTGGTTTCATCTCATTAAGTCCTTACATTGACATGAGAAAGCAGAGACCCTGAGCTTGAGATCAAATTGGGTTTTGGAGAAATCCCAAACCTACACTCTTGACCCTAGTCTACCCCATTCAGCATTATATTATCCTACTAAAATACATACAAACGTGGAAATTTCATGTATTGAAACATGCATTTTAACAGATGGTAGATTTAAATGTAGAGTACTGGCTTAGGAATTTTTGTAAGACATAATTTTATTTGAAGTAAACATGTCATAGGCGTATGAATTTGAGATTTTTAATCCCTTTGTTTATTGAATGAAGTTCCGTTCAAGAAAGTTGATCTTTAGAAGACAAATCTCTTAGATTGTGAGTTTCCCTTTCAACTGTCTGTATTTGCTTCTTTGATTCTCTCGTTGGTAGAATACCTTGTTAGGGGATTTTCCCCTAAATCACAACTGACAACCGACGGCTGAGAGCGACTCGTGAAGACTCAGCATCAACATGAAAGCAATGTGAACTAGACTTGAAAAGGCAATACTCAAGTGTTAACGACTAGGAGTCGAAAAAGTAATCAAATTATCAAACATGAAAGCCATGTGAACTAGACTTCAAAAGGCAACACTCAAGTGTCAACAACTAGGAGTCGAAAAAGTATTCAAACTATAACCAACTCACTCAACCTGAATTCCAAATTGAGTCCCACTCCAGACGCTAGCCGCTTGAATGGTTTTAAGAAGCAAGATGGTTCTCCAGCCAAATAGTGCACAAACACAGAACTCATATAGACATTATTCTAATAAAAAAAGGATCATTTGTAAACATAGATACACCGCAAGATGATGCAGAGAACATAACTTGGGTCGCTGAGCCCTGGGGGGGACTCTAGGAAAATGAACCGGCAAAGAAAAGATACATATAAAGAACCGTACTTGTAAGAGCAGAGGCACAAAGAGGCACAGCTAGAAATATTTGAGGAGGCCATCACTTGCTGTGACTTCGCTATTGTCAAGATCAACATGCTGGTGAAATTTCCTCCAAACTGCGAGAATGGAAGTTTCTGTGTAAAAATTCTGTTTATTTTGATACAGTTAAAAGCTCAGATCGAGGAGCCAGGCACTACCTTCTTCCCAATAGCTCAATGATATCGCTGGTAAGAGTGGACCTTCTCTTGCTTGCGAAAGCAAGTGATGCGGCCTTCCTCAACAAAATAGATCCCGCCATGCAACCCATCACAGTTGGATTCATTTGGCTACAAGAGACGAGCATTCAAAGAGAATATTTAGAATGAGATTGTGATTATTGGAAATGAAATCCGTGAGTAAGATTGCTATATACCTGGTCGAATCCACTCCAGCACCTGAATTGCGTTGATGAGCCCAAGATACAAATACTGCAACACTGACATTACAAGCATTTGGAAATCATCAATAATCCACAATAAAAATTTACTCCTTACTCTTGGGAAGAAAGTTGAGTCAAAATGAATAATTGATATTGTATCTATAGACAATAGAACATGATGTAGACGAGGCAACAGAAATAAGTCGGGACCGCAGCATATTTTTGAATAAGAAGTTACTGAAGTGAAAGAGATTATGTACCTTCCAGAAAGTATATCACCCTGGCCACCACAGCGTCGAGGTGAACCATACTGGCTCACTGATTTAACTGCAAACACCGACAGGGGATATCATAAACCTTGCCCAAATAAAATTAAAATACATGCTAGCGAAAAAACAAAAGTTACTGCTTACTGCTTAAAATTTTAAAATTTCCAAAATTCATGATCTACACCCCATTCTGTCATCGCGATATGAAGCTCTGGGTGATAAGATCACACTCAATTTCGAAGCTTTCAAAACAATAATGATATGTTTTCAAGTCTTTAAGTTAAAGGATCCAGGTGTAACGGCACATCAAACTAGGCAAGGTATGTTCACATTTTCTATCCTCTAAAACAATCATATATTATTTAATTGAGCATATCAAGAACTCACACTTCCTACAAAAAAAGGGGGAAGAAAAAGGTACCACTTGTAGCTAGCTTATCTGCTTACACAATATGCAGCATATTAGCAAGGATACACCAGTCCTTATGAACTTATGGATATGTAAAGTACAGGTTTTCCAATCCTAGCAGGAAAGGAAGGGATACAGATACTCAATTTTAAATGAGAAAACAGAATTCCTTGTTATTTTAGGAATGCATGGACAAGTTCCACAAAACCAGGCTACCAAACAGCTTATTGTCCCTTTATTCGTTGAGTTCCAGAAAAAGGCTAGATCATATCAAAAAAATAAAATATTGGATAGCTTTAATCAATTCAAGGTGTAGTTATGTTGCACCTGCTTGGAGTGTCCAGAAAGAATACTCAATGAATAAACGATCTAGCATTTCTTACAGCATTCAAAGCAATAATAACGGATGACCTATAAACGCATCCAAAAGACTGCAAAATATCACACCAAGAAGAATTATGGCATATGGTTCATCCTATACCTATGTCACCATCACTTATCAGATCGGATTTCCCCTTTCGCATGATAGTAACACCGCCTATCCTGAAAGAATAAACACTGATATTAGTTCATTTTTCAGAACATAAAAAATTTTAAAATACAATCATAAATATTTGAAATTTTCACAAACCCAGCAAAACAACCACAACATGGCAGTATCACTGCATCATATATAAAGAGATTACTACAAATATTAGTTAATTTTCTCACAACTAACATGTGCCCCCATAAAAGTTTGATTTCAAAATTTCAAAAGACTTTCCTTGAAAAGGTCAAAATGGTAGCATGAACAAAGGTCATTGTGTAAGGGGAAGCTTATGCAATTTTGGATGAGACCAACAGATATATATCTACATGATTTTTTAGCCGCTCTGATACTTAGGTGAATGCATTGCCAACAAACAATGAATATGAATGTGTATAAGCATATAACATCACAGAATTGGAATATACTGAACATTACATACTAAGAAATTAGCTAAGCTCCCAGAAACCTCCAATAAAAGCAGACAAACACTGCAAATAAGCTTACTGTTTAGCAAGCAATTGCAATTCCTGATGAGCATCTTGATCATTTACTTCACAATTCAGTACTTTTTTGACCAGGCGCTTATATTCATTGATATTTGGAGTTAAGACAGCTAACTGGTAACCGCTAACAAGATCAGGATTGTCTGTAATAAGAAAGAGCCCGTCCTGCATAACAGCAGAGGGTCAGCGCAGAAGATCAAATGCCATATTAAGATATTAGATAGTAGAAATAGATCCATGAAGAGCGATTCTTAAAGTTGGTGATACATAGCAATAGCTCATTACCCCATCTACGACAATTGGAACATTGCGCTGTCGTGCATGACTCATGATCTGACCCACACATCCCTGGACATGTATAAAAACATAGAATGCTTCAGGTAGAGCTTTAACAGGACATCCAGTCTAAGCAAGAAAATAAGGACAACACTGATGAAAAAAGGAAGGTCTGTTTCCAGTGTTTCCACCTCCAGTCATAATAAAACAGAAACAGCATCGACATCAGTGCTTTCGACAAGTTTGGCATCAGTTGCATACATCTGTTTATGCCCTAATAGACATTGTTATAGAGACAACAACATTTTTCTCCAAGGTGTGTTTATTTTAATCCAGTATATGGCTTTTAAATGCCAATTCAGTGAAGAGTAATCATATATGTAGGTTTAATTTGTACTGTGTTGATGCTTAGCAGTTCTAAAAGATCTTAGATAAGACCTCTGGCTGCACTGCAGTTCTCTGTAGCTTTCAGTCACCCAGAAACACATGTCAAATGTCTCACTGCTACCCTTGGCAATGCCTATTTAAATAAAAAATGCTCTCATAGGAAAATATCACACTGCACAGTTTCTCTTAGTTTTCAATGAAAGTTTGGTTACCAAGAGTGACAGGATATAAAACAATGAGAGACAAATTAAGAAACAAATTAAGAATCTCAGTAAACAGAAGAGAAAAGGTCAGGCTCTAATGAATAAAAAAAATTTGAGAAAAAAAATGATCAACCCGATGTGCTGCCGAGGCACAATAAAAAGTTATTTCAAATAAAAAGAAATGCGGACATGGTAACTTAATACAGACTAAATAAGCAAATGAACTGAGATCGATAGGGCCACAGAAGCATACCAGCAAGAATGGGTCTCTTCCAAGACCTGGACCAACTACAAGACAATCAAACCTTTCCAGCCATTTATCAATCTCTGCAAGAACCTTGCCTGAGATTCGTTCTTTCTCCTCATCCCTGAAAGAAATCCTTAACAGGTAAAAATCTGCTCAAACATGGAATTTAGATCATAAAAACAGAAGTCAATAATTTTTTCACCTGATGTTGTAAGATTCTTCTAAAACAGGGTGCACAATCAATTCAGGGCTGTAGCTTTTTATAACCGGGGCAGCATCTTTTGTGCAGAAAACATGTGATAAATCTGCACCCTGCAAAATCAAGAAAGTTACACCTCACCTAGCAAATATCAATATGAGCCAAGAAAGATGCAAAATTTGTATTCTTTATTAGCAGATTACCCGTTAAAGACTTCATAACTGATAAAATCAGAACTAAATAACTTACAAAGTTAAACCAAATCGGTCAAGAGAACTAACAATTTTCAGGGCAGAAATAGCCGCAAAATATGGGGCACCAGTGTACTCACGACATCCACCAACAATTGCTACCTTTCCTGGAAAACACGTAATAAGAGAATAATAGCATTAGTTTACTCATATTCCCCACTTCAGCAAATGCCATAACTAAAGCTCACAGCTAAAGCACCCAATTGAAGATACCAGATGCATTTGAAAGAAAAAAGGGTAACATGTGACGAATTTATTTTCTTATTATAAATCTGTCCACCAAGAGCATAGCCCAATTCATGGTTAAGCAAGGCCATAAAAGAACCCATTGTAACAGAAAGAAATATTAACATCAAGAATCATTGTAGAGAACAAATCATACAGTCCCAAAACTACAGACGAACCTGCCTGGCCTTTATATTTACTTTGGTCAAGCGGCGGAGCAATTGCCCTCAGAACGTTCTCAGCCTCAGAATCACAAGCCATCGACCTTATGTCGTTCAATCCCTTGCGGTTAACGCCACCTCCCAGACACAGCGACCTCACCAAGAAATGCTGTCTTCGCAGAACCGACGAGGAAGAAGCCAACATACAACCTTTTGCACAACCACAGGTCAGCAACATTAGCAAACGGCCACCTCACAATCAGCTGAACCACAACCGCGGCGAAAATGGCCTACTTCAAATGGACTCCATCGGGTCGTCGCTTTCGAGGGATGCGGCAGCTAAAGAAAAGCAGAAATTAGAAGAAATAAAGAAGAAGACGAACGAACAGAGCAAGCAACTACCAAGAAAGTCGAAACGATACGAACCCATCACCGTATGCTTTTCCCCCAGAAGAGAAAAAAGTCAGCTTGCCTTGAGATGAATCTCCGGCCGACAACGTCGATCATCGGGAAGAGAGAACAGGCGGCGGAGAAGGAGATCCACCGCCAGCAGATTCTGCTGCGGACAACGCTGTTGGGCCAGAACAGCAGTTTCGATTGCTTGGTTTGGGCTCACTAAGTGGGCCAGCATTGAATTGTAGGAAACATCAAACGACAGAAATGATCTGTAAAGGGCCGGTGAGAATGGGCATAATAAACATATGAGCTTTGAGCTTTTGTTTTGCTCTGTAAGTGGTTATTTAGGAGGAGAGATTCTTGGGGAGATAATGGAGTTGCTGGAGAGTCTATAGAGCCCAGCATGCCCGATTCATCGCGACCTTTTAAGTTTTTTTTTTTTTTTAACCGAGGACTCCACCACGGATCTCCTGTATCCGGATAGCACCAAAGGGCCGAGCCCCTATACCTCGGGGGAGACTAACACGGGACCCCACCATCATGGCCTCCTACTTAAGACGCTAGCACCTGGAGATTCGAACTTATGACTAGTGGGTACCTTTTAAGTTTTTTAAGCTTTAAATACCTCGATATCGTTCCTTGCACATTCATTAATTCCCATATTGAGGATAGTCTAATTAATCTTCGTAAGCGATGTGCAGTGAGTGCTTCCGAACAACGTGATTATTGTGTTCTCTCTTGCGATTCCATAATATTCTTGAGCGATAATTACATAAATGATCCATGAACTTTGGCTTAGTATATAATGTTTTCTTGAAACTTTTAATTTATTTAATTTGGTCCTTAAACTTTCAGTAAATATTTAATCAACTCCCCAGATTATACAACAATATCCAATGCCATTTTTCAATTAGTTCAAGTTTAAGGATAGCATTGAACATTTAGATATATTTCAAGATTAAATTGAACATGTACCAAAAATTTATGGATCATATTAAACAAATAAAAAATTCAGAAACGACATTGCATATTGAACTAAAATTTAGAAACCATATCGAACAGATTTAAAAAAAATCATAAAGAGTTCAGGGACTTTTTTTGTCATTTTCCCTATTCTCAATTTAACTATTTTAAATATTTTACACTCTCGTCAAGTTAATCTTATGCTTTTGTCAACCTAAATTACTTTCGGCTTTATGAAAAGATGTCTGGAAATGAATATCACAATCATCAGTCGGAACTGTATTGTGTGCCTATTCCACACCCTAGTCCATTTTCTTTAATTACTAATAAACCGATGGGTTAGTTGTGAATAAGACATTTAAGTGGATATAATGCATCATGTGATCATTCAAATCTCAAGACAATCTTTGTATGTGAATTGTGAAAGATTATGAGTTCTATTTATTTCTTCCAAAATGACAACATGGGGTCCCAAGAGTGCATCTCAAGGAAGATCAGAAAGCCCTAGATTTCCCATTCCTTCGGTAAAGTTGCGCTGGTATTTTCAAAAGCTCTATACCCAATCTCCAATCTTAACAGCGTGGACATTCATTGATATCATCGGTACTTTTTTAATCTATTTTGCCACAGGATGTCGGTGGGGGTGGAAATCATCACCTGGGGACGTAAGGGAACAAGAGCAATTTCCATACCATAATTACTTTACAAAAGTCCACTTCAGTGTCAAATGCGATTATTGTTAAGCGACTCTAATAATGGAAAATATGATGACTTTTTGAATGACATGAATAGAGTTTTTAAAGATTTCCAATATTTCAGAAAATTTACATGGACATCGGTAAATCTTGGCTGCACCAAAATTTCCATAGTTTAACGAAGTATTCTTAGGATTTTTTTTTAACCAGGAAGAACTTCTAAATTTACGAGCTATATAATCAATTGTAAAATACGAATAATAATTTCCTAACTTGAGAAATAATGCAATGACTATCCACTGAAAGCTGCGAGCTATTGACATTTTATGAGAGATTCTTTAGGAAAGAATTCTAATATGTTGATAATCCTAAAAAGTCGAACTAGTGATGATGATGAAGGGATTGCTCTATATAAAAGATTATAAAGTGAGTCACAAATCTATCATACGAGTCAAAATTTCCATTGCTATTGTTTTGAGAAATACACCATCTTTCTAAAATGAGAAAAAAGAAAATTTTTCTAGGTCATACCTTTTATTGATGGAGAAAAATGAACTTCAATTTTCCTACAACATTCTCTATTGTACATTTACTAAAAAAAACAAAAACTATCTAATAGTGGACGATATTTGAACCCCCCCTCCCCCCCCCCCCCCCCCCCAAAAAAAAAAAAAACCATGTTCGCTCTCAATCTATCCCTATACGGCACTAAATTGATTGTTCATAAGGTTTAAGCCCAAAATAAATATCTTAAATTTTTTGTTCATAGAATTTTAAAATTGTGTGGTGCACAATTTATGCACTGAACAACATCATTAAATGCATCAAATTTTTTGCGGATTAAGAAAATGGGGCTAAATCAGTTCCAAATGTACTCAGGGATTGATCCGCATGGATGATTGAAGTAAGTGGTCTATTTCCACAGGATTCCAAGCTCTGCCGCTGGAGACCGAGCAAGGTTAGAGAAGAAGCCAATAAGAAGTTACGAAAGACAGAAAACTTTGCTACTTTCACCTTCTTCTTGTTCTTCTTCTCTCTCTCTTTTTTCCCTAAAAAGCATGTGATTTTAAATAAAATTATCTAGAGTGAAATGTTTATTTCATTATTTTGCTTTGAGTTTAACAAAATTAAGAAAAATAGTTGCGAAACTAGAAAATTTGTTTGGTGATTTTTGGTTGTTAAATTTCTTATTTTTAAAACTTTAGATCCAAATTTTATAGATGATCAATTTCGTACCAAACATTTATAAACGATAATTTTAAGTTAAAAAATTTTACAAAAATATATGTTTAAATGATTTTAGCAAATTGCATCAAATTTTTGACAAACTAGTCACATCAATCACTTAAGTAATCACTTTTTAAAAATTATGGCACTTGTTTGAAAAGCTTTGACATTAAAATAGGTACCTTATAATACTCATGGCTCTGAGTTGTAATTTACCTTACTCGAGCTATTCTAAGCTAGTCGTATAAGATGTATGAAAATTGATTTCCAGAATACATCCTTCGTACCAACGAAAATTTATAAATGATCGTCAAAAGATATAAACAATTAGGGTGCAAATGATAACCATTCATTTGTAGAAATCAATTTATGACTATTTAATAGACAAGTTTTTGAATGAAAATATGTGTTTGATAACAATAAAAATTATTTGTTCATGAAATAGAAATTTGTATGATGACAACACAAAATTTCTTCCTCCTAGACTACGGTAACATATGGCGACCTGTCGTTCGCCGGCGGCGGGTAGGCGACTGATTGGTCAGAAGTAGAATGATTGTCATACACACCCTTCAACACTCATGATTTGGAAAAGAAAATTAAAAGATCTCATATTATGAAGTTAGATGAAAACTATATGAACTCTTTAAATTATGGTTTTGCCTATTTTGCTGTATTTTACATACCTTGACAAAAGACTAGGACCACCTCGAACGATCCCATCCCCAAGTCGCTTTTATTATCCAAACGTGAATGTCATCATCATAAATATGGGAATTTCTCGCTACCCCATTATCCCATTATCCCGATTCCCCACTGCCACTCTCTCTCTTGACCACACAAAGAAGGCCATTCATGTTCCGCCGAAAGCCAAAAAAGGTCTTGCCTGGATTTTGAAATATAACTCGCATCTCAACAAATTATGAAAAAACCAAACTGAATTTACAGATGGATATTTATCAATGGTGAAAAATTAGATTTTCTGCATTTAGAAAGATCAAAGTTCATATATTAAGTTATCTAAATTAAGCAAAAACTAAATACTCAATCGAAATACACCAACAATATACGAAGTGATTATATTTTTTAGACACACACATCACATGGTGTATTGATGCCGGTATCTTCAAACATTATTTCCATATTTGGGCCTTTTTTACGGTCCCTTGAGGATCGATATCCCCTCATACCCTATTGGGATCAAGATTTGTTTTGTTATAACTCTTACACAAAAGATCGTGGCACTTAGATACTTACAATAACAAACTTTGAAACTAATGAATACTTTGCATAAGAGTTGTGGCAAAATGAACTTTTATTACAACGAGGTACGAATTTCACAAAGCATTTGAACACAAGGACATCGGGAGACGTTTTATTTTATTTTATTTTATTTTATTTTATTTTATTGTCCTTTTTTACGTTTTTAATCCTGGCATGGCGGATATGCTATTCAGTTTTGGTGTCTTGTCTTTGCTTGCCCTTAAACATCCCCTGACAAGTGGCATGTGATTCTCAGACACTTCATTGATATTCCTTTTTTATCTTTCCTTTTCTGCTAAAACGATTTTCCTTTTTTAAATCGAAAAGCACTCCTATGTGTTAACAAGTGTATGCATATTTCCGAAAATATATATGAATAAGTAAATTAGATGTAACTATAGGCACACCAAGGATGTGAAATGACTGTTCTTTTCCCACATAAATTCATTATAGTTTGACATTGCATGCACTCGACTTGACATGAAAGCAGCTTCCCATTTTATATGTTGATTTCAAGGGTGTTCATAAGTCACGGGTTGATTGTTGGTTCAACTTACGTAAGAAATTGTGACCCCCATTGAAAATTTCAGTTCAGTTATTTTGACTAATCAACAATGATATTATTTCTTGTCAAATCACTACATGCTTTGAAAAATAATCACCTAGTAACCCCGTCACAGAAATATTTTTATGCTTTAACTAGTAAAAACTAAAAAAAAAGGTATGAATAAAATGTTACACAATAATTAAAAAAACCCTAGCACAATTAGTAGATGATAAAATAACAAGTAGCAACCAAGATAGAATCAAAATAACACATATGATGAGGCCCCCAGCAAGTCCCCATTTTCGCGCCATGCTCTTCCGTGCGACGAGCCTGGCAAGGGCCATCAAGGTAGGGTAGAGTGAACCAGGTCCTCGTGGGATAATGTAGTATTTTCATCTCCGTCCACATATGGCACCCATGCTTAGATCCAGCGGCCGTGCTAGGACTCCTAGCAGACGTGCCTTGGTCCCTCAAGAACGTACTAGGGTCCCCCAAGACTGGGCTCAAGTGCTTGGTGTCCAAATTGGTGACTTGGGGTTGTACACAGAGACTTTTTCTCAAATATATGTTCTATAATATTCTTGTAAAAAGCATTAGGAAATTACTTTCATATTATTTACAAAATACAACCAAACATAAGGAAAATGAAACTCTCCTTGAAAGCATGTTCTCATAAAAGAATTTACAGCAAAGTTAATATTTTTGCAAATTAAACGAAACCTAAAGTGTATGCGCGCGCGTACGTGTATTTCCTTATTTGGGATTTTTTTTGGTCTCTCTTGATGATCAATATATCCTTTATACCTCATCGTAATCAAGGTTCGTTTCATTATAACTCTAACACAAAAGATCGTAACGCTCACATACTAATACTCGACTTTGAAAAAGAGGATTACCTTACGTAAAAAGTCGTGGCAAAATGAACTTCTATTACAACAAGGTAGAATGCGGATCGATCCTTCGAGACCAAGCATCTGAACATTAAGACATCGGGAGATTCTTTCTTCTTTCTTGATTACGTCTTTAATGCTGCCATGCCGGATACGCTATTCACTACTGTGTCCTGTCTTGGCTTGCCCTAAACCTCCCCAGACCAATGGCATGTGATTCTCAGACTCGTCCTTGATATTCCTCTCATCGAAAACCACTCTCACGTGTTGACGAGGCTGATAATTAAGGACACCGACTAAATTCTATACTATATGTTATTAAAATATATACTTAAAGAAGTAGATTACGTGTAGCAGTATACACACCAAGAATGTGAAATAACTATTTTTTATTATATAAATTAATAGGAAAGCAGTTTCTAAGTCTCATCTTTGGTTTTGCGCTGCGCACTTCCGATTTAATGCTTGGTCGTGTGAAAAGTAGATTCTGTGTAGCAATATGCACACCAAGAATGTGAAATAACTATTTTTTATTGTATAAATTAATAGGAAAGCAGTTTCTAAGTCTCATCTTTGGTTTTGCGTTGCGCACTTCCGATTTAATGCTTGGTCGTGTGAAAAGTAGATTCCGTGTAGCAATATGCACACCAAGAATGTGAAATAACTATTTTTTATTATATAAATTAATAGGAAAGCAGTTTCTAAGTCTCATCTTTGGTTTTGCGTTGCGCACTTCCGATTTAATGCTTGGTTGCGCACTTCCGATTTAATGCTTGGTCATTCACACGTATTGACACATCAATTTTGACTATCATATTTAGTCTTTTATTGCATAAGAAATTAGGGATTAACTCTGTTTTTTTTAACATGTGTATATCATTAACATGGTTCGCATTTGCATTAAAGGCACTAGGAACATATTTAAACAAATTGCACTCATGTTGGTCTGGTTATGAATTGATTTGGAAATTAGCCCAAAGTGATGATTTACTTTGAGGGAGAGGACCTAATCTTTTTCTTTTTTTTTGGTCGAAGCCCTAATCTTATTTGGATTGTGAAAAATAAGCTCATAAGATAAGGAATCCAGCCAACCCCAAGCTCTCCTTATAAAGCCGAAATTCCTGATGTGCAATGCACATGAGAATGTTCTAAACTAAGAAAAATGTTTTCTTGATCAAATTTGGAAAGCAATAGGGCAAGGATAAGTACGCCACAAGCCTCATGTAGAGCATTACACACAAAGAAGGCTTCGCAAAAACAACGCTTAGAAGAATTCCCGGAGACACCGAGAAGAAAAGCTTTCTTTTATCATATAGCTGTCAAATCATAGGTTTATTTAATTTCCCTTGCATTTGCTCTTTGCATTAAACATGCCATAAATTGGGGCATCATACCTTTAAAACGAATATGATATTCATGCATTGCATATAGTAATTTGCATCTATCATGATGTTAAAATTTAATATGCAGAATCACATGCTTAGAGCATAAAAGTTCTTTAATATCTTCTTAGTAATTTATTCGCTAATTTGATTATTAAGTAGTACATTATTGTTTGCATACCATTATGGTCACTCCTCACAACTCAATAGTTTAAGATTAAAACCAATAAGGATTGCGAGCAAAATATTTTCGAAATAAAGAAAAAATGTATCAAAAGGGCATTAGATTTGTTAGAAATATATTGTATGATTAAATCTTCTAGGCCTCTATTTGCCTTCCAATCAAATATTTCCATGCCTTAGGCAAAGGCTAAAATCTAGTTTACGTGTGAGAGAAAGTGTTGGAATATTTAAATAATAAACAACGCATTCATTTAATAACTTAAGCATTTAGAATAGTTAGCTGTGGTTTCACCAAATCTCACAAGATTAGTGTAACGTAATCAAATCCTTGTATCCATCAATCTCTGGTTCACATAAGTAAAATGCACTCTTGCATTCTACTTAGGTGTCTCTTTGACCCATAACTAATTAGAGGTGGCTCCAAGGTAAGTTTCGTTGCATGTTAAAATTGAAACCACAAGTTGCAATTAATATGGGATTGGGAGAGTACATGCTAGGCGATAATACCATCTCTTTAATGAGTAATTGTTCATGCCTGATTAGTAATCCATCAGCTTTTCCTTTGTGCTTTACCTCAAAGAAGGTCACAACATCACATCATTTCAGTTGATCATCTTACATGTGAGTCAGGTGGAAAGTTTATGTATAAAATAAAGTCAAAGTGTAACATAATATTTCAAGAAGCTTTTAAGGGGCAAATTGTGAAATCAATTCTAAATTTATTGTACAAATATCAATTCAATTCCAAATTTTTTAAATTTTGCCAATTTAATTATAAACTTTTGCTTGCAATAGTCTTTTTGATCAATTAACGCCAAAGGTCATTGATGTAGTAATATGCCACGTAAGACAAATTGTGATAATTATACCGCCATGTTAGCGATTTCTAACGAAATTGATCGGAAGGAATACATCGAAATTTCATATAAAAGTTTAGGACTAAAATGACAAACTTATAAATTTATAACTAAATTGACGTCCATACAATAAGTATATCACTTGATTGAGTAATTTTCCAAACTTTTAAGTCTTCATTATTAGCAACGTTACATGTGATACACTCCACATTTTCCTTCAGAGGAAGCCAAAAAAAAGATCTTCTATATCTTCTTTATTTCTAAGCTAAAACACCTTTTTTGTCTTTTTATGCTTCCCACCTTAACGTTAAGCTTTTGTTTACGTTAAATCTGGTGCTTGACTTCGAGGGCATCCTTGAGTTACATTTTGATAATTGGTTCAACATAATTACACGCAAGAAATGATGACCCACATCGAAAGTTTCTCTACTCATTAGTTTTTCTAATTCACAACTCAAATGGCGTATTGCAATGGTCATTTATTTGAATGATTATGCTTGGGACTTGAGCACAAATTATCACGTTTGTGTCAACCCCTCATCCACTTCATAAACTATTTTTCTCACATATCTTAATTTTAATTTCCATTTACTATACACAACAAGCCACACACACGATGTGGCCTCTACATCGAGTGAGTCATTAGATACTGCAGGGATCACTTCATAGAATCAACTTTGATGAACAAAAAGTACCAATTTTTTTTCAACGATTGGAAAGACAATTATCGGACCCTCTTTAAGCACCCAATTGACAAGAAAAATAAATTACTAAAGAATATTTGTGGAAGTCCATGACGAAATTCGATGAACAAAAGACCATTGACAATTATTTTTTTCTTAGTCCAATCAATAGATAGATGATTAATGAAAATCTTTCAAAACACGCCCGATTGATTTTTTCATTGGTCGCAACATACTTTTTTGTCTAACATGTAATGAATAATCACCAATCTAATTAGATCTATACTAAAATGAAGCCACACATTCACTTTCCCTTTTTTCCTCCTTCATTTAGAGATGGTAACTCTCTAGACATGGTTACGAGAATTTGGTTTCATCATAAGTAATTTGATTCGAATCAGAGTGATCGTGAAGACGGAATCAATTGAAGACGGGCTAGGGATTCAAGTTCGAGACAAATGAGACCCGTTATTAGAATAGTAGCATGGAAACAGCAATCAAGTGAGCTGCCACTTGAATTTAAAAGAGCACCGATTTAGGCATTCAATCCTAGGCCACCCATGAAGTTGCTCTCTTCTCTTGCTTCTCTCGCCCGTGCCAGTGAAAATTGAAATTAGCAACCGGCTAGATTGCTGCTGTCGGGACCACGACCGAAAATCCCCACGCGCTGCCGCGGCGCGTGCTGCGCACGGCCCAATCGGCGCTCGCAGTTGCCAGTGTTACGTGGCACCTCCCGTCGTGGAGAGAGAGTGGGGGCCGTTGAATTTCCATAGCCGTTAACCTATTAGAATTTTCAGAAAACATCATTTAAAATAAAACAAAGAAAGAAAGAATGAAGAGAGAGAGAGAGAGAGAATCCACTTTACAGCAAGAACCGCTCGCGCAGCCCTCCACTTTCCCCACGAACGCATTTCTTGCCACTCCATTTCCATCATCAATCGCCATCCCTCCACTCCACTCCACTCTTCTCCTCAAATCCTCTCCCTACAAATTCTTCCCTTTCTTTAAGCAGATCTCTATCTATCTTTCTCTCTCTTGTGGAGAAGGAAAGTGGGTTCGGTTCAGTCAGGGAAGCTTCTTAGCTTTTCTTGACGCCGATTTCTTCCCCTTCCTGGTTTTCTTTCTTGCCTTTTCTTTCACACCCGTTCAAGAGTCGGAACCCATGTGTCTAACTGACCCGCCAAGCAACGACGCGAGGCCGGAGTAACTGAACCGCCCGCAGAGCAAAGGAAACGCGGTTCAAACTCGGAGACAGCGTGAGAGGAAGAATCACGCGGCCTAACATGCCATGACAGTGCCGGGCGCCGAGCTCTGCCACAAGTTCAAGCGCCTGCGGCTGTTCGAGCCGTCGGTGGGGGTGCTGGGCTTCGTCCTCGTGGCCTTCTGCGTGGTCTGCGGCTTCTTTTACTTGGACTACCGGAGAGGGTACGGGAAGTTCTCCGGGAGATCGGAGAGGTTCGTGTGGTTGCAGGTGCGCGGCGGTGACGGCGATCGCGAGATCAGAAAGTCAGATTTTTTGGAGAGGAACGGCGATGGCGGGTGCGATTTGTTCGAAGGGGACTGGGTTTGGGACGATAGCTATCCCTTGTACGAGTCCAGGGACTGCAGATTTTTGGACCAAGGCTTCAGGTGCTCTGAGAACGGACGGCCCGATTCGTTCTACGCCAAGTGGAGATGGCAACCCAGGAATTGCAATTTGCCCAGGTTCTTGAAAATTCATTTTTTTTTTCACTCTTTGTTTGCAGTTCTTGGCTGAGAAATTTTGGTTTGGGTCTGTTCTGTACGGAACAATTTTCTGTGGAATCAATAAATGGTGTGTTTTGGATTATGTCAGGTTATGACCATCAGGGACTTACTTGTCTGCCTGGTTTTTCTTTTGGGTAGTAATTTCTCCGTGGGCCCTTTTTCCAAAGGGGCCTTAATAAGGTGTGGTTGAAATTGAATTGAATTGAATTAAATTGATTCCTCTTGCATGAAAGCGACGAGTTTTGTTAAGATTTTTTAAGTATGTAGATCAAAACATGCAAAGGAATCTAGTGCTTGTTGTCAGGAATTTTTTGTGCCAGCATTGGCCGGAAAAGTTGCTGAATTTTTGGTGGATATAGCAAATGTACTGTTCAAGTAGTGTCACGGTATTTACGCTGTGCATTTGTTTGTTTCCTTCACGCTGATCTTGTTTGGAGGGTAGTTCCACATTACTAAGCCCCTCCCGTGACTTTTTTTTAAACTGACATGAAGCTTTCGAGTGGTGACGACGAACCCTCTCTCTCTCTCTCCCTCTCTCTCTCTAACCATCAATTGGTCCACCGTTTTCACCGTGTTAGTTAGTTTACAGGTTGACTGATCGGATTTTATCTTGAAATCATCTGGCTGCTTGGTTGATTTCCTGAGCAATTAATATGTTCAGTTTCTTTCCTTTTCTTTATTTGTCCTTGTTTTATGCTAATGAAACATGGACGTGATGAAAATTAAAGAAGTTGGGTTACTCCGAACTTTAACATACTTGATCATAATGTGATCAGTCCATAGCATCAGAGAATATCCACTTACATATTGAATGTGATGTAGAAGCATGAGATGTTTGGTGTAATGTTAGTTGGCGATGCAGTTCATGAATCATACGCATGACACACTATTGGTTTATAATTGTTGTTGCAAAACTTTGGCCTACAAACATTGATAATGTCTTCTAACACCAGATTTGATGCCAAATTGATGCTGGAGAAACTGCGGAACAAGCGGCTCGTTTTTGTGGGGGATTCTATCGGGAGAAACCAATGGGAGTCTCTCATGTGCA
Organism: Eucalyptus grandis x Eucalyptus urophylla; assembly: GCA_028830015.1. Classification (NCBI taxonomy): domain Eukaryota; kingdom Viridiplantae; phylum Streptophyta; class Magnoliopsida; order Myrtales; family Myrtaceae; genus Eucalyptus; species Eucalyptus grandis x Eucalyptus urophylla. The sequence continues at coordinate 12,881,383 of CM054188.1, read as the reverse complement.
TGCTCTCCTCTGCAGTTTCTGATCAGGACTCGATCTATGAAGTGAATGGTAGTCCAATCACAAAGCACAAAGGCTACTTGGTGTTCAAATTTAAGGAGTTCAACTGTACTCTGGAGTACTATAGAGCTCCGTTTCTGGTGCTGCAAGGCCGTCCTCCTCCAGGATCGCCTAAGAAGATCAAAACGACCCTGAAATTAGATCAGATGGACTGGACCAGTTCCAAGTGGAGAGATGCAGACATGCTGATCTTCAACACTGGGCACTGGTGGAACTTTGAGAAAACTATAAGAGGGTAAATTTGATCTTCTCATGCAAGTTCTTCCTTATTATCATCTATCTCTGATTTCAATAAGATGAGTATATGTACACATGGATACATGCATCGTTCATGTTGGCATATATAAAAACTACCATACCTAATTTTTGATTGGGAGCTTTTAGTTGGCCTTGATGAGACCTTACGTAATACCTGCTTGATAGTGATCATTTACAGATATAAGCTGGTCAGAATAAGAATCACAGAGGTTCTTTCCTAGACATAGACAAATGTGAGCATAAGAGTGGTTGTAAATGACCAGGTTTGCTACAGACTTAGCACCACCTGACTGTGATAAGGAGAGTCCTCGTAGGTTGGTTTCCAGACATCTATTTTGCTGAGTTTGTGTAATATAGCTGGCCTTTATGTTATCTATCTCTTTCTTGATCAGCAAGGCCTTAATGTTTTAGACAGCGCTGCAAAGCTCTTTGATTAGCTTGTTAATGCATTCTCCAACTTGCTGTTGCAAACTCTGAATCAGTCTGGCCAGCTAGTGATTTTTTTCATAGTTTGATTGACCTGAATGTAACTAATCAGGTTTGTATGGTGACTGTTATTTTTTGGTTCTCGGCAAGAAAGTTCTTTGAGTTGTGGAAGAGCTAGTTGTTAGATAAAGCCTGCAGTAGATCATGTTTTTGATATTTCATGCCCTAGCAACTGTCTCATGTTGAATTGCACTGCCATCTGTCAGTGGTTGTTATTTCCAAGAAGGGTTGGAGGTGAAGCTGGAAATGGCAACGGAAGATGCGCATAAGCGAGCCATTGAGACTGTCCTGCAGTGGATACGCAATGAGGTCAATACAGAAAAGACACAGGTCGTTTTTCGCACATTCGCACCGGTGCATTTCAGGTAGGCACACTTTTCCTCAACAAGTTACCACGCCTAAGCTTATTCAGTTGCTCAAACTATGCGATCAGAATACCCATAAAGCATTGTTATAATGAAAATGAATAAATTGACCCAATTGTTATTTGCATTCAATTAAATGCCTATAGTTGACTCTCTACTTGGTGTAGTTTACAAGTTCTGACATGCCATTGTACTTTTTGCTCCTTTGCTATCCTGGTCCTATAATCCTCCTGGGATGATATCATGTCTGTTTATTAGATCGACCACTATTTAATGTGTAAGAGCAAATGATATTCCTTTAGTACTTCTCGTGCATCTGTTCAATGTTTAGCATTCTTTTCCACCTGAGCTTGACTTGTGAAGCCATAGCCAGGGGACTTTACAGGTTACATTAGATCACTCTGTCTAAGTTCTTATACATGTGGGCACTCAATAAGACATGGCTCTGTCAAATTAGAATTGGCTACTGCAATAAAAGTGCCTCAACATTTGACGGATAAAATAATGAATCTTTCTGCAAGAAATGACCAATTGGTGACAAATTTTACAGAGGGGGGGACTGGAGGAATGGAGGAAGCTGTCACTTGGAGACCCTGCCGGAGCTGGGTGCCTTGTCAGCCACTCCTGAAACATGGTCTCAATTCAAGGTTGTCTCTGACGTATTATCGGCTCATTCAAGTGCACCAAAGGCAATCAAATTCGATGTGCTGAACATAACTCACATGACTTCTCGGAGGAAAGACGGCCATGCCTCTCTCTATTATCTGGGCCCTGATACTGGTCCAGCACCTGTTCATAGACAGGACTGTAGCCATTGGTGTCTGCCTGGAGTCCCGGATTCGTGGAACGTGCTACTTTATGCACTGTTCCTTAAACACGATTCTAATAGGGATCAATAAAGTGAAGCAGCAATTGCACAGAATTTGACTTCAGTCAACCATAGGATCACTGCAATATAACGGATGAAGTCGCAGTGTCTAGCGAAGGCGACCGATATATGGGATTTACTTACAGAAGTTGCACTCGAAGTCAAAAGTGAACCGGATATTCTCTGTACATTATGCACATACTGAATGGTGGCCAGCTGAATTGCGGAGACGTTTTGGCACATTGGAGAAATAAACGAGCATGTAGCTGGAGAAGCATTATAGTGATTGGGCAGATGCGATTGGATTAGACGGAATTGATCTTTTCTCTCGCAGAATGTTGTAATCAGCGAAGCGGGTTTTGGTGTATCCTGGTTTCAGCTTTTCTGAAACCGAACTCATTTGGTTCCTTTGTTGCTGGAGAAGAGCAAATACACATACCAATACCAGGGACGAGCATTTTACTCGTCTTTCTTGAATTCAATGCGTATCTTGTCACGACAGCTTACGAGGATTCATCCTCATGAATCAGTCGCACCAATTTCTCACAGTTTAGGTGGCTTTGGAAAAGAACACCTAGACGTTTTAAGGAATTCTAACCACCTTAACAAATTATAGTCATGAGGTAAAGTCAGTAACTTCGCAAAGGAATGGAAAATCATTGCAATTTCTCCGACCACCAACTGACGCACTGCCCACTACCACGGCACCAACCATCACCACCCTCTCCCCCTTTCTTTCTCGGGGTCCCCCCAAAGCTCGAGCAATGCACAGGGCGCAAGCTCGTGGCAATGGCGAGCTCTGAGCAGAGCTCTGCACGTGACGTCGCAGCCATGGAAAGCTCGGCTTGGAGCTCACCGTCGCTGTGAGGTCGAGTTCCATGCCCAAATCGAGGTCGGGCCAACCTCAATTTGGCCTGTCCTGGAGGTCAGCACTGCAGCCAACGCCCGGTCTGAGGTTGGTGTGTCACAAGTCGACACTTCAAATCACAACCGTGCGGCACTTAGGCTTCTTTTGGAATTGTCTTCCTCTCCTACGAATAAAGGAAAATGACACGGTAACCAGCATTAACCTATTATCGAGATATATGTAGAATGGTGATATGGTTACGGGAAAAGAGTTAATTCATCAAAAATATATATTTTTTTCAAACTAAGAAACTAGGCCTCAACCAATACCATATCAGACATGTACATAGGTATCTTAACTTATACCCATAATCTTTCCTAATTACCCGTTGATATCACTCATCTTATATGTCAATAGCTAAAGAACCTGGAAAGGGATTAAAAATGAATGGAATGATCAACTGCAGCCTATATCTTTTCTAAACAAATCGAGCATCAACTATGCATATCGACCTAGCAATACCAAAACTCAATAACCCCAAATCCAGTATAACACACGATATCAACAAGTAGTTATATCATTTCAACAAAGGTTTATACATTTTGAAAATACTCATCTTATCAACAATATCAAATAACTATTAATGGTCCATTCCATTAATCAATATCAAATCACATATCAGTGGTCCATTTCATTAATTAATCAATCTCAAATCACATATCAGTAGTCACATATCAATGATTTATTTCATTAATCAATCTCATGCTTGGCCCCAGAGTGATGTGTTGACACTAGCATGCATACTTTAACCCCTCAATGGATTCTAATCATAGCAATATGAGCATAATCCACTAACATCATCCTTCAATAACCACAAGTGAACCAATAATCCATCTCAAAACTTAGGTTCATCAACCAAAACAAATAAATTTTTATGATTTAATTCATTAAACATACTACTTTTCCATAAACTAAATTCATAGATCAATAACCTTCCGTATAACGTTTCATAAAACATTCACAAGTCATAGTTCAAGTTTTATTCAAAAGATATATTGCCATTTCAAATAGGCAAAAGGCTAGTATAGCTAGATCCATTTTTATTCATCCAAAATATTTTTTTAACTCATAATATGTCTATTTTTTATTATTTTCAAGACATCAGTTCTATAAACTAAAGAAGAAATTAGCACTACTCAACCAGGCTTGCAAAAGCAAACAACGTGAACTACCCAAGCCGATAAACTCGCAATCTAATTAATTGTGAAAACCATTTCAAAATCAAATAAAATGCTGCTACTTTAAGTAACAACTCGACTATATAACACTTAGTCGACAATCAATTAACTCCCAGGTGCCAATGAAAAGCTCACCCTTAGTGGCTACACATTGTTGTCTGCTCCTTGCGGCTCGCACACTAAATTTATTCGAGCCATGACTCTCTCAATTGAACCCTGATTCAAATAAGTTTATTGTCAAAAGTGCGATGGCTAACAATATCACCAAGAGGGGAGTTGAATAGGTGATTTCAAGAAACCTGACATAATATTGCACAATTATATGCGTCAAGTTTGACATAAGTGTAATAACATATATGAGCAGTAAGTTGATATACGTAAGTACATGTTATAGTAGTGTGTGCCGCTTATATTCAAGCACTTCTCCTTGAAACTGGTATTGCTTATATTTAATAGGATAAATCTCACTATCTCACACTTAAGCACAAACTACAACACTGATACACTTTTCAAGAGATTACAATTTTAGTATACTCATACAACTATAAGAATAAAAAGCTTTCTCTATTATTGGGTTGTTTCTCACTCTCGATCTCTTGATTCTTCAATGTTTGTTGATCTCCTTTTGTACTCCTTAGTATCCAATCTCCCGTTGGACAATCTTCATGAAGATCAATCTCCAAATTATCTGTTGGATAATTGTTGAGTAGATCAATTTAAACGTTAAAATCAATCAATCTAAGATTCTGAAGATATGGTCGGCTATACAATAAAATCCTTCAATTTCCAAAATAAAAGCTCGAACTATGGAAAAAAATCTATCTTCAGGATGATTGTCAATTAATTAATATATCATGTGTAATTAATATTTTCTATGTGGATATTTCTCGAGATTGATAATCAATCAATTTCTTAGATTTGGAATCCAGGTCATATCACTAGCTTTGAAATAATATTTAGATAAAAATAGTCATGCGATATTTTTATCTAGATTTCCAAAGCATGTGATAAACATGTTGTTTAGGTAATATCATCGCTCCACTCATATGAGCAATTCCCGGTTATATCTAGTCTCCTGGTGATATCATTTTCCAATTATATCAAATTTCTCGGTAATATCTAATTGTGTCTTAATAGGTAACTTGAGTTCATTGGTGATATAGTAGACTGCTCACCTTGGTACCTCCAAATCTTTATAAACTTCCTATTCTTCTATACTAATGCACCCTACAATGTAGGTTCTTCCAGCTATTTAAAACCTTTTCACCTTAAACATGTAAGTCTCTTTAATGCGGACTTTTGCATAACCTATTTGCATTTATCACACTCATTTAGCACACATAGATGGTTTTGTCAAATTCAAGATATTATAAGAGGTTTTATCAACAAAAAGAAAGCCCTTATGAAGTAATGAAAGATCTCAAACTTTGCCGACTCAAAAGATGATCGAAGATGAAAAATCATCACTGAAAATAGAAATTCGTAACTGGGTCTGGTAGCGCACATGGAACTTCTAAAGTTTACTTTCCGTAAAATCTCACATCTCCGCAACAACTTGATCTTTCATTTCCACATAATTCTCAGCCAACCAGCACTGGGTTGGACCAAGAAACTCAGAATTGAGATAGACCCAAATTTAAGCCATAACTCCAAAAATTTCTCCAATTAAATGAACAAATGGTTAGATAAAATTTTCATGGTCTTCATTTGCTTCCTTTATCAAACTAGGTCTTTAGATTTTAATTTTCTTATTGTTTGTGTTGATTTCAAAGTGATTAATGTTTCGATTAGTTCAATTCTTTCCGCTCAAAATAAATGAAAACTCTAAGGAATAAGTTACATTGATCTACTAGGCACTCTGGAATTTGATTGTTTGATGTTTTCTCATTTAGGTTTAGTTTTGAGGTTAAGTTTATTTGGATTTCAAGAATGGCTTGATGTGCATCTTGCTATATTGAGTTATTTTCATCTCTTGGCTTAATTTGAAAAGTTTTCTACATGCCTTAAATGTGTTTGAATGATTTCCCAAGACTTTCTGTTGCAACTTAGATTAGAAAAATGTGAAAATGGTAAAACTAGACCTAAGAGTGGCATTTTATTAATTTTTGACATATCTAGATGCAATTTGGTAACATGTGAATAAACAATAAGAAACGATGTGATCTTGCCCCTATCAGTGAAAAAATTTTAAAAAATAAAATAATAATAAATAAATAAATAAGGGGGGAAGAGATTTGATATTCGCCAAATCCTCCGTTTCTCCTTCCATCTCCGTTGGTTGAGCCGTAATTCCACAACGGAGCTTGGTCTTTAAGGTTAGTGTATAATTGACCCACAGAATATACACTGCAATCAGGAGTTCAAGAAAAGATTGAGCAGACTCGGTGGAGAGGTTTCTGTAATCCAAAACCGTGAATTGGGCAAAAAATTTGGGGAAGACTTTTTGGCCAGGATCTTAAAAAGGGAGGAGAGGGAGCTGAAAAATTGTGAAAACTGAAGAATGAAAGGTCAGAAAAAAACCAAATAGAGGGCGGAACGGAAGTAAGAAGGAATCAGCAAAACGGAGATAGAAAAAGGGAAAAAATGAAAAAAGAAAGCTGTAGTGGCGGAGAAGAGAGCTCTCTCTGTGTGTAGGAAGATGCCGGTGATTTGTGCTCAAAATAAAAAGCGGAAGAAGTTGAAAAGAAACGAGAGAGAGGGGGCCGCTAGTTGGCCTTGACATGAGCCTTGGCAATACTCAGACAAGAACTCCTTTACCCTTTCTAGAAAATTTTCCACTTAGTCCTCATTTGGAGGAGTTTCGACTAATGCACCCAGCAGGGCATCTCTATCACCTTCAATTTCTTTGATTTGCAGGATTCTGGCGAGGACCATGGTGATCCATGTCCCGGAACCAGCGCTGCTGTCTTGTGCAAACGAAGCTGCTCGGATCTTGTGTGTCGCTAAATAACTCATCCAAATCAGGCGCAATTCCCTGCATAAATTGTTGGACTTGTCAGCATCTCGACTTAACTAAAGCCAATTCCATCAGTCCCCACTTTGTTATCTCGCAAGCTCTAACCTCTACATTACTCATCTTAGATCACCGCGAGTCAAGACGCCGGTCAAGCTTCTCGGACGAGCATTTCCTCTTCCAGAATCATGGTTTCATCATCAAAGGTATTTGGGCCAAAAGGGCAAAAATAATATCGTTTTGCCCCTTTTTTGCCACGTCAATTGAAGACTGTGCATGTTGAATTCGAACTTTTTCTAAAAAAGTCATGTCATAATAAAAACCTAATTTAAAAAGTCATGTGTGACGATTAGTTAGAATAGGCACTCAAGTGAATGATTCTTCGCTGATGTGATACTCGAGTGATAATAAAAAGAAGTTATGACTTATAAGTGAGTGTTGAATAAAAGTCATGACACAGTTGATATCTGTAAAGCTAAAATTAGATTATAACATAATCCTTGAAAAGTTGGTAAATCATGCAAATAAAGAGTGATAATTCCATGTAAGCTTAGGCCCTATTTGTTTGTGTTCTTTTCTTCTGGACATGAATACAATTTCTGTTTTTTTGTTCCGGGGAACAAAAAAAGAATAGAAACGCGTTTGTTTGCATTTTTGTTCCTAGGAACAAATTTCGAACAAAAACAAGAAACAAGAAAAACTTGTCTCTTATTCCTAGAACACTTCTGAGAAACAATTTTTCTCTCTCTTATTTTTTTCTTCTCTTTGTTTTCTTCTTCTTTTCTTTTTCTTTTTTCTTTGGCCGGTCGACGGCCTCGGCCATGGCCGTCGAGAGCCGGCAACCTCGCCGGAGCATCGCCGACCCCTGGCGAGGTCGCCAGCCCTGATCGGCCGGTCATCGGCCATGGCCGAGGCTAATGACTAGCCAAAAGGAAGAAAAAATAAAATAAAAAAAAAAGAAAAAAGGAAAAATAAAATAAAAATATTAAAAAATTAAAAGAAACAAAAAAATTATACAAGTTTACCAAATGTGTTTCTGTTCTTTTTCTATTCCAGGAACAAATTTATCAAATGTGTTCTTCTATTCAAAAATTGTTCCCCAGAACAAAAATAGTTTTTTCTATTTTTATTCCCTCGAACAATTTTTAAACAGAAACATTACCAAACGCACTCTTAGTAACTTTAACATATATGTGTCTTTAACAAAAATATATATAGTGGTATATTATTAGAACAATTAATAATTTTGAAACAATCAAATAAACAGTGGTACATGGATAGTTGGTAACTTTCTACAAAAATATTTAAGCTATGCAAATAAATATTGCTAAATCATTGAAATATATGACAATTTAAAATAATCAAATAACTACTTACACTTTCTTAAAAGTATTGCCAACTTACCCGCGCATTACAAATTAATCAAGTGGTATATTCATATACTCAACAATATGTCAAGGTCCTTATAATTTAGTACCATTTTTTTTCTCAGAAAGATGTTAAAATATGGAGCTGCTAATATTTCTCTATTGTGATACGAATGTCCATATGACATTACATAAGTAAAAAAAGAGCTAATTATCAATATAAAACCAAATATATGGTGAAATAATTAACTTTAAGGATTAAAGTTAAAGGTGGAAAGAAAATATATAAGTAATACTCAATTGAATCGTAAGTAAAAAAATATTTACTTAGATGGTGGTAAAAGGAAAATATATGGTAAAAGGAAAATATAATTAAAAACACCATCCAATATTAAACATACAACTTTTGAACAATATTAAAAGGAAATAATAATGGTTATACTAATCATTGTAATTAGGAGATGAAATAACAACAACAACAAAAAAAAAAAGGAAAAGTCTATACGGACTTATATTTTGAAAGTAAGTTCCCTCATGCAAACGCCTTCGTGAAGAAAAGAAAAATCACTATTTCCATTCTTGGACAAAAACCTTTTTTTGGCTAGTCAATACATATTAGGAACTACAAATATTTCCACTTTTTGTTTACTTTACAATGTTATACAAAAAAAAAAAAAAAATCTGCTATGACAGCATATTCACAATCAAAATGTGCCTAGACACAAAAAGAGATAGAATGCAACTAGAAATTTCATATAAAATATAAAGTTATAGCATCAATTAATTGTGAAGCAATTTTGTTTAAATAGGATATTGAAATATGATTGGATCCAAGAGTTCAACCATAATTTTAATTCTTGATGTAATTATTCAGAGTTTGTTTGAAATAAGATGGCAAGGATGCAAATTAATAAAATATAGTGTAAAATTCTAATGTTAGTAAAACCTAAATGGGTGAATATTTATTGATTTTTTTTATTATTATCATTGAGATAACAAATCCAGTCTTCAAATTAAGCAACAGCATAATTTTGGCAAGTGATTGATATTGCATTTATCATGTGATTAGGACTTTTCAAAGCGGTGGCTACTTCTGTGGAGAAAGCACCAAATCCTTCATTTGCAATGAGAAGACGCCAAATCTAGCAATTTCCAATCCTGAGCGGCAAGCTAACAGGAAACACTTCGAGAAAATTTGGTTATAATATATTTATGCACATAGTGATAGGCATACTAAAAAGATTAAATATGACGACCAAACCTGTTTCACACGTGAACTAGACCACTAAAATGGATAATTAAAGTAGTCACACAGTGTGATAATTGTTGGATGGATGTTTATAGATGAATAACATTCATGATCTCGTCAATTCGATGGATGAATTGGGGTATCACATCAAACTTAGACGACGTAATGATGCTAAGAACGTAATTTGAGAATCCTGATTGATGTTAATAATGTTGCATCATCATTTAAAAAGAGAAAACATTGGGGGATAATACCACGGAAAAGTGGCTGTCCTTGGAGATGCAATTCCCTTTCGCTACTTGGTGCTATGGTCCTTTGCTTGTGGGCCGCGGAAACTGTTGATTAAAACCAGTCTGCTAAAAACCTATCTCTGTCACTTCAACGCCAGCATTTTCGTTGCCTTTGCAAGCATGTTAGACGAATGAACGCTAGAAGCACAAAATACCTTCTACCCTCGAAACTCCGAAAAATCTTAGACAGACAAATCGCCGACATCGGACCTGAGCACGGTGGGTCCCATATGAATTATTGATTTAAATTGCGTGGATGATCAGAATCCTATCTTCAACAGCTCAAGTTGTTCAAAGAAGTCAAAAATTAGATTTGTCAGTATTGGCTAGCGTAAACGTAAACTTGTTATAATTATTGTGAGAAGTCTCCAGCCTCGTAAGGACTGGACTGATATTTTCTGATCCATAGAAAGACCCAGAAAGAGAGAACAAAAATGGCGGAAGCCATCATCGTCAGCATTGCTGGAGAGATCATCGCCAAGTTGGTTCCTCAAGCACTGGAAAAGGTTGGAAAGTTATGGGGCATCAAGCATGAACTTGAGGTGCTCAAGGACACAGTCTCCACGCTTCAGGCTGTACTACACGATGCAGAAGAAAAATATTATCGGAGTCGCCAAATCCAAGTTTGGCTTGAGAAACTGAAAGACGCTTTCTATGACGCCCAGGACGTGCTCGAAGAACTCAACATAGCAACTATGCGACGAGAACTGAGAGGCCACAATAAAATGATCAAGGAGGTAAGGACATTTTTCTCAAGTTCAAACCAGCTTGCTTTTAAACTGAACATGAGTTACAAAGTTAGAGCAGTGAGGGGAAGAATAGAAGCCATTAACGCTGCTAGGAGATTCCATTTGGACGAGTGCCCTGTGGACTTGCGAGTAGAGAGAGAGTGGTGGAAGAGAGAAGAGACGCATTCATTCATACGTGAGGGAGATATTACTGGGAGAGATGATGATAAGAAGATGGTAATGAAATTTTTACTTGATTCAGATGTGAAAGAGCACGTTGCCATCCTTCCAATAGTTGGTATTGGTGGGCTTGGAAAAACGGCTCTTGCTCAATGGGTTTATAATGATGAGAGGGTCAGTAAACATTTTGACTTGAAAATGTGGGTATGTGTCTCTAGTGATTTTGATATGAAAAAAATAGTGAAAAAAATCATAGCTTGTGCAAAGAAGAAAGAATCAACCGAGGTTGCGATGGAACATTTGCAAAGTGAACTAAGGGTAGAAATTGATGACAAGAGATATCTCTTAGTTTTAGATGATTTGTGGAATGTAGAACGAAAAACATGGTTGAACTTGAAAACTTTATTAGTGGGAGGTGCTAGAGGAAGCAAGATCCTTATAACTACATGCATTCCTTTGGTTGCGGAGATCACCAGCACTGCTCCACCTCATTTTCTTGGGGGCTTGTCTGAAAGTGCATCCGTTGATATATTAATGCAAATGGCTTGTCGAAAAGAAGAGGAGATACAAGATCCTGACATGCTAGCTATTGGCAAAGAGATAGTTAAAAAGTGTTCCGGGGTTCCATTGGTTGTCCGAACTGTTGGGAGTTTACTATTCTTTAAGAAAACTAAGCCCGAATGGTTACATTTTAAAGATAATGAACTCCCAGAAGTGTCTCAAAGGGAAGACAACATAATATCAGTTCTTAAGCTAAGTTATGACTATCTTCCTTCACATTTGAAACAATGTTTCACGTTCTGTTCATTATTTCCCAAAGATTATGAGATAAAGAAGCAGACTTTGGTCGATCTTTGGGTGGCAGAAGGATTTATCCAGCCATCAAATAGAAGTCAGCATTTAGAAGAAATTGCCCATGGATATTTCATGGATCTACTTTGGAGTAACTTCTTCCAAGATTTTAAAAAAGATCCAATCACGAAGGTAGAGACTTGCAAGATGCATGATTTGATGCATGATCTGGCCTGCTTAGTTGCTGGAACTGAGAGTTGTGTGGCATGGGACGACACAAAATCTATAAATGAAAGAACTCGTCATATATCTCTTGGTTTAACTTTTAGTTTGATGGGTGAACTCCCTGTCTCGGGCTTGAAGGCAAGTGCATTGAGAACAATTCTTTCTGTTGTACCAAAGCCTACGACTTACTGGGAAATGAAACAAAGAGAACCACCAAGTCAAGCAGATCTATGCCAACTCATTAAAAGTTTCAAGAGCTTACGCATCTTGGATCTACATGCAACAAATGTAAAGAAGGTCCCAAGGTCCATCTGTAAGTTGAAGCATCTCACGTATCTCGATCTCTCTCTCAATAATACACTCAAAAGGCTTCCTAACTCCATTACGAGATTGCAGTCTTTGCAAACACTTAATCTCTATCGTTGTTGTGCCCTTGAAGAATTGCCAACGGGAATAAGGAAGTTGGTCAACCTTAGAAATCTAGACACAGATTATTGTTGGAAACTTAGATATATGCCACGTGGAGTAGGGCAATTGAGATCTTTGCATAAGCTAACTCACTTCATTTTGCCTGAAGACAAAGCTCTTGCTAAGAATTATTGTGGACTTGAGGAGCTAAATGGGCTTAATAACATCCAGGGAAGCCTTAGCATTGAAAATTTGGGACACATAATAGATGCAGTAGCAGAATCTAGAGCTGCGAATTTGATAGGGAAGCATTCTTTGAAATCTGTTGAACTTCGATGGGGCTATCTCGATATTGATGATGCATCAATTGGGGATAGAGATGAAGCTCTATTAGATGGACTGAGGCCGCACTCAAATTTGCATAACTTAACAATCGATGGATATAAAGGTGAGAACTTTCCAAGGTGGATGATGGAGAGCCTCGTCATTTTCTTGCCAAATTTAGTTGAGTTACGTTTACAAAAATGCAGAAGATGTAAACATCTCCCTCAACTAGCCCAACTGCCTCACCTTAAGTCTTTAGAAATTTTGAGGCTACCTGAATTGGAATACATCGAGTCAGACTATTCATCCACTTTAACAACATCATTTCCTAGTCTATTGAGATTACAGATTGGTTATTGTGAAAACTTGAAAGCCATGCCATTAATCCCACACCTTGAGGAGTTGAAGCTGAGAAAGGTCAATTCAGAGTTGATAAGTCGGATATCTGGCCTCACTAAGTTGAAGAGTCTGATTATATCAGAGATGCAGTTTCTAGAATGTTTGCCCGAGGAGTGTTTACAAAATCTCACTTCACTTGAAATTCTTAGCATTTATCACTGTCCTCTTTTAACTTCCCTCTCACTCGGTATGCAACATCTATCGAACCTCATGAATCTCTGCATTTGGTGTTGTGAGGAGCTTGATTTATTGCAAGATGAAAGCGACAACAAATTAGACTTGCAAGGACTTAAGAATCTCCAATCCATGGACATCCATGAAGTTCCCAAACTAGCATCTCTCCCAAAGTGGCTTCTACAAGCTAGCAATCTCGAGTGTCTTTATATTAAAAAGTGCTTAAATTTGAAGGCTTTACCAGAGCAAATGGAGAGGCTTCAATCACTTCAAAGGCTTGACATCATTCAGTGCCCCTTATTGACATCATTACCTGAAGGAGTGTGAAGGCTTGCATTCCTTACTCACCTAAGAATAGCAGCTTGCCCAGATTTGGAGGAGAGGTGCAAAAAAGATGCAGGCAAGGATTGGTACAAGATTGCTCACATCCCACACGTAACTCACGAGCTCAAATATTACGATGAAGTCGACTTACAACTAGAAATTCTTCACTTTTCTTTCTAAATGGATCTGGACCTCTTTTCCCAGAATTTTACATGAATAATTACTTTCAAATTGTGTATCAAATACTTGATTTGACTGGCGTACATTGGTAGATCGTTGGAAGGTCCGGACACATCTTTGGATATACCACGGAGGCAAGTATTTACACGGTGTGTAATCATCGAGGTTGATGTTGCTCCTTCTGGATGGCCCTCAACGGGTTGTCTCTAAATTAAGTGCTCGCTTTATCACCAAAGTGCGTGAAAAATAAGGGAAAATTCATCCTCCTCATCTAACTCCAAGCTCATTAAATCTGGCTCGTGACTCGTGCTGTAGATACGGTGTGAAATCTCCTCATTTGATTTCGCGAGAAAAAGTCCCATAAATGAAGTGATAAAATGTTTCTTCGGAAAATAGCGTCTGTTTGTTTCCCTTACAATTAACTTTTGTCTCTATGTGGTCCCAAAGAATCAATATTTTAGTCATTAACTGCATAATGAAACTCAAGAACCACCCATTCATGGCTTTAAGGAAGGATTTGCTTGTTTGGTTGTTTGGCCTGCTTGAAATTGGTATAACTTCGACAAATGCATTTGTTTTCACGTCGGCTTGGCTATTCTTTGATTCTGTGCTTCCCCCTTTTCACATTAACACAATTTGCCTGTGAATTACCACGTCAAGATATGCAGCTTAAAAATATAATTGGTGTAATATACCTGCCCAAACTGGCAGGAGCCACGGCTGGAGGCCTATCGACCCGTCGTCGCCTATGAGCTTGGCATCAAAAGTCGGCGACTGCTTTGTGAAGCCCGTCCCTAGCTTGTCAGGCACGGCCAACCATGCGTGCATAATGCATGCCATTAGCAACAGCTATTCTGTCCCAAGTTAGTTCACAGAGAATTACACTGTTGCATATTCACCTTCTTCTTGACCGGATGGACAGCCCCCACGGCACAGCAATAGCGACGTAGCTACCCGCCCTAAAAGTGAGAATGAATTGAGGCCAGCTTTGGTCCATCTACAATTGATCTTCCGTTATGATTTCTCTATGATTTTTTTGGTCAGAATGATTTCCCTATGATGGGCTAGCTATCTTTTTTTATCCCATTCCAAATGTTGCCTAACAAATCAAAATTTATAAACCGCGACTCGAACCTACCTTCTCTGGAAATGATCTCAAATATACTATGGCAGGTGTGGAAGGAGCGCAACAATTATATATTTCGGGGAACCAAGCCGGATACCTGTAAAGTGGTAGATCTGGCCCGATTTCAGGAAAAAAAGTCATAAAAAATGGGGTTTCGAGCATTTGCAAGCAAGAACTGAAGAGGAAAATGAGATCTCTCCAACCTGGACAGCTCCGGTAGCTGGTTCTTTGAAGATAAATGTGGACGGATCCATCTGTGAGGGGTCAACGGAAGGAGCCGTGGCTTGTATAGTGCGAGATTTCTCCGGTAGCCTCGTGGATGGCTTTGCGAAGCAGGTTTGGGCGGTGTCGAGTCTTCACATTGAAACCCTAGCCGTGCTTGAAGCCTTGGAGTACATAAAACAGAAGAAGATGGAAGTAACTTTAGTGGAAACCGACTGCAGAGGGCTCGTGCAATCCCTCAAGTACAAGCGCGACTTCACTTGGGAAACACGTGCGAGCTGGACAAAGTGCTCTCAACTACTGCAGCAACTTCCGAACGTGGATCTGCTCTATTGTCCGCGGGCCGCCAACACAGCAGCGGATTGGGCTGCACGAGAACACAGAAGCCAACGTCTCCCTAGCAATTGGACGGTTTCTCCCCCTCAAGGCCTTTGGGCCATTTTATGTAATGATGCTCCAGGTGTGAGGCTGCGATCAGCTATGATATAAATAAAATAGCACTTTCTCGACCAAAAAAAAAAAAAAAATCAAAATTTCATCTATTATCCTGTGCACAAAAAGAATAGTTTTAAATGGGATAAAGTCATAAAGACGGATTTTCAAAAGGTAACCAGGTTACACAATAATCATTCGCACATGTTATCCACAGATATTAAGTGAATATACTTAACGTACCCAAGTAAAAGTTAAAGCAAGTACACATTGTTGAACTCTTATGTTGATATCTTACATGCCTTGTATTACCTAAAAAACAAGAAGAGATACAAAGACATTTCTTGAAACATGGATTGCCAAGAGACTAAAAGACTAAAGTTTGCACGAATTGCTCAAGTAATCCTTAAGGAAGTCATGTTCTTTTGACCCGTCACTTTTAGTTTTAGCTGAACATCGTCATGTAAGTGGAGGCCACAACTTTACCACACAACCTTATCATTAATCCATCAAAACCATAAACACTAGTTCACTCCACAAGATACAGACTTATCAAAACATAGTTTACGTCAATGGCATAACTTTTTTGTGATGCAAGGGCATAAGCATAGAACTCAATTATCTAGAAACTCATGAAATATCTTGAAAATCTCATAAACTGGTTAAATTTAGGCCTTTGGTTGGTTTGGTGACTTTAACTGAGAATAATGCACGTAATAGGTAGAATTTGTAGAAGTGATAGATCCTAAGTTGAATTCCCCTAACACCCCCAACCAATTGCAACAAGTTTGCCTGACCTGCCTCTCACATGATTTTTAACCATGGTCTACCACTGATAGATGTGGCATGCCAAAGTTCTTGCTTGCATCCTATTATCTGTCAGAATATAGTGTTCAAATTAAACCGACAAAAGCATTTTGCCCAAGCATTACGCAAAGGAAATCAAATATGCTCATCTCGCTCAAGTATATCTAGGTACCTCGACCATTTTTGGTGGTCATTTCCCACACGTTCGTTATTGTAGAATCATATTTCATGCTTCTCTCCTCTTTGTTGATTCGCAACGCGAATACACAGATTCATACCTCTCTAGTGGCCAAGTGTTACTTCTCCTGATTTAGTCTTTGGGTGTCTATTTTTAATCCCCTGGTTTGTACATATTTATGTTCACATCTGATAATTGATCATGCATTAAATGTCTTTGTGCGATTTGCTTGAGTAAACTTTGATCAGGTGAGCTTAATCATATCCAAGCCCTACGAATGAGTCAGCTTATTAGCGCAGCACACCTTTATCTTTTGTAGTGCGGCCTCATTCTTGGACTCTGAATTTCACTATAACAGTTAGTATACTGTAAATCTTTTTGGTTGATTCAGATGACCGACCAATTGTCGGCTTTGTGCACTATTGGTAATTTACCAGCAATAGAAGGAGTTTACCTGCGTCAAATCCAATAGTTAGTTATCAAAAGTTTAGAAATTTACCACTTAAACGAAATCTTGCTAGTGAAATTAGTTACTAACAAAGAAATTAAGAAATTTGGAATCAGCTTATTGTTCATTCCTGTTTAACAAGATTTTAAACCTTGAATTAGCGGTTTGAGAGTCCTCTTCTTGGTCAAACATCCGCTGACACAAAAGCTCCTTTGTCGGCCTGCAGATTGCACACCCCATGCTTGCATTAAAGGGCAAATAGTACGTTGATTTTTCTCAGGGATATTTTCTGTGCACTCCAAACTTTAAAACTGGTTATCAACCTCTGATTTTAAATCTTATATCAAACCAAAAGAGGTCCAAGTCTTCACACATCTTACACTTCATCGACGGAAGGAGCTGCTTCCACCCGTTGAAATTCGGCAATTCACCAACTACCTTCTAGTCCTTCCAAGCCTATTGACAACTCTGACTTGACTCAATGTTCGCCTTTCCTTGGTCCATCTAAGTCCTCACAAACTTCTTGCTCTATGATTTATTCACCTTATAATCAGCTCCATCCAACCTTTAGACACCATTAACGCCTAATAACTCATTTACTTTTGGTAGAGGCAGAGGATTCCACATTTTGACGAGCTTGTTAAGACACGATTTGGATATTACACATACATTTATCCATTGGTGCTACACCATTAATGTCGGTGCATGCAATAATAATTTATAATTATTTTGTCATCTCAAAACATGATAAAGAGAGTTTTCTCCCATGTTGAAGATGGAGATGGTCACATCAACCTCAGAGTGACGGCAATGAGTGCGTGAAGAGAGAGAGAGAGAGAGAGTGGCAATATGGTAGATAAGTAAACAATGGATATGATGAAAGATACAACTTGAATTTTTATTTTTATTTTTAATTTTCAAAGATTTCCTTGATTCTAAAATGGCCTTAAAACCGATGTGATTCTAAAGATGCGGCTCCAACAACGGAGGAATGCGAGTGACTACAGACTGTATCCTAAAATATTGCTGTACAAATTGTGAGAACAAATTGGATATACATATCTCCAAGTGTCGAGATAAAGATGCTTTTCTCCATTTAATTTTCCCTTTTGCAATGGTGTGTGTTGTTGGTTGGGTTGGCGCTGTGGCTCAGCTGGGGCCCAAACAAGTTGGTGATTTAACATTTGAAGGATAAGTACATGCAACTTTAAGCTTGCTGGAAGCCTCTCCTGGAGGTCACAAGTCCCACTAGCGCCAGTGGGTTCTAATTTTTTGGGATTTTTATCATTAGGTTTAGTATCGTTTCCAAAAAGCTTTCCACAAGCACAATTGATTGCGCAATCCATGTGATGGAATATAGATCTAGCTCCGATACTAATTGATACAAAACAGATTTAACTAAAATCCATTGTTTTTCTGGTACCAAAATTGGTGCCATGTGCGTCGAATTTAGAATTTTCTAAAATCCATTGTTTTTCTGGCCCTTCAAACTCCTGGAGGGCTGTATCTGTTCTCACCAATAAATAATTGAATAAATTGATGGTCCTACATCAGATTGAGGCTAGCAAAGGAACCACTGTCCAGCAGATGAGCTTTGACCGACTTTTCAAACGCTTAAAAACACTGAATGTCTATCGTATCAGCACCACTAGAATAGCCAGCCGGCAGGGTGCATCAGATAAGGAGACCTGGGATACAAGCTCTTTTCAGCCAAGCATGTGTTTGTGGACTGTGAATCCTGAGCAAGTACTTTCTTCTAGTGCTTCTAATGAAAATCTATAGAAAGAAAAATTATTGAATGAACAGAAAGTGAATGTGAAGGGATAATGTTATATGACTACCTTCTTTGATATGTCATGACAATTCTATCCAGTGAAACCTTATGACTATATTTAAAGCTATAGTGACTTCAAAGTGAGTCAATATATGCGTTGAAACCATATTAATACTCCTTCCATTACAATCAACCTAATAGTTAGACATCACAGTCTATCGATTGGATTGAATCGTGAAGACCTTGGCCTCTGCAATCTTGTAATATGATTTAACTGTGATGGGACTAAATGATATTCTTTTTGCAAATCGTTGCATAATGATGTCTGTCATTCTAACAAGATGCACCTATGGAACGAAACAAGTTACTTTTTATTGTTGCACAAAAGTTGGGATGCACTCTTGATTATCATTTGCTTTAATGCTTTCCTCAAGCTCACTCCATGAGTGTGCACGAGCATCGGGGTCTATGTATGCTTGTGTGTGCGGTTGAGAGAGAGAGAGAGAGAGAGAGAGAGAGAGAGAGAGAGATGTTAGCTCTCTCATCCATTCATGGATGACCCAGGCAACATGAGAATAAGAGATCTGAGTCTATCTTGGATGAGATATCTGGGAGTAGGTTGTTTTTTCCCCACCTCAACCTCTCATATCCCCTCCCTTTCACTCCAATTGGATATTATCATAACTTCACTCAGGGATTCTTGTGGGGCTGGGAATCTTGGGACAGATTGGCCCAACTGTCACTCATGACCCACCATCCCACATGCCCATGAACTCAACTTCCTCACCCATTCCTTCCCTTTCCACTACTTAAAAACACCCTTCAAGTCCCGCTCAACTGGGAAGGGAAAGAAAAAAGGCCAAGTGACTGAAAATAGCAATAACACTTGTTCGGGTTTCTTTCATCCTCTTGGACAACATAAGAGAGAGAGAGAGAGAAGATAGCTATGGAGCCTAGAGAGTAGAGAAAGTGTGTCTTAAACATCAAGCTTAGAGTTTTTGGAAGAGAGATAAAAATGGAAGTAGCAACGCTGGATGTGGAAGATGATGTGTATTTTGCAGACTTGAGCAAGCAGATTTCTCTTCTGATCATGGATGAAGATGAACACTTGCCTGTTACTCAGTGGCCTTCTGCTCCTCTCCAGGTATTTTTTTCAACTTCCCTTCACTGCTATGTCGATGCTATCTGCCTCTTCATAGCTCAAATAGTTATGTCAAATCATACTGAATTAGTTCAATAGGATTGCTCATCCGTTTGTCATATTTAGACTTCACGCTAGTTCAATACGCTATATCTTCCCAGAAGAGTTTTGTTGCAAAAAATTGCAAAGTTTATTATGGAAGGAGTATTCATATGATTCGGCCAAATTGTTCTATGTTGCACAGTTTCTTTTATATTTTTGTTAGAATGTTTAGACCAACTCTTGTACAAACATTTTCAATACCCATCCGTGAATTTTCCTTGAACATCGCTCCGCTTAATTTGCAAATTCTCCTTTAGTTGCTAAAGCTTCAAAATTTGAGGAACCTTGTGCCGTAGTAGTTGTATTCCTGATGAAACAAGTAATCTATCACTTTTCAGTGAAGTAATCGTAGCACAAATAAAGAAGATGGTATTTGAAAATGTTGAAAAATCTCAATTCTGATTGATAATACTACGTGAAATACATGAATTGATACTTCCTCCGTGTGGTTTATAGCTGTGTCATTTACATTTTTCTCCATATATCGCAGGGTTTCTCAAGAATGGAAATTAACTCATCATCCATGCCATCTCCGTCATTATACGAGCAGGTTTGCGCGAGGGAAAGCAAAGGGACTGGTGTCTTCATTCCCAAGTGCTCTCATCCCAGAAGAAGAAGCAGACATGGAAGACATAGCTCGAGCTTCAACAACAATACGAGATCCTACAGGCAAACTGACAGCACAAGAAGGCTCTCTCAAGCTCCTCAGACCAATTCTTCGAATCCAAGACTAAATTCTAGGGCAATGGATTCATAGAAAATTATGGTAAAAACAAGATGAAATCAAATGGTTGGTGCTTGGCAAATGGGTCTGGTTATTAGGGAAGAAGATGCTGATGTCATAATTCGGATATGCATGGTGTTCTCAATTTTCAGGTGTAATAAGGCCCATCAATCATATGGTCCTGTGGGTCTCCTGATAAGATAATGCCTTCGCCTTCTATAGCTTGTTTTATTCATTGTTAGTAACCACATTACATTACATTTATTTATATATTTATTTACTTATTTATTTCCACAAACCGATTATATAATTTATACTCCACAATCATGCGTTAAAATGAACTAATGTTTTAAAAGTAAAAGAATTGCCAACAAGATATCGACTTTGCAGATAAGAGAGTTTGTTTTTCTGCTTGTGGTTTTGGGTTCAAATTTTTATTGGGAATACTTTTTTCAGTTTTATTGGGAATACTTTAAGATTAAAATATTGAATGCACCAAGCTAATACAGAAAAGCATGCCTTTAAAATTACACAGGGAGTTGCACTACCTTACTGCTAAAAAAAATAATACACAAACTCTTGCCACCGTGAAAATTTTTACACAACCTTCAAATTGTAGAACATTTTACCATAGTGACAAACTTAACAACTTTCGGATAAAAAAAAATGCATTACGTATGGTCCATGTGACAAAAATAGCATTGGCTAGTATTTTGCCCATAACCGGAAGGTCAGAACCTTCCTTTGAAAGGTCTTAGTCTCAAAAAGAGTGAATCAGTGCTTATTTTAGGCCAATAAAAAGTTCATTGGATTGTTTAAAGAAAAGCAATGTGATTTCAGGACATAGGAGAAAGTAAGAAATGTACATAAAGATGGAAGTGGAGTCTAAAAGATTTGAATAATAACTTTATCTGTTCAATTATTTCAGTACAAGTTGCAATCACCTTACTATCATGATTATCTCGTTATACATTTTTTGCACCCAAGAAAGCAGTAGCCAATGCAACAATTATAGCAAAGGACATCTTTCTAGCTAGTTGGTGATAATTGATGAACATGTCACTAGATTCACTCGGTGGGGAATCAGTCATGTCGTAGCTTATATTACCCCAGAAAAAGTTGCAACTTCGATTTGATCTTGTCCCAACCAAGAGTTAAAAAAAAAAAAAAAAAAATCCTAGTATTTTTTTATCGGATGTGGGCCACATAGAGAGACAAAAGTTTCCCCAACTTGCAAAGCCAGCCTAAAATGAAAAGGACTGATGATGTGAAAGATTGTTCTCGGGCGTTATCGTTGGCTTCCACGAGGCCGCCAATTAACAAGCTCAAATTCAAAATAGTAATAATTATAATAATAATTATAATTTATTGAATTTAAACTTTATTTATTTCGTAAATAATGAATAATTAAAAATATATATTTCTAAAAATGATTGTTTAAAATAATTAATTAATGAAAAATATTCCTATTATCCATAATTTAAAAAAAATATTTTACAAATCATCAATTTTTCTACCAATTAATGAAGCCTTAAATGGGGTAAGTAATTTTATTGAGATATTTTTAAGCTCACTATTGAAGCTGTCCTGGTACATGAGATTTGGCAATCTTATCAACAACCATGTTCATCATCATTTATAGGCCGTTTTGCACGATGTCACTATCGAACACTCAAAATTGCTTGGAAGGGATGATGCCTCCAAGAGAGGGACTCACGATGAGACAAAGATCAAATGATTAGGGATGCAACTAGGTCAAGCAATTTGCAAGATAGCACTCCTAGTATCATCCGAAAGGTGAGTTTGAGTGGCTTCAGCATCAAATTGAGCTGGATGTTGAGATTGCGATAATGAAACATTCCTTATGCCAATAGTACATAATCTCGAAAAATAAACTGATTTTTTCACTGAATAGGGTGAGTAGTAGTAACTCACCCGTGGTTTTATCTTTGAGTTTGATATGTTGAAGTTAAGTTCTAGAAGCTAGAGAGTCTTCACAAGTAAGACAAGGTTCTAAGCAAGATTATCATCGAAGGCAAAGCCACAGAGAGCGAGAGGGAGAGAGAGAGAGAGAGAACCGCTAAAAATAACCTCAAATGGAGCGGTGCCTTTATCTTTGGAGGAAAGCCATAGCTAACTTCGCATGTGCTAATCTCATGGGTTGCCTCAGTTTTCAGTCATCTTCAGCTTTCTTGCCCCGTCAAACACACATTCCATGAGGCCAGTTTTCAGTTTTTCTGATTTTTTATAATTTTTTTTATAATTTTTTATAATTTTTTATTGTTTTTTCCCCTCTACTGGTCACTTGACCTTTGCAATGGTGGACCCTCGCTGACCTCGCCAGATTGGGGAGGGTCTATCTTGCCAAATCCAGCAAGGCAAAGGCTAGGCAAGGCCTAACCTCTCTAGATCTACTAAGGTCGAGCCTCACCAATGGCTGGACAAGGCTCGACCTCTTTAGGTCGGATGAGGTCGGCCCTCACCTGTGGTTGATCGTCAGCCATTGCCAAAGTCTGATGACCAGAAGAAAGAAGGAAAAAAGAAACAAGAGAAAAAATTATAAAATCTACAAAAAGAAATAAATAAAAGATTTGTTTAGCGCTAGTCACGCTATGTAAAACAATTGTTGTTCGTATAAGTGATTTTTAAGTAAATTTGATCGAATTAATTATATTGTAAATAGTCAAAAGATTTAGTACTAAATTGATCAAATTAAATTATTTATAATTAAATTGATATTCATATAATAGATTTATGATTTTTATTAAAATTATCCCGTTTTGGGTCGTGTCTTTTCAATTCCATAATTGGGGCACCCCTTGATTCGGATCTTTACACACGACTCTCTTCCAGTAGTCTGGACCATGTGTGAGAAGGGGCATCCATTAATCCAACGTACTATTTCCTAACTTGAATAGTTACACGCCTTTATTACTCGTTGCATCGCTAAAACCGGGTCAGCATAGCATGATCGTACGTCATTCAATTTCTCAGTCATTTAAACCCGGAATGTCTGTTCTTGTGTTTGAAGGTGGGGATCAATTTAGGTGAACTTTGTAATGGTTTCTATCAGCTTTTATGATGATAGTATTCCCTTTTCTTTATTCTTATCATATCGATTGTAATGAGTTTATAAAACTAGAGGGGAGAATGTGGATTAAGAAATCATATTAAGTTAGAATAACCGAGAATACTATCTGATCCTAGATATCTAGTTACATTGTAATCTCACCAAATGGTAGGAAACTTTCGCTTTCATGTTGGGGTCGCCCTATCTGCTTGATAACTAATAGGACTACGTTCTTGATTTAATGTGCTGGTACAGGCACAATCAACATTCTCAAGTTCCCTTCTGTATATTTATTTTCTCTAGAATGAGGTAATACCCTCTAAGTTGTTTTACGTTCAGGAAGTTTCGAGGTTCAAATTAAATAAGGATGAAGCCTTTTAAGGACATATTTAGTTCCATAATTCGACAATTATGTAAAACAAATTAGAATGGGTCCTCAAAAGATGAAACCCGACAGAATGTGTCTTGAACGGGTTTCTATTATAGCCAAATTTCAACTCTGCTGAGTAATAATTATGGCAGGTCTTTCTGAAATTTGCGAAGCCATCGTAAACCGATTGCCACTCACACTGCTTCCATCGATCTCTCCCGTCCCGTGGAGGTCGCGTTCCCGATGAACTTTACGGCTCTAGAAGGTCGAACATAATCGAGCGAGCTATGCGCGGTGGAGACTTGAGGTTGGGGTCTACATCACATTTAGCATCGTTAGCAGTGACCAGCGAATAGATCTGCATCGTTACACGGCAGACGTGTGGTGTTCTTTTCAACTCGTCTTAAGAATTCTACTTGTCCTGGGTGAAGGATCTGATTATTTAGTTCTATGTTTTACAGGGCATCCCACTGCAAGGCTTTTCCATTTATATATTTTTTGAATTATTCGTATCATGGTACTTATGAAAATTTCACTAGGATTAAGGTGGCAATGGAACGGCGGCAGCAGCGGCGGCGGTGACAATAAGAGTGGAGTAGCTATCATATAAGAAGCATCTTGTTAATTATTGTCCATGAACACTTGTTAAACATTCTAAATAAGGGGAAATATTTTGATTTTCAATATATTGATCACACATATCAAAAGGGAATACGTTGCATTGAAAATCATATATCTTCTTTAAAAGGTGTTTAACAAATGCACTGAAGGCCAATTTCAAAATAAGAATTATGGTTATAGATGGATTAAACGTAGCAATGGGCAGATGGATTAAACATAGCAATGGACAAGGGGTTCAGGCCTGCCGCCCCGTCGGGCCCCAACCCGACCCAAAGGAGGTGGTTTTCCACCACAAGAAACGATTGCTGAGGACAATCGTTGGGAAAGGCGCACCCCGGCCCGCCCTGCCATGTGCCAAGTGCCCATCCCCAGTTAATCAGGTCGATTTGGTCTTATAACCCAAATACGACCCAATCCACATTCGAGTCGAGCCGCCCGTTTACCACCTCCATTTGGAACCCACGTATATCTAAACGATCACCCTTCTGAGCATATTAAGAAGTTCATCAGCAATAGGTCATACAAGTTTCAATGGTAAACAGCCGGTGCAAATCCGGAAGCCATTAGGACCAACTATTCAGGCCAAATTGGTCACAGCATCGCTCAAAACATCGCTGACAAAAAAGGGTGAGTAGAAAGTCTGGCGCCACTTATCATCCAAACTTCATTCATAAGGATATCTAGCCACAAAGCAAGAACAATTAAAGCATCTATACCGGCCCAAAAAGCACATAAATTCATCTATGAAGTAAACCCAAGCATGTTCGCGGGTTCTACTATGTTGGCAAATCGTTCTCTATGCACATTGCGCAGCTAAAAGCAGTTCGACAGGACAACCACAAACTGAATCCTATGGCTCGACTGTTGAAACCTGGATCCACTCACCATCAACGGCTTCGTTCCAAAGGGTGACATTGTTATTCCCGTCTGCCACCGCCAAAATGTTACCGGTCAGGGACCACGAGACCCTCCAAACCGGAGTCCTAAAATCGTACAAAACCTTCCCCTGCCATTGATCCCCTTCCTTGGCCAAGGTCCATATGATGACCCTCCCGTCCTGCGATGCGCTTGCGATGGTCGATTTCGGAAGGCCCAAGTTGGGTGCCCAGGCAACGTCCCTCACCCAGTCAGTGTGCATCTGAAGCACCGGAAAGCAGTCCAACTTCCAGACCCCGTTGTAGAGCTTCCACACCTTCACGGTGTTATCACAACCACCTGAGCAGAGCTTCTGAACAGGTTCCATGATGCCAGAACCAACAAGTGCACCAGGGGCAGTCGACGGGGCCCACGAGACGGAGGTGACCCCGACCGGATGAGCCTGATCAATCCTTGAGGTATCCCAACTGCCGTCCTGTCTAGCAGTGAACACTGAAATATTCCCATCGGACGAACCACCAGCCAGACAAAGGCCGAGCTCATGAGGAGCCCAAGCAACGGAATTGACCGATGATTTGTGCTCTTCAAATACTTGTGCCTGAGTCCACTCATTTGGATTACCTTCTCTCCATATGATGACCCGTCCGTCATACGAGCACGAAGCAAGCAAAGACCCGAATTTCGGATGAGCCCAAGATATCTGCCAAACGGGTCCTTGATGGCCGATCAGCGTGGCAAGATGCTGAGATCCCGAGCTGCTGACTCCAACAATGTTAATGGTGTGGTCCGACGACGCCGTGGCCAGTCTCTTACCATAGTAGTCCATCGCCAGATCATGGACCGTGTCCTTGTGTCCACTTTCAATCTTCTGTGGAGGCATCTTTCAAGTAATTCTGCGAAATTAAACAAAGAACACGACCAAATTATAGCTCCTGCTCACTTATCACCCACTAAAAGGGTCCAAAAACATTAGCTAGGGACTAGGGATCCGTCATCATTCCTTCAAGAGAATGATCAACTGAATAACACCAACTTCTAGCCTCTAAATTCGCGTTTCATCGAAACAATCGAGCATGAGATTTTTCCAGACCTGAAGAAACCATCAACTACCCACTTTATGTACCCTCAAACCAGTATTATCAAATCCCTACTCTTTGCTGGGAAAAACAAAAGAAACGGTCCAACCGAGAGCATGACAAGATGGCGATTTGTAATGACTGAACCTGAGATCTAACGATCGTTGGAACCTCCGACATAAACTTTCGCCAGGAACAACTAGAACCCAAAAGAAAGAGAAGAAAAAATCGAACAGAACAACCCTTCGGCTACACGTGCGGATACCTTACAGAGGATGGAGATCGTGGACGTCGTCTTGCAGCCGCTCCCCTGGTCGCCGCTTTGCTCCGCCGGCGTCCGCCCCCAGAGCTGCCGTGCCTTGCTGCAGAGAGAGAGAGAGAGAGAGATTTTGACTTGGAAAACCTCGTCGTCGGCTTTGACTTTTTGGGGCTTGGGAGAGAAAACGAGAGAGGACGGGAACGGATAGATTAAGTGGAGATAAGGATTAGTTTGACGAAAGGGTTTTTCTTTACTTATGAACTTGGAAGTTTATCTAAATTAATATTACGAAAAACTTCAAACTAGACAAAATCCAAATTAAATCTTTAGCCATCAAGACTTCAAAATAATATAATTGTGACAAATTTATCCTAAATTAATTTTTTAATCATCAAAAACCCTAAATTGATATATTTATAACAAATTTACCTTCAATTAACTTTACCAAAAAAAAAATTTACCCTCAATTAATTTATATTAAATGAGACTAACGTTATAAAAAAAAACCACAAACTAATAATAGGTGCATCTGTCAATTACTACATGCAATCCAACTTAGGAATTTGACAATAAAATTTACGAAAATTAAAAATAAATAAATTTATCATAATTATACTGATTTGAGACTTTTGGAGGTTAAAAACAATTTGGATTAAATTGATCACAAGTTTATTAAATTTGGGGCTTTTCGTGGTACTGGCCCTAAAATTGAAGATGTAGGTATTTTTGCTTCTTTTTGAAAATATCAAAAACATTATTTAATTATTTTTAAAAAAAAATATTACGTGTTCTCATTTTATATGCTTTTGAAAGTTTGGGATGCTTGAAATCAAACAAAGTCACAGCATTTGTGCCACGTGAATTGAAAAAGAAAAAGAAAGTGAAAGTAATAATCATTCAAAATAAAAATAAAAAACTTTATGCATTACTCTGGTAATATCCCTCAAATAAGCCAAAACAACTAATAAGTCGGACCGATTATTGATTAAGGAAACAAAAAATGTTTATATATGGCTATACAATTTTGGAATAATCGCAAATACCATCTCCAGGTGCTGCACTCATATGAATTTGATTATTCACTTTCCGGCCGGCCATCCCCGGCAGTGTGCCACTACCGAGGCCTTATCATTTCCCTGAACCCAGCCTAGTATGCTAGGAGAAGGGCTTCACGGGGATCAAAGGTGGGTCTTCCAAAATAAACCATTTACAACTCCAAACAAAACATCGACTTAAATGAATCAATTTATCCTTCTGCAAACATAGAACTAAATATCCCCTAGCGCCCACGGTGGCACGAGATTTGGATGACTGGTTAAGTTCAAGTCTTAGAATTGTGTAGTGGTCTTGATCTAACGATTGGAACCGATTATGTGACCTTTGATTTCTGAATTGAAAATCTCATAACGCTCTAACGCAACTGCACTAAGATCGATTAATTATATCATTCAATATAAGAACATATATTTTAAGAATATATTTAAGATTGTCAAAAATAAACTACATCATTTAAAGATATTTTCATTTGTCCATATGTTAAAATTTAGGATAAATGATCAAGGAGAAGTTTAAATATGACAAACCAATAATTTAATTATGTGATAAGTGTACTAGAAGTTCTAAAATTTGTTATGAAAATGCAATTGCGCCCTAAAATTTTCAAAAAGTACAATTAAATTCTAAAATTTGTCAAATTGATGCAAGTTCTTCCATTAACATGATTAAGTTGGCTAACGAAAAATAACAACATTGCATTTTTACAATTATTTTCTCTGTCATATGGGGCATTTTTTTTTTTTTTATCATAGTCTCCTTAAAATATTACTTAAATTAGATTAAAAATGTAAGGGTAAAATTTATTAAAAATTTGTAAAAAAAGAATAGCGAGGCCCTTACCAGAGGGGCAATGCGAGCACCATCGCCAATGGCCAGCAAATATGGGCACCCTCGACTCAGATTTGGGTGAGCCTCGTCGGCCCTCGCCATCACCCAAGGGCTAAGAGGACTAGCCACCCTCACCTAAGATTAGCGACCTCCGCTGGCCATCTCCAGCAACCCTACCCTCAATACCATGGACTTTCTTAATGAGGGTCTTAAGACACTGATTAAATATGTTTAATAAATAAATATTCTTATTTTCAATATGCTAATTTGTCCACATCCCATGTCTTTATTTCCCCTCTCAAATTGATCCTCTTATATGAACTTGTTGCGCAAAAGATCAAAATCATTAAAAATTTGCTTGGATAGAAGTTAGAAAACAAATAGTGTTGACATAACGCATACGTAATTTAAGTGAAATAAAAATGACCTTGTTTTGGCCAACAAATCATCTAATGGAACCTTGACGGAAGGTAAATGTGTCTAAGTAGGTACATTTTGGGGCTTTTTATGTCACAATAAAAAGTTTATGATAAATTGTCAAAGTGGATATAATTTATGATTTTCGTTGGCTTTTTTCCTTTCCTAAAAGTCTGGAATTTTGGAAGAAAAATGATTTGTCAAATACCAATATTCTGCTATATCCAAAAAAAAAAAAAGCATGCCGAAAATTCTTTTGAGACAAAATCGATTTGTTAATAGGAGATTATACCATGGATTTTCTTAACGATTCAATACTTTAATTTTTACACATCCCATGCCTTGATTTCCCCTCCCAAATTGATCCTCTTATACAAACTTGTTGCACACAAGAGTATAATAGTTAAAAATCTACTTACATGAACATTAGAAAATAAACAGTGTTAATATATTGTACATGTGACTTAGATGAAATAAAAATGACATTATTTTGGTTGACAAATCATCTAACAAAAAGTAAATGTGTCATAATATGTATAGTTTGAGGTTTTTTACGTCACAATTAATAATTTATGATAAATCTATCATAATGAATATACTTTAATATTTTTGGTGACTTTTTTTCTTTCCAAGTAGTCTAGATTCTTGGAACAAAAACGATTTCTCAAGCACCAATGTTCTGCTATACCCAAAAAAAAAAAGGAGGATGCATGTAGAAAATTCTTTTGGTACAAAATCAATAGTTAATAGGAGATTATACCACGGATTTTCTTAATGATTTGATGTGCTAATTTGTCCACATTCAATGCCTCGATTTCCCCTCCCCAATCGATCCTCTTATATGAACTTCTTGCACAAAAGATCAGAATTGTTAAAAATCTAGCTACATGAATATTAAAAAACAAACAATGTTGATATAACATACACGTGACTTAAACAAAATAAAAATGACCTCATTTTGGCTGTCAAACTATCTAACGGAAGGTAAATGTATCTTAATAGATATAGTTTGGGCTTTTTTATACCACAATTAAAAATTCATGATACATATGTCATAATGGATATAGTTTAAGATTTTTCGCGACTTATTTCATTTCCAAATAGTCTTGATTCTTCGAAGAAAAATGATTTTTCAAATACCAATGTTCTGTTATACCAAAAAAAAAAAAAAAAGGATGCTCGTCAAAAAAAAAAATTGTGATGAAATCAATCGGTGAGTAGGAGACTGTATCATGGATTTTCTTAACATGGTCTCTCTACACACTGATTAATTATATTTAATAAAGAAATATTCTTATTTTCAATACAATAAATTGTCCACATCCCATGTCTCTATCTCTTCTCCCAAATTGATCCCCTTGTATGAACTTGTTCAGCAAAAGATTAGAATTATTAAAAATTGAGCCTACATTGACTCTAGAAAACAAATAATGTTAACATAACACGTGTGTGATTAAGTACGACTTTACTTTGGTTGACAAATAATCTAATGGAATCTTGATGGAAAGTAAATGTGTCTGAATGAGTATATTTCAGAAATTTTTATGTCACAATAAAAAATTTCATGTGATTCTATCATAGTGGATATAATTTATGATTTTTGGTGGCTACTATAAAAAAAAAAAAATGCTTGTCGAAATTTTTTTTGGGTATTGTCCCATGGATTTTCTTAACTAGGGTCTCGAAATATTGATTAATTATATTCAATAAAATAATATTCTTAGTTTCAATGCACTAATTTGTCCACATCCCATACGAGAAAATATTAGGTGGGTTTTACACTCAATGTAGGCCAAATGTATCACCATTCATAAGGCGACACGTGGAGCCACGTGTAAATGGGGTCAGAGATTCAAAATTCGCTCTTCCCCCTCCTCTGCTCTCTCTCCTGTAGACCTGGCCCACCTTCTACACACTCCTCACTCTACCCTCCCTCCCTCTCTCTCTCTCTCTCTCTCTCTCTCTCTCTCCGACGAACTGGACGCGGCCTCCCAATCTCTCTGTGCCTTCCCTTTTTCCAACCGGCAAACCACCGCTAGCAACCAACGGACCACCGCACCGGTCCGGCGAGAGGACCGCAAGAGCTAGCTCCCTCCCTCTGCCCTCCCTCTTTCCGACTGGCGAACCGCCGCACGGGACCGGCGAGAGGACCGCGACCTCCCTCTCTCTCTCTCCGCCCTCCCTCTTTCGGACTGACGAACCACTGCACGGGCGGCGAGAGGACCACGAGCAATCGACGAACCACTACACAGGACTGGCAAGAGAACCACCACCTCCCTCTCTTTGCCCTCCCTCTTTTCGACTGACAAACCACTGCGAGCAAATCAGATGTTTTTGTAAAGATCTCCCATCATTGCCTTCATCTTCTTTTTCCCCCCCTTTTTTTTTGTTTTGTTGTTTTTTTTTCCCTAGTGTTCTGATGGTGGATCTGGAGTTGCATTTGGAGGATGACGTGATGTCTCACATCAACCTTGACGGCTTCTTCGGCAACCTCCCTGAGACCGGCGACGTCATCGGCGCTTGCTCCTTGACAAATGAGTCGTCGTCGTCTCCAGACTCGGGGCTCTCATGGTTCAACGAGATCGAGAACATCCTAGATCTAAGTTCAATCCATATGATCTTAAGAGTGCTTACATGTGCCGTGTTGGAGAGGTTTCACTTTTGCTGGCTCTTTGGTTGATCAGGCTAAACTTGTCATTCCAAGATCTCCTAAGTACATGGCAATGTTTTTGGTCTATTTATTGAGCCACTTCCTAATCCTTCTTCACATTACCACCTTCCTAATCACACTCGATTCCCCCACCATTTGACGACTAACAAGAGAAATTGCAAGGGAACATAGATCTAGCATGACAAGATAATTAACAAGAAATCGCAATGATCTGTATGCACTACTTCAAAACAGGGAGGGAGGTGGATTTCCGCTAAACTGCATTGACTCAAGTCTAATGTGCGGTGCAGTACCGAACAAGATCCATAGAAGAGCTGTATATCAGGTCGTGACCACACAACCTGTTTTTCTGGGTTCATCATGAACAATCACATAAAATTTCCTCCATTATCTAGGACATGCCCAAGCAATCTTCAAAGTAATCTGAAAAGAAGAGTGATTTTTGCTTGTCTTCCCCGATACCCTGAGTAAACACCAAATATGAAATGGATAGCTATATGTACATTCCAAAGATTGATCCCAGCAATTATAACTATCTACATATTCCTCTCCCGAAACCCCCCGGCGAAGAGAGGGAAGCAATGAGTTTGAACATGCTGTACACTTGATAAGAATAGACAACTTTACAGTGGCAAGAATTGCAGCTAAGAACTTCCATAGGCAGTATCGGGGACAATTGGCCAAGCTGTACGGCACTAATATGGTGATGACCACTCCAGCTTCTGATACATGTCTACAAGTGCGCTATAAAGGATGGCAGCAGCTGGGGGCCTCGACAATGAACCAAGTAGTATGTCCAATGCATTTATAGACTGGCTGCCATAAAATCGGCAATTTTCTCTTGTCCGCGTTGTCACGACACTGCCTCGAAGGGAGCATCCAACAAAAGCACCTGTCAATTATTTTATGAAAAAGTTGAGAACAATTAAAGAACTTCAGAAAGCGGAACGAGCCCCACAGACTGCTGGCAATGAAATGATAGGAAAATGAGAAATACAAATTCTAGACCTCTCCAACTTTTTACTATGAGCGTCTCAATTTAAGAAGGATCTATGACGAATCAAGCTCAGTGTTCTCTAAAATGATTGCTTATTCAAAAATATCCCTATAGAAGCTTTCTCAACTAATGTATCTCCCTTTTCCCCTTTCTTTGGCACTAAGAAATGGGCAACAAGCAAGCTTCTCAAGAAATGCTCTTTGTAGAAACTTTTTTAACCAATGATCTAATGAAAACAACTTCACATAGCTTGAAAAGGTAAAGAGTATCATCATTTTATTGAATATATAAATAGCATTTGTGCAAGAGCATTTTAAGTAATCGGAGAATAGTCTTTTACATGACTGCCTAAGGACAGATACCCATGCCATACAAGCTAGACTACATAGCTCACCTCAGCAACAGAGACAAATGAGGAAGAAAGAAAGTGAGAGAACAAGATCCTTTGCAAAATGAGCAGTTTTTTCTATGTCCCGAGACTATTATTGCATCCACTTAGGACTTAATAAAAATAGAGAAATTACTATCACATTAAAACGGTTAATATCATAGGATACTATCCACGTTTTTTTTTTTTGCATAGCAATGTATACATACCCCAAAAATCAGTCCAGAGGACAACTCCACAGTTTAAAAGGAAAAATAGCTATATAGATGAGTACCTTTACTGCAGTTGTACGTATAACAAGCAGCACAGCCACCATCCCCCACTCGTACATCAGCTTCAGCAGCCCTTCCAACGGCACCAACTGCTGCACTCAAACCAGCCCCAACTAAAAAATGAGCAGTACCACCAAATGTCTTCACAGCCTCAGTTGTTCTCAACACTATAACGAAGTCTGTCAATTCTCCTCCAGCCCGCAATCACCCTTGACTGGTTGCTATTGACTGGACTAAAGAATCTCTACATAAAAATATAACACAAAATCAAACATTTCTTGCAGGGATAATCTTTTCATTTATGTATTTGACTTTTACTATTATTGTTGTTATCATTCAGAACTGGTCTATTCACGCTCTCGATCTCAACGAACAATAAGGAAGGCCCGATCGATCCCCACCCGTCCGTCACACATCACCACCGTCCGTTCCCCTCCCGCATTGCCCCCTCCGCCCCCGCCCTCACCACTACCACCACCACCACCACACTATCGCGGAGCTCGAGCTCCGAAGTTCTCTTCCGGCAATGGCGGCGCTCTCCCTCCTCTCCCTCGTCGCCCTCCTCCTCCTCCCCGCCCTCCTCCTCCTCCTCCTCTCCCTCATTGTCCGCCCCCGCCCCGTCAGGATCCCCCTCAAGAACCGCCACGTGTTCATCACCGGCGGCTCCAGCGGCATCGGCATCGGCCTCGCCCTCGCCCACTGCGCCGCCACGGAGGGCGCCCGCGTCTCAATCCTCGCCCGGTCCCAGGCCAAGCTGGAGGAGGCCAGGGAGGCCATCCGCCTCGCCACAGGGATTGACGTCGCAACGTTCTCCGCGGACGTCCGCGACTTCGACGAGTTGCGGCAGGCCGCGGAGGAGGCCGAACCGGTGGACGTGCTGGTGGTGAACCAGGGGGTGTTCGTCGCCGAGGAGCTGGCCAAGCAGGAGCTGGAGGATGTCAGGTTCATAATAGACGTCAACCTGATCGGGAGCTTCAACATGATCAAGGCGTTCTTGCCGGCGATGAAAGCGAGGACCGACCGGAGGCCGGCCTCGATTGCCCTCATGTCCTCTCAGGCCGGTCAGGTAATTCCTGCTATAGCTCGCCGCGAGAGCATTCTCGCTTTGCATTGTCTCTATGCTTTTAATGGAAATTGGTGATGGGGTGATTGCTATAGGTGGGGATCTACGGCTACACTGCTTACTCCGCGAGCAAATTCGGGCTCCGAGGATTGGCGGAGGCGCTGCAACAAGAGATTATCGCCGACGACATCCATGTTTCGCTTGTTTTCCCACCGGATACCGATACTCCTGGATTAGTGGAAGGTATATCGTTGTGAATTCGCCTCTTGCAGATCGCCACGGTGTAGTGTTTTTAGTTGTACTGCTTTGCAACTGTGAGGATCTTTGACCATATATTGCTTGTGGAATCTGTGTAGTTAGCCAACTGTGCTGGAACAAGATAATCTGAATTTAGGGTGCGTTTGTTTCACGGGATACATTTTTGGGGAAAACATTTCCTTCAATTTCCAGCGTTTGGGTCGCTCAAGAAAATGTGTCAACGAAAAAAGTTTTCCTAATCAACAAAAAATGTTTTCCTAGCAAAGCTTAAATTCAAGAAAATGATTTCCCCTTTAAAAGGACCGAAAAATGTTTTCTGAATCTACCAAAGCTTAGATTTGATGCTTAGTTTACAAACAATTATTCTTATAAAAATATATTTTCTAAAAAATTCGAATTTGCTTCTTTTTCTTTTCTTCCTTTTTCTTTTTGCTTCTTCTTCACTCGTCACCGGCCACAAGGACGGCCAGTAAGCTCTGGTCTCACCAGATCGAGCGATCTCATGACCTTCGACAACAAGGCTTGAGCTTGCCTGAGGCCAATGAGCCTCAAGCCTTGCTAAATCGGGTGAGCTCGTGGCCTCCAGCGATGAGGCTCGAGCCTCACCAGATTGGGCGAGCTCGCAGCCTCTAGCGGCCAGTTGGCGAGCTCGCCGCCTTTGGCGACAGCTGGAGCTCATCCCTTGTAAGCTAGCCGAGAACGAACTGCTAAAGGAAGTAGAAGGGATGGCGTGAGGAAGTTGAGGAGTGAAGGACAAGAAGAAGGAAAAAAGAGAAAAAGAAAAAGAAAAAAGAAAAAATAGAAAATAAAAGTAAATAAAAACAACAATATTAAAATTTTGAAGTTTTTTAAATTGAAAATTCATTTTTTTTCCTGTGATGAAGTATGAAATTATTTTTTAATGAAATCCAAACGGCAAAAAATATTTTCAATTATACATTACCAAGCAAAAGAAAACAAACCGTATTCTTGGAAAATGCTTTCCCAGAAAGCATTTTCCTTTATCATTGAGTTTTCCGTGAAACAAACGTACCCTTTGTAAAATTTAGATATGTAAATGACAGTTGATTCACTAGGAACTTCCGTAAATGATCAAACGAGAAGCAAATCAATTGCTTTCCAAATCTTAGAGTTCTTTTATTTCTTCACAGTAGTTGCTGCTCTGCAATCCCCGGGCTTTCCGCTGGTTTCATCGATCACGATTGGATGATGAGAAGCATGTAGTTGTTTCTACCGCACAACAGTGTAGAATAATCGAGTTAGCATGCATGATTCCAGCAAACTTCGATTAAGCTGCATCTACTTGTTTCCCAGCTCGTGATCTCTTACCTGTTCTTGATAGATGCTTTCTAACTTAACTGCAGGAATGCATTTTCATCTATTGTTATATTGGGCATTTTCTAATAGACAGTGTCTCCAGCTATTAATGACAACAGCTCTGGCCCATAAATTAGTACCTAAAAGGCAAATGCGTTTGTATGGCTGGCCTTATGTCCGTATCTCCTGTGCTCTGAGTGCTGTCAAGAATTGAATGCTGAGGCCACACTAGCAAATTGTGTTTTATTTTTCTTGCCTATGCTCTTGGATTACTCCATCCTTTTTTTTCCTATGGACAATTATTTATACATCATTTCCTGACTGCAGAAAATAAGAGAAGACCTCCGCTGACAAGCATCATAGCTGCTTCTTCTGGTGCAATGAAAGCGGATGAAGTTGCAGAGAAGACATTAAATGGAATTAAATCTGGCAGTTTTATTGTACCTTGCAACTTCGAGGGCTACTTGCTAGCAATTTCGACTGGTGGTGTCTCTCCTCAAGGATCGTACGTCATGGCATTCGTGGAGGTGGTCAGTGCTGGTATTGTCCGTCTTGCCTGTTTGTTCTTTCGGTGGAAATTGGGGAAAAGTACCAAAAAAGTCCTAAACCTATTGCATTGATACCAATTCAGTCCTAAACTTTTCAATTGGACCAATTCAGTCCTAAACCTTTTGATATTGGTACCAATTCAGTCCATCCGGCCAATTTTGGCCGGCTGGCGTTGACGTGGACGTCGGCCGGTGACCGGACGCTGACGTGGCAATTTTTATGATTTTTTAATGATTTTTTCGAATTTTTTTATTAATTTTTTATTAATTTTTATTAATTTTTTTTCTTTTTCCTGTTATTTTCTGGCTTCTTCCTGGCGGTGGCCGGTGAGCCTTCGGTGAGGCTTGCCGGCCACTGGGCGAGGGCCGCGAAGCCCTCGCCTGCCGCCGGCGAGGGTCGCGGCCCTCGGCCGGCCTCTCCCAGGGCCGCCAGCGAGGAGGCTTCGCCCGGATCTGGGCGAGGCCAGCCTCGCCCGCGGCTGGCGAGGCCATGGCGGCCATCGCCAGGGCAGAAGCGAGGGCCGCGAAGCCCTCGCCAGCCGCCGGCGAGGGTCGTGACCCTCGCTCGGCCTCGCCCAGGGCCGCGGGCGAGGCGGCTTAGCCCAGATCTGGCCTCGCCCTGGCCTTGCCGCTGAGTCCCCGCGACTCCTCTGCTGTCGACCCCGGAGCTTCTCGTCCTCGTCACCGCCGCCCTCACCTCCACGAAATCCCAATTCGAGGCCCTGGTCCCCCACCTCCCGCGCCTCACGCCGCCGCTCCTCCGCCCGATCTTCGCCTCCGAAACCCTAGCCCGCAGCCCCAACACACTCCTCTCCTTCTTCCGATGGTGCCAGTCCCACAACCCGTCCCTCGCTCGCTCCCCGTCCCTCCTCCTCTCCCTCCTCCCGCGGCAAGGCCAGGGCGAGGCTGGCCCCGCCCAGATCCGGGCGAAGCCGCCTCGCCGGCGGCCCTGGGAGAGGTCGGCCGAGGGCCGCGACCCTCGCCGGCGGCAGGCGAGGGCTTCGCGGCCCTCGCCGGCCACCATCAGGAAGAAGGCAGAAAATAACGGGAAAAAGAAAAAATTAATAAAAAATTAATAAAAAAATAATAAAAATTTTGAAAAAATCATAAAATAATAATAATAACTGCCACGTCAGCATCCGGTCACCGGCCGACGTCCACGTCAGCGCCGGCCGGCCAAAATTGGCCGGATGGACTGAATTGGTACCAATATCAAAAGGTTTAGGACTGAATTGGTCCAATTGAAAAGTTTAGGACTGAATTGGTACCAATGCAATAGGTTTATGACTTTTTTGGTACTTTTCCCGTGGAAATTGTATAGCAGTATAGAAAACTGGCACGCGCAAAGTAAGCAGTGATCTGTAAGTTTTCTACAGTAGTCCTCCTCAATGCTGGGTTGTTTTGCCATCTGTTGCTGCTGGCATTGCTTTGAGTTTTGTTATATAACACGATGACTTCATATGCCATGCTTTTATTTGATCTCTGTATTGCCTTAGATTGTCAAAGTTGTTTTCCGAAGTTCTTGACTGCCATTTGCTTTAGTCATGAAGCAAACCGGCCAGAAAATTTGTCTCAATCTCATCCCCTCTGGTCCTCCAGTATTAATTTCTCTTGAACGTTACATGTCTTACTTTAGAGTTGAGACTTCTTGGTGTGCTTGAAAAGTCTAAATCCTTGGAACGCTCTCAGACTAGAATTACTCATATTTCTCTCGGAAATTAACTTGTCAATTTTTAATGCTGCTCTCATGGAGATCTTGCCGGAGAAAGGAGTGATGCTTTTATAGATCTGTATCTCTGAAAATGTTAGAAAAAATCATGTTCGACTGTTAATCGTTAAAATTTCAACTTGTAACGTTTGGCATATGCAAAGTGGGAAGTGAACAATGCGCAGACATGTTCTTCGCCTGCGAAAATGGAGGCAAGACTAAGTATCATTTGAATGACTGGTTGTTAACCTAAGAGCATCCTTGAACTTCCAGTTTACCGGTTGGATGTCTTTGGGACTACAGCAAAGTGCAAACGACGAAAACCGTCGAATGCGCCATCGCCTCATTTGCCATTTTCTTGAGCATAAGCCGGTAAGTCTGGCGTTGGGGAATCCGAGCTTAGCGTTGAAGGTATTGGGCCCGGCCACAAGGGTCCTCGGCCCGGTGTTGGTACCCAAGTCCAAATGTCCCATCCGAGGTCCAAGCATTCGAGTCTAGTCTTACTTTGAAAAATAGTTTCTGAGTTTCGGAAGAGTCATTTCCCCAAATATAAGTATAGATTTTCAGTAAGAGACTTTCCATCAATTTGCTTTTTTAAGCAATTTAAAAGCTGAAAAATGAGATAAACATTTTTTAACACAATTTTCCCACAAAATAAAGGGTCCTAGAATCATTTTTCAATGTTGCATACTAGCATTCGTCATTCTGAGACAAGATTAGTAAACTGATAATAAAATTACTGAGAAATGCAGAAAAACATATAATGAGAAATCTTTAAAACCATAACTAAAGGAATGCTAACTAATCCCTTATTGACTTCCCCATATAGTTTAGTTATCTTACAAATGATCAGCTCTAAAAACAGTACTATAGGCGCATTGATGAAAGGCTCGATTTATTCAATTGAAAGAATAAATAAAAATCCAAAATGTCACAACCTCGCCCAGCCCAGGCGAGGCCGAGCCTTGTGTGGCCACGGCAAGGCTCTGCCTCCCTAGCCGGTGCGAGGCTAAGCCTCGCTAGGCCAGGGCGAGACCGACCTCGCGTTGCTTGGGCTAGGTTGAGCCTTGCGTGGCCACAGCAAGGCTCGGCCTCCCTAGCCAGTGCAAGGCCGGGCTTTGCTAGGCTAGGGCGAGGCCGACCTCGCGTCACCTGGGCTAGGCCAAGCCTCGCCAGTGGCCTAGCAAGGCTTGCCTGGCCAACGGCAATCTCGGCAGGCCATCGGCGAGCTCGTCAAAGCCTCGTCAGACCAAGGCGAGGCCCAATGAGGCTCGACCTCACCAAATCTGGGCGAGGCCAAGCCTTGCCGATGGCTTGACAAGGCTCGCCGAGGCTAGGCTAGTCTTCGATGAGCTCATTGGGCCTTGCCTAGCATGGTGAGGGTCAGGTGAGATTGTTGGACGTCACCCAGTCAATCGCCAGACATCGCCATGGTCGGCGACCAGCCAAAAAGGAAAATAAAAAAGAAAATAAAATATAATAAAATATTTTAAAAATTATATAAATTTACTAAACGCGTTTCTATTTTTAGAATAATTTTTTTTGCAACTACTAAACATATTTTTATATTCAGAAATTGTTCCTAAAAAAAAAACTATTTCTATTCGCAAATTGTTGTTTGAAATTTTTTTTTGTCAACGTTCTTTGGAATTGAAATGTTATCAAATGCGCCCGAAATTGTCCAAGTCCTATGCCTCGATTCCCCCTCCCAAATTGATCCCCGCACGCGAGATTTCTGATCCCTGCGCGCGAGCTCACTGCGCCAATCAGAATCGGTTAGACTCCTCAGTCAACGCTCTCGATCTCATCGAACGGTTAGAAAAGGCTGATCGATCCCCCACCCCTCCGTTTCACATCACCACCGTCCGTTCCCCTCCCGCATTTCCCCCCTCGCCCCCACCACCACCACCACTATCACCCGAACTCGAGCTCCGAAGTTCTCCTCCGGCGATGGCGGCGCTCTCCCTCCTCTCCCTCGTCGCCCTCCTCCTCCTCCCCGCCCTCCTCCTCCTCCTCCTCTCCCTCATCGTCCGCCCCCGCCCCGTCAGGATCCCCCTCAAGAACCGCCACGTGTTCATCACCGGCGGCTCCAGCGGCATCGGCCTCGCCCTCGCCCACCGCGCCGCCGCGGAGGGCGCCCGCGTCTCGATCCTCGCCCGGTCCCAGGCCAAGCTGGAGGAGGCAAAGCAGGCCATCCGCCTCGCCACGGGGATCGACGTCGCGACCTTCTCCGCCGACGTCCGCGACTTCGACGCCGTGCGGCGGGCCGCGGAGGAGGCCGGGCCGGTCGACGTGCTGGTGGTGAACCAGGGGGTGTTCGTCCCCGGGGAGCTGGCCAAGCAGGAGCTGGAGGAGGTCAGGTTCATGATAGACGTCAACCTGATCGGGAGCTTCAACATGATCAAGGCGTTCTTGCCGGCGATGAAAGCAAGGACCGACCGGAGGCCGGCCTCGATTGCCCTCATGTCCTCTCAGGCCGGTCAGGTAATTCCTGCTATAGCTCGCCGTGAGAGCATTCTAGCTTTGCTTCATTTCCATGCTTTGAATTGAATTGGTTATTGGGCGATTGCTGGTAGGTGGGGATCTACGGCTACACTGCTTACTCCGCGAGCAAATTCGGGCTCCGAGGATTGGCGGAGGCACTGCAACAAGAGATTATCGCCGACGACATCCATGTTTCACTTGTTTTCCCACCAGATACTGATACTCCTGGACTAGTGGAAGGTATATCGTTGTGAATTCCCCTCTTGCAGATTGCCCTGGTGTAGTGCTTTAAGTTGTACTGCTTTGCAATTGCTGAGGATCAAATGCTTTGACCATATATTGCTTGTGGAATCTGTGTAGTTAGCTGACTTTATTGGAACAAGATAATCTGAATTTGGTAGAATTTAGATATGTAAATGACTGTTGATTCGCTACAAACTTCCATAAATGATCGAAGGAGAAACAAATCAATTGCTTTCCAAATAGTTCTTTTATTTCTTTCACAGTAGTTGCTGCTCTGCAATCCCCGGGCTTTCCGCTGGTTTCATCGATCATGATTGGATGATGAGAAGCATGTAGTTGTTTCTACCGCACAAGAGTGTAGAATGATCGAGTTAGCATGCATGATTCCAGCTAACTTTGATTAAGCTGCATCTACTTGTTTCCTAGCTCATGATCTCTTACCTGCTCTTGATAGATGCTTTCTAACTTAACTGCAGGAATGCATTTTCATCTATTGTTATATTGGGCATTTTATAATAGACATTGTCTCTAGCTATTAATGGCAACAGCTCTGGCCCATAAATTAGTACCTAAAAGGCATATGCATTTGTATGACTGGCCTTATGTCCGTATCTCCTGTGCTCTGAGTGCTGTCAAGAATTGAATGCTGAGGCCACGCTAGCAAATTGTGTTTTATTTTTCTTGCCTATGCTCTTGGATTAGTTTTGTTTCCTATGGACAATTATTTATACATCATTTCCTGACTGCAGAAAATAAGAAAAGACCTCCGCTGACAAGCATCATAGCTGCTTCTTCTGGTGCAATGAAAGCGGATGAAGTTGCAGAGAAGACATTAAATGGAATTAAATCTGGCAGTTTTATTGTACCTTGCAACTTCGAGGGCTACTTGCTAGCAGTTGCGACCGCTGGTTTGTCTCCTCAAAGATCGTACGTCATGGCATTCGTGGAGGTGGTCAGTGCTGGTATTGTCCGTCTTGCCGGTTTGTTCTTTCAGTGGAACTGGTATAGCAGTATAGAAAAGTGGCATGCGCAAAGTAAGCAGTGACCTGTAAGTTTTCTGCAGCAGTCCTCCTCAATGCTGGGTTGTTTTGCCATCTGTTGCTTCTGTCATTGCTTTGAGTTTTGTTATATAACACGATGACTTCATATGTGATGCTTTTATATGATCTCTGTATTGCCTTAGATTGTCAAAGTTGTTTTCTGAAGTTTTTGACTGCCATTTGCTTTAGTCATGAAGCAGACCAGCCAGAAAATTTGTCTCAATCTCATCCACTCTGGTCCTCTAGTTCTCTTGAACGTTAGATGTCTTACATTAGAGTTGAGACTTCTTGGGGTGCTTGAAATGTCTAAATCCTTGGAACCCTATCATGTGCTCTCAGACTAGAATTACTCATATTTATCTCGGAAATTAGCTTGTCAATTTTTAATGCTGCTCTGATGGAGATCTTACCGGAGAAAGGAGTGATGCTTTTATAGATCTGTATCTGTGAAAATGTTAGGAAAAATCATGTTCGACTGTTAATCGTTAAAATTTCAACTTGTAACGTTTGGCATATGCAAAGTGGGAAGTGAACAATGTGCAGACATGTTCTTCACCCGTGAAAATGGAGGCAAGACTAAGTATCATTTGAATGACTGGTTGTTAACCTAAGAGCATCCTTGAACTTCCAGTTTACCGGTTGGATGTCTTTGGGACTACAGCAAACGATGAAAACCGTCGAGTACGCCATCACCTCATTTGCCATTTTCTTGAGCATAAGCTGGTATGTCTGGTGTTGGAGGATCCGAGCTTAGCGTTGAAGGTATTGGGCCGGGCCACAAGGGTCCAAGCGTTAGAGTCTAGTCGTACTTTGAAAAATAGTTTCCGAGTTTCGGAAGAGTCATTTCCCCGAATATAAGTATAGATTTTCCGTAAGAGACTTTCCATCAATTTACTTTTTTAAGCAATTTAATAGCTGGAAAATGAGATAAATATTTTTCGAACACAAATTTCCCACAAAATAAAGGGACCTAGAATCATCTTCCAATGTTGCATACTTGCCTTCGTCATCCTGAGACAGGATCAGCAAACTGATAATGAAATTACTGAGGGATACAGAAAAACATATAATGAGAAATCTTTAAAA
Organism: Eucalyptus grandis x Eucalyptus urophylla; assembly: GCA_028830015.1. Taxonomy (NCBI): domain Eukaryota; kingdom Viridiplantae; phylum Streptophyta; class Magnoliopsida; order Myrtales; family Myrtaceae; genus Eucalyptus; species Eucalyptus grandis x Eucalyptus urophylla. The sequence continues at coordinate 12,838,069 of CM054188.1, read as the reverse complement.
CCATAACTAAAGGGATGCTAGCTAGCCTAAATAGTAAAGATACATTCCTAGAAAATCAAGGTTGTATAAATATACATAAATGGACCTTTTATTTTATAATCATAACTAAAGGGAATCTAACTAGCTTAAGCAGTAAATAGACACTAACTGAAAATCAATGGAAAGGTGAACTGAAACGTAGAGATACATCACCAAGCTCGAGCTTGATTCAACTTTTATACTTGGTGCTCGAAATTAGATTTGAATGGGTCTAATATGTAATCCCCTACTTGAGATCCTTTAGATAAGAATCTATATACTTGACTCAACTTCGACTCGGTTACAATCAGTTTGTGAAGCAACTCGAGCTTGAGCTCAATTTAAAAAATAGCCAGGAAATATGGATGTATAATGTAACTTTGAAGACCTTTTGTTGTCTATTTTTTGAAGTTATTAATATCTCTGCAAAAAAATAAATAGAAATTGGATTAACCTCGTCAGTTTGTTGAGGTGACTATTGGCAACCTCAAGCTCAACTCGACAAATAATTAAGAAATTAGAGCTTAAACTTGATTCAAAACTAGCTGAGTCGATTTGAAGTAATCATCAAGTTAAGCTTAATTATTCATCCCTAGCTCCACCCAAAGTCTAGTCTTGCAAGAAAGTGAATTTCGACTATTAATTTACTTGTGAATTCTCTTATTTCTTGTTATATTTTAGGGTGCATTTGTTTCACAGAAAAATTAAAATTTAGAAAACATTTTTTAAAAAATAATCGCTTATATTGCTTACAAAAATGGATAAATGAAAAAAAGATTTCATCATTCACGAAAAAAATTGTACTAACAGTTCCACCAACAAGGATAGTACCAACATTTCCACAAAAAAAAAAAAAATGATCGCTTATATCCTATATATTGCACTATATCTATCCCGAAATTAATATATGATAGTCTACTTACATCAACAAGGATAGTACCAATATTCCCACCAATATATTCCCACAATCACTGCCAATAAAAATTTCTCAATCATCACAAACAGTGATGAATGCAATGGTATCCATGTCAACATTGCACTCAAGATAAGAAAATATAATTAGTTTTTGGGATCACAATATAGAAAGGACAGTAACCTCATATGAGGTCTTTACAATCGCACCAAATTGAATAAACAATGACTAAGTGGTTGTCATTTAGTGGACAAGAAACACAATGCATTTCACCAAACAAAATAAATCACCCACCTTAGATTTGTTGTGAGATTCCTTCTTTAGCATTGACATCGCCACAATTGCACCACGAACCGAATCCTTTCCAACAAATTGAGCAAGTGAGAGAGGATGATGAACCTTGAGTGAGTGATTGAATGAGAGCGAGAGAAAGGGCACATGAGCAAGCAAGTGATTGTGACTGAGCAACGTCAATTGATGACTTTGAACAGTTAACGATAGCAAGAGGGAGAGAGGACAAAACACTAGCATTGAATGAAGCTCATGACTATCTATTTTGCAAGAATGCGTGAAGCTTTGTGTGACATCGTTTAGGCAAGCCACCTCAAAAGTCCACGTTGGACTTTCCGATTTGACACTTAAGTAAACCAGCGAAAACTTATGCCACTAAGGTAAGTGTCATATGAGAATTTTTGCACTTTTAGTGTCATTATTCCCATTGTCTCGAACAAACTTAAATAATATTTTTTGAAAGTGTTTCACCAAAATTTCCATCCATGATGAAATATCTTTTACTGAAAGTCATTCTTCAATTTTTTATGAGAGAAGAAAGATTATGCAATGACTCTAAATAGAAAATATTTCACATACACAAGGAGACCAATGATTTCACTTCAAATGGAGCTAAAAGCATAAAACTTTTTGTTGTAATATAATCGACAACTAAGTCAAAGGATATAAAAATACATCACTGGAATTTAATCGATAGCGAGGATTTGAAAACTACAACCATGACTACAATACAATAATTGAAAGATAATTGCAAGATAACAAGATTTGTTTGTTGGTGAAAAGGGGTTTATAAAGAGTATGATGTGATTATTTAAAACTTACAATTAACAGTTACCTATGGTGGTTACAAATATAGGTTACAAAAGATTACTAAAAGAGAAATAACTTCCTAGTGGTTATGAAAAGTTACAATGATAATAAAATAGTGACTAAATAATCAAACGGTAGTTATCCTCTTGTCAATTGTTTGTTGTTGATTTAGTGACTTCATTGATCAACTTCAAAGTTTTTGTCGATAATTTCACTAACGAACTGGGATTTATTTGTGAATTCTTTCTCTAAGAGTGAAGTGGGGCATTTATTTCTAGCCCCCTTGAATCAAGCAACAAATTGATTGACTAACTCATTATCATATTGATAGATTCAAGTCAAATCAATAAACAATATCTTAGATATCATTCTATAAAATTGAGAATGTTATTATCCTTCCATCTTAGCCCAAGTATGAACTGAATTAGGAGATAAATTTATATATTGAGTAAAGGCAGTTTTTGATGAAGGCAAAGGGAACACCTAAGTCTCAAGAATTCATTTGTTCCTACCTCTCCACATTAGGCAATAAGTTGACCAACATGCAACAATCATCATCTTTAGCTAGTGAAAACAACAAAGTCAGGAGTTTTGAATTCTCTTGGGTAAGGTCTAGTGTCAACCCAATTATGATGTGGCTTCCCATATATTGGCTTGGTCATTTCTTTATCGGCACCTAATTCTTGTAATATGAGCCTAGCCACTTAATTAGGATTTGTAAGTGGATATACTTGTCTTCCTGCCCCCTTGGGTTTAGCATAGACAGATCAATAGACTTGACATTCCTATCCTTTAGGTTCAAAGTAGATGAGATTTTGAGGACTTTGTAAAATCCTCTTATGTTGGGATTACTTGGCCTAAATTATTTTCACTATTCAATTGATAAGAGTTTGAGGAACATATTTGAAAACTGTCATATTGGGTAATATTAGTATGGATTGATTCGATGTCTCGAGTTTGATCGCATCAAATATTTGTCTTGCTACATAATTTGCCATCTTATTCTATTGTTTCGTGAATAGCCTTCAAAATGGGTTTTGGTACTAACACCCTCACCTACTCCTTATAAAGTGCAAAGGGATTTTGAGATTGCCCCCTTGGTTTGGCTATGCTGCTATAAAGGATGAGGTCTCAGATCGGATAGCTGCATCACCGAGGTTGTTACAATAGCATCGATCAAGTTTTGAATGATTCCTTGTTCATGGCATTGTATTTTCTCAAATTCACTGCACTTGTCTTACTGGGCGTGCCAAAAAGATGTTTTGTGAGAAAATACAGGTTTTGGGTTAACTCCAAATAGGAAAAATCACAAATACACAAGGAAATCGATATTTTCACTTCAAACGAAACCGAAAATACATAAATTTTACTTAAATTTAATCGATGGTGAGAACCTGGAAACTACAACTATGGCTACAATATAGAAATTCAAAGATAATTGAATAATAACAAGATTTGTTTGTTTTTGTGTGTGTGTTGGGGGGGGGGGGGTTCTAGAGAATACAATGTGATTATTTAAAACCTACAATCAACGATTATCAACGAAGATTACAAATGGAGGTTACAAACATAGGTTACAAACAGTTATTAAAAAGGAATAACTTCCTAGTGGTTACGAGAAGTTACAAAAATCCAAAAAATGGAGGCAAAATGACCAAGCGGCGATTATGCTCTTGTTAATTGCTTACTGTCAATGTCGATGATTTCTTTGATTAACTTCAAGGTTCTCATCGATATCTTCATGTCGTATGTCATCAATATCTTCAATGATGAAATTTTGATTCTCTTTTAAGTTACCAATGATTCTATTCATAAATAATCAAATTATGCTCTCATTAACTAAGTCTTTCACATGTTGATGATAACAAAAAGTTTGTCATTTTTTTAGTGTAAACAGAAAGAAGTGTATGTGAGAACTCATTGTTTTGAGTATGTTGATTTCCTTACTACTGTAGTGGGCAAGTGTTGAAGGAAAATCAACACGGTTGCTTGGTGCTTGCAATTGCTTTTGTGAGTATCTGGATTCTTGATATGCTTGTGAATCTACGTCATCATGCATGCTTGCAATAGGTGAATTAGTTATCAATTACAAGCACTTAAAATTATGTAGAAGATATGTTATGTTTCTCAAGTGATTGAACTTTTTTATGAAAATGTAAATGACTAAGAAATAAGTAATTGGTAGTTTCTGAATTATAGTGACTCGGAATGATATGTGATATTATTTGTTAATTTTTTTTTGTGGCTAAAATGATATTATTTATCAATTGTTAGTATGATGTTGTGCTCTATGGTCGAGTGGCAAGTAATCTCTTACTTTAGACCTAAAGCTTTCATCTACTAGATTATTCTCACGTCAAATTACTTTCATTGGTCTAGTTCGAATCTCGAGGGCATTTGAATTAATGCTTCCAAAAATCTCTTTGCAAGATTAAATCAGACCACATAGCAAATGTAAAGACATATTTCTATATAAAAGACTTCAGGGCATATGAGTTGAGTTTAAATTATACGTACAATTAAGGATAAATTAGTCATTCATCGAAAAAGTGAAATTAAATTATTTATTCGCTTAAAATTTGTATAGAAAATTTTACGTCGTGACGCTAATTGGCTTATATTTGAGGAGGAAGTGCTCTTATTTTCAATACCCCACGCCTCGATGTCCCCTCCAGTGTTGATCCTCTCCCAGGAACTTATTGCATACAAATTCTGAATTGGCCGGCTCCTCAGTCAACGCTCTCAATGGCGGCACTCTCTCTCCTCTCGCTCCTCCTCCTCCTCCTCCTCCCTCTCTCCCTCCTCCTCCTCCTCTTCCTCATTGTCCGCCCCCGCCCCGTTAAGATCCCCATCAAGAACCGCCACGTCTTCATCACCGGCGGCTCCAGCGGCATCGGCCTCGCGATCGCCCACCGTGCCGCCTCGGAGGGCGCCCGCATCTCGATCCTCGCCCGGTCCCAGGCCAAGCTGGAGAAGGCCAAGCAGGAAATCCGGCTCGCCACAGGCACCGATGTCGCGACCTTCTCCGCTGATGTCCGTGACTTTGACGCCGTGAGGCGCGCCACAGAGGAGGTTGGGCCAGTCGACGTGCTAGTGGTGAACCAGGGGGTGTTCCTCCCCGAGGAACTGGCCAAGCAGGATCTGGACGAGGTCAGGTTCATGATAGACGTCAATCTGATGGGCAGCTTCAACATGATCAAGGCAGTTTTGCCGGCGATGAAAGCAAGGACCGATCGTAGGCCGGCTTCAATTGTCCTCATGTCCTCTCAGGCCGGCCAGGTAATTACTGTTTCAATTCATGGTGAGAGAACCTAGCCTCCAGCTGTTTCGAAAAAAATATAATATTTTAGGAAAATGTTTTCCACAAAATAATTTTTAGGAAAATGTAATTATTTTTTAGTATTCGACTGAAACTTAAAAACAAAGTGGAAAATATTTTTAGTTGTTCGGTAAAGAAATCTTTTTCACCATGCCCTCTTTTTCAATAAATTTTTTATTGTTTATATTTTGAAATTGATTTTTTAATTATTTTAATTTTTCAAAAAAAAAGATTTTTAAATATTTTTTTTTTTTTTATTTTCTTTCTTTTTGTCTTACTCTTTTATGGCCAACTCTTTTATGGCCAGTCGCCAGTCAAAGACAAGCTTGAGCTCGCAAGAGATCGGTGAGCATAAGGGCGAGCCTTAAGCTCGCCGAACTCGGGCCTCGCTAGATCAGTGAGCCAGAGGCTCGCACTCGCCATCGTTTGCCGATTTGGCGAGCGGCGAGCTTGAGAGCTCGCTAGAGGTCAGCAACCTCAAACTCATCGCTTGCTAGAGATCGGTAGAGATAGGCAAGTGTGAGGGAAAGCCTCTGGCGAGGCCCAAGGCACTCACCTATGGGCTGATCATTGACCATAGCCACGGCTGGCAACCTGCCGAAGCAAGTGTAAAAAAAATAAAAACAAAAAAAATTAAAAATTAAAAATTCGAACTTTTAAAAATGAAAAAAAAAAAAAAAAAGGTTATTAGGGTACGGGATGAGAGAGAATGAGTCATGAAAATATTTTCCCCAACTTTTTTTTTTCTTGTTGATGTTTTCCCCAACTTGAAAAGTGAAAAACATTTTCCCCTACTTGAGGAGACTTTTTTTTCTTGGTGGAAAATATTTTCCACGACTAGTTCATTCTCCGTTATCTGTAAAACGAATATCGAAAAATCTGAAAACTGGTTTCCTGTAAATTGTTTTCCACGAAATGAATAGAGCATTAGTTTTGCATTGTCTGTATGCTTTGAATTGGAATTGATGATTCGTGATTGCTGTAGGTGGGGATCTACGGTTACACTGCTTACTGCGCAAGCAAATTCGGGCTCCGAGGATTAGCGGAAGCACTGCAACAAGAGATAATTGCTGATGATATCCATGTTTCGCTTGTTCTCCCACCGGATACCGATACTCCTGGATTAGTGGAAGGTATATCAAAACCTGTCTTATTTTAGATATGGTGATGGGTTAGTTCTATTTAATAAATAAGTTATAAATGAGTTTAAACATAACATGGGTATAAAAAAAATGTCATAATGGATTTAGAACTTGACCCAATCCACATCTATTAATTTCTCTTAATTCTTTCTCACCCTCATTTGATCTCGCACTCACTTACTCCACACTATGAGTTTTCATAAATTTGGATAAATAAGAAAATGTTTAGCAACATTGGTTGATTCGGATATAGGTCACTAGATTGAGTTGGATCATTATCGATCCAACCCGACCACCAGTTTGTCGAGTCTAAGTATATCATTATAAATTCGCCTCTTGTAGATTGTCCGTGTGCAATGCTTTTAGTTGTATCGCTTTCCAGTTGTAAGAATTAGATGCTCTACCATATATTGCTTGTGAAACCTATGTAGTTAGGTGACTATAACGGAACAAGATAATCTAAATGTGGTAGAATTTTGATATGTAAGGCTCCTTTCGTGTTCCACCGAGAAAGTTTCTAGACAAAATATCTTTAATCGAAGATTGGCTCTTCGGTTTTTTTGTGTATTGACTTCTGTATCGCTTTATCCACAAAGTGGGTAACATCGTGTCTCCAAATGGTAGTTTATGTCGAGCCGTCATTAACTATGACTATTGCTATATCTAAACTCCCGTGGCTCGAAATGTCCATTACAAGCCCGGTGGGCCTTATTGACTATCGACAGCCCACGGAGTCAACTTTTGGTGTTAATAGTTCATTTTGCGAAAAATAATTTTCAAGAAAATATTTTTTGGATTTTCTATTGTTAAATTCACGGAAAATGACAGGGAAAACACTTTCAATTAATAGAAAAAAGTCTTCTAAAAGAGGAAAAAATATTTTCTACTTTTCAAGTAGCGGAAAAAGCTGAAAACATTTTCTATTTTTTCTTTCACCTCACTTTCTATCACAAAACACTTTTTCCTTTTATTTTTAAATTTCTTTTTAAAATTGAGGTTTTAATTATTCTTTATTTTTCCTTTTCCTTTTTCTTTTTTTTTATTTCTTTTCATTTTCTTCTTCCTCAATCAGCAACTAGCCATGCGAGGTTGAGCCTCATCGGCTATGGCAAGGTGGGTGAGGCTTGAGCCTCGCTAACCTCAGGGGAGACTCAAACCCTGGTCAGCTTGTTGAATCTAGCAAGGCCTAAGCTCACTTGAGCCCGGTCGAGTGAGCTGGGAGAGTCTCGCCACCGACTAAGAAAGAAAAGAAAAATAAATAAATAAATCATATTTTTAAAAAAATTATTGAAAGGAATGCATGGAGGAAAAGATTTTCCTCATCAAATGACGGAAAATATTTTCTAATTCATTTTCAGATTTTAGCGAAATACTGGAAATATTGTCATTTTCCTGAAAAACATTTTCTAAAAGCGCTATATTTTTCACAAAATGAATAGAGCTTGAATGACAATTCCTTCTCTAAGAACTTCCGTAAATGATCGAAGGAGAAGTGGATCTTCTTTTTTACAAACCATAGAGTTCTTTTGTTAGTTCAGTGGTAATTGCTCCACGGCAATCCCAGGGTTTTTCGCTGGTAGTTTCTGAAGAATATAGTTGTTTCCGCGGCACAAAAGTGTAGAATAATCAAGCTAGCATGCATGATTCCCGCTAGTTCAGGTTAAGCTGCATCTACTTTGTCCCTAGCTTATGATCTCTTTCCCGCTCTTTATAAATGCTTTCTAAATTAGTAGCAGGACATGCCAGCAAATTGTTCTTGTTCTTGCCTATGCTTTTTGAATTAGTCCATCCTTTTTTTGTCCTTTTTAACGGATACATCACTTCCTGACTGCAGAAAAAAAGAGAAGACCTCCGATATCAAGCATCATAGCTGCTACTTCCGCTGCAATGAAAGCGGATGAAGTTGCTGAGAAGACAGTAAACGGGATTAAATCTGGCAGTTTCATTGTGCCTTGCAACGTTGTGGGCTACTTGCTAGCAATTGCGGGTGCTGGTTTGTCTCCTCAGAGATCGTACGTCACGGCATTCGTGGAGGTAGTTGGTGCTGGAATTTCCCGTCTCGCCGGTCTCTTCTTGCTGTGGAACTGGTATAGCAGTATAGAAAAGTGGTATGCGCAAAAAAGCAGTGACCAGTGAGTGTTCTGCAGTGGACCTCCTCGATGCCGGGTTGCTTTGTCATCTGTTGCTGCTACCGTTGGTTTTAGCTATATGACACGATGACTTCTGTCTGTATAGCATGAGATACCCTTGTTATTGTGGAATATGATGAAGTATTGTAAAAAGATGATGATTTCAGAGGCTCGACCTTTTCAAATCGTATTTCTTGTATTGCTAGCTCAAGAGAAAGCTATACCATTCATGTAGCATGATTTTTATATCATATGCTTGTTCATCCCAATGTAAGGGCGGGGTTATTTGCACCTCCATTTTCACAAAACCACTCCATTTTCTTTCAATAAACTTACCAAAATACCCTCCCTCCCTCCCTCCCTCCCTCTCTCTCTCTCTCTCTCTCTCTCTTCAAATCTCTCTTCAAATTATTATTTCTTTTTTATCGACCTAACCCACAAAACGACCTTTATTTTTGTTGGCTCTTTTATCTTATTATTTTCACAATATATACATCGAATTACACTCAACAAGATAATGTCTCATCATGTATATTTTTATCATTCTGCTTAGAAAAGGTCATTCATTCTAGAGAATACAATGTGATCATTTAAAACCTACAATCAACAATTATCAGTGGAGATTACAAATGGAGGTTACAAACATAGGTCACAAACAGTTATTGAAAAGGAATAACTTCCTAGTGGTTACGAGAAGTTACAACTATCCCAAAAATGAAGGCAAAATGACCAACCAGAGATTATGCTCTTGTCGATTGCTTATTGTCGATGTCGATGATTCTTTGATTAACTTCAAGGTTCTCGTCGATATCTTCACATTGTATGTCATCAATATCTTCAATGATGAAGTTTCGATTCTCTTTAATTTACCAATGATTCTGTTCATAAATAATCAAATTCTGCTCACATTAACAAAGTCTTTCACATGTTGATGATAACAAAAAGTTTGTCCTTTTTTTAGTGTAAATAGAAACAAGTGCATGTGAGAACTCATTGTTTTGAGTATGTTGATTTCCTTACTACTGTAGTGGGCAAGTGTTGATGGAAAACCGACACGGTTGCTTGGTGCTTGCAATTGCTTTTGTGAGTATGTGGATTCTTGATATGCGTGTGAATCTACGTTATAGTGCATGCTTACAATGAGTGAATTAATTATCAATTACAAGCACTTAAATTATGTAGAATATATGTTGTGTACCTCAAGTGATTGAACTTTTTTATGAAAATGTAAATAACTAAGAAATAAGTGATTGGTAGTTTATGAATTATTGTGACTCGGAATGATACGTGATATTATTTGTTAATTTTTTTTTTGCTAAAATGATATTATTTATTAATTGTTAGTATGATGTTGTGCTCTTTGGTCAAGTGGCAAGTGGATCTCTCACGTCAAATAACTTTGATTGGTCAAGTTCAGACCTTGAGGGCATTTAGATTAGTGCTTCCAAAAATTTCTTTGAAAGATTAAATCAGAGTGCATAGCAAATGTATAGACATATTTCTATATAAAAGATATCGCTGCATATGAGTTGAGGTTAAATTATATGTACAATTAAGGATAAATTAGGCATTCATCGTAAAATGAAATTAAATTATTTATTCGCTTGAAATTTGTATAGAAAATTTCAGGTCGTGACGCTAATTAACTTATATTTGACGAGGAAGGAAGTGCTCTTATTTTTAATACCCCAGGCCTCGATATCCCCTCCAGTATTGATCCTCTCCCAGGAACTCATTGCATACAAATTCTGAATTGGCCGGCTCCTCAGTCAACGCTCTCAATGGCGGCACTCTCTCTCCTCTCTCTCTCTCCTCCTCCTCCTCCTCCCTCTCTCCCTCCTCCTCCTCCTCCTCCTCTCCCTCATTGTCCGCCCCCGCCCCGTTAAGATCCCCATCAAGAACCGCCACGTCTTCATCACCGGCGGCTCCAGCGGCATCGGCCTCGCAATCGCCCACCGTGCCGCCTCTGAGGGCGCCCACGTCTCCATCCTCGCCCGGTCCCAGGCCAAGCTGGAGAAGGCCAAGCAGGAAATCCGGCTCACCACAGGCACCGATGTCGCGACCTTCTCCGCTGATGTCCGTGACTTTGACGCCGTGAGGCGCGCCACACAGGAGGCCGGGCCAGTCGACGTGCTGGTGGTGAACCAGGGGGTGTTCCTCCCCGAGGAACTGGTCAAGCAGGATCTGGACGAGGTCAGGTTCATGATAGACGTCAATCTGATGGGCAGCTTCAACATGATCAAGGCAGTTTTGCCGGCGATGAAAGCAAGGACCGATCGTAGGCCGGCTTCAATTGTCCTCGTGTCCTCTCAGGCCGGCCAGGTAATTACTGTTTCAATTCATGGTGAGAGAATGTAGCCTCCAGTTGTCTCGAAAAAAATATAATATTTTAGGAAAATGTTTTCCACAAAATAATTTTTAGAAAAATGTAACTATTTTTTAGTATTCGATTGAAACTTAAAAATAAAGTGGAAAATATGTTTAGTTGTTTGGTAAAGAAATATTTTTCACCATGCACTCTTTTTCAATAAATTTTTTATTGTTTATATTTTGAAATCGATTTTTTAATTATTTTAATTTTTCAAAAAAAAAGAATTTTTAAATGTTTTTTTTTCTTTTCTTTCTTTTTGTCTTATTCTTTTATTGCCAATCGCCAGCCAAAGACAAGCTTGAGCTTGCAAGAGATCGGTGAGCATGAGGGCGAGCCTTAAGCTCGCCGAACTCAGGCCTTGCTAGATCAGCGAGCCAGAGGCTCGCACTCACCATCGTTTGTCAATTTGGCAAGCGTCAAGCTTGAGAGCTCGCCAGAGGTCAGCAAACCTCGAGCTCATCTCTTGCTAGAGATCAGTAGATATAGGCAAGTGTGAGGGCAAGCCTTTGGCAAGGCCCAAGGCGCTCTCCTATGGGCCGATCATTGACCATAGCCACAGCTGGCAACCTGCCGAAGGAAGTGGAAAAAAAATAAAAGAAAAAAAATTACAAATTCGAACTTTTAAAAATGAAAAAAAATAAAAAAGAGGGGTTATTAAGGTATGGGATGAGAGAGAATGAGTCATGAAAATATTTTCCTCAACTTTTTTTTTTCTTGTTGATGTTTTCCCCAACTTGAAAAGTGAAAAATATTTTCCCCTACTTGAGGAGACTTTTTTTTCTTGGTGGAAAATATTTTCACAACTAGTTCATTCTCTGTTCTTTGTGAAACGAATATCGAAAAATCTGAAAAATAGTTTCCTGTAAATTGTTTTTCACGAAATGAATAGAGCATTAGTTTTGCATTGTCTCTATGCTTTTTGAATTGGAATTGGTGACTGGTGATTGCTGTAGGTGGGGATCTACGGTTTCACTGCTTACTGCGCAAGCAAATTCGAGCTCCGAGGATTAGCGGAAGCACTGCAACAAGAGATAATTGCTGATGGCATCCATGTTTCACTTGTTCTCCCACCAGATACCGATACTCCTGGATTAGCGGAAGGTATATCCAAACCTGTTTTATTTTAGATATGGTGATGGGTTAGTTCTATTTAATAAATAAGTTATAAATGAGTTTAAACATAACATGGGTATAAAAAAAATGTCATGAATGGATTTAGAACTTGACCCAATCCATATCTATTAATTTCTCTTCATTCTTTCTCACCCTCATTTGATCTCGCACTCACTCACTCCACATTATTGAGTTTTCATAAATTTAGATATATAAGAAAATGTTTTAGCAACATTGGTTGATTCAGGCATAGGTCACTAGATTGAGTTGGATCATTGTCGATTCAACCCGACTACCAGTTTGACGAGTCTAGGTATATCATTGTGAATTCGCCTCTTGTAGATTGTCCGTGTGCAATGTTTTTAATCGCATTGCTTTCCAGTTGCAAGGATTAGATGCTCTACCATATATTGCTTGTGAAATCTATGTAGTTAGGTGACTATAACAGAACAAGATAATCTAAATGTAGTAGAATTTTGATATGTAAAGCTCCTTTCATGTTCCACCGAGAAAGTTCCTGGACAAAAAATCTTCATCGAAGGTTGGCTGTTCGGCTTTTTTTGTGTATTGACTTCTGTATCGCTTTATCCACAAGGTGGTTAACATCGAGTAATTCGGGAACTGGTCTCTTTCTTATCCTCTTGTCTCCAAATGGTAGTTGATGTCGAGCCGTCATTAACTATGACAATTGCTACATCTAAACTCCCGTGGCTCGATATGTCCATTACAAGCCCGGTGGGCCTTACTGACTATCGACATCCCATGGAGTAAACTTTTAGTGTTAATAGTTGGTTTTGCGGAAAATAATTTTCAAGAAAATATTTTTTAGATTTTCTATTGCATGGAAAATGACAGGGAAAACACATGTTATTAATAGAAAAAAGTCTTCTAAAAGAGGAAAAAATGTTTTTTATTTTTCAAGTAGCGAAAAAAGCTGAAAATATTTTCTATTTTTTCTTTCACCTCACTTTCTATCACAAAACACTTTTTCCTCTTATTTTTAAATTTCTTTTTAAAATTGAGTTTTTAATTATTCTTTATTTTTCCTTTTTCCTTTTCCTTTTCTTTCTTTTTCATGTTCTTCTTCCTCAGTCAACAACTGGTCATGCGAGGTTGAGCCTCATCAGCTATGGCAAGGTGTGTGAGGCTTGAGCCTCATCGACCTCAGGGGAGGCTCAAACCCTGCTTAGCTTGTTGGATCTAGCAAGGCCCGAGCTCACTTGAGCCCAGTCGAGTGAGCTGGGAGAGTCTCACCACTGACTAAGGAAGAAGAAGAAAAAAAGAAAGAAAAGAAAATTAATAAAAAAAATCATATTTTAAAATAAAATTATTGAAAGGAATGCATGGAGGAAAAGATTTTCCTCATCAAATGACTGAAAATATTTTCTAATTCATTTTCAGATTTCAACAAAACACTGAAAAGTCATTTTTCTGAAAAACATTTTCTAGAAACGCCATATTTTTCACGAAATGAATGAAGCCTGAATGATAATTCATTCTCTAAGAACTTCCATAGATGATCGAAGGAGAAGTGGATCTTTTTTCCAAACCATAGAGTTCTTTTGTTAGTTCACGGTAATTGCTCCTAGGCAATCCCAGGGTTTTTGCTGGTGGTTTCTGAAGCACATAGTTGTTTCCGCGGCACAAGCGTGTAGAATAATCAAGTTAGCATGCATGATTCCCGCTAGTTCAGGTTAAGCTGCATCTACTTTGTCCCTAGCTTATGATCTCTTTTCCGCTCTTTATAAATGCTTTCTAAATTAGTAGCAGGACATGCCAGCAAATTGTTCTTGTTCTTGCCTATGCTCTTTGAATTAGTCCATCCTTTTTCTCTTTTTTTCTTTTTAACGGATACATCACTTCTTGACTGCAGCAAAAAAGAGAAGACCTCCAATATCAAGCATCATAGCTGCTACTTCCGCTGCAATGAAAGCGGATGAAGTTGCGGAGAAGACAATAAACGGGATTAAATCTGGCAGTTTCATTGTGCCCTGCAACGTTGTGGGCTACTTGCTAGCAACTGCGAGTGCTGGTTTGTCTCCTCAAAGATCGTACGTCATGGCATTCGTGGAGGTAGTTGGAGCTGGAATTTCCCGTCTCGCCGGTCTCTTCTTACTGTGGAACTGGTATAGCAGCATAGAAAAGTGGTATGCGCAAAAAAAGCAGTGACCAGTAAGTGTTCTGCAGTGGACCTCCTCGATGCCGGGTTGCTTTGTCATCTGTTGCTGCTATCGTTGGTTTTACTTATATGACACAATGACTTCTCTCTTTATACCTTGAGATACACTTGTTATTGTGTGTTGTGTTTTATTAATACGTCCATGATATGGTGCAATTAGAACGCACCATTTCATTCACGATATATTATGATAGAAAGACATCCTTTGAAAGGGTATGAAAGAGTCGTATAAAAAACTTCTGAAGATAACTGTTGGGACGGTTGGTAGAACGTACGCTCAGAAGAAAATTGTTGTTCTTTTCTTGTCCCATTTCCATCAAAGAAAAAGAAGGCGTTCCATTTCCTCTTTACGAAAACAATTGGCATTTATGCTGTGGAAATTGGATGTTTTCCTCATTACTGCATTCAGACTAATGTGAAGTAATATTATTCGTCATTCATCTGTAATTCAATGTTCATTCTAGGGTAAATTGTTCATTGCGAATCTGAAATAAGTAAGTCGTATTTCGCTGACTTTCCTCCTACATTATGGAATCTGATGAAATATTGTAAAAAGATGATGATTTCAGAGGCTCGACCATTTCAAGTCGTATTTCTTGGATTGTTAGCTAAAGAGAAAGCTACCATTCATGTAGTAGGATGACCATATGATATGCTTGTTCATCCCATGTAAGGGCAGTGCTATTTGCACCTCCATTTTCGCTAAAACACTCCATTTTTTTCAATAAACTTACCAAAATACCCTCTCTCTCTCTCTCTCTTCAAATTATTATTTCTTTTTTTATCGACCTAATCCACAAAACGACCTTTATTTTTGCCGTCCCTTTTGTCTTATCAGTTTTACAATATATGTGTCAGATTACACTCAACAAGATAATGTCTTATCATGTATATTTTTATTGTTTTGCCTAGAAAAGGTCATTCATTTTAATATATGATCTTATATATTAATCACGAAAGTTACACAAAATGTTAGAAATTTGTAGTTATGTCGACTTATGAAGACACAATTAATTGTATTTTTTTTATCAAGTAGTTTGAGCGAAACTTTATTTCAAAGTTAAAAATCAGAATTTAATCTAATTATCTAGCCGATTTTAACATTGTGAGCGTCTTTCCACAATAAGTTTGTAGGTTTTTAAAGCCAAATAATACTTATTTGTGCTTTCTTTTGAGCTTTTTACATTTTAATATGAATTACCAAATGATTAAATGACGCCTCTCACTTTCGAACTCACATCAGATTTTCTTGTAGGAAAGTTTTAGGTATGATTTAAAGTTTTGATACTCTTGATATGAAATTGAATTTACAATTGATAGTAATTGCTTTCATCATAATAAGAGTAGAACAACAAAAAGTTTCTTTTCTATTTTCCTTTATGTGTGTATGATCTAAAAATAAATATGTTTGACATTTGATCATGCTTTTAACAATTTAACCTTTTCCAAATTTTGATCAATTTTTCTTTTACATTTTTTTATCAAGATCGACTAGATAATTAAATTGAATTTTAATTTTCAATTTTGAATTATACTTTCACTTATACTATTTGATAAAAATAGGAAATTAATTGTGTGTTCATAAGCTATCATAAATAGAATTATCTTGTGATTGAAAATATAATTTTGTAAATTAAGATTGACAACGTTCTCTAGGCAAAGTTATAATAAAATGCATGATACAATGATATTTTACAGGGTGTAATGGAGCATTTAAATTGTGAAACCGATAAGAGAGATGATAAAAATAAATGTGGCTTTGTGGATTAGCCTGATATAAAAATAATAATAATTTTAAGAGAGAAATGAGGGTATTTTGGTAAGCTAACTAGAAAAAATGGAATGTCTTAAACAAAATGAAAGGAAAAGTATTAGAAAAGTCTAAACATATCGCATTTGTGCCAATTTAATCCTAAACATTTTAATGGTGTTAGTTTAGTCCTAAATATTTTGAGCTAGAGTCAATTCAGTCATTTCGACTATTTTTGGTTGAATATTGTTGATGTGGATGTCAACTAGCTTATATAGCATAGTCAACACTGACTGGATATCTTTTAATAATATTTTAATTATTTTAGATTTTCTATTTCTTTTTTCTTTCTTTCTTTTTTTCTCTCTTTTTTTCTTCCTCTTTCCTCTAGTGTTAGTTTGGCAAGGGTTGGCCTCGCTTAAGCAAAGTGGCCCCCCATGTTGAGGCAAGGGCAAACAAACACTGGTGAGGCCATGCATTGCCTAGAGACTACCTCACCAACTGATGGGGAAAGAGGAGGAAAGAAAACATTAAAAAAAAAAAATGAATTATTATTTAAATAATATTTAAAATGTTCATGTTAGCAAAGAACTAATTTGGCTCTAAGACAAAAGATTTTGAACTAAATTGACACTAATATCATAAGTTTAGAACTTTCTGACACTTTTCCCCCAAAATGAGGGTGAAAATATGACAATTTATTTTATGAAGTTTTTGGTCACCATTTGTTAAGATGCACATGTGAGTAAGTTATGTTAGAAAAGTCCCGCAACGGAAAATTGATGATCTATCTGAATATATTGATGAGCTCGGACTTAGGCCCTCTCTTAACGATCTCATCAGGTGAAGGTATTGAACTTCTGCCGTGCGCTCTCGACACCATTTGCTTTAGTCATGAAGCAAACCAGCCAGAAAATTTGTCTCGATCTCATCCAGTCTGGTCCTCTTGTATTTAGTTCTCTTGAACGTTAGGTATCTCACTTGAGAGTTGGGACTTCTTGATGTGCTTGAGAAGCCTAAATCCTCGGAACCCTATCATGTGATCTTGTCTAGATTTACTTAAATTTCTCTTGGGAAATTTGCTTGTTGATATTCAATGCTGCTCCGATGTAGATCTTACTTGAGAAAGGAGTAATGTTTTTATAGATCTGTATTTGTCAAAATGTTCGAAAATATCATGTTCTACTGTGAATCATTCAAATTTCAACTTGTACCATTCGGCATATGCAAGGAGGGAAGTGAACGATGCGCAGACATGTTCTTCCCCCGCCAAAAGCAGACATTTTCTATCTAACCTGACAGCATCCTTGAATTTGGGGGGTTAAGTTTACCGGTTGGATATGTCTTTGGAACTTCAGCAGACGATGAAAACTGTCGAATATGCTATCGCTTCAGTTGCCTTTTTCTCAAGCATTAGCTGGTCTGTTCGGCAGCCAGGATCCGGGCTTGGCCTCAAGGGTCTTGCCCAGCCAGGAGGATCCTTGGCCCAAGTTTTTTTTTTTTTTTTGGTCAATTCTACTCTAATCCTATTATAACTTTCACTCTCAGACTTTTGCTATTGCCTCCTTACAGGGGTGGGAGTTGATGCCCACTCCTGAAATGAAATCGTCCTCATCCCAATCCCCCCCTGAGAAAATGGGAATTTGAACCCCCAACCTTCCCCTTCCAAGCTGGAAGAGTGGCTACTGGGGCGAACCCCCAGTGGTTTAGCCCAGGTTTGAACATCAGGTTTTAGTCGTATTTTGAAAAATGATTTCTGATTTTTAGTAAGGGAAGTCATTTTTCTAGTATAAGTTTTCCATCATCATGAAAGGACTTTCTATCAACTTATTTTTCTAGGCGATTTCATCACTAAAAAAATGAGATAAAATTTTCAAAGTACATATTTCCTGCAAAACAAACAGACCTGCAAACATTTTCCAATGTTGCAAACTTGCCTTCATGCTCATGAGACAGGTTCAGCAAACTAATAATGAAATTACAGAAGGATACAGAAAAGCATATAGTGAAAAACCTCTTAAACCATAACATGAAGGATTGCTAACTAAGCCTAAGTAGTAAAGAGACACTTCTAGAAAATCAAGGATCCATAAACTTAAGGCTGCGTTTGGCAGTCGGGATAAAATTCGGGATAGGATATAATTTATCCAATCCTACGTTTGGTGCTCACTCGGGATAGGATAAAGTCGGATATAAGGGGGATATAGACAGGATAAAATTATCCCATGGGGGAGGTGGGATAAAGGTGGATAGGATTTCTAATGTCCATAATAGGAAAGTTATTTTTCTTGAATAACAAATTTATTAAATTAACAAAATTGAAATTATATTTCAATATAAATAATATTTGAATTCTAATTTAAGAAAATAAAAATAAAACATAAAAATTTAATTAATCTTATTTTAATTTATATATTCAATTTTAATTCTATTTTATAATAAACATTCGATCTATAAATTAAATATTTATATTTATTATATATTTTAGGTATTTTTGTATTTTAAATATGTTAGTACAGTTTACTATTTTATAAATTTTTATTAAAGAATGATGAAAGGGAAAAAAGAAATAATAATGAAAATAATATAAAAAAAGAGGAAAAATAAAATAAATAATAAATAATAAATAAATTAAGGAATAGTGTTACGAGATATTTTCACCATCTTCACTTATGAACATTTAGGTTCATTTATAATGATATGCCGTTTATATAAAAAAAAAAATGTACATGATGTGAACATATCCGACTTTAATACTGCGATTCACCAAACACTGGACGGGATATAAAAAAATCCCAGGATTTCATATCCTATCCTATCCAATCCTATCCCGATTAGAAATCCGGACGACCAAACGTAGCCTAAATGTATAAACCTAGGGAAGCTAACCAGCTTTAAGTAGTAACTAGACACTTACTAAAAATCAATAAAAAGGTGAACTTGAACGGAGCCATACATCGCCGAGCTCAAGCTTGATTTAACTTTTTACTTGATGCTTAAAATTTGATTCGAATAGATCTAATATAAAAATTCCTACTTGAGCTCCATTAGTATAGATAATTTGCATACTTGACTCAACTTCAACTTGATTACGATCGGTTTTGTGAAAAAACTCGAGCTTGAGCTCAATCTTAAAAAGAGCTTGGAAATATTGATGTATAATGTAGTTTTAAAGGCTTTTTTTTTTTTTTTTGTCTATTTTCATGAGTAATTGATATCTTTGCAAAAAAGAGACAATCATAGAAATTAAATTAACCTCTTGAGTTTGTTGAAAGTCGATCTTGAGTAGCCACTAAGGGCCCATTTGGTTCGGCTTTTGGGGAATGCATTTGCCAAAATGCAAATACCTTTAGGTGAATGGGGTTTTCCGAAATGCAAATATCGTTTGGTAAAATTTGCATTGAGATACAACTTTGCCCAAAATACTGTTTGGTAAAATTCGCATTTGTAAATGACTTTTATTAAATTAAAAAAACAAAAAAAAAACATTTGTATTTGTTTTTTGAAGTCCGGCCACCAGACCGCCGGATCTGGCAGCCGGACCGCCGAATCCGGCGGCCGGATGGCCGGGCGCGACCCCGGGGACAGTCGCCCGAGGTCGCACGACCCCAGGCGACGGTCGCCGGAGGTCGCGCGACCCCGGCGATGTGAGGTCACGCGACCCCGGCGACGTTCGCCTAGGGTCGCGCGACCTCAGGCGACGCCTGGGTTGCGCAACCCAGGCCATCAGTCGCCTGGGTCGAGCGACCCAGACATCGCCTAAGGTCCAGCGACGGTCGCCGGGGTCGGGCGACCCTCAGGCAGCGGTCACCGGCGCGCACAACCCCTTGGCTGGTGGTCGTTGGCCTCCGGTTAGCTTCTTCGCGGTGGTGTGCAGTGATTTTCGGATAAGATGAATAGTACCGAACTTGCATTCCGGATATGCAACTTCTCAAAGTACCTCCGGAGTTGCATTGAGTTAAAGGCCCTTAGAGCCACTTGGAGATGCAATTGCATCTCGCCAAAGTCGCCAAAAAAACCGAACCAAACACGTTTGCATTTGACCAAGGGACTTTAGAGCCCAAATGGGCTTTCCAAATGCCCAACCAAACAGGGCCTAAGTCAAGCTAGAGCTATTCGTGCCTGGCTTCACTTTAAGGCAAGTGTTGCAAGAAAGCGAATTTCAACTATTAATTTATTAGCGGATTCTTTTATTTTTTGTCAGATTTTAAGATGTATTTGTTTCATAGAAAAATCAAAATTTGAAAAATATTATCCGAACAATTATTATTTATATTTCTTATAAAAGTGGACAGATAAAAAATATTTTTACCACCCATCAAAAATAATTAATTAGAAACTATTGTCCATAATGAATATATTTTTTATTAATTTATTTTTTAAGCAATATAACCGATTAATTTTAAAATATATATATTTCGAATCTTGAGTTTTTAGTAAAACAAACCTTAATATATTTTCCTTTTTTGTATTTTGGTCAAAATATATTTTCATTTTTAATGGGTAGAAAAATACCACACTCCTTCCCCAAAAGTGTGGAGCAAAACTGGTCGAGAAGGAAGGAACCGCACCAGTCCACATTACGCACGCACCCACCTCCGTCGACTGCAAAACCTCCGGCGATGGCGTCGCTGCTCGCGAAGCGCTCGAGCTCCTCTGTCCTCGGCGGCCTGTGGACGGCGGCGGCCAGGACCTACGCCTCGGTCGCCGTCGGCGGCGACATCGTCTCCGCCGCGCCGGGCGTTTCCCTCCAGAAGGCTCGGAGCTGGGACGAGGGCGTGTCCTCCAAGTTCGCCACCGCCCCTCTCAAGGATATCTTCGAGGTTGGTCTTCGATTTCTTGCTGATTGCTTCATTCGCAGTGGAAGTTCAGCTTCTGAATTTTACTAATTTGCTTTGCCTGGGCTTCATTCGGACATGGGATTTCAGGGCAAGAAGGTGGTGATTTTCGGACTCCCGGTGAGTGAACTCTTCGCTCTTTCATGTCTGTAGTTTCGTGGGAAATAATCGAGCCCTTTTTGTCTTCTGGGCAGTTGATTCATGGGTGTCGATTGCAGCAAGCAATGTCTTCCTTATTTAGTGCTAACTTAGCGGCAAAGATTGCTCTTTTTTTCCGACATCTGAAATGGTTATATAAGACAGAGGAGATGCGTCTGAATTGTCTAATGGGAATCGTTTCAATTATTCGTTTAATGGGTTGTTTTCATGTTCTCGCCTTATTGGTTGGTGTCATTGTGCGGAGGCTTGAATAGATCGATAGATTATGATATGCAGCTAGACTTTGCCAATTGCCATGAGAGAGTCGTGTTATGCTCTTTGATAGCAAAAATAGAAATCTTTCCTTTGAACTCTGCAAAGTTCTTATTTTTGAAAAGCTGGAAGGAGTATATAGAAATCTGGAAAAGAGCCTAATAAATGAGATCATATTGAAATTTGATGTTTGACGCTTCTATGAAGTATTGTCCCATTCTTCGAACATTTATTGTACTTGTGAAAAGGATAGGTGCTGGGTTCCTAGCGGAAACTTCAAAGGCATTGCAGTCCATAATATGAGATTGCATGCTAGTCCACCATGTTTAGGTTCTGTGGTTCACTTACTTCATGATCCTAGCTGCATCATTGACGAAAATTTGGACATCGAGGTGACTATTTAACCAACTTGTTATAACTTCCAACCAAAATGAAAGTAAAAAAGAAAAAACGATTTGGATTTAGACAATTTTAAATAAGTTTCACCAGACATTAATGTTATAATTCACGTACTTTTTTATATCGAGGTGTTCAATACTAGATAAAAGTCAATCTAAAACACTAAAAGCAAAAAATAGAAATAAGAAGTTGAAAAACATGTAACCTTGAACAAAACTTGCACAACAAAGTTAGTATGTTTAGAGAAAACTTTGTTGTTGTCTGTTAATAATGTAGTTTGATGCGATGCCATATTTAATCTTCCATCTTACCTCTTAAAGCATTTCTAGTTTTATATACACCATATTTCTATTTTTTTAATTTGTACCCAAGTCCTTGATGCTGAATTCATCTTGCGTCTAATGCCCAAGAGAGACTGCATATGTCAGTCTATGCAGTCTCTTCTCAATACCATTGCATGTGTTTTCTCGGAATGCATTATCCGGTTATAGTTCATGATGTGCATTATCTTGCCATTTTAACCTCGGAAACTGAGACATGTTAACTTTAAGAAGATTTGACATATTGAAGCTGTAGCTACTGCAGGTCAAATGATAAAGGATAGCAAGTTGATATTTAACAATTCTATACTGGTTTTCCTTCTTTCTCTTGGTGCTTTCTATTCAAGTTTTCATATTTGATGTCTCCCAGGGTGCATACACTGGAGTTTGTTCACAGCAGCATGTGCCTAGCTACAAGAATAATATCGATAAGTTTAAGGCTAAAGGCATAGACTCTGTGATTTGTGTGGCTGTCAATGACCCCTACACCATGAATGGCTGGGCTGAAAATCTCAAAGCAAAAGATGCTGTAAGTTACTAATTTTGAAACCCAATTCTTTGCTTCTAGAGATGAACTACTGTGTCTGGCTTACGTATTTTCTTCATCCAAATATCCTTTTGGCAGTCTTTTCTCTCTTAAATGAATTATGAATGGTTTTGGAATGTTTGAGTTGGGTGTTGAGTTCCTTGACTCATCTTTTTGATAATTTCTTGAGGAAAAATTTGTTGATTGTTGTGAGGATTTCTGGTATTGCCTCACATTTCTTCCTGCAACTTGTAGAACATCAATACGAGGTTATTTTCTTTTGTTTTTATTTTCTTCAAGAGGATGACTCTCCTTTATGTCACAACGTTCCGTTTGCAAAACTGTAAATGCATGTTGTTAGGACATGCAGTGATCACAATCAGAGGTGAAATGGCAGTAGAGCAGCTAGAATACTTACCTCAGTTTTATTATTAGCGCCATCTTTAAAGAAAGTGTACTACTACAGAAGTTTTCTTGGGCAAAACAATCCGTTTCCAGAGATGCAAATGAGGCTTCTTTTTTGAGAGTATGTGTATGACACAGTGAAGGAAGGTGGTTCATGTATGCACAACAAGGAAAGCTCGATTTTTACCTTGTTTGTGAACTTCTGTCATCTCTGCCTCCCCACATTTTAAAGTGAAAGAAGGCTCTGACATGAGCTTGTGCTTGTTTTTCTTAATCATAAAAGATCGAATTCTATGGGGATTTTGATGCTAGCTTCCATAAGAGCTTGGACTTGACTAAAGATCTCTCAGCAGCTTTGCTTGGACTTCGCTCTGAAAGGTATGCCCTAGGCCCTAATAAGTTAATATTGGACATCAAACACCTCCTTGAATCTCCTTCCGTCATTTTTACCTTTGGACCATCACTTTATGGATGAAATGCCTAATTAAATGATCAGTTTGTCCTTGGATCTACTCTTTTTTTTTGGGTAATCAAATGGCTGCTCTGGTGTAGATGGTCAGCTTATGTGGAGGACGGGAAAGTGAAGGCTCTCAATGTGGAAGAAGCTCCATCCGACCTCAAGGTTTCTGGTGCCGAGGTTATTCTGGGACAGATATGAGGAAACCTTCTCTTTCGCAATCCTTCAAGGAGCACTTGCTTACTGATAAGGCACGACTATGAGAGAGAATGTCATGACTAGCTGCTGTGTCCATTGTTGCACAAGTTACATGAGATTGTTTGTTCATCGATACTGTTTTATCAGGGTTAGAATGGCAAATTGCAGCTTGACTATGAGGTATCATAAGAATAAGTTGATTGTGAACAACTTTTTTGTGCTCTTATACCAAAATGAAAAATTTTATCGATGCTTTCTTCACTGCGAAAAGACCGAATAGCCTCAAAACGCCTAGTGGCTCTACCCCTGAGGTCATTCCCCCTTGATTGACGCATTCTCCGTAATATGTGGCCTTTGACAGAAGTGGCCTGACCAGAATTCGTGACTTAAGCGGTACCCCAATCGAATGCGTGCGGTGATGCTTAACTCAAATTCGAACGTGTCTTCTAAGGTCCAAGCTCAACCCTAATAACTTTTCATTAGGCTCAACTCGGTTTGTCCACATATATTGACTCCCAGCGAAGTCCAATCTCAAGCTCGGACCAGAATTTTGAAAGCGCCCTAAAGTTGAATCTGTTTGCCATTGCTATTAAAAAAGATGGGATTTGGGGGGAAGTACTTCTAGATCTTCTCCTCAATGATGGATATGGAGCACCTTTCTAGCTCATGCTATTCAGAAATAAAATGAACCGAGTACGAATGATCAACAAATTGAGCGCAGAAGGGTCAGCAGCTCGACTCTGACACTCCAGACTTAGATGAGCAGAATCGGCGCTGAGATAAGCGATGCGGAGAAAAGAGGTGAAAGGAGGCATATGGGGAAATCGTTAAGGCATTCAAGAACTTACAGAGAACAAAAGTGCAGCCATATGCTAATCAAGAATCTCAGAAATAAATGCGAACAAACAAACGATCAGCAATCACTGTTCATTAAGATTAAAGCCTTGGAAGCCTTCCACAAACCTCTCTTTTCTTAAACAATGGCATTGGGATTTTGTTCTCTTTCCTTCCGTGCCAATGTTATGCTTTTACCATTGCAATAAGAAAAGGACGAGATGCTGGGGTTCGGAGAAGTACTTCTGTATGATCCCTATAGTGAAACATATTCAGCATCTTCGTTTGTCCATAGTAAATTGTATAGGAGGAAATGGACATATCTTTGAATTCTTGAAGGGGCAAGCAACTTTGTGAATAGAAAACATATAAGTAACGTGAGAATCATCAAACGATCCTCCTTCAATACCCTCAAATATATATAGAAAGAATGCTTTCATATGTTAAACAATCAGCTGATGGTTCCTTCACATGAACAGCGGACGCAGGACGCAGAAACCAATGAGAGAAGTTGGTTTTCTAACTGTACGTCACTTGCTCCACATGCCTTCAGACAAGCCCACTAGTAGAAAAACCAGAATAGCTCAAGGCCGACCCACGACATAGCAGCATCAATGTCTCTCCTGTAGAAATATAAGACGAAAACAATTCATCATGCTTCCATATGCCAAAAAGAAATCCGCCAAGCGATGTGGCGCCACATCACTATTTGTTTTGCCACCTTCTTTTCACCTTTGGGATACTACCATTATAGTAAATGTATCAAGGCTGGTCATGTTATATCAATACTTTTTCACATGATTCAACATGAAAAGTCAAGACTTTTTCAAAGAAAGACTTTTAACTGACGACTTTGCATTCTAAATAGCCCTTTCAATCCTACACAAACAGCTCGAGCAAATACATTCTGCAAGAAAATTAAGTAGATAGTCAAACCACAGAAAGAAGGGTGTTTGTCACCTGGGCAGGAATAACTTCAAGTCGGCCTGGGATATTACCCATGTCATGTAATTCTGCATCTGGACTTACTGGAGCTTCTCTAAAAGATTGAGTCAGAAGATCCTCCAGTGAACTCTTTTCTCTCTTGGATAAATCCGAAGTTACCACAACATGACCAGGGACAGATGCAGAGGCTTCAGATCGCTTCAGGTCTAGGCGCTCAATGATTCGCGCAACACCAGCAATTCCAGCACTCATCTCACGCTGAACTCCCTTACTCAGCTCCTTGACTGAGCTGTTGCGAGCAAGTATCTTCTCCTTCAAACCTTTAGTGCCCTTTGAGATTGACTCCTTGTATCTGATACACATTTATATTATAGATTAGGCTCTTCGAAGAATTGACAGAAGTTAATTCTCCAAAATTATCAAGTTGCAAAATAATTTTACCTGGCAGTTGCAGAAGAGAACTTAGATTTTAAAGACTCTGAGAAGGAGGACATTTCAGGTGGACTAGGTTCCTGTGGGCTCTGATGACTGTTAACTCGTAACTGGCTCTGAAGAACTCTGTAAATTAAATTTTAAATCATAAGAACATCTTTGAAAACCACTAATCAAAAAAGGCACCACTCTGAAAATCAATCCCACTAGGAGTACCCATACCACACAGGACATTTTCCACAGGTGTTTAACGGATATGAGAACATCCTACAAGTGATTGCAGTTGGCACTAGCACAGATAGGATGACAAGGTACACATAGATATTTCACGTGACATATCATCCTTCTGTTAATCAAGATTGTGAAAAATCTATTCGATGCCTTCAATAAGCATGAGTTAAAGAGAGATATATCGATAATAAAAAGAGAGTAGATTCATCATAAAAGGCAAGACACTGAAAAATGTACTCTCAAAAGATGTAATTTTCAACTTTCTACCTGCTACCAAAAGTTCCTCTGTTGACTGCAGCACTGGGAGCCATGTTTGCAAAAGGAGGGGACATTGGGGACTGAGGACGAATGTTTAGACAGATTGGAGTTCCAGAAGTTAAATCACTGCTAGAAGACTCAACAATGAAACCTTCTTGCCCTTCCACATTGGTCTGGTGTGAATGCCGCATCATGGGGCAATTGTCTGGAGAGCTAGAAACACGGATTCTGGAAGAACCAAGTCCAGACGATCTCTGTCTCTCCCTTCTGCGTAAATAATGAGCCCTACTCACTGCAGCAGCTAAATGCTGCAGAACACGCTCATCAATATCTGAGACGTCTTGTGAGGAAAGTTCCTGAAGGAGTGAAAAGGGACGAAATAAATACGCATTCGTCTAATGTGCCTCTAACAGCACTTGTGAAAGTATAAGAAAAATGACTCTTTTATGTAAAATACTTGTCCGATGCCAAAATCCTCATGGAAACTGACGACAGTGGTTGGTGAAGGGGTAGATCTGTTCCTCGACCTTCGCTTTCTTTCCTGCTCAACAGCACTGAGAAGCTCTTGGCTATGGAAAAAGTAACATATACATGAGAAGCAGTGCTTGATAAAACGAAAGCTTGAATCAACATGCAAACATCTTATTTGCTTGTGAGCTGGGTTTCAAATTACAAATGCAAGAATAATCCCAAGGAATAACCAGCCACAATGACTGCATACCTGCCAGGATCCTTCAAGGAAAGTAACTGCCAACAGATTGGGCATTCTTTGCTTCTCTGTGACCTGTGAGAAAGTGATCTCAATTATTGTGACTGGGTGATTGCCTGGATGTAATAGACTCACCACAAACAAGGTGGAACTAGAATCCCTCATGGTAGGAAACTTAACCAAGAAAACTATAAAACTAGAATCAAATAATATTAGGTTAGGCTTTACCATTCAAGAATACATTGAAGGTGATAATCATGATTGCAAGTTGTAACCTGCAACAGGAAAAGGATAGAGATGACCCACTTAGAAAATAAAGTAGATCACACAGTAGTTCTCACAAAAGGAAAAAAAAAAATTCATCGGCTGAACAAAAAGGAGTTTAATGTGAAAATACAATAATTGATGCATCCAAAAGAGACAGATTTAGGCATTCATAAACGAGTAGTTTTTGTGTCATCCAATAAAAAATAGTTGGCTATTGAAACTTCTCATCTCCCAAATATGCATCAAGAATTACAACATTTGCACCCAAAAAATCAACAGGACCATACTAAAAGACGGTACTGCGCAACCTCGAACGACCTGGCATTACAGTTCCCCAATTACCATATCTGGGCTGGCCAAAGAAAATCAACACCTATCCTGCTCGCACCTGCTAACAAAAAATAACCCATATTTCGTTTTGACTCCGGCAGATCCATCAATGATCTCCCAAACCTCCCCAAGTTCTACATCCTGTATCGAAGCAGATGGTGATTTTCAGAACCGTTCCCACCACACCCTTAATCAGAGGCAACATAAGTACGAATCTACCGGATACAACATCAATTCAACCGAATGCAATTCAACTCCTTTCCTAAAAAGATCCGACATTTCGACAATTCCGACGTCGTAAAGCTCCCACTACCCCCCATCGCGTCCCCAAAACCACGGAAACCACTTCCGCTACACTGTTCCCGTCGTCACACACACAACCCACAAAAGCAAACAAAAGCAAAGAATGAAAAAAAAAAAACACTGAGGAGCGGCACAAGCGACGGCGATCATACAGTGGCGGGGTCCTGGGAGGTGAAACACTCGAGGCAGATGCTGCAGCTGTCCTCGAAGACGTCGTCGTCGTCGCCGGCGGCCGGAGCGGAGGAGGACGAGGCGGTGAAGCTGGTGGGTTTCTCCAGGGAAGACGGAAAGGCGAAATTCGCCATGGGAGCTCGACTGGTGCTTCACAGCAAAGGAAAGAGACAGAGAGAGAGAGAGAGAGATGGGAAGAGAGGAATGGGGAGGAGTGAGGAGAGAGGGTTGTGGAGCAGGAGAAGGAAAGAACCCTAGAAATGCGGAGAGAGAGAGAAACTAGAGAGAGGAGAGAGAGTCAAGGGAGAGAGAGAGAGAATAATGGGGGAGGAGGGAAGAGAACTGAAGCGAGGGGAAAGGAAGGGAAAGGACAGGGGAGGAAGGAAGGAAGGGGTAAGGGGGAACACCCGATTCAGACGCTTTGATTGGATCAAACCCCACACCTTTTCCTTTCTTTCTTTCTTGCCATTTCTCATTTCACCATTTTCTTCATTTTCATCTCACCTTTTTCCCATCAAGTCTCAACCAAAAATAATGATAATTATTCATTTATTTCATCACTTTTTTAGTGGATTCTCACAATTAAACTCCTTTGATTTCAATTTAATGAGGGAAAAGGAAAGGAGACAAGCAAAGAAGAAAAAGAAAAAACAACTACTTTTCAAAAAGCTCCCCCCCCCCCTCCCTCCTCGTGCTCATGCAAAGTAACGTTGGATGCCATGTACAAATTACATACTATAGGGATAAGAGAATTTTATCCTCGGAACACGTGTAAAATATTTACTTTTAACTATTAGGGTACTTGGAAGACCATAAATCGAACTTCGAAGTTGGGTTATAATTAAGATTCTGCTTACGATAATAAAATCAAACTGAGTTGAGTTGAGATGAAATTTATAGATATATCGATAGGTCTAATTCGTAGTTGAAAAGTCAAGTCAAGTCGAATTTAGAAAAACACCAAATAGCATCAATTCAACCATGCATGTGTTTACGACCAAAAAAAAAAAAAAAACCACGCATGTGTTAACTTAAATTGCTCATGTTTGTTTAATGTGAAGGAAAAATAATTTCTGTCTTCAGTATTAGTTATAACTCTTTCATGAACTCATAATCAACAAAGCCCTTTCGACCCATTTTTCTAAGTTGCGGTTGGATTAAAAGTAGCAACTTCGAGGGATAATGACAATTGAGAAACATGAGCAAATGATAAGTCAAAATCTTCACGGTTTAAACCAAATTAGGTATGAGGTCTATATCAAGCATTTCTCGCAATTTTCATTTATGGAACACCACTTGGTTTCCATTTTTATTTCTTGCGAAGCTGATTTTGTATATGTCTATATATGGAGGGGCAAAAAAAACAGTAAGGTGAGAAGCAATAATAACACCTTGTCGATAACCATGGCTATGGTCACCTAATTATTTCACCTCACCAAAAATTCTTATTTTATAACTATAATTTTTAATTAATCATTGAGTGTAAGAATTAAAAAAAAAAAAAAAGCCCACCATAAATTGCATGAAATTTAATGTCACGTTTGAATTGTCAAATGATCATCAATAAGTGAAATCTTTCCAAGATAAATCTTTCAATATCAAATCAGTACAAAATTGACTTAATATATATAATTATTTTCATCAAAGAAATAAGTAAAGTGAGAAGCAATAATTACATCTTGTCCATAACCATGGCTATGATCACCTAATTATTGCACGTCACCTAAAATTCGTAAGTTATTTTTAATATTTTTTGGGTAATTACTCTTTTGGTCCTCCACTTGATTCGGCATTGATGTCCCTTCACTTCTAAATCAAGGGTTGAGAAATCAAAGTCCATTCACCAACCCCACTTTCCTCCCACCTTCATATCCCCAAGCTTTGGAACTGTCATCCTCTTCGTAATCCGACGGCCAGTAGAAGCTTTCCACTTCCGATCCGACGGTCATCCATTTGGATTCGGATCTTCCTACCGAAGCCACGCAAAGGATCGTTTGATAAAGAAATATTATTCTATGAGCATGGTACGATAATAGAAAGCATCTGGACCGCCGTATCCGATGGAATTCGTCACCTTCGTGATAATCTATGGCACTTGCAATTCAAATTGATCATTTCAAAACTTATTTATAGGATTATTTGGAGATTATCAAGGCCTAATAAACCGTGAAGATGGCCAAGATGACCGGGCAAGACTTGAAGTGTTGACTTGTGACATACGAGCCTCCAATCCCAAAAATTATCCAATTACATGAGAACACGGGAGATTGCCACACTCCCACGCATTTAGGGTTACTTTGTCTCAACTTTTCGGAAGTCGGATTTCTTGCCAAAATATGCCAAACAAATTGTGAAGAAAGATGCATGTAATTCTAAATCTTAACCATATATAAAGATTCCGAATATATTACAATTAAAAAAAACAAATTTCACAAGCTATAAGTGCACTAAAAAATGTAAAATCTATCACAAAAGTACAATTAATTCTAAAATTTTCAAAAAGTGCATTTAAATCCTAAAACTTATCAAATTGGTGCAATTAGTCTTTCCATTAAATTGATTGCATTTTCAAAATTCTAAAAATTAATTGTACTTTCATGACTAAATTTAGGATATTCAGCGCACTTATCTAAGAAAAGAAAAATGATTGATATCACAAAAACTCCAAATTGATACATTTATAATAAATTTATCTAGGTTTATTATTTGACCAAGAAAAATCTTAAATTAGTATACTTATGACAGATTTTGTTCATTATTTTTAGTTAAATTTTTTCATCAAATTGTTAAATTAAATGGCACGTGATTGACAGTTATGCAATTTAAGATTTTACATTTCATTTGTCATATATATACCGATTTATACTGTTTTGCGATTTTGGGATTTTACCTTTCATTTGTCATATATGTATCAATTTATAGTTTTTCGCAATATTTAGTCAATTTAACATAAATCAAATAGATGGTAAATTTAGGTTTTTAGTGATAAAAATAATTTGAGGTAAATTTATTATAATTATATTAATTTGATGAAATTAAATTTTAAAAGAAAAGGCATTGTAGCAACCCAAACATGCCGACATGTCCTGTGGGATCTCCCCCATCGTGAATCGCACGTCAGATGTCTTTTTCTTTTCTTTTTTACCATTGGCAGGCGCCTATATTGGGATAATAATAATAATAACATGGCTCGGAAATCCAGGTCAAAAAGGGGGGCAGAAAATTAAGATAAAGAAAGGGGAATCGATGATGTCATCTTTGAACCGGTGAAAATTTCCAAAAGCACGAGGGGACGAAGAAAGTGCGAGGAGCAGAGCATGGCCCCAGCAACGTGCGACTCCTTCGGTCGGGTCGCGAGTCTTTTAAGAAGCTCTTGACTTTCGGAGCAGCTTCGTGTGGACGTGTCGTCGTTCGGTTTTTAGCTTTTTTTAACCTTCTTTTCTACGGGAAGCCACGGCCGTCAAAAGTGAAAAGAACCGACGAGTTGTGCCGTGGAAAGACTTGCTTTTAACGCGGTTCGGTTTTGGCCCTTTTTCTACGGAAGATTCCGCCGTGTAAGAAGGTTTGGAAAAAGAAGGCGAGGGCCCCGACCATCACGGTGGTCGGGGCAATGCAGCTTGTCGCCACCAGGCAAGGGTTGATTGGCCGTTGCATGCCCTCGTAGCGACTTGGCAAGGTTCTTAACACTTCACTGATGTTGCCATTGATAAAGGTATTAATAGTTTGGTTTGGTTTGAGTTAATTTGGATTTTCAGCAAAACCAAACGGAATTGTTGGTTCAATTCGATTTGGTTTTTTGTTTTCTTTTAAAAAATTTTAAAAAAATGTTTAACGAAAAATGAAAGAAATTGTACAAATTGCAATATTAAGAAAAGTGACTATTTTTCTAATGAAGATCCCACCGTAAAAGAAGGTTTAGAAAAAGAAGACAATGGCCCATTTTTGATGGTTGGGACAACATGGCTAGTCATCATCTTGGCCCTTGCATGCCCTCATAGTGACTAGGGTTCCTGAACATTTGTGCTTATCCTTGTCTTGCCCTCAATCTTTTCGTCCCTGATCTTAATATCGTTTATTTCTTTATTTTGAGTTTATTTTAGGGTAAATACCTAAAATTTTCAGGGCAATCCTAAAGTTTAAGTTAATGGATTACTAAGTCCGAAGACTTGGCGCGGACCCTCCCAAGTCCTACCAATCGCGACTTGATAGAAATTAACTCATTTAGACATGCAATTATATTCAATTTGGAGCCGCCACTAACCAATTAGGGTTGGTTAGAAACCCAAGTAAAGTATGGGAGAATACTTTACTTTTGCGAACCAGAGATTCAGTAGGTCCGGGGACATGATTACGCTAGATTAGTCTAACGCCCTTTCGGTACCTTTTATTTTAATTTCAAAATTATTTTGCAGACAATGTTGATGAATTTTAACTTAAGCTACTAACATGCAAATGGTGGTCATACGGGTGCACAATCAATAAAATAACATTCAATGAAAAATGCTTATAAAAATGCATGCCCTAAACATGATTTCTAAACGACAAGACACCTAATTTTTCTTCTTTTTTATTTAAAAAAATGTTAATTATATGCAATCTTAATCTAAATTTAATATGCATGGATTTATTTTAATGACATGCGAGATGCAATTCATATGATATTACTTAAACTTATCACTATATGTATGCAATCTAATTTATATAATCCTAAATATGCATATGCTACATGATATGGGATTAATGACGTGGTAATTCTATATGCATGCTCTTTTTATGATTTTTTAATGATTTTTTTTTTATTACACATATGCAACCTACACTAACAATGATGACATGAAATATGATCAATTATAAACTAATTTATTAACTAACCAAGGAAATGATATGACGTGGTAATATGACCTAAAATATATAACATGAATAAGCATGCAATCTATCCTAAAGCATGAAATGAGTTTATTCTATTTTTTTGTATTTTTCATGAAATTCAAAATTAAAGAAATGCAACGATTAAATATGCAATTTAAATTAATTAAATGACATAATTCTAATGACGAGCAATTTCTAACTAAATGAACTCATCAATAATTACTAGATGATGAAAATTTCATAAACCTAATCCTACATGTCTGATTTATTAAACCTACATGCTTTGATGCAAGATTTTGATTTTTGATTTTTGATTTTTTTTAGTGTTTTAGTGTTTTTCCAAAACAAGTAATTATCGGACTAAACATTAAATCTAAACAATCAAGATATTCAATAAATAAATGATTAAAATAACCGAAAAAATAACCCGTTGTCTCACAGGTTAAATTAACGATTTATTTTAAACCTAATTATCACGACAAAGAGTTCAAAATAATTAAAAATCTAATCCGAAGTCTTACGGATCAAATTAATAATTACATTGATTTAACAACCAAAATACCATCAAAAAGCCTGAAACTTAATATAATTAAAAAATTGATCCGATGTCTCTCGGATCAAATTAATAATTACAATAAGTTCGGACAAAATCCTTACGTATAATGCCTACAAAATGCCCAAATATTAATATTGACAAACCATATTCTAACTTAAACAATAATAACAAAATTTAAAATGAATAAATAATAAAATAAAGAAAAAACAAACTACCTAATTTGCTTTTCTCTTTTTCTTTTGGTTTTTTTTTTTTCCTTCCCAAGCACGGCTTGTGCTCGTGCGGCTGGTCACCAGCTCTAGTGAGGGGCGGCGGTGGTCGAATTTGACGGCTCGATGGAGAGCTGGCGCGGGCGGTCGATCTGGCAAAAGGGGAACTCGGGACTCCGGTGCGGTGGCGAGCGGCGCCTAATAGTCGCAGACGAGTGACAGAACGGGGCAGGAACGGCTCCGGCGTTGGGCTTCACGGATGCTGCAAATCGGTGACAGCAGAGGCGATGGGCGACGAGCAGACCAGAAGCAGCGTCGGGGTCGTCGATTGGCGAGGGCAGCAGCAGCAGAGACCAGCGAACGAGCAGAGACCAACGAGGGTTACTGGGCGCCGGAGTGGAGGGCTTCGGCTCAGTTGCAGCGAGGTAGTGTGCAGCGATGGTCTGCGCTTCGCGGCTCTTGGGCTGACGGGGGCGGAGCGGAACAACGTCAGGCCATCGGTGCCTGCAGGCGGAGGCGACAACACAGGAGTGCGGGGGGCGCGGCTGAGACTGGCACAGCGGGATCTGGTAGGCGGAGCAGCGAGGAAGGCTCAGCGACAGGTTGCAATGGTAGCTAGGCGGACGGGGTCGCTGTGGCAGTGCGACGAGTTGCTGGCGCGCCGGCGACGACGAACGGAAGCGGCGGAGTGGTGCGATGAGGCGGCGAGGAGGCTGCTGTGAGTTGCAGAAAAATCGGTGCAGGCGGCGAGTGCTGGGGAGGAAGACGATGCCCCTCCTTTTTTGCTTTGTTGACTGGTCACTCTCACCTTTCTCTCCCTCACGTCGCTTTCACGTTTCCTCCCTTTGTCTCTCTCTGCATTTTCTGCAGCTTCTTTTCTTTTGACTTTTCTTCTCTGTTTTTTCCTCTCCCACAAATCGAAGCCTTCTTTTCTCTTTTTCCTCTCTTTCACTTTTCACTTTTTTTTTTGGACGAAGAGGAACCCCCCGGTTCCGAAACCTCGCATTCCTTTTTATAGAGAAAAGACTTGAAATTGTTGAAGATCCGGCGATATTCACTCAACCTCTTCAACAAAGAAATGGCTCTAAAAATCAAACGGTTAATTTTTTAAAAAGTTTTGAAATGAGAATATATTTTCAACAACAAAGATTTTCAAAAACCGAATTTTATTTAATTTATTATTTTTTAAAATTTTAGGTGTCAACAGCTGCCCCTCTTTGAAGGGAAGCTCGTAGAGGTTTCCTTCAAAGATAAATGACACCTAAATTTAGACCATGCAAAATAAATATGCAAATGCTAATTGTAATGACCTTTTTAAAAAAAAATGGACTCAAATAAATGCAATGTCATGCAATAAAGAATGCTATGTAAATGCAATGATTTGGTCAAGAACATATATTTCCATGTGTCTATGCTCAATGAAATGCAAATGAATGAAAAATGAATATGGGATGTATATGCAAATGTTAATGACCTCTTTTTCAAATAAATTTAATTCTTTTTGAAATGCAAGGTCATGCAATAATGCAATGTAAATGCAACGATTTTATCGAGAGCATATATTTCTATGTCTCAATGCTTAATGAAATGCAAATGCAAAGAAGAACACATACATGTCATACTTATCTGGAGATTCAGAAAAGTATTATTAGGTGTGAAATGATTCCTATAAGACCTGACAAACATCTAGAAATCTCTTCAGATAATTGAAAGGCTCAAAGTCTTTAGAGATCTGGAACTCTCATCAGATCCCAAACACCTGGAATAACCTACCTTCAAGAAGGATAGAGTAGTTCTAGGCAGTCGGTGTTACATGTCCAGGACCCGTACTATTCTACGGTCGCCTAAAATAGTAACATAACTTTACAAAGAGACTGTTTTCCTAGGACCCGTACTATTCTACGGTCGCCCAGTATGACAGTGTTTGGTTGTGTCTAGGACCCGTACCATTCTACGGTCGCCTAAACGGAGATTTACCTTTCAGGACCCGTACCATTCTACGGTCGCCTGAATAGGGAAATAGGTTTTGTCTAGGACCCGTACCATTCTACGGTCGCCTAAACGGGATTCACCTTCTAGGACTCGTACCATTCTACGGTCGCCTAAATAGGGAAATAGATTTTGTCTAGGACCCGTACCATTCTACGGTCGCCTAAACGAGATTCACTTTCTAGGACCCGTACCATTCTACGGTCGCCTAAATAGGGAATAGGTATTGTCGAGGACCCGTACCACTCTACGGTCGCCTTGACGGAGAATTGATTTTTCAGGACCCGTACCATTCTACGGTCGCCTGAATGAGGAAACTGCTTTTCCAGGACCCATACCATTATACGGTCGCCTGTTAAAGCAATAAATGTTGTTTAGGACCCGTACCATTCTACGGTCGCCTAAATCAAACTGAATCTGAAAAAAAAATCTTTGGAGGATTTGAGACTCTCATCAAATCCCAAGCACCTGGAAATTGCATCAAGTACTTAAAAATTCAAAACATCTGGAAATCACATCGGACGCTCGAAAAGACAAATACTTGGAAGTCACATCAAGCGTTTTAAAGGTTCAAATATCTCGAGTTCACACTAGACATTTGAAAATATTTTACTAAACATCTGGAAGTCACATCAGACATTTGGAAAGACAAACACTTGGAAGTCACATCAAGCATTTAAGGGTTCAAATATCTGGGGTTCACACTAGACATTTGAAAATATTTTATAAATGGGTACTTGGAATTCTCATCAAGCACCAAGATGATTGAACAAACTCAGGGTTTCAAAGACAATTTTTTTTTTTTTGTCTTTGAGAAAAAATTCATTCATTTTTTTTTTAATTCAATGAAGGACCACACATGATGGCCTTTTTTATTTTTCTTTTTTCAAACTTCCACTGGAAAAATTATCATTAAGACAATTTTCACTAAGCTGTGAATTTCTTGAACATGCCAAACGAGACACTTTTGGTGTGAAAAAGGCTTTTTCACTCGCTCTCATTTAGGAGGGGTTATTTGTCCCGACCATTGATGCGGGAATATATCACTCAATCTTATCATCATCTTGTCGACAAGAGTTCGAATTTTCTTGCAATCAGTACGACCTTACTAATCTGAGAGGTCTTTAACAGGTACTGTAATGTGGGCTTGGTCAATGGCTTAACAAAGGGATTCTTTGAGTCAAAGCAATTGAAAGAACAATTCTGTAATTATCTCCGGGTTTACAAGTCAAGAACCCTGCAAAATGAGAAAGAAATAATCTTGATCGCACTTCTTCGAGCAATGCTTAAAACATATGAATTGCTATGTTAATTCAAGTGCCCTAATCTGAAGAGACTTTGTAAGGGACGTAACATAGGCTTGGCTCTTGGGTTTGAGAAACGAAAGGATCGTTAGGCTCAAAGATGTATGTAATGGGTAAGAGTTGGTGATTATCTTGACATTACCACTAGTTTTCTTCGCCACTGATTGTCTTCTTGACAAATTTCTTTATTGGCTCAAGAGTTTATCACTGATGCCAATGATTATTCAACTGGAGATCATTTTCTTTGATGATAAGCATCGATCAGGCACACTGCTCTTTTTTCATGCCCCCCAATTCATCAGTCATTTCTCTCTTTTTTTTCACGGGCATTGGCCTTGCTTTTACCAGGCACACTGCTTTTTCTTGCCCCTTATTTTTTTGCATTTATTTTCTCTGGACTCACACAGTTTTCTTTCATCAGCATTTTAGACCATGCTATTCGAATGATTGTCTTTCATCTTGCCCCAATGTAGGGGATGATCACCAACTGGGTTTGACATGAAATGAATTCATAGGCTCAAGTGGGCTATGCAAAGGATATAAGTGTGTAGGATAAAGAAAGAACTGCTCTTCGTCATCCTAAGGCACTTAAATTATCACATGAATTCAATGTAATAGCACAACTTGAAGATTGATTCAAGTGAAAGCAAGAAAATTTCAACTCATTTTCCTTCTCCTTCAATGTCAACTTACCTCCATTTGCCCCAATGTGGGGTGGTTCTTGACAGGGGTAGTATGAAAGAAATTCTTCAAGTATTTGGGCTCAAAGAGGGGTTAAACAAGGGTTCATTGATAGAGAAATGAACTGCCCCTCGTCATTTTAGTTGTCGTACTTTTCGCAAGAAAACTCTTCACCTTGAAGTACAAGACGTTTTCATACTCACCTCACAATGTATAAACAAGGGACAGTGTATGGGATAAAGCTTGCCTTTCACACCTCATTTAGCATGTTCAAGTAATTCGACATCTTTCACTGAATTATCCATTTTGATAAATTTCAAGTGGAATTGACAAATTGCACATCATGTGAAAACATTCTGAAATGATAAAAAAGGCAATGCTAAATCATAAAGTCAAAGCTGTTAAGTGTCTGTGTCTTGCCCCTCTTTGCAAGGGAGCTCATAGAGGTTCCTTAAATGTGCGCAGGGCTGCACCTGAAACATAAAGCAAATAATTAAAAGAAACAAACAGGGTAAATTAAATGCATGCTGGAAAATTATTTTATTTTGAAATTTTTTTTCAAGGGAACATGAAAAAGCCCAGCCTTCAGAATTAGTTCCTTGTCGTTTTCTTTTTGGTAGGATTTCATCACAGGGCTAGTTTGGTATACTTCAACATGCCCTTAAAACATGAAAAATCTCCATGCATTTTATTGGATGAAAAGCAAATTACATTATTGAAATAAGGGAAATCCTATAATTGAAAATGCAAATATGCAAATATGGAAAGCAATAAAGACTCCTGCGCAGAGGAGTATGCAAATAATTAAAATTTTCCTACTCTTGAGCTTTGTCGATGACAAACATTAAATTCTCTTCGAATAGTTTAGTCATTCCCTTGAGTGCATCATCAGAGCTCTCAATCTTTGGAGGTGCGGGATCATCTATGCCACCCCATCCATCTGGAATGATATCCCGTGGGTCGAAGTAGGAGCTGGGAGGAGCCGAATACTTTACATAATAATCGAATTTGCCACTTGGTTGCCCCAGGGTGTCCATTACTTCTTTATCTCTCAAATCGGCCACAGGAGTATGTTGTGGTAACACCACTTCAACTTGCGGAGCTTGTGGGGCAATGTTTGCTTGGAGAGAGTCGATTTGCTTAGAGATCTGCTCAAGAACATTCAGGACTTGCTTCATCTCTGATTCAAGAGCAGCAACACAAGCTTGTTCAGCAACACGTGTTTGTTCAGTGTTGTCAGCCATTGTTGCTCTAGAACGAGTACGGATTGGCGATCTTGGATTAGCCGTGTTGTAACCTGTCAATGTAAAATAATACAGTAAGTATCATAACAAATGAGATTGGTCCATGACAATGGTCAATCGCTTATTTTATTAAGTGAAATCAAATTCCAAAGACATCAACTTAAAATGCTAACATAACTCCCTAGGAAATTAAATTCCTAAAACATCAATCTAAGAAATTGAAATAACATCATAAAGCTTGAATTAAACTCCTAAATCTAGCGACTCTTTTCTATATACAATTGGGAGATCACAGTCTTTCGAAGCTTCTTGTTCTGTCGAACCAACTCAGAAATACGAGTTTCTTTCCTTTCCACCGTTTCTTCAAGATTTTCAATTTGTGCTTTACGAGTGGGCTTCATGGTCACTTCAGGTATCACGGGAAGTAGAGCTTGAGGGATCTCGTGATGATGGATATAATAATCCGAGGCATGAAAAATCTTCTCATTTCCTTTCAATCTTCTAGGCACCACTATCTTTTCCGGATGGCATTCCTTCCATGCAATTTCAAGATGCTCAATCTCATTGACGTATTTGTGATCCTTGTGCACGAAGCGGACTTGAAACAGATCCACTCGGAGAGGAGGTGGGATATCTTGAAGCACTCGATACTGGCGGGCCACTCTATAAGGATAGTAAGATGTTGCACCAGTAATTCCCATTAGTGGAATTGGATTATCTGTCTTGTGAGAGAAACGAGCCACACTAACATGGAACCATTTAGCATACCATAGGAAGCCCTTGAGATCTGGATTTTTAAGAAAAGTCACCCAATCGGAAAATGATTTTCCGGTATACTTTTTTTCTAAGATTGAAAATCTCTTTATTGGGTAACTAGAATCATCAATTTCACCTCGACGCATGAAATGACCAAACTCCTTCATGTGAGAAAGAAACCAAATCTGTAAAAGCTCAGGAGAGGCATTCATGACTTTTTCTCCATTTTTGTTTAAAACGGTTGAGGGATAAAAATGTCTCAGCTAAGATCATGTTTATAAAATTCATGCCAGCACATGCTTGTCTGACCACCCATGCAATTGAAGGATTAATAGCATTTCTTCGATGAGGAAATATTATAAGTCCAAAGAATGCTAAGATGAATATCCTACCCTTTTGGCGCATTGAAGACTGATTTAAAAAATGATTAGCCAAAAAGGAGAAAGGGCATGCATTACAATTAGCTTTCAAAACTTTCTTAACCTCATCAATTTTAATTCTTAAAAATTGAGATAAAATTGATATGGGTTCCATACCAAGAGGTGGCCTAACAAGTTCAGTCTCAAGGGGCATTCCTATGATGACGCTATACTCTTCCAGTGTTGGAGTTAGCTCATTCTTACCGAAAATAAATGTAGCCGTCTCGGGACACCAAAAGTGTGATATAGCTTGCAAAACACCACTATGGACTCCGATATCCAAAAGGGGGATGAGCCGTCCCAGTATCGACTCCACATACTCTTGACCTTCTTTACTTAAATTGTTCCACCATCCTCTGAGCTCAATCTTGGGAGTTGGAACGAATTGAACATCGGATCTCCCCATTGCATATAAAATAAGACCGACGACGAAACCTAATGTCATGGACCAACGAAATTGCAAGTAAGTAAATTGCAGTAGTAAGAATTTAAACAACTTACTTTTACTGGAAAGAGATGACAATCACATAGACACACGCATGAAATGTGGGGCTCGATTTCTATGTAGATGGCTTAACAAAATGGAGCTAAAAGGATGATCTGACCGTTGCAGTCTCGCATTAACGTGTCAGGTCCTCCTAACCCCGGCTCAGTCGAATGGAATGTCTAATATCACGCAATCTCGCGGATATGGACAAACACATTTGACACCATGAAGAACTTTCGGGGAAGAGAAGGTCAACCTCTATATAGCAGTCTCGCTTTAGAGGAAGTATCCTTCCCAACACCATCCTAAGAATCCTATCGCAGCCCAGGTCCGGCAGCAGGTTGTGTGTGCAATAGTGTAGTGCTAAAAACAATAAAACATGCACAACAGTTTAATTGCAAACAACACTTCTATAATTTAAATTCAACCATTCATCCTTAACTCCAACCTGCAAAACAAGGGTTAACAAAGACTACTCCCCTTATACCTCCCATCTGCAAAAACATTTAACACTTCATGTTAGGAGCGTACCTTGTTTCCATGCTGCCAAACAAAATATTTTTCTTAAAAAAAATTAAACAGGCCTATGTCCACTATGAGTTTTAACTCTGTCCCCAGTGGAGTCGCCAAGCTGTCGCGACCTAAAATTTTCAGGGCAATCCTAAAGTTTAGGTTAATGGATTACTAAGTCCGAAGACTTGGCGCGGACCCTCCCAAGTCCTACCAATCGCGACTTGATAGAAATTAACTCATTTAGACATGCAATTATATTCAATTTGGAGCCGCCACTAACCAATTAGGGTTGGTTAGAAACCCAAGTAAAGTATGGGAGAATACTTTACTTTTGCGAACCAGAGATTCAGTAGGTCCGGGGACATGATTACGCTAGATTAGTCTAACGCCCTTTCGGTACCTTTTATTTTAATTTCAAAATTATTTTGCAGACAATGTTGATGAATTTTAACTTAAGCTACTAACATGCAAATGGTGGTCATACGGGTGCACAATCAATAAAATAACATTCAATGAAAAATGCTTATAAAAATGCATGCCCTAAACATGATTTCTAAACGACAAGACACCTAATTTTTCTTCTTTTTTATTTAAAAAAATGTTAATTATATGCAATCTTAATCTAAATTTAATATGCATGGATTTATTTTAATGACATGCGAGATGCAATTCATATGATATTACTTAAACTTATCACTATATGTATGCAATCTAATTTATATAATCCTAAATATGCATATGCTACATGATATGGGATTAATGACGTGGTAATTCTATATGCATGCTCTTTTTATGATTTTTTAATGATTTTTTTTTTATTACACATATGCAACCTACACTAACAATGATGACATGAAATATGATCAATTATAAACTAATTTATTAACTAACCAAGGAAATGATATGACGTGGTAATATGACCTAAAATATATAACATGAATAAGCATGCAATCTATCCTAAAGCATGAAATGAGTTTATTCTATTTTTTTGTATTTTTCATGAAATTCAAAATTAAAGAAATGCAACGATTAAATATGCAATTTAAATTAATTAAATGACATAATTCTAATGACGAGCAATTTCTAACTAAATGAACTCATCAATAATTACTAGATGATGAAAATTTCATAAACCTAATCCTACATGTCTGATTTATTAAACCTACATGCTTTGATGCAAGATTTTGATTTTTGATTTTTGATTTTTTTTAGTGTTTTAGTGTTTTTCCAAAACAAGTAATTATCGGACTAAACATTAAATCTAAACAATCAAGATATTCAATAAATAAATGATTAAAATAACCGAAAAAATAACCCGTTGTCTCACAGGTTAAATTAACGATTTATTTTAAACCTAATTATCACGACAAAGAGTTCAAAATAATTAAAAATCTAATCCGAAGTCTTACGGATCAAATTAATAATTACATTGATTTAACAACCAAAATACCATCAAAAAGCCTGAAACTTAATATAATTAAAAAATTGATCCGATGTCTCTCGGATCAAATTAATAATTACAATAAGTTCGGACAAAATCCTTACGTATAATGCCTACAAAATGCCCAAATATTAATATTGACAAACCATATTCTAACTTAAACAATAATAACAAAATTTAAAATGAATAAATAATAAAATAAAGAAAAAACAAACTACCTAATTTGCTTTTCTCTTTTTCTTTTGGTTTTTTTTTTTTCCTTCCCAAGCACGGCTTGTGCTCGTGCGGCTGGTCACCAGCTCTAGTGAGGGGCGGCGGTGGTCGAATTTGACGGCTCGATGGAGAGCTGGCGCGGGCGGTCGATCTGGCAAAAGGGGAACTCGGGACTCCGGTGCGGTGGCGAGCGGCGCCTAATAGTCGCAGACGAGTGACAGAACGGGGCAGGAACGGCTCCGGCGTTGGGCTTCACGGATGCTGCAAATCGGTGACAGCAGAGGCGATGGGCGACGAGCAGACCAGAAGCAGCGTCGGGGTCGTCGATTGGCGAGGGCAGCAGCAGCAGAGACCAGCGAACGAGCAGAGACCAACGAGGGTTACTGGGCGCCGGAGTGGAGGGCTTCGGCTCAGTTGCAGCGAGGTAGTGTGCAGCGATGGTCTGCGCTTCGCGGCTCTTGGGCTGACGGGGGCGGAGCGGAACAACGTCAGGCCATCGGTGCCTGCAGGCGGAGGCGACAACACAGGAGTGCGGGGGGCGCGGCTGAGACTGGCACAGCGGGATCTGGTAGGCGGAGCAGCGAGGAA
This sequence comes from Eucalyptus grandis x Eucalyptus urophylla, assembly GCA_028830015.1. NCBI lineage: Eukaryota > Viridiplantae > Streptophyta > Magnoliopsida > Myrtales > Myrtaceae > Eucalyptus > Eucalyptus grandis x Eucalyptus urophylla. The sequence goes on along the minus strand of CM054188.1, from coordinate 12,794,731 downwards.
GGCTCAGCGACAGGTTGCAATGGTAGCTAGGCGGACGGGGTCGCTGTGGCAGTGCGACGAGTTGCTGGCGCGCCGGCGACGACGAACGGAAGCGGCGGAGTGGTGCGATGAGGCGGCGAGGAGGCTGCTGTGAGTTGCAGAAAAATCGGTGCAGGCGGCGAGTGCTGGGGAGGAAGACGATGCCCCTCCTTTTTTGCTTTGTTGACTGGTCACTCTCACCTTTCTCTCCCTCACGTCGCTTTCACGTTTCCTCCCTTTGTCTCTCTCTGCATTTTCTGCAGCTTCTTTTCTTTTGACTTTTCTTCTCTGTTTTTTCCTCTCCCACAAATCGAAGCCTTCTTTTCTCTTTTTCCTCTCTTTCACTTTTCACTTTTTTTTTTGGACGAAGAGGAACCCCCCGGTTCCGAAACCTCGCATTCCTTTTTATAGAGAAAAGACTTGAAATTGTTGAAGATCCGGCGATATTCACTCAACCTCTTCAACAAAGAAATGGCTCTAAAAATCAAACGGTTAATTTTTTAAAAAGTTTTGAAATGAGAATATATTTTCAACAACAAAGATTTTCAAAAACCGAATTTTATTTAATTTATTATTTTTTAAAATTTTAGGTGTCAACAAGTAATCCAAATTAAAAAGCCTAGTCAGGGCCCACTAGTCGGTCCAATTGATTCTGGCCCGCCCATTTGCAGCCGGTCCAATTGATTCTAGTCCCAGGATTATTGCAGCAAACCTATGGACTACACTGTGGCCATAATCTTAAGATCTTTACCTATGTAACTATGATCTTTTTTCTGAAAGCAATTGGCAATTTCTTCTTGTTTCCTAATATGCGTTAACAAATTTAGCATTGTCTGATAACCGTTTCATATATTCATCAAAATAATATAAATTTAAGATGCATTATCGGATCAATTGAAAGACTGGCAAGAATTCGAGTCATTTCGTATTGCATATGACGTATGCCTTTTAAAGACACTAGCTATTTGCAGTGACATGTTTCTTTCCCTTCTCTAGCAAACATAATCTCATATTCATTGTCTTCTTTGGTCCCCTTGATATCCCATCCTAATCGCAGAACAAAATGAAAGGATAGGGCGGTCAATTTATATTACAAATCTGTCTGGGATCGTTGAGTTTTTCAGGATGACGTTGATGCCGGATCTGATGTAGAAGCCTTCAGAAGATCTGTCAACTTCTTGTATTCCCTGCAAAAAGAACGGTGAAATGTAAACATCTGACAATTGAATGAATGAACTCCCCGTATTATGTATGAAATGAGATGTCTTTTAGGTTGCATGTCAAGAGGAATTCAATTCAGTGAACCTCGGAATTCGCAATGACGACATTCTTCCCGATTCTTGCATTTTTGTCGATGATGCAATCCCTACACAGATATGTAACGATAATCAAGTCGAAGGCAAGAGTGCATAAGGATCATAGCTTGATCCAGGCTCCATGGTGTTTCATGCGCGCGCAGATATTCACCAAACATGCTCAACCTCGCTCTAGTGCACATGGAGAAAGACATGAAATGAGGACGGAATGGAATTAATGGAAAGATTAGGAGCAGTGTTGCGATACTTGATTTTCGTGTTTTCTCCGATGCCGATGGGGACTTTTCCCTCAGCAAACTGCGCGGCTACTTCGGCATCAGTTTCATAAAAGTCAGCTCCGAGCATCACTGTGTCCTGTAACACCATGTAATTAGCTGAAGCAGAACATTTCATGCTAAGCAGCAACTGAGCTCCTAAATGAGATCATAATAAACTTGCCAAAGCAGCAATTTCGCACTTGTCTAATTCACTTAAGATCAGAGTAAAGTGCGGTAATTACCTTCAGGTGAACGTTAGCATTTATGCGCGATCTGATACCAACGACGCTGTGCTCTATGAAGCAGTTATTTAAGAAGCTCCCGTGTGATACAATTGAGTCAACAATCTGAAGAAAGGATGAACAGTTGGCCAACGATTGGTAGGACAAAAGACATCTCCGCACATTTTCCTTCCCCAATATAAACTATTTGAAGATAAATGCAATGTTACCAGGTTCATGGAATGGGGAATGTAACCTAAACTCACCTTGCTGCTGTCGATCTTGGACGGTGGCAAGTTCCTTCTTGATGTGTATATCGGCTTTGTCGCATTGTAAAAGCTAAATCTCGGTGGCTGAGAGATAAAAAAAGACATGCTCTGTATGGGTTAGAGCTTTTAATAAGAACCCAGAACATGTAAAAAAATGCAGTCAACAGATAGATACAGAAAGAAGCATTGAAGCTAGTTGACAGAAGTAAGATACAATCTAGTTAAATAATACACTTACATGCTCGGTCAGAGCGAGGTTTGCCTCAAAGAAGGATCTGATGGTCCCTATGTCTTCCCAGTAATCATTGAATAGATAAGCCTGCAACAACTTCTCAATGAATCTGTTGATGCTAGCACCTAAAGTTACTAGCTAATGAACCAAAAACATACTTCACCGATGACAATAAGCACGGAACAATTCTGACCTTTGTGTAGAATTCGTTGGCAGAGGCAGGGATAATCTCCGATCCAAAGTCATTGGCAGTGGAAAAGCGCCATCTGAATCGACAAAGAGGCATAGAATTAATTTGCATTGATCAGCCTAAGATGTGCCATAGTTCTGCACATTCGTGCATGAGAAGCACGACTTTGAGTGAACCGGTACCTTAAGAGATTCAGAAGTATCTCCTTCTTGAAGATGTAGACTCCCATGGAAGCAATATACGGTTTTTTCTGTGCCTCATCCCGTGAAAGGCCTAGAACAGTGGTGAGGAGCGACTCTTGCACCTAAGGCGAGCGACGACCACATTGGATTTTGGCGAGGGTTGAGCCCTCGTCGGATCCGGAAGTTGTGAACGGAGACAATGACGGCAGAGCCACAAAGAACCTTAAGGATGCGGGGTGTAAGGGAGAAGGAGAGGGAGAAGGAGGGCTCGGGATCGCCGGTGATGATGACGGAGGGACTCGGGCTTGTTCTTGGACCCAAAGGGGTCGCGGGTGTGGTGGATGGCTTCATTGGTGGAGTCGTCGCTGGTGGGGGAGGTGCAAAGGTTAGGCTCAGGTGCGGGAGATGGCAAGTGAATGATTGCCATTGCCATGCAGGTGAGGGAGAGAGCCGAAGGGAGGAGAGGCGGGTAAGGGAAGAGACGGCATTGTGCAAGGTCGTCTGTGTTGGGAATAACTGATCCCCGAAAAAACCGGATTCGACACCGAATCGAACCCCTAAATCAATGCGGAAGACGAAGCCCGGGAAAAACACGCATCACCGATCGTAAAGCACACCACGGATTCGAGCGTACCTTGTTAGCCACAGATTAAGCACCAACGCCGACAAGAGGAAGAGAAACGGTCCTGTTCGATCCGATGAAGCCTTGAAGGGAAGGAAAGCGCGCCGTATGCTTACTGTTCTTCCTTTTTGGGAGAGAGAGCGTGAGGAGAGAAAAGACGTACGTTGAATTACAAAACGTTGTCTTCTCTCTCTCTCTCCTCCCTTTTATACCTTCCCCCTCCACGGGCCCTATTCCCGTGGGCCGGGCCTTTTGGGCCCAGCATGGGCGGACGGGCCTTAAGCCCATCCCCAATTAAAACCATCATCTCCCACTCGCACATGGTGGGCCGAACAGTATTCTCTTTACCTCTCTTCAACATTCATACCGGTGAATAATCCGTGCGACCAGCATACTTTGAGAGCTCGTTGCTATACATCTGTTAGGAATATATAGCAGCTCATAATGGGCGTCACACTCCGAGTAGATTTAGTATGCAGTACCCTAGATCGATCGATCACATTTATATCTCTCTTGATCTCTTTTAAACAATGATATATATTGTATTCACAATTATAATTATCACAAAGACAATCATAATTGGTCGACCAGTGAATACAAAAACTACAATGTGATTTTCCAAAATCGATCTTCCTCTTTCCTTCAAACTCTCAATTTCAGTCCAGCTTGCTTTTCTAGAAATGCCCCATTAGATCGAATCATCTCATGACCATTGGCAACACCCTAAGATAGCAAACACTAAATAGAAATCTTGAGAATAAGTAAGAGTCCTGAGGGGACTAAAAAATTGAGGAACTCTTTTCCTCAAGAGTCTCACACGTCATAAATTGAGATCAAACTTTTTGCCACTCTTATTGGTCGTCTTATGCATACGTAGTATGAAATACGTATTACGGTATTAACTCCTTTCCCGTGGAGCGTATGTCTACACTTTTCAATACCGTACAGATGATAGTTTAGACATACCCAATGTCTGACTTGAGTTCACGTATCTACTCTTTTTACAAAATTCATCAGAACTCACATCTGGCATCTTAAACAGATAAAGTAAAATATGTGAGGTATTTTACTTTCGGACATAGTAAGTATTATGTCCTCATCTTAACACTCAGTTAAGGCGACATACGTATTTTAAGCTTGAGCTCTCGATTATCACCTAGATAATAAGCTTAAAAACAGTCTCATCTCTATTTATCACACAGTAAATAGAGGCGATTACCCGTGTGAGTGGGCTAATCTTATATCTGTCCGACATACTTCTCAACAAAAAATAATGCACTGAGCATTAAGATGCATAAAGATCATACAAAGATTCATAGGCATTAATAATGAAACAACACAAGTTCATTGATGTGAACAACTCAGGGAAATTACAATATCCAGTACATCAGACTCTACGCAATCCTACAGATTTTACATGACCACAAAACACATCTCTAGGTATTGGCTTTGTCATAGGATTTGCTACCATTCTATGCGTAGATATGTACTGTAAGTTCACATCCTTTCGTGCAACCATATCTTTCACAAAGTTATACTTGGTATCTATATGTTTGGTCTTGCCATGATACTTTGGATCTTTGGTGTATGCTATAGCTGCTTGGCTATCACAATTAACCAATAATTGATTTGCAGCTTTCTCAATAACACCTAAATGATCCAAGAATCTCTTAAGCCAAACTGCTTCTTGTACTGCTGCTGATAATGCCACGAACTCAGCTTCCATCGTGGATAAGGCTATGCATGTTTGCTTCTTACTACTCCATGATATGGCGCCATTGCTCAGTAAGAAAGCAAATCCTGAGGTAGATTTTCTTTCATCTAAATCTCCTCCCCAATCAGCATCTGAATAGCCTTCAAGTCGCAGATCCTTTCCTTGGTAATTCAACTTGTAATCAGCAGTTCCCTTCAGATACCTCAATATTCTCTTAACGGCTTTCCAATGTGCTGGACCTGGATTGGATTGGTATCTACTCACCATTCCAACTGCAAAACATATGTCGGGTCTTGTACACATCATAGCGTACATCAAGCTCCCAACAGCACTTGCATAAGGAACATGTTTCATTTGTTCCTTCTCTTGTGGAGTCCTTGGACACAGTCTATGACTCAATCCTTCACCTTTTGCAATAGGAGTGTCAATGGGTTTACAATCCCATATCATTCAATTCAAAAAATTTGGAAGACAACCAACTTTTGACAGTATTGACTAGCTCCATATTGCTTCCGGCAATTAGTATATCATCAACATATAATGATATGATCACAAATTGATCCTTGGATCTTTTGATATATACACAATGATCCTCATCTATCATTGTAAAGTCATATGCCATTATGGCATTATGAAATCGTATATACCATTGTCTTGACGACTGCTTAAGGCTATATATCGACCCCCAAAGTCGACATACTTTTTCTTCTTGGCCTTTCACTATGAAACCAGCAGGTTGTTCCATATATGTTCCTTCCTCTAATTCTCCATTGAGGAAAGCAGTCTTTACATCCATTTGACGTAACTCAAGATCCATACCAAACACTATTGCCAGAATTATGCGAATCAAGGTAAATCTCACTACAAAAGAAAATGTATCTTCATAATCAATTCCTTCATGTTGATTATACCTCTTCGCCACAAGGCGAGCCTTATGCTTTCTATCGAGCCATCAGCCTTTCGCTTTATTTTGAGAACCCACTTGTTCCCAATAGCTTTGCGTCCCTTTTGGAAGATCAACCAGTTCCCAGACTTAGTTTGACTTCATTGACTCCATCTCCTCTTTCATTGCATAAATCCATTTTTCCTTACTAGGGCAATTAAGAGCCTCATTAATGTTTCTTGGCTCATCCTCATCTTGCGGAGCAATCATAAAAGTTTCCCTTTCAATGCCAAAACGTCGACGGGGAATACTTTGGCGACTTGTTCGCCGTATAGGAGATTGTACACTTTGCACATCATTCCCCATCATGCTCCCACTTGGATTAGGTAATGATGATGTCGTCTCATCACGTGGTTGCAATTGAGAATGAGTTGAATTTAATTCATCACTTCTCATATTACTCCCACTTGGACGAAGTCCACTAAGGTCATTATCTTGATCCAAGGTTTCAAATAGGGAACAATCTTCCCCTATTTCGCCCTTCTTAGGAAATTCATCCTCTAGGAATGTGACATCTCGTGATTCAAACTCAGTTATACTCCCACTTTCCTGCTCACCTATAAACACATACCCTTTTGAGTGTTCTGAGTATCTTATGAAAATACTCTTCTTTCCTCTGGGACCCAATTTCCCAAACTTGTGAGAGGACTCATGTGTGTAGGCAGCACAACCCCATGGCTTAAGAAAACTTAAGTCTGGTTTTCTACCTGTCCATAACTCATATGGAGTGGAAGTAACTGATTTGGAAGGCACACGGTTAAGTATATAGGCAGCAGTTAACAAAGCATCACTCCAAAAGGTAATGGGTAAGTTAGCATGCGCCATCATGGACCTAACCATTTCCAGTAGGGTTCTGTTTCTTTTCTCTGCAACACCATTTTGTTGAGGAGTATATGGAATAGACAACTATCTTTCTATTCCTTTTTCATCACACAATTTTCTGAACTCATCAGATAAATATTCTCGACCTCGATCGGATCTCAATGCTTTTATTTTCTTGTCTAATTGATTCTCTACCAGGTTCATAAACCTTTTGAAACAACTTATTGCTTCAGATTTATGAGAAATCAAATGGACATATCCAAATCGAGTGTAATCATCTATAAAAGTGATGAAATAAACAGCCCCATGCCTTCCTTTCACATTCATTGGACCACAGATATCAGTATGGATTAAATGCAGAGGAAATTCAGCTCTTTTTCCTCTTCCAAATGGTTTCCTTGTCGTTTTCCCTTCTAGGCAATGCTTACATATGGGCAAATCGATTTTTTTAATATTGCCCAACAAGCCCTCTTTGGCTAGTCTATTCATACGCTGTTGGCCAATGTGACCAAGTCTAGCATGCCACACATTCACATCATTATCATATTTATTAGGAGACGTGAGAAGGGACTAACAAACATTAGTATTAACATAATCAATATCTAATACAATAAAACCATTCAGAAAATAACCACAACCATAGTAATTTGTATCCAAAAACAAATTCACACCTCTATTACAGAAGTTCATATTAAAACCTAATTTAACCAACACTAATACAGACACTAAATTCCGACGAATCTCCGGAGCATACAGCACATCATGAAGGAACAAAGTGCGTCCACCACGCATTTTCAGTTGGCATGTGCCAATTCCTTTCACTTCAGCTCTGGAGTTGTTTCCCACATAGATCCACTTAGTTCCAGTTGGTACTCGTCGGAATTCCACGAAGGATCTTCTATCCTTCGCTACATGGTTCGTCGCTCCTGAATCCACAGTCCACAAAGGATTAGACTCAGTTAAGAATACAGAACTCGACACAAAAGTAAAGTTCTGAAAAGTACAAGGGGTGCATACCTTCTTTGGCTCACGACAGTCGCGAGCATAGTGACCTTTCTTGTCACAGTTGTAGCATTTCACCCTTGCAAGCTTTTTCATGCGGGGACGCTTCCCTCTTTCATGTTGGTTAAACTTGGGTTTCTTCCCTGAAGGACCTGCTTCTTCCTTGCCTTTTCCCTTATCAAACCAATTAGGGCGCTTGCGCTTGGAGCTCGAAGCTCCATTTGAGCTAGAACTAGCATGATAAAGTTCAGCATCCGGCTTAGCCGCCAACAGGCGGTCCTCTTCCAGCTCAAGATGACGCATTGCATCCTCAAAGGTTTTGATATTTTCATTGTGAGTCAGGTGCACCTTCATATGCTCCCAACTCTGAGGCAAGGAACGAATCACTGCTTGCACCTGCTGCTCATCTGTGAGGACATGGCCAACATCTCTCAGCTCAGTTATCATGTTTGACATCTTTCTAAGATGTTGCTTCATGGTCTGACCATGAGGCTTCTTATAAGAGTCAAACCTGATAGTGAGCTGCCTCAATCTAGTCACCGAAGTATGACCAAATCTAGCTGCCAATGCCTCCCACATTTCCTTAGCATTGTCAAAACGCCGAAACTCTCGCATGACGTCATTTTCCATGCTGCTCAGCAACGTGATGCGAGCTAGAGAGTTCATTCTTTTCCACGCAGAAAAAGCTTCTTTGTCTCTTTTGTGCTGTGCAGTGGTTCCCTCTTCAGGTTCTACCATGGTCATGACAAGAGCCTCAAGTGCTTCTTGCTCTTCCAGCACATACTGGATTTTCATTTGCCAAATTTCATAGTTGTCTCCATTGAGCTTTTCACCTTTGTTTAGCTCGGCAACTATGCTCTTTGTGGCTGAAGCCATTGATCTGAACAAATCAGACAAATATGCACGAATTATTAATGCCTATCATTTATGCATCCCTATTTACATAAACCCATCATATTAATGAATAATTTCAAGTAAGGTTTCAGAATCAAAAGGTCACTATGTTTCCAATCATCCTCCAAAATCCTAACTTAAAACTATCATCAATATAATTGTCTTATGCAAAATCAATTCTATGAAGCTACAAAAACTTCTAAAACTACCCACAGCTAATTACCCACAGCAACCAGCAATAACAGAAAGCAATATATAATAGAACATCCAATAAAAACAATAATGCTTTCAATTAACACAATTAGGTAGTAATCATTACATAATATGTCCACAAATCACACTTAACACATATCAGCCAATACAACTAACACCAAGTCAGCACACGAACTGGGAAAGATCCTCTTTTGTTTAATTTCTTGATCTTTTCCCTTGAAACAATACAATAATATTCATTTACAAAATCCATCACAATTTTCTTATAGGAAGCAGCTCCGTTGACATCCCATATGCGATTCAACACATCTTGCCATTCAGGTGGAAGAGTGTTTATGAAAAATCGCACCATCTCTGACTGTGACATAGGATGACCATTCCATATGACTTGTTGAATTTTCCCGTTGACTTCAAGGACATGATCAATTAAGTCACATCTCTCCCATCGATGATCAGTCAGCTCAGCTATCAACTTAGACAGCCTATCCTTTTGTTCATCGGTAACTGCGCGAATAGGTGTGCGCAACCTCAGGGGAGGCATTGTTCCTGCAACAAATGCAGAACAAATAAGGGATCACATTATAATCCATATAGACTTAATTGAAAAAGAAACACATTCTTTTTTTTTTTTTTTTTTTTTTTTTTTTTTGTTTTTTTTCGGGTCAACGGTCAACGGTGGTCAACGGTCAACGGAGGTCAACGGTCAACGGTCGTCGGTCGTCGGACCGGACAGACCGGTTGGACCGGTTGGGCCGGTGGGCCCGGTTCGCGCGAACCGACGGCATGTGCCGTGCGCGTGCGCGGGCTGACGTCACGTGCCGCGCGCGTGCCGGGTCTCGCGCGGGTCGGGTCGGGTCGCCGTGCTGACGTCATCGATGACGTCACCCTAGCGGTTATTGACCGTTGGGTGACGTCAGCACGCGTCGGTCCGCGGACCGGCGCGTGCCGTCTCGCCGGCCGGCGGTGCGCACACGCCGGTTCGCCGACCGGCGCGTGTGCCGCACGCGCTGGGTGATGCAGCTCTTCCGGGCGCGTCGCGCCCACGCGCAGCGGCTTCTGGCCGCGCGTGTGGGCGCGTGCGGCGTCTCCCGGCGGCGCACGACGTACCTCCAGACTCGTCTCGACGTCGCCTTTCTCCCCATCTTTTCAGAAAACAGTTTCGACTTACGAAAACTCAGTAAAAAGGCCGAAGAACGCTCGGGTGTCGGGATTTTTGTCCCGATCCGTACGGCCGAAAATTTCTTCGCGAAAAATCAATCAAAAAACATCAAATTGATCGGGAAAACGTGAACTAGGGCTCTGATACCAATGTTGGGAATGACTAATCCCCGAAAAAACCGGATTCGACACCGAATCGAACCCCTAAATCAATGCGGAAGACGAAGCCCGGGAAAAACACGCATCACCGATCGTAAAGCACACCACGGATTCGAGCGTACCTTGTTAGCCACAAATTAAGCACCAACGCCGACAAGAGGAAGAGAAACGGTCCTGTTCGATCCGATGAAGCCTTGAAGGGAAGGAAAGCGCGCCGTATGCTTACTGTTCTTCCTTTTTGGGAGAGAGAGCGTGAGGAGAGAAAAGACATACGTTGAATTACAAAACGTTGTCTTCTCTCTCTCTCTCCTCCCTTTTATACCTTCCCCCTCCACGGGTCCTATTCCCGTGGGCCGGGCCTTTTGGGCCCAGCATGGGCGGACGGGCCTTAAGCCCATCCCCAATTAAAACCATCAGTCTGCAAAAAGAAAACAAGAAAAAAAAAAAGGTGAGAGAAAAGAGAGGGGTAAAGAAGAGAGAAAAATCTTACAAGTGGGACCTTTATGAACACATGTCATATATTAAATGGACTAGTAGGAAGATGACTTAGGATGCGTTTAGTTGGACTTTTGGGGAAAGTCTTTGGGAAAATGCAAAGGACTTTGAGGTTAATGAGTTTTTTAAAATGCAAATTGCGTTTGGTAAATTGTAATCTAAAAGTCCCTTGTAAAGTACCTTTAAGCAAAATGGTGTTTGGAAAAATTTACATTTACAAAGGACTTTTATAAAAAAAAAAATTAAAAAGAAAAGATAAATGGTTGGCCAGCAAAGGGTAGGGGCTGCCAGCGATCGAAATTTGTCGCCGGCGGCCGAGGTCTCAAGTTGCAAGACCTCACGCGGCCGCCGGAGACCACAAGTCCTCCTTCATCTGCCACTCCATCCATTGCCGTCAAGTCTCACCCCTGCCCCTGCCTCACCGACGCCGCCCTACCATCGTCATCGTCGCTTGCGGGAATGCCTTCCTCTCCCTCGACCTCTCCGGACTCAGACGACCCAGATCTAGTTCGCCAGAGGTCGGGCGACCCAGATCTGGGTCGCGGCCACTCAGATGACCCAGATCTGGGTCTCGGTGACTTAGGCGACCCAAAGTCGGAGGTCGCACGACCTCACCGCGACCGAGATTTGGGTCGCCTGAGTCGCCGCAACCCAGATCTAGGTCGCACGACCTCCGGCGACCCAGATCTGTGTCGCCGGAGGTTACGCGAACTCGCTGCGACTCCCGGGGGTCACCGAGATCATGCCACTGGCCGGCGACGGTTGCCGTGACCACACCAGCCTCACGCTGACCTCCGTCAAGCCCGTCGTTGAGCGCATCAGGCGTCGTCAGCCCCTCGCAATCTCGCTCACCAATTTCAACGAAGAAGAAGGTGAACAGTTACAAGGGCAAAACCGGAAAAACGAAATGTTAGTAAGGATATTTATGGAAGAAAATTTATCATTTATTAGCCTCTCAGCATTCCGAGAAGGCTGAATGCCCAAGGCAGCCTCCTACCTGCCTTGGGCTTTCAGCCTTCCAAAGGCCTGCTTTGCTTCAATCATCTTTGCAAAATAATTTCCCAGACACCAAATTTTAGCCCAAAGGCCTTTGAGTGCCCAAAGTGGCTTGGCAAAGCCACTCCCAAACGCACCTTTAGCACCCCAAGCATACCAAATATTTTCTCCCTCTGTACATAGTGATGTCATAAAAGGGCTGCTTGATATAATTTGAGTATATCTTGTTTTCACCATTATTATGATGGGTATTCTTCACTGTGCGATCATGGCGAGGAATTTTGATAATGCCTTCTAATTGCAGGAGTCTCTGTGTATTATTTCTTCGGAAAATTTCAAATAAGGACCTACAATGCTATCATTTTCTTAAAAGATGACTTGAAGTGAAGTTTGTCTCAAATAAGGACCCAAAGTGATCATTTAGTCTCAAAGAAGGACCTCATTTGTCGGATGGTGAATAAATACATCTCTGATACATAGTCTGGTAGCCTAATCAAGGAAATTTTTGTCAATTTTTCTTTTTAAATTTTTTGTTGTCTTTTTCTTTATTATTATTATTATTATTATTATTATTATTATTATTTTGGGTCAATGGTGGCACTGTTCATCATCTTCTTCATCTCTCGTTCGTCTTCTTCTCAAGAACATCGGACTTGAGAAGGGCTAGTGAGCACTAGATGTTGGTGAGGGTTGGTGAGGGTTGAACACCCATCGTCGGCAGTAGGCGAGGGCCACCAAGCCCTCACCGGCCGTGGGCGAGGGCTTGTAGGTTGACCCTTGACAGATCTAGCGAGGGTGGCCTTGGTTGCGGTTGGCGAGGGCCATCGAGCCCTCGCTGGTTGCAGGTGAGGGCATGCAAGCCCTCATCGGTAAGCCCTCGCCCAGGGTCGGCAAGGGGTGACCTCGCTAATGGTCGTGAGGAGTGACCTCCCCCACCTCCGTCCATTGCTCCATCAATAATCTCGTCTTCTGCTAGGACTACTACTAGGATGCTTGTGTCGCTTTCTTCATCCCTTTCTCCCACCACCGCTCCTAGATCGACGACTTCTTTGGCTACCCATTTTGCCCTTGAAGACCTTATTGTAAGGCCTCAATTTAGACGGCCCCCCTCCCCCATGGCCAACGAGGGCTTGATGGCCCTTGCCCGCTGTTAACAATGGGCGTGGAGCCCTTGCTCTCTACCGGCGATGGGTGTTGAACCCTCGTTGGCCCTTACCAGCGGTCGGTGCTCGCTGGCCTTTCTCCAAGTCCGATGTTCTTGATTTGGGCAAGAAGAAGTGAACGGGAGACAAAGAAGATGATGAATAGGGCAACCAAAAATGAAAAAAAAAAATGGATGAAAATACCGTAATCAGGCCACCGGAATATACATTGAAGATGTATCTATTCACCGGCCGATGAGTGAGGTCCTTCTTTGAGATTAAATAACTACTTTGGATCATTCTTTGAGATAAACTTTACTTCAAGTTCTCTTTTGAGAAAATGATGACACTTTGGGTCATGATTTGAGATAAACTTCACTTCAGGTCCTCTTTTGAGAAAATGATGGCACTTTGGATCCTTATTTGAAATTTTCTCTTATTTCTTTCAAGTTTCAAGTGCCGGGTTCCCATCTTGGAAGTAGATTGACACCAGAAGATCCATGTTAGATATAACAAATTTTATTCCAACATATTCATAAAAATGAAAGTACTCGCCAACATTTAAATTATTGTTCTTAATTCCAAAAAATTGTGGAAAAAAATCAATTGTGAATTTCATGTGACAGTTTGGGAGTATTGTAAATGTTTTGGGAGTTTTGACTTTGAGAAAAAAAAAGTGCGTGAGTTGAGAGATTTAGATTAAGTAAAACAGTAAAAAGTAAGGGTGTGTTTGTTCGGGAAAGGCATTTATTAGGAACTGATTTTTCGAACTTTCACGGAAATGACTTGTTGACCAAAAACACTTTCCGGTCAATGAAAATATTTATGTATAAGTCTAGGAAAGCGAATTCCTAAATCTAAAGAGGTGAAAACACCTTTCGAAATTGCTCATCTTAAATTTTTAATTTTTTCCTTATTTTTCTTTTTATTTCTCCCTCAACCGGTTGTCATGTCTTGGTGATGGCCGACGAGGCTCGATCTCACCAAATCTTGGTGATTTTGAGCTCGTCCAAGGCCAATATTGGGCAAGCCTAGAGCTTGCCTATGATCGTTGCCGGTCGGTCACAACAAGGAATGAGGAAAAAAAAAAGGAAAGAAAAGAGAAAAAAAAATTAAAAATAATCAAAAATTCAATTTAAAAAGAAAAGAAAAGGGAAATAATTTATAATTCAATTTTTTTAAAAAAAATAGGTTTTTGGCCTAAGATAAAGAAGGCATGACATTGAAATTCTTTTCCAATAAGATCCAAATGTAAAAAAACGTTTTCGATCATATATCACCAAATAAAAGAAAACTAATCATATTTCTTGGAAAATGCTTTCTTATTAAATTTTCCGTGAAACAAATATACTCTAAAAACCATTTCAAATAGAGACTGAATTTATTGAAAAACCCATGATGTACATTTGATTACTAAACTTGCATTGTTTTCTTTAACTTCTCAATTTCATAATTTCTGTTATATATCGTCCACCTTGTAGAAAATTTCCAATTAAGTTCCTTGGGCTCTAGTTCTGCCAAATTGAAAATGACGAATCCGTCGATGTCGGCCTAGTACGAAACGCAAAGATTGGTTCCACCATGAGCAATCAATCGAGCAAAAAGAATAAATGATGTGTGGTTTCCACTACGCGTGCAATAATCCGGGCTAAAATTAAGTAGAATATTTGATCATTTCTCGGATGATGAAAATATATTTTCTTCATAAGTGACACAAGTGATACTTTAAAAATATATACTTTTCAAATCATTTTTTTTATAAAAAAAAAACACACCATAAAAGATTAAAGAGTGTCCTTCAGCTATTTATTAAGTCTCATTTTATGCGCTTTGACAATTTAAACGTTTAAGTGTTACTGTTAAAATTGGTAATTACCTTTTATGTTCACAGTATGTTAAGAACTGAGCATTTTTGTTTTTAAATCATTTAATTAGTCCCGTGGCGGCTTATATGGAGTCAATGGCTAGTTGAATAATTGATTATTTTATTTGGCCGCCACTTACTGTGAGAAGGAGGCTATTTGAATTTCTTCCTTTTTTTAAAGTCGTCGACCCACATTTCAATTCGAGGAGACAATTACGCTATTAAAATTTTGTTGATAAGTATCCTAAAGACTCTTGTACAACCAATGCCATGAAAAATAATATATTTTGAATAAAATATAATTAAAGACGTCCCTATAACTAAAATACCTAGCCAAAGAATTTTCTAGAAGACATTATTTTAAATGAGCGCATGGGCAAGAGGCGAAGCAATGCATGAAATTTTTTAACATTTTCTCCATTGCTGAGGTAGAAAATGGGTCATGCGGTGCGTAACCCGCGAAAAAAATACACGTTATGAGAACAAAAGTTCTTCAAATTTCAACCTCCTCAGTCATTTGCTTGTGAAGTTTATCTGGCTAGCCTACGATCAAAAACAGTTGTTGAATTTGCATAAGCATTTAGCTAACTAGACCGGAAAATTTAAATTAGCTAAATCGGAAAATTCAAATGTACTACAAATTGTTCTGGATATTTTTAGCTCAAAATCTAAAAGTCATCCGCAAAATCTAACTAATTGTGTGTAAACTCTTTCAAGTTACAATATGCGTATTGACTATCTAATCGATTCATGAGGCATGCAGAGTCAAGCGAGCCTCCAGATTGCTCAGCCTTTTGAACCCATTTGATGTCTGGCAAGCATAATTTGAGTAGATTAAAAATATTCAATAAAGTCAAAAAACCACTTAGCTTTTTTTTTTTTGGTAAAAAAAAAAACCACTTAGCTTGCTCAGCACGAAAGTTGCTACTTTACGTAATAAGAAGAAAAAAGAAAATGGCTACAGAACGTAATTCGTTCCGTTTAAGAAAAAGATGATAAAAATGGCTACTTAATCCATCGGCTACACAAGCATGGAATCCGATCTTGAGATCTACTGGTGGGGAGATATGAAGGAACAAATAAATGGATAGACGAATATGAACTTGAATAAGAGATACATGAGTCCTTGACAATATCTCTCCATGGCCTTTCACCTTCCAAAATGTTTTTCATGGACCACCTTATTTTGCTAATGTTATCGAATAATTCTCTCATTACCTAAAATTCAATCTTTAATTTAAACTATCTACTGCAGATCCTTACTATTGGACGAGTTCTTAAAATAGGGCTATCCGCTATCGTCACTCAAGGAGAAATCTCAATCATCAAATCCAAAGGAAAACCAAGATCCAATGACCAATACAACAAAGCTGGAAACATGCAAATAGAAAAGTGCAGCGTGCGTTCTAAAGTCACCTTCACTCAAATTTGGCTTCGCAGCGCAGTTCGCACTGCTTTTCTCTATGGCCAGAATTTTGGAACACGAGAGGAAAACGGATAACAACAGTCCAAATAATAACCATTGCCTATTTTGACAAGTCCGGGTAAATTTCGAAAAGTATATTGCGTGATTCGTAAATCATGCAAATCATTATTATTTGGATTATCGATTATGCACATTTTAGTGTAGATTCACCTGATTGATTGATGGTTGAAATGGAATTGGATTTGTAAATCAAGTAATATTTTGCTTTCCCACAAGTTTCAAATTCTTATAAGTGCATGATGCATGTCTAAAACCTTTGTTCACACTAGGCATGCAAGCATATGCTGCTTTCAACAATGACTCATAGAGCTTCATATAGAGAACAAGAGAATGGGGATGATAATGGTATAAATTTAGCCTATAAAATGATATAAACGGATGGATTCACTTCTCAAATATATTTCGCTTGTTCGAATATCATTTGGTATTTAAAATTGTCAAATTACAATCCAAGCATCAAGGATCTAAATCTAATCACTAGCTTCCATGGTCTAGTTATCAAGACCCTGGATCTACCTGTTAAGCACTTGAATTTATTCATTAATGACGGTCCTGCAATAGCATATATCAAGCCGTATCTAAAAAATTATAAACTACCTAACTTTTCACGAATTAGTCAAACCACTAAAAATATAGCATACATCAGGCCGTATCTAAAAAATTATAAACTACCTAACTTTTCACGAATTATTCAAACCACTAAAAATAAAGAAATCATTATTTATTTTTATTTTTTATAGCGGAAAAAGACCAAACACGCCAAGGATCATGGCGTCGACCCATTTTTGGATTATGAGATCTGCAAATGCACGTGAACGACGAGCCATGTCACGCTCTTCTTATCCCCCGCCGCATCACGTGTCTCTCACGTCTTGCAAATCGGCCGGAATTGGTCGCCCACGTGCCACCCGCCGTCCCCTCTCGATCTCGCCCCGCCTATAAATAGACCAAAACCAGAAAAGAGCAAGACAACAGCAAGATAAACGATCAAAACACAGAGGAGAGAGAGAGAGAGAGATGGATAAGATAGATATGATCCAGAAGCCGCACGCGGTGTGCATTCCCTACCCAGCCCAGGGCCACATCAACCCCATGCTCAACCTCGCCAAGCTCCTCCACCACCGGGGCTTCCACGTCACCTTCGTCAACACCGAGTACAACCACAGCCGCCTCCTCCGCTCCCGCGGCCCCTCCTCCCTCGACGGCCTCCCGTCTTTCCAGTTCCGCACCATCCCCGACGGCCTCCCGCCCTCCGATGCCGCCGACGCCACGCAGGACATTCTCGCCCTCTGCCAGTCCACGAGTAAGTTCTGCTTGCCCTACTTCCGGGACTTGCTCCAGAGGCTCAACGAGGAGAGCGTGACGTCGGGTTCCCCGCTGGTGAGCTGCGTGGTGTCGGATGGCGCGATGACCTTCACACTCGATGCTGCAGAGGCAATCCGCGTGCCGGAGGTCCTGTTCCGGGCGGCGAGCGCGTGCGGCTTCATGGGCTTCGTGCAGTATCGCAGTCTTCTTGACAAGGGTCTTACTCCACTCAAAGGTATGCATTACTAAATAACTGTCCGATTTGGTTTAATTAAGTAATCTCACTTAGCAGATTTACGGCTAATGATTTTTCTTCTTTTTTGTGGATTTGGTTGGCGTTTATGACGTGTGGCTTTGTTTGTTCCTGATTTACATGATTAGCCAGTGGCGGACTGTGTCGTAATTTTCTAAGTACTTAACAAAGTCAATTTTGAAAAGTAGAATTTTAGATGTAAGAACCTTATCATGAATGGTTAAACGGTTTAATTGATCGACTCTCAATTTGTAGATGCCAGCTACTTGACAAATGGGTATCTAGACACCACCATTGACTGGATACCCGGGATGAGAAACATCCGCCTGAGAGACTTACCGTCCTTCATCCAAACCACTGACCCGAACGACCTAATGATACCCTTCTGCATGAGAGAGGTCGATCGAGCGAAGAGAGCCTCAGCCATTGTTTTCAACACGTTCGACCGATTAGAGCACGAGGTCCTCGACGCCCTCAAGGCCATGTTCCCTCCCATCTACACCCTTGGCCCCCTTCATCTCCTTACAAAGCAACTATCCGATAATAACACCAAGCCGTTCGGGTCCAACCTGTGGAAGGAAGAGCCAGGTTGCATTGAGTGGCTCGACTCGAAACAACCTGGCTCAGTTATGTACGTGAACTTCGGGAGCATCACCGTGATGTCGCCAGTGCAACTGGTGGAGTTCGCATGGGGGCTCGCGAACAGCGGCCAGGCGTTCCTGTGGGTCATCAGGCCAGACTTGGTCGTTGGTGATGCGGCGATGCTACCTCCGGATTTCTTGGCTGCAACGAGGGAGCGGAGCCTGCTGGTGAGCTGGTGCCCCCAGGAGCGGGTGCTAAGCCACTCAGCGGTTGGCGGGTTCCTGACCCACAACGGGTGGAACTCCACGATCGAGAGCATTGCGGCTGGGGTGCCGGTGGTGTGCTGGCCATTCTTTGGGGACCAGCAGACGAACTGCTGGTACAGCTGCCAGGAGTGGGGGATCGGGATGGAGATCGACAACAACGTGAAAAGGAACGAGGTGGAGAGGCAGGTGAAGGAGCTAATGGAGGGGGAGAAAGGGAAGCAGATGAAGAGGAAGGCGATGGAGTGGAAGGAGATGGCCCGAGAGGCCACGCGTCCTTCCGGGTCGTCGTTCTTGAACCTGGACGAGGTGATCAACAAGGTGCTGTTGTCGACCAGAATAGATTAAGCTTGTATGGACATTGCTTCGCGATTGGGCCGAGTATCCAAACGATTCTGTAGACAGTCTTGTTGTGTATTGCCCCGTCTAGATCGTTTCTACGCCCCTAGTAACTCCGGTCTCGTCAGTTCCGGTTGTTTTCATTTAGTTATGTGCAGTTGGCATGCGTGTGAAACATCCGGCTGCAATAAAGTGTTTTCCCATGTTTTTATTGCGTTTTCTCCGTACATACATTCGCGTCGATTTCTTCATGAAGCAGTGGCAACACGACGGCCAGTGGGAGCTGTCCACTTCCGATCCGACGGCTATCCATTTGGATTCGGATCTTCTCACTGAAGCCACGCAAAGGATCGTGCGATGAAGAATTATTATTCTATGAGCATGGCACAAGAATAGAAAGCATCTGGACCGCGGTATCCGTTGGAATTCGTCACCTTCGTGATAATCTATGGCACTTGCAATTCAAATTGATCATTTTGAGACTTATTTATAGGATTATGTGTCACGGATTGGAGGTTATCGAGACCTAACAGACCCTGAAGATGGTCAAGATGACCGGGCAAGCCTTGAAGTGTTGACTTGTGACATACGAGTCTCCTATCCCGAAAATTATCCAATTACATGAGAACACGGGAGATTGCCACACTCCCAAGCAATTAGGGTTAATTTGTCTCAACTTTTTGGAAGTCAGATTTCTTGCCAAAATATGCCCAAAAAAAAAAACTGTGAAAAAATATGCATATAAATCTAAATCTTAACCATATTTAAAGATTCTGAATATCCTACAATAAAAATAAAAATAAAAAACAACTTTCACAAGCTATAAGTGCACTAAAAATCATAAAACTTATCACAAAAATGTAATTAATTCTAAAACTTTTAAAAAGTATATTCAAATCCTAAAACTTGTCAAATTGTAGCAATTAGTCATTCTATTAAATTAATTGCACTTTTAAAAAGTTCTAAAAATTAATTGTACTTTCGTGACAAAATTTAAGATATTCAATGCACTTATCCAAGAAAATAAAAATGATTGATATAACAAAAAATTTCAAATTAATACATTTATGACAAATTTATCCAAATTTATTATTAGATCAAGAAAAATCTCAAATTAGTATATTTATAACAAATTTACCCTTCGTTAATTTCAATTAAATTCTTTTATCAAATTACTGAATTAAATGGCACGTAAAAATTGATAGTTATATAATTTGGGATTTTATTTTTCATTTGTCATATATATATATATATATATATATATATATATCAATTTGTAATTTTTTGCGATTTTATGATTTTACTTTTCATTTGCACATATGTATCAATTTATAGTTTTTTGCGATATTTAGTTAATTTAATATAAATTAATAACGATAAATTGGGATTTTTAGTGATATAAAATATTTTGAGATAAATTTGTCATATTAATTAGATGAAATTATATTTTAAAAGAAAAGGCATTGTCGCAACCCAAACATGCCGACATGTCCTATGGGATCTCCCCCCTTCGTGAGTCGCACGTCAGACTGTCTTTTTTCTTTTTTATACCAGTGGCAGGTGCCTATATAAGGATAATAATAATAGCATGGCTCGGATATCCAGGTCAAAGGGGGGCAGTAAAGAAAGGGAATCGATGATGTCATCTTTGAACCAGTGAATTTTCTTCTTCTTTTTTCATTCTGTCTTTTCTTTTTTCTTTTCTTTTTTATACCAGTGGCAGGCGCCTATATAAGGATTATAATAATAGCATGGCTCGGATATCCAGGTCAAAAGGGCAGCAGTAAAGTAAGGGAATCGATGATGTCATCTTTGAACCGGTGAATTTTTTTTATTTTCATTTTAATTTGTAACTCATATTGAGTTTTAATGAATTCCATCAGCTTATTTTTTTTTTTTGGTAAAGCAATTCCATCAGCTTATTTGACCCTACAAGCACCAAAAATTTAATGAAACATGTTGTTTTGGACTTTTGGTCCACGAAAAGCTGACAGAGCTCACAGAAGCACCAACTAAAATGGAGAATGATGACAAGTTTTAGAACTTAGATATACGGTAAAAGTATTAAGTGCTTACAAATTTTAGGAATTCCATTGTA
This sequence comes from Eucalyptus grandis x Eucalyptus urophylla, assembly GCA_028830015.1. Classification (NCBI taxonomy): domain Eukaryota; kingdom Viridiplantae; phylum Streptophyta; class Magnoliopsida; order Myrtales; family Myrtaceae; genus Eucalyptus; species Eucalyptus grandis x Eucalyptus urophylla. The sequence continues at coordinate 12,773,696 of CM054188.1, read as the reverse complement.
ATTGTTCCTAAACTAATAGTAAACGTGGTCACGTGCTCAGTAGATCGACTGAGCCTGAAGCGCAGATGGGCGGGTTCGAAAAAGTAATCCAAATTAAAAAGCCTAGTCAGGGCTAGCTAGTCGGTCCAATTGATTCTGGCCCGCCCATTTGCAGGCGGTCCAATTGATTCTAGTCCAAGGATTATTGCAGCAAACCTATGGACTACACATTATGGCCATAATCTTAAGATCTTTACCTATGTAACTATGATCTTTTTTATGAAAGTAATTGGCAATTTCTTGTTTTCTAATCCGCGTTAACAAATTTAGCATCGTTTGTTTCATATATTTATCAAAAGAATCTAAATTTAAGATGCATCATGAAATCAATTGAAAGACTAACGAGAATTCAGGTCATTTCGCATTGCATATTGATGTATGCCTTTTGAAGACACTGGTCTCTAGCAAACATATTCTTGTATTCATTGTCTTCTTTGGTCCCCTTGATATCCCATCCTAATCGCAGAACAAAATGAAAGGATAGGGCGGTCGGTTTATATTACAAATCCGTCCGGGATCGTTGAGTTTTTCAGGATAACACTGATGCCAGATCTGATGTAGAAGCCTTCCGAAGATCTGTCAGCTTCTTGTATTCCCTACAAAAAGAACGGTGAAATGTGAACATCTGACAATTGAATGAATGAACTCCCCGTATCATGTATGAAATGAGATGTCTTTTAGGCTGCATATCAGGGGGAATTCAATTCAGTGAACCTCGGAATTCGCAATGACGACATTCTTCCCAATTCTTGCATTTTTGTCGATGATGCAATCCCTGCACAGATATGTAACGATAAGCAAGTCGAAGACAAGAGTGCATAAGGATCATAACTTGATCCAGGCTCCATGGTGTTTCATGCGCGCGCAGATATTCACCAAACATGCTCAACCTCGCTCTAGTGCACATGGAGAAAGACATGAAATGACGACGGAATGGAATTAATGGAAAGATTAGGAGCATTGTTGCGATACTTGATTTTCGTGTTTTCTCCGATGCCAATGGGGGCTTTTCCCTCAGCAAACTGCGCGGCTACTTCGGCATCAGTTTCATAAAAGTCAGCTCCGAGCATCACTGTGTCCTGTAACACCATGTAATTAGCTGAAGCAGAACATTTCATGCTAAGCAGCAACTGAGCTCCTAAATGAGATCATAATAAACTTGCCAAAGCAGCAATTTCGCACTTGTCTAATTCACTTAAGATCAGAGTAAAGTGCGGTAATTACCTTCAGGTGAACGTTAGCATTTATGCGCGATCTGATACCAACGACGCTGTGCTCTATGAAGCAATTATTTAAGAAGCTCCCGTGTGATACAATTGAGTCAACAATCTGAAGAAAGGATGAGCAGTTGGCCAATGATTGGTAGGACAAACTATTTGAAGATAAATGCAATGTTACCAGGTTCATGGAATGGGGAATGTAACCTAAACACACCTTGCTGCTGTCGATCTTGGACGGTGGCAAGTTCCTTCTTGATGTGTATATCGGCTTTGTCGCATCGTAAAAGCTAAATCTTGGTGGCTGAGAGATAAAAAAAAAAAAAAAAAATGCTCTGTATGGGTTAGAGCTCTTAATAAGAACCCAGAACATGGAAAAAAATGCAGTCAATGTCGTACTTTTTGTTCCAGATGGAAACAGAAAGAAGCATTGAAGCTAGTTTACAGAAGTGAGATACAATCTAGTTAAATAATGCACTTACATGCTCGGTCAGAGCGAGGTTTGCCTCAAAGAAGGATCTGATGGTCCCTATGTCTTCCCAGTAATCATTGAATAGATAAGCCTGCAACAACTTCTCAATGAATCTGTTGATGCTAGCACCTAAAGTTACCAGCTAATGAACCAAAAACGTACTTCACCGATGACAATAAGCACGGAACAATTCTGACCTTTGTGTAGAATTCGCTGGCAGAGGCAGGGATAATCTCCGATCCAAAGTCATTGGCAGTGGGAAAGCGCCATCTGAATCGACAAAGAGGCATAGAATTAATTTGCATTGATCAGCCTAAGATGTGCCATAGTTCTGCACATTCGTGCATGAGAAGCACGACTTTGAGTGAACCGGTACCTTAAGAGATTCAGAAGTATCTCCTTCTTGAAGATGTAGACTCCCATGGAAGCAATATACGGTTTTTTCTGTGCCTCATCCCGTGAAAGGCCTAGAACAGTGGTGAGGGGCGACTCTTGCACCTAAGGCGAGCGACGACCACATTGGATTTTGGCGAGGGTTGAGCCCTCGTCGGATCCGGAAGTTGTGAAGGGAGACAATGACGGCAGAGCCACAAAGAACCTTGAGGATGCGGGGTGTAAGGGAGAAGGAGAGGGAGAAGGAGGGCTCGGGATCGCCGGTGATGATGACGGAGGGACTCGGGCTTGTTCTTGGACCCAAAGGGGTCGCGGGTGTGGTGGATGGCTTCATTGGTGGAGTCGTCGCTGGTGGGGGAGGTGCAAAGGTTAGGCTCAGGTGAGGGAGATGGCAGGTGAATGATTGCCATCGCCATGCAGGTGAGGGAGAGAGCCGAAGGGAGGTGAGGCGGGTAAGGGAAGAGACGGCATTGTGCAAGGTCGTCTGCAAAAAGAAAACAAGAAAAAAAAAAAGGTGAGAGAAAAGAGAGAAAAATCTTACAAGTGGGACCCTTTTTGAACACATGTCATATATTAAATGGACTAGTAGGAAGATGACTTGGCACCCCAAGCGTACCAAATATTTTCTCGCTCTGTACATAGTGATGTCATAAAAGGGCTGCTTGATATAATTTGAGTATATCCTGTTTTTCACCATTATTATGATGGGTATTTTAATTATTGCTATAATTTGCCACTTCACTGTGGGATCATGGCGGTGAATTTTCATAATGCCTTCTAATTGCAGGAGTCTCTGTGTATTATTTCTTTTCAAGTTTCAAGTGCTAGGTTCCCATCTTGGAAGTAGATTGACACCAAAGGATCCATGTTAGATATAACAAATTTATTCCAACATATTCATAAAAAGGAAAGTACTCGCCAACATTTAAATTATTGTTCTGAATAAAAATCAATTGTGAATTTCATGTGACAGTTTGGGAGTATTGTAAATGTTTTGGGAGTTTTGACTTTGAGAAAAAAAAAAGTGCGTGAGTTGAGAGATTTAGATTAAGTAAAACAGCAAAAAGTAAGGATATGTTTGTACAGGAAAAGCGTTTTTCGGGAACTGATTTTTCGGATTTTCAGGGAAAATGGCTTTTTTTTTTTTTTTTTTTTTTTTGTGGTCAGTCCTACTCTAATCCTACTCTACACTCACTCGCAGACTTGTGCCCTGCCTCTTGCAGGGCGTGGGAGTCGCAATCCACTCTCGAAACTTACGCGTCCCTACCCCCATCCCCCCTGAGGAGGTGGGGATTTGAACCCCTCACCTCCCCCTTCCATGTTGGAAGGGTGGCCACTGGGGCGAACCCCCAGTGGCTTGTTGACCGAAAACACTTTGCGGTCAATGAAAATATTTATGTATAAGTCTAGGAAAGTGAATTCCTAAATCTAAAGAGGTGAAAACACCTTTCGAAATTGCTCATCTCGAATTTTTAATTTATTCCTTATTTTTCTTTTTATTTCTCCCTCAACCGATTGTCATCTCTTGGTGATGGCCAACGAGGCTTGATCTCACCAAATCTTGGTGATTTTGAGCTCGTCCAAGGCCAATATTGGGCAAGCCTAGAGCTTGCCTATGATTGTTGCAGGCCAGTCACAACAAGGATGAGGGAAAAAAAAAGGAAAGAAAAGAGAAAAAAAAATTAAAAGATAATTAAAATTTTAATTTAAAAAGAAAAGAAAAATAAAAAATTTAAAAAAATATTTTTTTGGCCTAAGATAAAGAAGGCATGAGATTGAAATTCTTTTCCAATAAGATCCAAACATAATAAAAAAATATAAAATAAAATTTGATCATATATCACCAAATAAAAGAAAACTAATCGTATTTCTTGAAAAATGCTTTCTTATTGAATTTTCTGTGAAAAAAATATACTCTAAAAACCATTTCAAATAGAGACTGAATTTATTGAAAAATTAACCCATGATGTACATTTGATTACTAAACTTGCATTGTTTTCTTTCACTTCTCAATTTTATAATTTCTGTTATATATCGTCCAACTTGTAGAAAATTTCCAATTAAGTTCCATGGGCTCTAGTTCCGCCAAATTGAAAATAACTAATCCGTCGATGTCGGCCTAGTACGAAACGCAAAGATTGGTTCCACCATGAGCAATCAATCGAGCAAAAATAATAAATGATGTGCGTTTTCCGCTGACCAAACTACGCGCACAATAATCCGGGCTAAAATTGAGTAGAATATTTGATAACTTCTCGGACGATGAAAATATATTTTCTTCGTAAGTGACACAAGACAAACACACCATAAAATATTAAAGAGTGTTCTTCAGCTATTTATTAAGTCTCATTTTATGCGCTTTGACAATTTAAACGTTTAAGTGTTACTGTTAAAATTGGTAATTACCTTTTATGTTCACAGTATGTTAAGAAATGAGCATTTTTGTTTTTAAATCATTTAATTAGTCCCGTGGCGGCTTATATGGAGTCAATGGCTAGTTGAATAATTGATTATTTTATTTGGCCGCCACTTACTGTGAGAAGGAGGCTATTTGAATTTCTTCTTTTTTTTTAAAGTCGTCGACCCACATTTCAATTCGAGGAGACAATTACGCTATTGAAATTTTGTTGATAAGTATCCTAAAGACTCTTGTACAACCAATGCCATGAAAAATAATATATTTTGAATAAAATATAATTAAAGACGTCCCTATAACTAAAATACCTAGCCAAAGAATTTTCTAGAAGACATTATTTTAAATGAGCGCATGGGCAAGAGGCGAAGCAATGCATGAAATTTTTTAACATTTTCTCCATTGCTGAGGTCGAAAATGGGTCATGCGGTGCGTAACCCGCGAAAAAAATACACGTTATGAGAACAAAAGTTCTTCAAATTTCAACCTCCTCAGTCATTTGCTTGTGAAGTTTATCTGGCTAGCCTAGGATCAAAAACAGTTGTTGAATTTGCATAAGCATTTAGCTAACTAGACCGGAAAATTTAAATTAGCTAAATCGGAAAATTCAAATGTACTATAAACTGTTCTGGATATTTTTAGCTCAAAATCTAAAAGTCATCCGCTAAAATCTGACTAATTGTGTGTAAACTCTTTCCAGTTACAATATGCATATCGACTATCTAATCGATTCATGAGGCATGCAGAGTCAAGCGAGCCTCCAGATTGCTCAGCCTTTTGAACCCATTTGATGTCTGGCAAGCATAATTTGAGTAGATTAAAAATATTCAATAAAGTCAAAATACCACTTAGCTTGCTCAGCACGAAAGTTGCTACTTTACGTAATAAGAAGAAAAAAAGAAAATGGCTACACAACGTAATTCGTTCCGTTTAAGAAAAAGATGATAAAAATGGCTACTTAATCCATCGGCTACACAAGCATGGAATCCGATCTTGAGATCTACTGGTGGGGAGGCATATGAAGAAACAAATAAATGGATAGAAGAATATGAGCTTGAATAAGAGATACCTGAGTCGTGGACAGTATCTCTCCATGGTCTTTCATCTTCCAAAATGTTTTTCATGGACCACCGTATTTTGCTAATGTTATCAAATAATTCTCTCGTTACCTAAAATTCAATCTTTAATTTAAACTATCTATTGCAGATCCTTAATATCGGACGAGTTCTTAAACTAGGGCTATCCGCTATCGTCACCCGAGGAGAAATCTCAATCATCAAATCCAAAGGAGAACCAAGATCCAATGACCAATACAACAAAGCTGGAAACATGCAAATAGAAAAGTGCAGCGTGCGTTCTAAAGTCACCTTCACTCAAATTTGGCTTCGCAGCGCAGTTTGCACTGCTTTTCTCTATGGCCAGAATTTTGGAACACGAGAGGAAAACGGATAACAACAGTCCAAATAATAACCATTGCCTATTTTGACAAGTCCGGGTAAATTTCGAAAAGTATATTGCGTGATTCGTAAATCATGCAAATCATTATTATTTGGATTATCGATTATGCACATTTTAGTGTAGATTCACCTGATTGATTGATGGTTGAAATGGAATTGGATTTGTAAATCAAGTAATATTTTGCTTTCCCACAAGTTTCAAATTCTTATAAGTGCATGATGCATGTCTAAAACCTTTGTTCACACTAGGCATGCAAGCATATGCTGCTTTCAACAATGACTCATAGAGCTTCATATAGAGAACAAGAGAATGGGGATGATAATGGTGTAAATTTAGCCTATAAAATGATATAAACGGATGGATTCACTTCTCAAATATATTTCGCTTGTTCGAATATCATTCGGTATTTAAAATTGTCAAATTACAATCCAAGCATCAAGGATCTAAATCTAATCACTAGCTTCCATGGTCTAGTTATCAAGACCCTGGATCTGCCTGTTAAGCACTTGAATTTATTCATTAATGACGGTCCTGCAATAGCATATATCAAGCCGTATCTAAAAAATTATAAACTACCTAACTTTTCACGAATTAGTCAAACCACTAAAAATATAGCATACATCAGGCCGTATCTAAAAAATTATAAACTACCTAACTTTTCACGAATTATTCAAACCACTAAAAATAAAGAAATCATTATTTATTTTTATTTTTTATAGCGGAAAAAGACCAAACACGCCAAGGATCATGGCGTCGACCGATTTTTGGATTATGAGATCTGCAAATGCACGTGAACGACGAGCCATGTCACGCTCTTCTTATCCCCCACCGCATCACGTGTCTCTCACGTCTTGCAAATCGGCCGGAATTGGTCGCCCACGTGCCACCCGCCGTCCCCTCTCGATCTCGCCCCGCCTATAAATAGACCAAAACCAGAAAAGAGCAAGACAACAGCAAGATAAACGATCAAAACACAGAGGAGAGAGAGAGAGAGAGATGGATAAGATAGATATGATCCAGAAGCCGCACGCGGTGTGCATTCCCTACCCAGCCCAGGGCCACATCAACCCCATGCTCAACCTCGCCAAGCTCCTCCACCACCGGGGCTTCCACGTCACCTTCGTCAACACCGAGTACAACCACAGCCGCCTCCTCCGCTCCCGCGGCCCCTCCTCCCTCGATGGCCTCCCATCTTTCCAGTTCCGCACCATCCCCGATGGCCTCCCGCCCTCCGATGCCGCCGACGCCACGCAGGACATTCTCGCCCTCTGCCAGTCCACGAGTAAGTTCTGCTTGCCCTACTTCCGGGACTTGCTCCAGAGGCTCAACGAGGAGAGCGTGACGTCGGGTTCCCCGCTGGTGAGCTGCGTGGTGTCGGATGGCGCGATGACCTTCACACTCGATGCTGCAGAGGCAATCAATGTGCCGGAGGTCCTGCTCTGGACGGCGAGCGCGTGCAGCTTCATGGGCTACGTGCAGTATCGCAGTCTTATTGACAAGGGTCTTACTCCACTCAAAGGTAAACTGTTCGATTTGGTTTAATAAAGTAATCTCACTTAGCAGATTTACGACTAATGATTTTTCTTCTCTTTTGTGGATTTGGTTGGCGTTTATAACGTGTGGCTTTGTTTGTTCCTGATTTACATGATTAGCCAGTGGTGGACTGTGTTGTAATTTTCTAAGTACTTAACAAAGTCAACTGTGAAAAGTAGAATTTTAGATGTAAGAACCTTATCATGAATGGTTAAACGGTTTAATCGATCGACTCTCAATTTGTAGATGCCAGCTACTTGACAAACGGGTATCTAGATACCACCATTGACTGGATACCCGGGATGAGAAACATCCGCCTGAGAGACTTACCGACCTTCATCCGAACCACTGACTCGAACGACCTGATGATACCCTTCTGCTTGAGAGAGGTCGAGCGAGCGAAGAGAGCCTCAGCCATTGTTTTCAACACGTTCGACCGATTAGAGCACGAGGTCCTCGACGCCCTCAAGGCCATGTTCCCTCCCATCTACACCCTTGGCCCCCTTCATCTCCTTACAAAGCAACTATCCGATAATAACACCAGGCCGTTCGGGTCCAACCTGTGGAAGGAAGAGCCAGGTTGCATCGAGTGGCTCGACTCGAAACAACCCAGCTCAGTTGTGTACGTGAACTTCGGGAGCATCACAGTGATGTCGCCAGCGCAGTTGGTGGAGTTCGCATGGGGGCTCGCGAACAGCGGCCAGGCGTTCCTGTGGATCATCAGGCCAGACTTGGTCGTTGGTGATGCGGCGATGCTGCCTCCGGATTTCTTGGCTGCAACGAGGGAGCGGAGCCTGCTGGTGAGCTGGTGCCCCCAGGAGCGGGTGCTAAACCACTCAGCGGTTGGCGGGTTCCTGACCCACAGCGGGTGGAAGTCCACGATCGAGAGCATCGCGGCCGGGGTGCCGGTCGTGTGCTGGCCATTCTTTGGGGACCAGCAGACGAACTGCTGGTACAGTTGCCAGGAGTGGGGGATCGGGATGGAGATCGACAGCGACGTGAAAAGGAACGAGGTGGAGAGGCAGGTGAAGGAGCTGATGGAGGGGGAGAAAGGGAAGCAGATGAAGAGGAAGGCGATGGAGTGGAAGGAGATGGCCCGAGAGGCCACGCGTCCTTCCGGGTCGTCGTTCTTGAACCTGGACGAGGTGATCAACAAGGTGCTGTTGTCGACCAGAATAGATTAAGCTTGTATGGACATTGCTTCGCGATTGGGGCGAGTATCCAAACGATTCTGTAGACAGTCTTGTTGTGTGTTGCCCCGTCTAGATTGTTTCTACGCCCCTAGTAACTCCGGTCTCGTCAGTTCTTGTTGTTTTCATTTAGTTATGTGCAGTTGGCATGCGTGTGAAACATCCGGCTGCAATAAAGTGTTTTCCCATGTTTTTATTGCGTTTTCTCCGTACATACATTCGCGTCGATTTCTTCATGAAGCAGTGGCAACACGACGACCAGTGGGAGCTGTCCACTTCCGATCCGACGGCTATCCATTTGGATTCGGATCTTCTCACTGAAGCCACGCAAAGGATCGTTCGATGAAGAATTACTATTCTATGAGCATGGCACAAGAATAGAAAGCATCTGGACCGCCGTATCCGTTGGAATTCGTCACCTTCGTGATAATCTATGGCACTTGCAATTCAAATTGATCATTTTGAGACTTATTTATAGGATTATGTGTCACGGATTGGAGGTTATCGAGACCTAACAGACCCTGAAGATGGTCAAGATGACCGGGCAAGCCTTGAAGTGTTGACTTGTGACATACGAGTCTCCTATCCCGAAAATTATCCAATTACATGAGAACACGGGAGATTGCCACACTCCCAAGCAATTAGGGTTAAGTTGTCTCAACTTTTTGGAAGTCAGATTTCTTGCCAAAATATGCCAAAAAAAACTGTGAAAAAATATGCATATAAATCTAAATCTTAACCATATTTAAAGATTCTGAATATCTTACAATAAAAATAAAAATAAAAAACAACTTTCACAAGCTATAAGTGCACTAAAAATCGTAAAACTTATCACAAAAATGCAATTAATTCTAAAACTTTCAAAAAGTATATTCAAATCCTAAAATTTGTCAAATTGGTGCAATTAGTCATTCTATTAAATTGATTGCACTTTTAAAAAGTTCTAAAAATTAATTGTACTTTCGTGACAAAATTTAAGATATTCAATGCACTTATCCAAGAAAATAAAAATGATTGATATAACAAAAAAAATTTCAAATTAATACATTTATGACAAATTTATCCAAATTTATTATTAGACCAAGAAAAATCTCAAATTAGTATACTTATAACAGATTTACCTTTCGTTAATTTCAATTAAATTCTTTCATCAAATTACTGAATTAAATGGCACGTAACAATTGATAGTTATGTAATTTGGGATTTTATTTTTCATTTGTCACATATATATCAATTTATAATTTTTCGCGATTTTAGGATTTTACTTTTCATTTGCACATATGTATCAATTTATAGTTTTTCGCGATATTTAGTCAATTTAATATAAATTAATAAACGATGAATTTGGATTTTTAGTGATATAAAATATTTTGAGATAAATTTGTCATATTAATTAGATAAAATTATATTTTAAAAGAAAAGGCATTGTCGCAACCTAAGTAGCACCGACACGCGACACGGACACGCGACACGACACGACACGACACGTCGACACGTCATTTCTTAAAAATAGAAAATTCCGACACGTTCCGACACGTTATATATTAAATAAATATTTTTATTTTTAATTAATTTAATTCAAATTCATAAATAAATAAATAAATAACTTACAATAAATTTACACTAATAATATTAATATCTAGTACTTTTATTTTTCAAAATAACTTTTTAACCCATTGATTTATTTATTTTTTAGCATTACCATGTGTTAATAAAATTATTCAACGTTGGTTACCAAAAAAAATAAAATTATTTAACGTTTACTATTTTTTTAGAGCTAAATGGATCCCACCCATTTATTTCAGCTTCCCTTTTCTTCCCCCACCCCACCCACCGCCTGCGCCTCTGTCACTTCCCAAATCACGCTGCACGAGGCACGTTGCACAGTCTTTCTTTCTTCCCAAAGCCAGAAGCCGTCGACGCGTCTCTCTCCTTGGTAACACTTCCCAAAGCCAGAAGTCGTCGACGCGTCTCTGTACTTGCTCTTCTTCCTAAAACAAAAACCCTAGCAATCGCTTTCTTTCTCCTCTCCCTTGCTCGGTCTCCACCTCTCTTGCTACTGCCTCGCCTCCGTTGCGCCCTTTGCCATCGTAGCGTCGCGTCCAGCCTTCCATTGCGGTGTTGCTGTTTTCCATCTAGGCGTTGCAGTCGGCGGTCGCAGCCCTCCCTCGCCGTCGCTCGCAGTGTCGCCTCGGCTCTCTCACCGTCGCTTGCAGCATTGCCTCGGCTCCCTCACCCTTTTCTCCGCCCTCCATCACCTTCTTCCCTTCCCACCTGCAGATCCGCCCACAAACCTCCGGACACGCTCCGACGCGCGTGTCGGAAAGAGTTGACCACGTGTCGAAAACTCCGACACGTGTTGACCGCGTGTCCGAGCGTGTCCGGCCGTGTCCGAGCGTGTCCGACACGTGTCGGGGTGTCCGACACGACACGGAGGCCCTCCGAGCGTGTCCGTGCTTCCTTGGTCGCAACCCAAACATGCCGACATGTCCGAATATTGGGATCTCCCCCCTTCGTGAGTCGCACGTCAGACTGTCTTTTTTTTTATTATTATTATTTATACCAGTGGCAGGCGCCTATATAAGGATAATAATAATAGCATGGCTCGGATATCCAGGTCAAAAAGGGAGGCAGTAAAGAAAGGGAATCGATGATGTCATCTTTGAACCAGTGAATTTTTTTTTTTTCATTTTAATTTGTAACTCGTATTGAGTTTTAATGAACTCCATCAGCTTATTTGACCCTACAAACACCAAAAATTTAATGAAACATGTTGTTTTGGACTTTTGGTCCACGAAAAGCTGACAGAGCTCACAGAGGCACCAACTAAAATGGAGAATGGCGACAAGTTTTAGAACTTAAATATACGGTAAAATTATTAAGTGCTTACAAATTTTAGGAATTCCATTGTAATTGTTCCTAAACTAATAGTAAACGTGTTCACGTGTCCAGTAGATCGACCGAGCCTGGAGCGCAGATGGGCGAGTTCGAAAAAGTAATCCAAATTAAAAAGCCTAGTCAGGGCCAACTAGTTGGTCCAATAGACTCTCGCTCGCCCATTTGCAGCCGGTCCAATTGATTCTAGTCCTAGGATTATTGCAGCAAACCTTTGGACTACACATTATGGCCATAATCTTAAGATCTTTACCTATGTAACTATGATCTTTTTATGAAAGTAATTGGCAATTTCTTGTTTTGTAATCTGCATTAACAAATTTAGCATCGTTTGTTTCATATATTTATCAAAAGAATCTAAATTTAAGATGCATTAGGAAATCAATTGAAAGACTAACGAGAATTCAGGTCATTTCGCATTGCATATTGACGTATGCCTTTTGAAGACACTGGCTATTTGCAGTGACATGTTTCTTTCCCTTCTCTAGCAAACATAATCTTGTATTCATTGTCTTCTTTGGTCCCCTTGATATCCCATCCTAATCGCAGAACAAAATGAAAGGATAGGGCGGTCGGTTTATATTACAAATCCGTCCGGGATCGTTGAGTTTTTCAGGATGACGCTGATGGCGGATCTGATGTAAAAGCCTTCCGAAGATCTGTCAGCTTCTTGTATTCCCTGCAAAAAGAATGGTGAAATGTGAACATCTGACAATTGAATGAATAAACTCCCCTTATCATGTATGAAATGAAATGTCTTTTAGGCTGCATATCAAGGGGAATTCAATTCAGCGAACCTCGGGATTCGCAATGACGACATTCTTCCCAATTCTTGCATTTTTGTCGATGATGCAATCCCTGCACAGATATGTAACGATAATCAAGTCGAAGGCAAGAGTGCATAAGGATCATAGCTTGATCCAGGCTCCATGGTGTTTCACGCCCGCGCAGATATTCACCAAACATGCTCAACCTCGCTCTAGTGCACATGGAGAAAGACATGAAATGAGGACGGAACGGAATTAATGGAAAGATTAGGAGCATTGTTGCGATACTTGATTTTCGTGTTTTCTCCGATGCCAATGGGAGCTTTTCCCTCAGCAAACTGCGCGGCTACTTCGGCATCAGTTTCATAAAAGTCAGCTCCGAGCATCACTGTGTCCTGTAACACCATGTAATTAGCTGAAGCAGAACATTTCATGCTAAGCAGCAACTGAGCTCCTAAATGAGATCATAATAAACTTGCCAAATCAGCAATTTCGCACATGTCTAATTCGCTTAAGATCAGAGTAAAGTGTGGTAATTACCTTCAGGTGAACGTTAGCATTTATGCGCGATCTGATACCAACGACGCTGTGCTCTATGAAGCAATTATTTAAGAAGCTCCCGTGTGATACAATTGAGTCAACAATCTGAAGAAAGGATGAACAGTTGGCCAACGATTGGTAGGACAAAAGAGATCTCCGCACATTTTCCTTCCCCAATATAAACTATTTGAAGATAAAGGCAATGTTACCAGGTTCATGGAATGGGGAAAGTAACCTAAACTCACCTTGCTGCTGTCGATCTTGGACGGTGGCAAGTTCCTTCTTGATGTGTATATTGGCTTTGTCGCATCGTAAAAGCTAAACCTTGGTGGCTGAGAGACAAAAAAAGACATGCTCTGTATGGGTTAGAGCTTTTAATAAGAACCCAGAACATGTAAAAAAATGCAGTCAACAGATGGAAACAGAAAGAAGCATTGAAGCAAGTCGACAGAAGTGAGATACAATCTAGTTAAATAATGCACTTAAATGCTCGGTCAGAGCGAGGTTTGCCTCAAAGAAGGATCTGATGGTCCCTATGTCTTCCCAGTAATCATTAAATAGATAAGCCTGCAACAACTTCTCAATGAATCTGTTGATGCTAGCACCTAAAGTTACCAGCTAATGAACCAAAAACATACTTCACCGATGACAATAAGCACGGAACAATTCTGACCTTTGTGTAGAATTCGCTGACAGAGGCAGGGATAATCTCCGATCCAAAGTCATTGGCAGTGGGAAAGCGCCATCTGAATCGACAAAGAGGCATAGAATTAATTTGCATTGATCAGCCTAAGATGTGCCATGGTTCTGCACATTCATGCATGAGAAACACGACTTTGAGTGAACCGGTACCTTAAGAGATTCAGAAGTATCTCCTTCTTGAAGATGTAGACTCCCATGGAAGCAATATACGGTTTTTTCTGTGCCTCATCCCGTGAAAGACCTAGAACAGTGGTGAGGGGCGACTCTTGCACCTAAGGTGAGGAGCGACCACATTGGATTTGGCGAGGGTTGAGCCCTCGTCGGATCCGGAAGTTGTGAAGGGAGACAATGACGGCAGAGCCACAAAGAACCTTGAGGATGTGGGGTGTAAGGGAGAGGGAGAGGGAGAAGGAGGGCTCAGGGTCGCGGGTGATGATGACGGAGGGACTTGGGCTTGTTCTTGGATCCAAAGGGGTCGCGGGTGTGGTGGATGGCTTCATTGGTGGTGTTGCGATGGGGCAAGCGATCGAACAAAATATAGATGGAAGAAGAAAATAAATTGGACACCAGATTTACGTGGTTCAGTCGTAAAGACCTACGTCCACGGAGAGAGCAACAACGAATTTCACTATAGATCAAGCGATACAAGGAGATTACACACTCAAGTCACTCAAACACTCTCTCGGTGTTTCTCAAGCCCCAATTACACCCAATAACGCACGCAGTGTTTAGCCCCGAAATTCCTCAAAATAATCTCTCAATCTCACGAAGGAATTACACGCAAATCTTACCATAAGATTTGATCGACTTCAACACTAAACTTCTTGGATGTAATTCACAAACAAAAACCCGCCAAGCACTCGCTAGAATAACGGCGCTTCAATGCTCGTATCAACAATGATGCTGACCACCATATTCATGCAAGCAAACCACGAATATATATGCTTATACGTGCACTACCTCGGTCAAAGAAGAAAGTCCCAAGCCAAGTTAAATTAGGAAGTCCAACTTTCTTTAATCAAGTTTATATTTTCTTTCTTGGCTGATGAAGTTGACGAGTGCATCTCCGCTTGCCAATCTCCACTTGAATGATAGGAATATTTCCTTATCCGCAAGTTAATTAATTTATTTTCAAAATTCAGCAATTCGCTTCGGGCTTAAACTCGAGACATATTTTAACAGGTGGAGTCGTCGCTGGTGGGGGAGGTGCAAAGGTTAGGCTCAGGTGAGGGAGATGGCAGGTGAATGATTGCCATCGCCATGCAGGTGAGGGAGTGAGCCGAAGGGAGGAGAGGCGGGTTAAGGGAAGAGACGGCATTGTGCAAGGTCGTCTGCAAAAAGAAAATAAGAAAAAAAAAGGTGAGAGAAAAGAGAGGGTAAAGAAGGGAGAAAAATCTTACAAGCGGGACCCTTTATGAACACATGTCATATGTTAAATGGACTAGTAAGAAGATGACTTGGCACCCCAAGCGTACCAAATATTTTCTCGCTCTATACATAGTGATGTCATAAAAGGGCTGCTTGATATAATTTGAGTATATCCTTTTTTCACCATTATTATGATGGGTATTTTAATTATTGCTATAATTTGCCACTTCACTGTGCGATCATGGCGGTGAATTTTGATAATGCCTTCTAATTGCAGGAGACTCTGTGTATTATTTCTTTCAAGTTTCAAGTGCCGGGTTCCCATCTTGGAAGTAGATTGACACCAGAGGATCTATGTTAGATATAACAAATTTTATTCCAACATATTCATAAAAAGGAAAGTACTCGCCAACATTTAAATTATTGTTCTGAATTCCAAAAAATTGTGGAAAAAAAATCAATTGTGAATTTCATGTGACGGTTTGGGAGTATTGTAAATGTTTTGGGAGTTTTGACTTTGAGAAAAAAAAAAGTGCGTGAGTTGAGAGATTTAGATTAAGTAAAACAGTAAAAAGTAAGGCTGCGTTTGGCAGTCGGGATAAAATTCGGGATAGGATATAATTTATCATATCCTACGTTTGGTGCTCACTCGGGATAGGATAAAGTCGGATATAAGGGGGATATAGACAGGATAAAATTATCCCATGGGGGAAGTGGGATAAAGGTGGATAGGATTTCTAACGTCCATAATAGGAAAGTTATTTTTCTTGAATAACAAATTTATTAAATTAACAAAATTGAAATTATATTTCAATATAAATAATATTTGAATTCTAATTTAAGAAAATAAAAATAAAAAATAAAAAATTATTTTTAATTAATCTTATTTTAATTCTATTTTATAATAAACATTCAATCTATAAATTAAATATTTATATTTATTATATATTTTAGGTATTTTTGTATTTTAAATATGTTAGTACAGTTTACTATTTGATAAATTTTTATTAAAAGAATGATGAAAGGGAAAAAGAAATAATAATGGAAATAATATAAAAAAAAGAGGAAAAATAAAATAAATAATAAATAATAAATAAATTAAGAAATAGTGTTACGAGATATTTTCACCATCTTCATTTATGAACATTTAGGTTCATTTACAATGATATACCGTTTATATAAAAAAAATAAAAATGTATATGATGTGAACATATCCGACTTTAATACTGTGATTCACCAAACACTGGACAGGATTTTGTATCCTATCCTATCCAATCCTATCCCGATTAGAAATCCGGACGACCAAACGTAGCCTAAGGGTGTGTTTGTTCGGGAAAAGCATTTTTCGGGAACTGATTTTTCGGACTTTCACAAAAAATGGCTTGTTGACTGAAAAAACTTTCTGGTCAATGAAAATATTTATGTATAAGTCTAGGAAAGTGAATTCCTAAATCTAAAGAGGTGAAAACACCTTTCGAAATTGCTCATCTCGAATTTTTAATTTTTTCCTTATTTTTCTTTTTATTTCTCCCTCAACCGGTTATCATGTTTCGGTGACGGCTGACGAACAACCACGGGCATGGGCCGACAAGGCTCGATCTCGCCAAATCTTAGTGATTTTGAGCTCGTCCAAGGCCAATATTGGGCAAGCCTAGAGCTTGCCTATGATCATTGCCAGCCGGTAACAACAAGGAATGAGGAAAAAAAAAAGGAAAGAAAAGAGAAAAAAATAAAATTAAAAGATAATTAAAAATTCAATTTAAAAGGAAAAGAAAAAGAAAATAATTTAAAATTCAATTTAAAAAAAAAATTGGCCTAAGATGAAGAAGGCACGAGATTGAAATTATTTTCCAATAAGATCCAAACATAAAAAAAAAAAAAACGTTTTCGATCATATATCACCAAATAAAAGAAAACTAATCGTATTTCTAGGAAAATGCTTTCTTATTGAATTTTCCGTGAAACAAATATACTCTAAAAACCATTTCAAATAGAGACTGAATTTATTGAAAAATTAATCCATGATGTACATTTGATTACTAAACTTGCATTGTTTTCTTTAACTTCTCAATTTTGTAATTTCTGTTATATATCGTCCGACTTGTAGAAAATTTCCAATTAAGTTCCTTGGGCTCTAGTTCCGCCAAATTGAAAATGAGGAATCCGTCAATGTCGGCCTAGTACAAAACGCAAAGATTGGTTCCACCATAAGCAATCAATCGAGCAAAAAGAATAAACGATGTGTGGTTTCCCCTAACCAAATTACGCGCGCAATAATTTGGGCTTGAGTAGAATATTTGATAACTTCTCGGACAATGAAAATATATTTTCTTTGTAAGTGACAGAAGTGATATTTAAAAAAAAAAATTCAAATCATTTTTTTTTACAAAACAAACACACCATAAAATATTAAAGAGTGTCCTTCAGCTATTTATTAAGTCTCATTTTATGCGCTTAGACAATTTAAACGTTTAAGTGTTACTGTTAAAATTGGTAATTACCTTTCATGTTCACAGTATGTTAAGAAATGAGCATTTTTGTTTTTAAATCATTTAATTAGTCCCGTGGCGGCTTATATGGAGTCAATGGCTAGTTGAATAATTGATTATTTTATTTGGCCGCCACTTACTGTGAGAAGGAGGCTATTTGAATTTCTTCTTTTTTTTTAAAGTCGTCGACCCACATTTCAATTCGAGGAGACAATTACGCTATTGAAATTTTGTTGATAAGTATCCTAAAGACTCTTGTACAACCAATGCCATGAAAAATAATATATTTTGAATAAAATATAATTAAAGACGTCCCTATAACTAAAATACCTAGCCAAAGAATTTTCTAGAAGACATTATTTTAAATGAGCGCATGGGCAAGAGGCGAAGCAATGCATGAAATTTTTTAACATTTTCTCCATTGCTGAGGTCGAAAATGGGTCATGCGGTGCGTAACCCGCGAAAAAAATACACGTTATGAGAACAAAAGTTCTTCAAATTTCAACCTCCTCAGTCATTTGCTTGTGAAGTTTATTTGGCTAGCCTAGGATCAAAAACAGTTGTTGAATTTGGATAAGCATTTAGCTAACTAGGTCGGAAATTTCAAATGTACTACAAACTGTTCTGGATATTTTTAGCTCAAAATCTAAAAGTCATCTGCTAAAATCTGACTAATTGTGTGTAAACTCTTTCAAGTTACAACACGCGTATTGACTATCTAATCGATTCATGAGGCATGCAGAGTCAAGCGAGCCTCCAGATCGCTCAGCCTTTTGAACCCATTTGATGTCTGGCAAGCATAATTTGAGTAGATTAAAAATATTCAATAAAGTCAAAAAATCACTTAGCTTGGTTAGCACGAAAGTTGCTACTTTACGCAATAAGAAGAAAAAAGAAAATGGCTACACAACGTAATTCGTTCCGTTTAAGAAAAAGATGATAAAAATGGCTACTTAATCCATTGACTACACAAGCATGGAATCCGATCTTGAGATCTACTGGTGGGAAGGCATAGGAAGGAACAAATAAATGGATAGAAGAATATGAGCTTGAATAAGAGATACATGAGTCATAGACAATATCTCTCCATGGCCTTTCACCTTCCAAAATGTTTTTCATGGACCACCGTATTTTGCTAATGTTATCGAATAATTCTCTCGTTACCTAAAATTCAATCTTTAATTTAAACTATCTATGCATATCCTTAATATCGGACGAGTTCTTAAACTAGGGCTATCCGCTATCGTCACTCGAGGAGAAATCTCAATCATCAAATCCAAAGGAGAACTGAGATCCAATGACCACTACAAACAAAGCTGGAAACATGTAAATAGGAAAGTGCTGCGTTCGTTCTGCAGTCACCTTCACTCAGATTTGGCTTCACAAAGCAGTTAGCACTGCTTTTCTCTATGGCCAGAATTTTGGAACATGAGAGGAAAACAGATAACAACAGTCCAAATAATAACCATTGCCTATTTTGACAAGTCAGGGTAAATTTCGAAAAGTATATTGCGTGATTCGTAAATCATGCGAATCATTATCATCTGGATTATCAATTATGCACATTTTAGTGTAGATTCACCTGATTGATCGACGGTTGAAATGGAATTGGATTTGTAAATCAAGTAATATTTTACTTAGCCATAAGTTTTGAATTCTTATAAGTGCATGACGCATGTCTAAAACCTTTGTTCACGCTAGGCACGCAAGCATATGCTGCTTTCAACAATGACTCATAGAGCTTCATATAGAGAACAAGGGAATGGGGATGATAATGGTGTAAATTTAGCCTATAAGATAATATAAACAGATGGATTCACTTCTCAAACATTTTTCGCTTGTTCGAACATCATTTGGTGTTTAAAATTGCCAAATTACAATCCAAGCATCAAGGATCTAAATCTAATCACTAGCTTCCAAGGTCTAGTAATCAAGACCCTGGATCCGCCTGTTAAGCACTTGAATCTATTCATTAATGACGGTCTTGCAATAGCATATATCAGGCCGTGTCTAAAAAATTATAAACTAACTAACTTTTCATGAATTAGTCAAACCACTAAAAATAAAGAAATCATTATTTATTTAGTTTTTATAGCGGAAAAAAACCAAACACGCCAAGGATCATGGCGTCAACCGATTTTTGGATTGTGAGATCTGCAAATGCACGTGAACGACGAGCCATGTCACTCTCTTCTCATCCCTCACCGCATCACGTGTCTCTCACGTCTTGCAAGTCGGCCGGAATTGGTCGCCGACGTGCCACCCGCCTTCCCCACTCCATCTCGCCCCGCCTATAAATATTAAATAGACCAAAACCAGAAAAGAGCAAAGACAACAGCAAGAGAAACGATCAAAACACAGAGGAGAGAGAGAGAGATGGATTCGATAGACATGATCCAAAAGCCGCACGCGGTGTGCATTCCCTACCCAGCCCAGGGCCACATCAACCCCATGCTCAACCTCGCCAAGCTCCTCCACCACCGGGGCTTCCACGTCACCTTCGTCAACACCGAGTACAACCACAGCCGCCTCCTCCGCTCCCGCGGCCCCTCCTCCCTCGATGGCCTCCCATCTTTCCAGTTCCGCACCATCCCCGACGGCCTCCCGCCCTCCGATGCCGCCGACGCCACGCAGGACATTCTCGCCCTCTGCCAGTCCACGAGTAAGTTCTGCTTGCCCTACTTCCGGGACTTGCTCCAGAGGCTCAACGAGGAGAGCGTGACGTCGGGTTCCCCGCTGGTGAGCTGCGTGGTGTCGGATGGCGCGATGACCTTCACACTCGATGCTGCAGAGGCAATCGGCGTGCCGGAGGTCCTGTTCCGGACGGCGAGCGCGTGCGGCTTCATGGGCTTCGTGCAGTATCGCAGTCTTCTTGACAAGGGTCTTACTCCACTCAAACGTATGCATTACTAAATAACTGTCCGATTTGGTTTAATTAAGTAATCTCACTTAGCTGATTTACGGCTAATGATTTTTCTTCTCTTTTGTGGATTTGGTTGGCATTTATATCGTGTGGCTTTGTTTGTTCCTGATTTACATGATTAGCCAGTGGCGGACTGTGTCGTAGTTTTCTAAGTACTTCACAAAGTCAACTGTGAAAAGTAGAATTTTAGATGTAAGAACTTTATCATGAATGGTTAAACGGTTTAATTGATTGACTCTCAATTTGTAGATGCCAGCTACTTGACAAATGGGTATCTAGACACCACCATTGACTGGATACCCGGGATGAGAAACATCCGCCTGAGAGACTTACCGACCTTCATCCGAACCACTGACCCGAACGACCTGATGATACCCTTCTGCTTGAGAGAGGTCGAGCGAGCGAAGAGAGCCTCAGCCATTGTTTGTTGGGGAGAACCCGGGTACAACAATTCACCACAGCCAAACTCAATCCAGGATCAATTTCTCCCCCGAAGCTAAATCAACTAAAATTTTCTTAACCCCCAGCAACAACCAGCAATGTATAGCCTCACAAAATGCAAATATAACGCCGAAATGATAAGTAGACAAAGCAAATAACGACACCAAGGATTTAACGTGGAAAACCCGATGCGGGAAAAACCACGGACCGCCCAAAAACATCCACTAATCACCAAGAATAGCAGGATACACAAAGTACTCTTCTCTAGTCACACACTAGAGTCTCAACATCAACATTACAATCATCTTCTTCTCACCACATAGGTAGACAAACAAGTTTGGAGCAAGAAAACCTTAACCGCAACTGGAGAATTTGGAGACGGTTCTCGACGAACAAAAACCATCAACTCGTAGCCCTCGGTCTCACGAACAACATACTGAAATTTGAGCCGATTCCGACAATATTTGGCCTTCGAATCAAAGCCGCAAAGTTGCAGCACTCTTCCTCTCTTCTCTTTCTCCTTCGCTGCAGTTTTCTTTTCTGGTTTTTCTCTCTCTCTCTTTGGACGCACACCCCACGTACGATAACTCCCCTTCTTTATATTCTTTTTCTTTTCTTTTGTTCTTTTTTTTTTTTTAATACTGGCTGGGCCCCACATGAAGGTGGACCCAGCCAACAAATCTCCCCCTCCACCTCATGTGGGAAGATTTGTCATGCCCGCTTTTCTTCTACAAGCATCAAGCTTCATCACGGGCAAGGCTTTGGTCATCATGTCGGACTTATTGTTGTCGGTATGAACTTTCTCAAGTAGGAAGAGCTTCTCTTCTAGCTTTTCTCGGATCCAATGATACTTCACATCAACATGCTTCGATCTTGAATGAAACACCGGATTCTTGCTAAGATGGATGGCACTCATGCTATCGCAATATAGAACAAACTTCTCTTGCTTCAAGCCCAACTCTTGTAGGAATTTTTGCATCCACAAAAGTTCTTTACCTCCTTCAGTAATAGCAATATACTCCGCTTCAGTTGTAGACAAAGCGGTACATTTTTGCAATCTCGATTGCCATGAAACAGCTCCCCCTACAAAGATTATTATAAAACCCGATGTGGATTTTCGGGAATCAACATCACCGGCATAGTCAGCATCCGAGAAGCCACTCAACTCAGGTTTTGCATTTCCATAGCACAAGCAAAGTGTAGAAGTGCCTCTAAGATATCTCAAAATCCATTTAACAGCAGTCCAATGCTCCTTACCTGGATTAGAGAGAAATCTACTCACAACACCAACTGCATGAGCAATATCCGGTCTTGTACAAACCATGGCGTACATCAAACTACCCACGGCCGATGCATAAGGAATTTTCATCATCTCAACCTTCTCTTTCTCACTTGAAGGACACTCATTACTACTCAACTTGAAATGGCCTGCAAGTGGAGTACTCACCGGTTTACATGTGCTCATGTTGAATCTTTCAAGCACCTTCTCAATATACTTCTCTTGAGATAACCACAGTTTCTTATTCTTCCTATCACGAGTAATTCTCATGCCTAAGATTTGCTTAGCCAGGCCTAGGTCTTTCATTGCAAAAGCTTTACTCAACTCATTTTTCAAACTCTTGATTTTCTTGGCATCATGCCCGACAATCAACATATCATCCACATAAAGTAGGAGAATAAGAAAATCATTATTTGAGAATCTTTTCATAAAAACACAAGAATCGGAATTTGTCTTACCGTATCCTTGTTCTTCCATGAATGACTCAAACTTCATATACCATTGCCTAGGCGCTTGCTTGAGACCATATAAGCTTTTCCTCAATCTACATACAAGGTGCTCCTTGCCTTTAACTTCAAAACCTTCTGGTTGCTCCATATATATCTCCTCTTCTAGGTCTCCATGAAGAAAAGCCGTCTTTACATCAAGTTGTTCAATTTCTAAATTTAAACTGGCGGCCAACCCAAGAACAACTCGAATAGAAGACATCTTTACAACCGGTGAAAAAATCTCTTCAAAGTCTATGCCCTTCTTTTGACGAAAGCCCTTCACAACAAGTCTAGCCTTGTATCGTGGTTGTAAACTATTTTCTTCCGTCTTCAACTTGTACACCCACTTATTTGTGAGTGTTCTCTTACCCTGAGGCAACCTCACCAATTCAAATGTGTGGTTCTCATGCAATGATTTAAGCTCCTCTTGCATGGCTTCATGCCACTCATTCTTTCTTTCACATGATATAGCCTCTTCATAAGTTTCTGGCTCCCCTGCATCAGTGAGTAACACATACTCATGTGGAAAATATTTTTGAGAAGGCCTACGCTCTCTTTCAGATCTTCTAACTTGAGGTAGGATAAATTGCTCTTCCTCAGCTATTTCACTTGTGTCAGCTGAAGAATCAACATTATGTGAGGACTCACCATCTTCATGACTTCCTTGCACTTCTCCCCCATAATTTCTATCAACATTAGAAGGATTTGGGCTGAAACTAACTAAACGTTGAGTTGTATTCTTTGGTCTCTCCACCTTGTCAATGTCTTCAATAGTTTGATACTCACAAAACACCACATCTCGGCTTCTAATGACCTTCTTTGCAACTGGATCCCATAACCTGTAGCCAAACTCTTCATGTCCATAACCTAAGAAAATACATTGTTTAGACTTGTCATCAAGCTTGGATCTTTCATCTCTTGGAACATGCACAAATGCCCGACAACCGAACACTTTTAGATGGCTGTAGGAAACATCTTTGCCACTCCAAACTCTTTGCGGAACATCCCCCTTAAGAGGAACCGATGGAGAAAGATTTATCAAGTCTACTGCTGTTCTCATCGCTTCACCCCAAAATGACTTAGGCAACTTCGCATGAGAAAGCATACACCGAATTCGATCATTAATTGTCCGGTTCATTCTCCCTGCCACTCCATTATGCTGTGGTGTTTTTGGAACAGTCTTCTCAAGCTTGATACCATAATCCCTGCAATAGTGTTCAAATGGGCCTCTATATTCACCACCGTTGTCAGCCCGAACACATTTCAGCTTCTTCCCGGTTTCTCTTTCCACATTGACATGAAATTGCTTGAAAGCCTCAAGTACCTGATCTTTAGATTTCAAAGCAATAGCCCACACTTTTCTAGAACAGTCATCAATAAATGTCACAAAGTATAATGCACCTCCAAGAGTTCTAGCATCCATGCAACAAACATCAGTGTGAACTAAATCAAGTACATTTAATTTCCTGTGTGGAGAGGAACTCTGAAATGAGAATCTATGTTGCTTACCAGTCAAACAATGAGTGCATTCCTTTAGATTTTTCTCTTTCAAAGGTAAAAGGTTCTTTCTAGCAAGAGTTTCAAGTCCTTTCTTACTAAGATGACCTAACCTCATATGCCATAAATCAACCAAGGAATCCTCCACTGCATTTACCTCTTCTTTAATCAAGTCAGCTTGCATGGTGTAGAGAGAGCCTGTCTTCTTACCTTTTGCCACTACCATGGAACCTTTAGTCAACTTCCATTTGCCATCAAAGAATGAATTACAATAACCATCATCATCCAAGGCACCCGTAGAGATCAAGTGAAGTCGAATATCCGGAACATGTCTCACATTTTTCAAAAGCAAATTACATCCGACATCGGTTTTCAAATAAACATCTCCCATGCCAATAACCTTGGAAACATCATTATTTCCCATCCTTATGCAACCAAAGTCGCCGCTGCGATAAGAAGCAAAGTAATCACGCCGTGAGGTGACATGAAAAGAAGCTGCGGAATCAACAACCCACATAGAGTCTTGGCATGTAAAATTCACATATCTGTCATCACATACAAACACAATATCGCCATCAGATGCAACCGCCGTTGTAGCTTGTTTCTCTTCTTTCTTTTGATCTCCATTTCTATCATGGAATCTATCTCTCTTTGGCAACCAACACTCTTTTGCATAATGTCCCATTTTGCCGCAATTATAACACTTGACACTCCTCCTCGGTCTTGATTTCGACCTTCCTCTTGACTTGCGCCGGGTATCATTTCTTTGAAACCTTCTTGATTGACTTCTCCCCCTGTTTTCTATAACAAGAGCATCCGATGTAGAGGCATAATTCAAGCCTTTTCTTCTTGTTTCTTCATTGAACAAGCTTTCTTTAACCATACTCATAGAAAGCACACCAAAATGAGCCGAGTTATTTAATGCCACAACCAAGGTATCCCAACTATCAGGAAGAGTACCAAGTAATAAGCATGACTGCAATTCATCACCAAGATCAATCTCAAGATTTGTCAATTGATTTACAACATCTTGAAATTCACTCAAGTGTTCCGCCATGTTACTCCCCTCCTTGTATTTCAAATTCACAAGTCGCTTAACTAGAAGAGCTTTATTTTGTGGAGTTTTTCTCTCATAAAGGTCTTGTAATTTCTTCCACAAAGTGTCTGCCCTCGTTTCTTGAGCAACATGATGAAAAACACTATCATCAATCCATTGTCGGATAAACCCAACTGTTTTCCGATTCATTCTCTCCCATTCTTTGTCTTCCTTATCTCCTTTGGCTTCATCACCCTCAATAGGATCAAATAAGTCTTTGCAATATAACACATCTTCCATCCGAGGCTTCCAAATAGAATAATTCGAGGCATTTAACTTAAACATGGTGCTGCTGGTTTCTTCCATTTAACACTAAAATTCAACCGTGCTCTGATACCACTTGTTGGGGAGAACCCGGGTACAACAATTCACCACAGCCAAACTCAATCCAGGATCAATTTCTCCCCCGAAGCTAAATCAACTAAAATTTTCTTAACCCCCAGCAACAACCAGCAATGTATAGCCTCACAAAATGCAAATATAACGCCGAAATGATAAGTAGACAAAGCAAATAACGACACCAAGGATTTAACGTGGAAAACCCGATGCGGGAAAAACCACGGACCGCCCAAAAACATCCACTAATCACCAAGAATAGCAGGATACACAAAGTACTCTTCTCTAGTCACACACTAGAGTCTCAACATCAACATTACAATCATCTTCTTCTCACCACATAGGTAGACAAACAAGTTTGGAGCAAAAAAACCTTAACCGCAACTGGAGAATTTGGAGACGGTTCTCGACGAACAAAAACCATCAACTCGTAGCCCTCGGTCTCACGAACAACATACTGAAATTTGAGCCGATTCCGACAACATTTGGCCTTCGAATCAAAGCCGCAAAGTTGCAGCACTCTTCCTCTCTTCTCTTTCTCCTTCGCTGCAGTTTTCTTTTCTGGTTTTTCTCTCTCTCTCTTTGGACGCACACCCCACGTACGATAACTCCCCTTCTTTATATTCTTTTTCTTTTCTTTTGTTCTTTTTTTTTTTAATACTGGCTGGGCCCCACATGAAGGTGGACCCAGCCAACATTGTTTTCAACACGTTCGACCGATTAGAGCACGAGGTCCTCGACGCCCTCAAGGCCATGTTCCCTCCCATCTACACCCTTGGCCCCCTTCATCTCCTTACAAAGCAACTATCCGATAATAACACCAGGCCGTTCGGGTCCAACCTGTGGAAGGAAGAGCCAGGTTGCATCGAGTGGCTCGACTCGAAACAACCCAGCTTAGTTGTGTACGTGAACTTCGGGAGCATCACAGTGATGTCGCCAGCGCAGTTGGTGGAGTTCGCATGGGGGCTCGCGAACAGCGGCCAGGCGTTCCTGTGGGTCATCAGGCCAGACTTGGTCGTTGGTGATGCGGCGATGCTGCCTCCGGATTTCTTGGCTGCAACGAGGGAGCGGAGCCTGCTGGTGAGCTGGTGCCCCCAGGAGCGGGTGCTAAACCACTCAGGTTCCTGACCCACAGCGGGTGGAACTCCACGATCGAGAGCATCGCGGCCGGGGTGCCGGTCGTGTGCTGGCCATTCTTTGGGGACCAGCAGACGAACTGTTGGTACAGTTGCCAGGAGTGGGGGATCGGGATGGAGATCGACAGCGACGTGAAAAGGAACGAGGTGGAGAGGCAGGTGAAGGAGCTGATGGAGGGGGAGAAAGGGAAGCAGATGAAGAGGAAGGCGATGGAGTGGAAGGAGATGGCCCGAGAGGCCACGCGTCCTTCCGGGTCGTCGTTCTTGAACCTGGACGAGGTGATCAACAAGGTGCTGCTGTCGCCCAGAAGAGATTAAGCTTGTACGGACATTGCTTCGCGATTGGGGCGAGTATCCAACCGATTTTGTAGACAGTCCTGTTGTGCATTGCCCCGTCTAGATCGTTTCTACGCCCCTAGTAACTCCGGTCTTGTCAGTTCCGGTTGTTTTCATTTAGTTCTGTGCAGTTGGCATGCGTGTGAAACATCCGGCTGCAATAAAGTGTTTTCCCATGTTTTTATTGCATTTTCTCCGTACATACATTCACGTCGATTTCTTCATGAAGCAGTGGCAATACGAGGAAGCAAAGGTGGCCCGTGATGGCGTTGGATCCAAACTCTTGCAACCTTTCTTCGTCACATAAATAACACAACGGCGAGAAAATACTAGGTACCTTAGTAATAGACACGTTAGATTTACATAAATCCATTCAACCCTCAATTTATGTTATCCACAAGCTTACATAGCGAAAAATTTCAAATTAATTTTCTTCTCTCTCCCTAATAAGCGAGGATGTCTATCAAGGAGAGTAAGGGCGCGTTTGGTAACTATTCTGTTCCCAAGAATAATCTGATCATAAATGATTCTTTTTTATTTTGTTACCGAAAATAATTTCTGAGTAAAAGAAAGTGTTTGGTAACTACACAAAATTTCTGATTCTGAAATAAAAAAGAACATAAACGCGTTTAATAATTGCATAAAATTTCTATTCCAATTCTTTTTCAATTACCTTTTTAGATGAATGTAAATTTGATATTGAATTCTCATGGACCACTTAGCAATATAATTGTATTCTTATGAGTGAAAAAATCATATTATATTTTATTATGTTTTCAATTTCAAAAGAATTAGAATTTATAATTTTGTTCTATTCTAAAATTCTATCAAATCATAGAAATTCTATTGATTAATTATATTTATACTAAGTAATAAAAATATTAACTAATCAAATTTTTATTAAATAATAAAATAAACTATAGTATAAACTATAAATATAAATAATAAATAATAAATTAAAATAAAATATTAAATATGTATCTATATATAACAAAATTTCAATTCCTACTTCAAATCATATATCGGCAGGTTCAATTCGTAGTTGAAAAGTTAAGTGAAGTCGAATTCAGAAAAACACCAAATAGCATCAATCCAACCACGCTTGTGTTAACTTAAATTGCTCATGTTTGTTTAACGTGAAGGAAAAATAATTTCTTTCTTTATTATTAGTTATAACTCTTTCATGAACTCATAATCAACAAAGCCCTTTTGACCCATTTTTCTAAGCTGTGGTTGGATTAAAAGTAGCAACCTCGAGGGATAATGACAATTAAGAAACATGAGCAAATAATAAGTCAAAATCTTCACGGTTTAAACCAAATTAGGTATGAGGTCTATGTCAAGCATTTCTTGCAATTTTCATTTATGGAACACCACTTGGTTTCCATTTTTATTTCTTGCAAAGCTGATTTTGTGTATGTCTATATATAATATAACGGAAAATCTTTCCTGGAGGGGAAAAAAAACAGTAAGGTGAGAAGCAATAATAACACCTTGTTGATAACCATGGCTATGGTCACCTAATTATTTTACCTCACCAAAAAATTCTTAACCTTATAACTATAATATTTAATTAATCATTGAGTGTAAGAATTAAAAAAAAAAAAGCCCACCATAAATTCCATGAAATTTAATGTCACGTTTGATTTGTCAAATGATCAATAAGTGAAATCTTTCAATGTCAAATCAATACAGAAGTGACTTAATATATATAATTATTTTCGTCAAAGAAATAAGTAAAGTGAGAAGCAATAATTACATCTATGATCACCTAATTATTGTGTAATTATTGCGCGTCACCTTAAATTCATAAGTTATTTTTAAAAAAATTTGTGTAATTACTCTTTTGGTCCTCCACTCGATTCGGCATTGATGTCCCTTCACTTCTAAATCAAGGGTTGAGAAATCAAAACCCATTCACCAACCCCACTTTCCTCCCACTATATCCCCAAGCTTTAGAACTTTCATCCTCTTCATAATCCGACGGCCAGTAGGAGCTTTCCACTTCCGATCCGACGGCTATCCATTTGGATTCGGATCTTCCCACCGAAGCCACGCAAAGGATCGTTCGATGAAAAAATATTATTCTATGAGCATGGTACGATGATAGAAAGCATCTGGACCGCCGTATCCGATGGAATTCGTCACCTTCGTGATAATCTATGGCACTTGCAATTCAAATTGATCATTTCAAAACTTATTTATAGGATTATGTGTCACGGATTGGACATTATCGAGGCCTAATAGACCTTGAAGATGGCCAAGATGACTAGGCAAGCCTTTAAGTGTTGACTTGTGACATACGAGTCTCCTATCCCGAAAATTATCCAATTACATGAGAACACTGGAGATTGCCACACTCCCATGCAATTAGGGTTAATTTTGTCTAAACTTTTTGGAAGTCGGATTTCTTGCCAAAATATGCCAAACAAATTGTGAAAAAAAGATGCATGTAAATCTAAATCTTAACCATATTTAAAGATTCTAATCAAGAAAAATCTCAAATTAGTATTCTTATGATAGATTTACCCTTAATTAGTTTCAATTAAATTTTTTCATCAAATTACTAAATTAAATGACACATGACAACTGATAATTATGCAATTTGGGATTTTACTTTTTATTTGTCATATATGTACCATTTTATAATTTTTCGCTATTTTGGGATTTTACTTTTTTTTTTTGTCACATATAGCTAATTTGTAGTTTTTCGCGATATTTAGTCAATTTAACATAAATTAATAGATGGTAAATTTGGGTTTTTAGTGATAAAAAATAATTTGAGGTAAATTTGTTATAATGATATTAATATGATGAAATTAAATTTTAAAAGAAAAGGCATTGTAGCAACCCAAACATGCCGACATGTCCTATGGGATCTCCCCCTTCGTGAATCCCACCTCAGACTGTCTTTTCTTTTCTTTTTTACCATTGGCAGGCGCCTATATAAGGATAATGATAATAACATGGCTCGGAAATCCAGGTCAAAAAGGGAGGCAGAAAATTAAGACAAAGAAAGAAAATCGATGATGTCATCTTTGAACCAGTGAAAATTTCCAAAAGCACGAGGGACGAAGAAAATGCGAGGAGCAGAGCATGGCCCAACGTGCGACTCCTTCGGTCGCGTCGCGAGTCTTCTAAGAAGCTCTTGACTTTCGGAGCAGCTTCGTGTGAACGTGTCGTCGTTCGGTTTTTAGTTTTTTTACCTTTTTTTTTTCTACGGGAAGCCACGGCCGTCAAAAGTGAAAAGAACCGGCGAGTTGTGCCGTGGAAAGACTTGCTTTTTTTTTGGCGCAAGAAAGACTTGCTTTTAACGCGGTTCAATTTTGGCCCTTTTTCTACGGAAGATTCCGCCGTGAAAGAAGGTTTGGAAAAAGAAGGCGAGTGCCACGACCATCCCGATGGTCGGGGCAATGCAGCTCGTCACCACTGGGCAAGGGCCGATTGGCCATTGCATGCCCTCGTAGCGACTTGGCAAAGTTCTCGAATGCTTCACTAGCGTTGCCGCCACTAAAAGTGTTCATAGTTCGGTTCGATTTGAGTCAATTTGGATTTTCAGATTGATGGGTTTTTTCTATGTGTTGATAGGCTTAAGTAGGCTCGTCCGCCCACGATAGGCCTAAGAACCCGGCCAGCAAGTTAAGGGCCCATGGAGGAAGGTTGAGATATGAAAGGGTACGTTGAGGGGTTGCGTCTTTTGGAAGAGGCGTTTTACGCTGAGGGATTACGTCTTTTGGAGAAGACGTTTTAAGAGAGAAAAGAAAAAAAAATGGAACGTACCCTTTAGTGTACCTATGTTTTAGTCTCTCTCTCCCTCCAAGAAGCGTAAGAACAGTATGCTCCACAAAACAGTGTTTTTCTCCCCCTTCCACAAACTTCAACATTGGTGTTTAATCTGTGAAAAACAAGATATGCTCGATTCTGTAGTGTATATTTGATTGGTGATACATGTGACTCTAGGGCTCGTCTTCCGCGTTCGTTTTAGGAGTTCGATTGAGTATCGGATCCGTTTTAGGGAATCGTTATTCCTAACATTGGTATCAGAGCCATAGTTCATGTTTTCCGATCCATTTTCATGTTTATGAATTGTTTTTGATTGATTTTTCGTGAAACACCACCGTCGGTCGATCGGGGACGAAAAAAAAAAATCCCGACACCCATACTGTTCCCCCTCGTTTTTTGATTTTCTGTAAATCGAAGTTCGTTTAGAAGCTCTCATCGATACGAGAAAAACAACTGGCGGATCGCCGTTGGGGCCGCCGGACGCGCCGCCACTAGGGGTGTAAACGGTTCGGTTCGGTTCGGTTCGGTTTTTCAAAAAAACCGAACCGAACCGAACCTATAGAAAAATTCTCCGAACCCAACCGAAACCGAACCGAACCAAATACGAACTGAACCGAAATTTCGGTTCGGTTCGGTTCAATTTTTCAGTTTTCAACTTTTGGTCTTCGGTTTTTTTTTTTTTCCCTGTAAACTCAAAATATTGATAACTTGCCTCAACATTTCACAGCACAACTTTTTCTTAGATTCAACCAGAGTCCAGCTCAACATAGAAACCTCGATTTTTAATTTGAAGAGAGAAGACCTTCATGCTTTTCTTCTCCATCATAATCATAGAAGAGGAAAAAGGCATGTCGATCGACATCTTTCCGGAACATGATATCAGAGCATAAGAAAGCAAAAGGTGTTCAAAAGGGGAATACCCAAAAAAGTTCAACGAGGGAAAAGTGAAAAGAGCATGTGGGATAAATAGCTTCACTTGGGTTATCATTTCAACCAACTACGAAGATAAAAAGAATTATCTCGATGCAGAAACCACAAGACCCATCGTTGAATTCCTGCTAAGAAGACAGGGGACCAAACCGAACGAGTAAGGAAGCTCTCCGCCACAAAGAACAGCAAGACCCTTCTCGGGAATTTCATCAAGCACTTGGTGTGCAGCATGCGGTGATCAATTTCCAGTTGATTTGGCGCTCCACTATCGCCAAAGTGTAGCTGCAAAAACATCATGGATATATTCAGAGAAAACTCAATGTCTCTGGTTCTTTGTTTAACAGAGTAAACTAATATGATTGTCCTTGAAATCACTAAAGACTAGCATGACCAGAAAAACATATTCTTGATTCATGACCTACTCCGCAATATCTAGAACTAAAGCTCAATTATGGCTCTTTCCACTAGGGGAAAAACAATCACAACATTAAAAGCTGCTATATAGATAATCTAGCATCTCAATCAGCCATTTTAGCTGAGATGAAAGAATCAAGGCAACATTTCGACGGCCGTAATAAATAAAACACGCAAAACCCAACCGAAGTTTCACTCAGCAACTCAATTTACAGAAACCATACACTACCCTGAAATCAATAACGGGAAAAACCAACCCTTTTCGCTTCCCACACTGGAATTGACCAAGCAAGAGATCATCGACACAGGATGAAACCACAAGCATAGCCAGCATACTCAAATCCCATAATTCCAAAATCAATTCCCCGCCCAGGGGACCAAAAAGCAATTTTTACAAAACGAAAGTAGAGCCCAGTTCATCCGATCAGTCCAGCTGAATGTCAAGCCGAACTCCACCCACAAAATTCATCAACCTGGTGACCCTCTGACACACCCGATGCGCACGAATTGCACGCGAGAATCACCATCAACCAAGATTCGAGAGAAAAGTAGTCACCTTAACAAGAGAAAGAGAGAGACGGGGGTAGCGCTGCGGTTTCCCGAGGTAGCAGAAGACGAGGAGGAGGAGGTTTTTGTCTCCTGGGGTGTATAAGGCTAAAACGACGAGAAATTTGCTTCGGACCGTGGTTCTTTGTCTGGTCTTAGCCAAACAGCGTGTAAAGTGACGAAGGAGAGACTTTGGCCGCCCCCCAGTCCAGAGCAGAGCGCGCGCCGTCGCAGAAGGAAGAGGGGCTCTGTCCCTCAATCGGTTTCCGTCGCCGTTGCAGTCGCCGTCCCTGCCACCGTCGCCATTGCACCTCCAAGCCGACCAAGAGGAGACACAAGACAAGAGGAGAGGGTCAGAGTCAGGAGAGAATAAAACCTAGAGTCGGGACGGGAGAGAATAAACCGAACCGATAAAAGAGATTTTATCGGTTCATGGTTCGGTTCAGTTCGGTTAACCAATAAAAGAGATTTTATTGGTTCACGGTTCGGTTCAGTTCGGTTAACCGATAAAAACCGAACCGATAAAAGAGATTTCGGTTTTTAATGAGAACCGAACCGAAAGCTTCGGTTCGGTTCGGTTTGGTTCCTGACACCCTTGGCCACCACGTGCGGCCGGAACGAACTGGGGTTGTTCACCGATACGGTCCCCCTCGGGCGTGTGCGTTTTGGTCCTAGGCGCATGCGACGCATGCACGCTGTTACTGGCGTGTGCCACGCACGCGCATGGCACGTGAGAGGTCGGTCGGTCTGACCCGACCCATACAACCTGTTGACCACCGTTGACTGGCGAAAAATTATGTATTTTCCTTTTTGTTCATTGTGGATTATAAGCAATCCATTTTTGTTCTGCATTTGTTGCAGAAACTATGATGCATTATACACGCATGCCTGCATTTCCAAGAACGGACGAAGAAAATGCAAGACTTAAAAAGCTAATGACAAAG
Source organism: Eucalyptus grandis x Eucalyptus urophylla (assembly GCA_028830015.1). Classification (NCBI taxonomy): domain Eukaryota; kingdom Viridiplantae; phylum Streptophyta; class Magnoliopsida; order Myrtales; family Myrtaceae; genus Eucalyptus; species Eucalyptus grandis x Eucalyptus urophylla. The sequence continues at coordinate 12,740,071 of CM054188.1, read as the reverse complement.
TTAGCTAATTATCGGTGGAATGACAATGATGTAGTATCACATGTGGTTAGGGTCAATCAGATAATACAAGAAATCATCTGAAATGGTTATCTTATGCCGAATTTTGAGAAGGTGCCGGCCTTAATAAACACTCTTCCACCCGAATGGCAAGCAGTGTTAGGTGATAGGTCGACGTGGTCCTGGATTATAGAAGGCTTGCAGTAATTTTTGTAAGAGAGTACTATAGAATTGAGTTAACCAAAACTTCAATTCTTGGGTTAAATGTCACATGGCACAGAGTGAATGCGCTTTGGAGGTGGCATGAGAGCTCTCCAAAGGTTTTTCTGTAGTTGGCAATGTGCCTTCAGATCTCTTAGAGATTTTTACTAATAGATTAGAAGAGACTTTCCCTATTTATTTTTTAGATTAGTTTGAGATGTTTTAGGTGTAAATATCTTTTTCTATGTTAATATTTTTTCTCTGAATATATTACTCATGTTTAATTATTGAAAGTTCAATGTTATTTATTGTTGTAAATTAGTATGTTAATTTACAATTCGTTGTGGGAAGTTCAAGAAAGTTTTAATGACTTTGCTGAACTTATTTTGCATAGAAAATTATATTAATGATAGTTTTAAGTTATGATTTTTTGGATAATGATTGAAAACATAATGACTTTTTTATTCTAAAATCTTACTTGAAATTATTCATTAATATAATGGGTCTGTGCAAAATGGATGCATAAATGATAGGCATTAATAATTTGTGCATATGTGTCTGATATGTTCAGAACCATGACTTCAGCAATTAAGAACATAATTGCTGATTTGAACAAAGAAGAGAAATTAAACGGCGAGAAATATGAAATATTGAATATGAAAATTCAATATGTGCTAGAAAATCAAGAAGCACTAAAAGCTCTTAACCATGTTATGGAAGAATTTGAGGATGCTGTGCGCCACCTTGTGCTAGCAGAGGATCGCCTCAAGGCATTTGAGCGGAATACATATACTTGCTGTGTTGCTTTTAGCTCAAAAAGGGCTTCGAGTTCTAAGCACAAGCGCATTGATTCGTTCAATATGTGGAAATGCAAGGGATCAAGTCCTTCTTGCGAGAAACCAAAAGTTAGCCAACATAAGAGAGGAAAACGTCATCGAGTGAAAAATATTTCAAGGGTGAAGTGTTACAACTGTGACCAAAAGGGTCACTATGCTCGCGACTGTTGTGAGCCAAAGAAGATAATCACCCATTGTACTCTTAAAAACTTTGCTCATGTGTCAAGTTTTGTATTTTTAACTGAATCTAATCATTTGTAAACTGTGGATTCAGGATTAACAAACCATGTAGCGAAGGATAGAGAATCATTTGTGGAATTTCGACGAGTACCGACTGGAACTAAGTGTATTTATGTAGGAAATAACTCCAAAGCCAAAGTAAAAGAGATCGACATTTGCCAATTGAACATGCGTGGTGGACGCACTTTGTTCCCACATAATGTATTATATGCTTCAGAGATTCGTCGAAATTTAGTGTCTGTTTTAGTGTTGGTTTTAGTATGAACTTCCGTAATAGTAGTGTAGATTTGTATTTGAATGCAAACTACTATGATTGTGATTATTTTCTAAATAGTTTTATTGTATTGAATGTTGACTATGATGATGTCAATATTTGTTATTTCCTTTTCACATATTCTAATTTATATGATAATGATGTGAATGTGTGACATGCTAAACTTGGTCATATTGGCCAACAACGTATGAATAGACTAGCCAAAGAGGGCTTCTTAGGCAATTTTGAAAAAGTCGATTTGCCCATATGTGAGCATTGCCTAGCAGGGAAAACGACAAGAAAACCATTTGGAAAATGCACAAGAGCTGAATTTTCTTTGCATTTAATTCATTCTGACGTCTGTGGTCCGATAAAGGCATAGGACTGTTTATTTCATCACATTTATAGATAATTATACTCGATTCAGATATGTCTATTTGATTTCTCATAAATCTGAAGCATTGAGTTGTTTCAAAAGATTTATGAACTTGGTAGAAAATCAATTAGACAAGAAAATAAAAGTATTGAGATCCAATTGAGATCGTGAATATTTATCTGATGAGTTCAGAAATTTATATGATGAAAAAAGAATATAAAGACAGTTGTCTATTCCATATACTCCTCAACAAAATGGTGTTATGGAGAGAAGGAACAGAACCCTACTGGAAATGGTTAGGTCCATGATGGCGTATGCTAACTTACTTATCACTTTTTGGAGTGATGTGTTATTAATTACCGCTTATATACTTAACCGGGTGCCTTCCAAATCAGTTACTTCCATTCCATATGAGTTATGGACAGGTAAAAAACTAGACTTAAGTTTTCTTAAATCAAGGGTTGTGTTGCCTATACTCATGAGCTCTCTCACAAGTTTAGGAAATTGGGTCCCAGAGGAAATAAGAGTATTTTTATAAGATACTCTAAACACTCGAAAGGGTATATGTTCATAGGTGAGCAGAAAAGTGGAAGTATAACTGAATTCGAATAACGGGATGTCATATTTTTAGAGAATGAATTTCCTAAGAAGGGCGAAATAGGTGAGGATTACTTCATATTTGAAACCTTAGATCCAAATAATGAATTTAGTGGAGTTCGTCCAAGTGCGAGTAACATGAGAAGTGATGAATTTGATGAGGATCATTGTATATATATTAAAAGATCTAAAGATTAATTTGTGATCATATCATTATATATTGATGATTTACTAATTGCCAGAAGCAATATGGAGTTTGTTCATACCGTAAAAAGTTGGTTATCTTCCAACTTTGAGATGAAAGATATGGGTGAGGTTGCGCACATTCTTGGAGTTAAGATTTCAAGAGATCGTTCGAAGAGGTCATTATCTCTTTCGCAAGAAACATACATAAATAAGATTTTTGAACGATTTTGTATGCAAGATTGTAAACTCATAAATACTCCTATTACAAAAGGTGAAGGATTGTGTCCAAAGACTCCACAAGAGAAAGAACAAATGAAACACGTTTCTTATGCTAGTGTTGTGGGAAGCTTAATATGCGCTATGATGTATACAAGATCTGACATATGTTTTGCAGTTGGAATGGTGAGTAGATACCAATCCAATCCAGGTCAAGCACATTGGAAAGTCATTAAAAGAATACTGAGGTATCTAAAAGGGAATTGCTAATTACAAGCTGAATTACCAAGGAAAGGATTTGCAACTTGAAGGCTATTCAGATGTTGATTGGGGGAGGAGATTTAGACAAAAGGAAATCTACATCTGGTTTTGCTTTCTTACTGAATAATGGCGCCATATTTTGGAGTAGTAAGAAACAAACGTGTATAGTTTTATCCACGATGGAAGCTGAGTTCGTGACATTATCAGCAGCAGTACAAGAAGGTGTTTGGTTTAAGAGATTTTTGGATCATTTATGTATTATTGGGTATGCTGCAAATCCATTATTGGTTAATTGTGATAGCTAAGCAGTTATAGCATACAACAAAAATTCAAAATATCATGGCAAGACCAAACATATAGATACAAAATATAATTTTGTCAAGGATATGGTTGCACGAAAAGATGTGAACTTGCTACTATGACAAAGCCAATACCTAGAGATGTAAAATCTCTAGAACTACATAGAGGCTGATGTACTGAATATTGTAATTTCCTTGAAATGTTCACATTTAATGAATTTGTGTTTTTTTTATTATTAATACTTATAAATCTTTGTTTGATGTTTATGCATCTTAATGCTCAATGCATTATATTAAGTTGAAAAAGTATGTCGAACAGATAAAAGATTAGCCCACTCACATGGGTAATCGCCTCTATTTACTATGTGATAAATAGAGATGAGACAGTTTTTAAGCTTATTATCTATGTGATAATCGAGAGCTCAAGCTTAAAATACATATGTCACATTAACTGTAATATTTACTATGTCCGAAAGTAAAATAACCCACATATTTTACTTTATCTGTCTATGATGCTAGATGTGAGTTCTGATGAATTCTGTGAATAAATAGATATGTGAACTCAAGTTAAACATTAGGTATGTCTGAACTATCATCTGTACGGTATTGATGGTGTAGACATACGCTCCATGGGAAAGGAGTTAATACCGGAATACGTATTTCATACTACGTATGCATAAGACGACAAATAAAAGTGGCAAAAGTTTAATCTAAACTTTTATGCCGTGTGAGACTCTTGAGAAAAAGAGTTCCTCAATTTAGTGCCCTCATGACTCTTACTTATTCTCAAGATTTCTATTCAGTGTTTGCTATCTTAAGATATTGCTAATGATCATGAATTTGATTCGATCTAATAGGTCATTTCTAGAAAAGTAAGCTGAATTGAAATTGAGAGTTTGAAGGAAAGAGGAATATTGAATTTGGAGAATCATATTCTAGTTTTGTATTCACTGGTCGATTAATTATGATTGTTTTTGGGATAATCATAATTGTAAATATAATATATCATTGTTTAAAAAGAGATCAAGAGAGATATAAATGTGATCAATCGATCTAGGGTACTACCTACTAAATCTACTCAGAGCGTGATGCCCATTATGAGTTGTTATATATTCCTAAAAAATGTATGGCAACGAGCTCTCAAAGTATGCTGGTCGTACGAATTATTCACCGGTATGAATGTTGTAGAGAGGTAAAGAGGATCTTGTTCAGCTCACCATGTACGAGTGAGAGATGATGGGTTTTTTCTATGTATTGATGGACCTAAGTAGGCCCGTCCGCCCATGATGGGCCTAAGAACCCGGCTCGCAGGTTAAGGGCCCATAGAGGAAGTGTTGAGATATGAAATGGTACGTTAAGGGGTTGCGTCTTTTGGAAGAGGCGTTTTACGTTGATGGGTTACGTCTCTTAGAAAAGACGTTTTAAGAGAGAAAAGGAAAAAAAAAGGGGGAACGTACCCTTTAGTGTACATACGTTTTAGCCTCTCTCTCCTTCCAAGAAGCATAAGAACAGTACGCTCCCAAAACAGTGTTTTTCTCCCCCTCATAGCAACAATACGCTTCTCGGTAGAACGGGATCAAAATTCTTCCTTGAACTTCAACATTGGTATTTAATCTGTGAAAAACAAGGTACGCTTGATTCCATAGTGTATCTTTGATCGATGATACATGTGACTCATGGGCTCGTCTTCCGCGTTTGTTTTAGGGGTTCGATTGAGTATCGGATCCGTTTTAGGGAATTCGTTATTTCCAACACAAATAAAACCAAACCGAATTGTGCCCCAAACCAAATACTTGGTTCAATTCGATCCGGTTTTTTGCTTTCTTTTGAAATATTAAAATAATGTTTAGTGGAAAATGAAAGAAATTGTATAAATTGCAATATTAAGAAAAGTGACTATTTTTCTACTGAACATTCCATCATAAAAGAAGGTTTAGAAAAAGAAGGCAACGGCCCACTCTCGACGGTTGTGACAACATGGCTAGTCGCCGTCGGGCAAGGACCGGTTGGCCCTCGCATGCCCTCATGATGACTGTAGCAAGGGTTCCTAAACACTCTTGCTTATCCTCGTCTCGCCCTCAATCTTTTCCTCCCTTATCTTAAAATAGTTTATTTCTTTATTTTGAGTTTATTTTAGGGTAAATACCACAAAATTTCAAAGTAATAATTATTTTTTTGTGTCACAAAAAATCCAAACATTATACATGCGACATATATACTTTATTTTAGTTCTATTCATGATATATTTGTCACGTTGGTATAAGTTTCAGAAGTTTTTATAATACAAAAAAGAAGTGTGGCATTTTTTGTCACACTTGGCAAATTTAGGGTTTTTAGCAATACAAACAAGTTGAGAATACTTGTGCCGTGGTAGATATAGTTTTGGAGATTTTTTGTAATATTAATCATTTTTTTATTTTCATTTTAATTTGTAACTCATATTGAGTTTTAATGAACTCCATCAGCTTATTGGACCCTACAAGGACCAAAAATTTAATGAAACATGTTGTTTTGGACTTTTGGTCCACGGAAAGCTGACAGAGCTCACAGAAGCACTAACTAAAATGGAGAATGGCGACAAGTTTTAGAACTAAAATACGGTAAAAGTATTAAGTGCTTACAAATTTTAGGAATTCCATTGTAATTGTTCCTAAACTAATAGTAAACATGTTCACGTGCCCAGTAGATTGACCGAGCCCGAAGCGCAGATGGGCGGGTTCGAAAAAGTAATCCAAATTAAAAAGCCTAGTCAGGGCCAACTAGTTGGTCCAATTGATTCTGGCCGCCCATTTGCAGCTGGTCCAATTGATTCTAGTCCCAGGATTATTGCAGCAAACCTATGGACTACATTGTGGCCATAATCTTAAGATCTTTACCTATGTAACTATGATCTTTTTTATGAAAGCAATTGGCAATTTCTTCTTGTTTTGTAATCTGCGTTAACAAATTTAGCATCATCTGATAACGGTTTCATATATTCATCCAAAGAATCTAAATTTAATATGCATTACGGAATCAATTGAAAGACTAGTGAGAATTCAGGTCATTTCGCATTGCATATTGACGTATGCCTTTTGAAGATGCTGGCTATTTGCAGTGACATGTTTCTTTCCTTCTCTAGCAAACATAATCTTGTATTCATTGTCTTCTTTGGTCCCCTTGATATCCCATCCTAATCGCAGAACAAAATGAAAGGATAGGGCGATCGGTTTATATTACAAATCCGTCCGGGATCGTTGAGTTTTTCAGGATGACGCTGATGCCGGATCTGATGTAAAAGCCTTCCGAAGATCTGTCAGCTTCTTGTATTCCCTGCAAAAAGAATGGTGAAATGTGAACATCTGACAATTGAATGAATAAACTCCCCTTATCATGTATGAAATGAAATGTCTTTTAGGCTGCATATCAAGGGGAATTCAATTCAGCGAACCTCGGAATTCGCAATGACAACATTCTTCCCAATTCTTGCATTTTTGTCGATGATGCAATCCCTGCACAGATATGTAACGATAATCAAGTCGAAGGCAAGAGTGCATAAGGATCATAGCTTGATCCAGGCTCCATGGTGTTTCACGCCCGCGCAGATATTCACCAAACATGCTCAACCTCGCTCTAGTGCACATGGAGAAAGACATGAAATGAGGACGGAACGGAATTAATGGAAAGATTAGGAGCATTGTTGCGATACTTGATTTTCGTGTTTTCTCCGATGCCAATGGGGGCTTTTCCCTCAGCAAACTGCGCAGCTACTTCGGCATCAGTTTCATAAAAGTCAGCTCCGAGCATCACTGTGTCCTGTAACACCATGTAATTAGCTGAAGCAGAACATTTCATGCTAAGCAGCAACTGAGCTCCTAAATGAGATCATAATAAACTTGCCAAAGCAGCAATTTCGCACTTGTCTAATTCACTTAAGATCAGAGTAAAGTGCAGTAATTACCTTCAGATGAACGTTAGCATTTATGCGCGATCTGATACCAACGACGCTGTGCTCTATGAAGCAATTATTTAAGAAGCTCCCGTGTGATACAATTGAGTCAACAATCTGAAGAAAGGATGAACAGTTGGCCAACGATTGGTAGGACAAAAGATATCTCCGCACATTTTCCTTCCCCAATATAAACTATTTGAAGATAAATGCAATGTTACCAGGTTCATGGAATGGGGAATGTAACCTGAACTCACCTTGCTGCTGTCGATCTTGGACGGTGGCAAGTTCCTTCTTGATGTGTATATTGGCTTTGTCGCATCGTAAAAGCTAAATCTTGGTGGCTGAGAGATAAAAAAAGAAATGCTCTGTATGGGTTAGACCTCTTAATAAGAACCCAGAACATGGAAAAAAATGCAGTCAATGTCGTACTTTTTGTTCCAGATGGAAACAGAAAGAAGCATTGAAGCTAGTTTACAGAAGTGAGATACAATCTAGTTAAATAATGCACTTACATGCTCGGTCAGAGCGAGGTTTGCCTCAAAGAAGGATCTGATGGTCCCTATGTCTTCCCAGTAATCATTAAATAGATAAGCCTGCAACAACTTCTCAATGAATCTGTTGATGCTAGCACCTAAAGTTACCAGCTAATGAACCAAAAACATACTTCACCGATGACAATAAGCACGGAACAATTCTGACCTTTGTGTAGAATTCGCTGGCAGAGGCAGGGATAATCTCCGATCCAAAGTCATTGGCAGTGGGAAAGCGCCATCTGAATCGACAAAGAGGCATAGAATTAATTTGCATTGATCAGCCTAAGATGTGCCATAGTTCTGCACATCCGTGCATGAGAAGCACGACTTTGAGTGAACCGGTACCTTAAAAGATTCAGAAGTATCTCCTTCTTGAAGACGTAGACTCCCATGGAAGCAATATACGGTTTTTTCTGTGCCTCATCCCGTGAAAGACCTAGAACAGTGGTATCCACTTGCTGAAGCATTCATTTGTATCAGCATGTTACCAGTTTCTGAATATGACCATAAGTTCATAAAAAGTATTCTGGTTTCTGTTAGTACCATTGCTTTGAGGTCAGCTCCTCTGGGCTTCTCGCTGAAGGAAAGGATCCTTCCTTTGTTGTCAATCTTCATTAAACCAAAGTCTGAGGCCCGTCTGTGTAGAAACAGAAGAAAGCTTGTCAAATAGGTAATCTTCATCATGAATAAATGCAAGCAACATGACATTAAGAGACAGTGACTGCTGATTGGATGTTGGAAATGGAGACCGATATAGAGGTTTGGCGTCTGATCGAAGCTTAACTGGACACAATACAAAGTATCCGCAAGAAGGTCGTGAAATTCTAGTGCTTTGGGTAAGTTGAAGAAATGTTTTTAGGCATGGAAATAGACCTGGGTTTGATTGAATCAGTGCTCTACCTGTCATCCACTGGCAAAGAAGCAATGCTGATATCTGCCCCACTCTGTCTATGGTTCTGAAATGAAGATATAAAATCATGTGTGAGAGTGTTTTAAAACTGTAAAATGCCATTAAGAAACGAGAATAGTCCCACTAAGATTCCCCGGAGTTCTCCAATGGTTCATCACCTGAACAAAATCCATATAGTCCATCCGATATAAGTGATCCCCGGATAGGATAAGGACATCCTCAATCTCCTTGGTTCTCGCGTCCTGCATCAGGAAGGAACGAGTTATTTACCATCATTCACGTGATGAAAATGTCATTTCAGGTCGAAATGCATAGACATTCTCACTGGACATACAGATTCTGTCTAGTAGGAAAAGGGTCAAACTGACATGGACTGTATCATAGTGTTGATTAATGTTCGGATTCAGTTTCTACCATAGAATGCTAGCTGTTACTGCACCATCCTATTGGAATATCAAGAGCATCAATGCCTCTCTCCAAGATTCAGTCTTGAGGAGCATAGAAATAGAGGGGCAACCTGGTTGATCATCAGCTAAGTCGCAAATAAAGGCTGACTACATAGTATAAACCTCATCTAGAACATGTTAAAATTTCATCCAAATCACTTTCCTATGTTCTACGTGTCCTGAAATGATCCACTTTTATGGTATCTCGAGAGTATTTGACTCTGAGCAAACAGTCAATCTCAGTAATTCAACTCCTGCAGAACAGTAGAAGTGCACATCATTTCAATGTCTTGAGATTATGAGCTAAGCATCTTAGTAGCGTTGCACAGTACCTCAAAAAGCCAATGGAACTGTCGAACCGCATCTGCAGTGCCCTGGAACCACCTCTTACCTGCCTCTCCTGGAGTTTGGGTTGCTGCAAGAACCTGGCCAAAAATCAGCCCTAGTAAGCCTCAGTTAACAGCTCCAAATTGACTTCACACTTCCCAAGATTTATTCATAAGCGAGTCTATTAATCAACTGCATGCAACAAGAAACAATAAGTTGTAGACAAGTGATTACCTCGACGTAGCCATCTCCAAGGGTGACTCCACTGCCAAAATTGTAAGCACGGGCGAGGTGCCTATTGAGAGATGCTGAATTGAACTGAGTGAGGATGTAGATCTTGTTGACTCCGCTATTAATGCAGTTGCTCATTGGCACATCAATCAGCCTATACGCGCCCCCAATCGGAACCTACAAGTAGGAGCAAAAGAAACACAGCAAATTCTGTAAGAGTAGTTCTATCAAACAGTGGATTGCAATCCACGTAAGATACTTATTTGTAGAATCATAGAACCGCCTGCGTCACTTAGCTCAGGCAAAATTGCTAGGCATAGTTGCTTTTCAGCGAACATAACTCAAGAAACGTGTGGCCAACATGTCTGAACCCAAAGTAGGCCCCTTGTGTTTGTCACTGAAGTCAATTCTATAGGACAAATTCAAGAGAAAGTTGGAGGTAGAGAGATGATGTTATGACACTTACGGCAGGCTTGGCACGGCGTTTGGTAAGAGGGAAAAGACGAGTACCGGCACCGCCTCCCAATATAATTGCCGCAACTGTCCTTGCATCCCTCCTTTCCATCTCCAAGTCCCTCAACTGCATCATGTAACATCATTCAGAAGCTAATTTTGTCGCTTAATGTGACTGCATCACCAAGCAGAATTACGTTGCTAAAAAGCAATTTCACATGGGCATTCAAAATCCATTTCCGGGTCACATTTTGCTTGTGAGAGAAGATTGCTCTATTCAAGAAGTGAAGAAATTGCCAGCTCTTTTACATCTGGCCGACACGTCCTGAATAAACATACCGAACCTTGTAACTAGAAACAGTAATATCAATCCAGCAATTTGCTATTCGAACATGTACATCGTATGCACAACATAGGATCTTCTAATCGATATTCCGCAATTCCTGAAGCATGGTATTTTGATCTCTATTTGTTCAGCAATTCTCTTTTTTAATGCTTAACTACTTGCTCAACCAAAAATAGCAAAAAAGGTTGCAGACAAACGTCTGCCATCTTAAGCTCTGAGTGGTTAAATCTTTAAAAAAATTACCATATGCTAGCAGCCCAGAGAACCCTGTCCTGTTTGTACATAATGCAATAACTAAACTATTTTTAAGTAATGTGATCTCTTGATGCATGGTTAAATGGCTTTGGCATTTTCTTGAACTGCATAGTGTCTAGCGAGCATCCAAACTGTTAGCTTTACCTTAGCCTTGCCTGCAATATCAGTAGCGAGAGACATGGACACATGCTTCTTGACATCACTCTTTCCGTTGACCCCGTGACCCGTTTGGCTCATCTTCAGCTTCTTCCCCATCAACTCCCCGTTGCAGAACTTCACCATCTTCCAGCTCCGACCCGCCAATCCCGTCACGCCGTGCAGCTGCCCGGTGGCCGAGAGCGACACCCGGCCATCAGCCGAGACCGCCATCTCCTCTTCAAGAAATGGTAGAGAAAAGATCGAACTTTGGAGAAGTGTCAATTGTTTTAGCGTTTTCTGTGTTCACGTAGAGGAAGTACTGTGAACTATGGAGACTGAGCAGAGGACAGTGAAGGCAGAGAGAGAGAGAGAGAGAGAGAGAGAGAGAGAGGGAGAGGGAGAGAGAGAGATATTTGATTTCATGGAAATGCATGGAAATGGAAAATTGGGCGACGTTATCTTCAATAAATGGCGTCCACCAATTTCTTGTCTCTGCTACTTGTGGTCCTCTTGAAGAAGAAGTTGCATGACATACCATTTTTGTAACTAGTGACTCCTGGCCATTGTGCGTTTGATTCTGGAACCGTGAAATAGGGAATATGCCCATCAATCACTATGAAAAATCTGAATTTAATTATAATTACTTTATACCATCCTTGACCGAAGGTTTGAAATTGGAGAGCACATTATCGTAGTTCCTTCACGATACAAGTAGCGAAGAGGTCTTTTCACATGAGCTATAACAATAATGTATCACAACTTTTCGAAGACCCAATGACCAGACAAGATCCTTAAGTAGGTAGCCCGATGTCTTGACTAGTCCCGGTCAAGCTCTATCAGCTCAAAGGGACATATGGGTGGGCTTGGATAAGTAATTCCGTTATTTGACTAGGCCCATTTATGTTGGTTTATCAAAGTCTAGTCGACTGAGATGATTGATTTAATAATGTGATTCACATTTTGCTCCATAGTTTTTGAGATTATAGCAAGTTGCCTAGTGATTTTTTAGTTTATGTAATTTGCCTATTAATTTTTTTTAATCACTCTCCTATTGCCCTTAGCTCTCTCTCTCTCTCTCTCTCTCTCTCTCTCTCTCTCTCTCTCTCTCTCTCTCTCTCTCTCTCTCTCTCTCTCTCTCTCTCCATGTGACTTTGGTCACAATATATTTCTATATTGTCTTGCTTTTTACAATTATAAATTTATGTGATCAGTTTGCCCTCCATGATCAATCACATGTTCAGAGTTTCAAGATCATTCGGCCACCTCCCTTTTGAGTCGACGGTTCACAAGAGTAGAACATTTTGCTACGTTGTTAATTTCATCTAGAATTTGCAATTATACAGCACAATAACCTTTCCTTTTTCCTCTTGTGATCACGAAAGAAAGTATCAGTTTTGCGCCCGATACGCTGATGATATCGTATTAGCAAGTCAAGTTTCGCAACGAAATCTTCTGTTATCCAACTGAATATAATTGCGATACCTTGTGAATTATCTATGACGTTGATAGCAAATTAGGGCATTCTCCGTGCCGGACTTTTCTTTCTTATTTTTTGCATTTCAACTTTTGGTTGAAAAAAAAGCTAGAATTTTCTCATTCCCATGCGAGGGAAGAGGGGAAAAACAATAAATTTGGCAACACTTGATGCAAAATTCCCATGCTAATAGAATAAAAACCATTGTGATTTTTTCTTTAATTCAAAAGTCATCTCAATCCATGTATTACTACTTAATCATGTTATTGAGTTTATGGAGAACTAGCATAGAGAATAAGATTTTAAAAATCATAATCCATGAATAAGTTGGAAACTACTGTAGTAGGTTTTTGGTTTGGAATTCCCAATTGAATGCTTGGGCTTATGCGACTTGTGCGGTTAAATGCTTCCACCAGCTGCTCCTACTAATACGATCCATAATTTCGATTGGCTGATGCTGACCATGGCTCATTTACACCGCACGAAGATAAAAACCTAATGTTATACAACGTGATATGTCTAACTTTATATATTGACACGAATTAAGACAGATTAACATGTTTGTATTGTAATTCAACCGTTTGACGTGTGGAATCACCAAAATCAATGCATTAGATCGACACGAAGTGATGCAAATTACAGATTTGATTAGGACATGCTAATACAAATCACCATACTTTGTAAGCACTTAAACACAAAATCATGATTTAGATTCTTTGCCATGTTTGAAAGACCAAAAATCTCACCATCTCTTACAATGATATTCCTCAAGCGATATTAAGCGGCAACTCACCTCAAGTCAAAGCTTTTGTTTTGTTGCCTTTCTCTGTGAAAAATCTGCCTCCCATTCTATGAGTTCAAGACCAACATTTGATTGCAAATAAATAGGTGTTAATATGAGTGCGTGATTATATTTTTATCGGACACGAATAAGTTATGAGCCAATCGTTTGAGATCAAGATTATGCAGCGACTTAGACTTCCGTGAATCATTAGAGCACCAACTTAGGCCTCCTTGGATCGTTGGAGTGCCTAAGCTAAGCCTTTGCTAGGAATCAATTGCTCGCTTGCTCACCCAAATCGTAAAGAGAGAAAATTCTAGAGAGAGAAGCTTCTGGAGAGAAGGGAACTCAATTACTAAAATGTTCGGATGATTACAATGAGGAGGAGAGTACCCCTTCTTATACTAGAGGCCCTCTCGTTATAACCATTTATTCATATTTGATTTAGCATACGAGATTGCATCTCCCCTCCTACCGAATTTTGGCATTTAAGTTGAGCAAACTCTAGAACTTGACACAATTATTGTCTTGCTAGTACCTGATGATGTTTTGGAAACCCAAGGTGATTTTGGATGGTCTTCCTCAATCAAGCACAATCCTTTAGTCATGGGAAGCTCGAAATTGTGACATTCTCTCTCACCCATTTGAGCAACACCCTTGGTGCTCTCGACTCGGGGTGTTGGTCATTTGGAGCAATTCTTCTTCTTCCAAGTTCGCTTCGTCTTAGGCTTCTTAGTTCGTCAGCTACACGGCTCCTTCTTTGGTTCGGCCATCACCATGGTGCCTTGCAAGTACTCTACTTCTGTAAAAAGCACATGGATCAGCATGTCACGAGTTAGAGTAGGAGGATCCAACCCTACCTTCGACTTCTCCAAAGGTTGTGGCTTTGGGCGTGACTCGATCTTGAGTTCTTCAACTATTGGCCCTTTTTCCATGAATCAAATAGTGGAGATGCTCTTGGTGTCCATCATTCCTTGAAACTTCAACATCATCGCTGGGTGTCGTGGGTTGGTAATTATAATGCACTTGGTCCTCACATCAACCATGGCTTTTGCATTATCGGGGAACTCCAAACCCAAAATTAGATCGTACTCATCAACTAGAATTACCTCGAAGGTTTTGTCTTTCCATCAGCCAATTTGGATGTCCACATCTTAGGTTGAGCCTATGCCCTTGATGTCATCCAAGTTGGCAGCCTTGAATTGATTCTTGTTTAGCTCCACATGAAGTCCCATGGCCTTTGTCATCTCGGTAGACATGAACATATTGAAAGCACCCGTATCAACCAACGGATATAGGGTCGTGCCACATACCTTGACTTGCATGAATGACATGTTTGTGTCTATGGAGTTCGTTGGTGTTTGGGCTCACACAAAATTGGGAACCTTCAATAGCTTCGAGCTGTACTTGCCTCCTCTCTTGCTTCAGCTCCTTTTCCTCTTCTATGGCAAGAAGGGCATTGATCTTACTCTTCTTGGGACATTTTTTGGTCCAATGAGGACCTTGTCAAATGAAGCACGGGGATGGTGGAGGTTGGTTGAATTTATTCTGTTGAAGTCCACTTGGGGCTAGTTCTTTTAGAAGGACAACTTAGACAATCCTTCTCCCCATGACTTGTCTTGGCTACCATGGTCTCTTTGGCCACGATTGGTTTCTCCTTCCTAGTCCTCATGGTGGTGATCTGTCCTCCATCCACTTGTTTTGAACTTGGGATGATTCCACCTTGTGAAGTCGACAAGGGACTTAACCATGGTGGGCACCCTCAAGATACTCTGGACATCCCTTCACTTGAGCTCAAGTTGTGCCCACGGTTTTAGTCCATCCATGAATGCCCCAAGAGCCTCCTCCTCCCATAAATTGGGAATTTGGAGTTAAGCTCGGTGAATTCCTTCACATACTCTTGGACCATGCCTTGTTGCTTAAGGCAATGGAGTTTGCTTCAGGTTTCTTGGTGAGCAGACTCGAGGAAGTAGTCTCGAAATTCCTTCACAAAGTCATCTCACTTGTTGACGGGATTAGCACCTCGCTTGGTCTCATCACACTTATCGCGCCACCAGAGCATTGCATTGTCACTAAGGAACATCGAAGTGGTTCTTACCTTGGCCATCTCTTCTTGGATATTAACGGCATCAAAAGTAATGCTCTATGCTCCATAAGAAGTTATCCACCTCTTTGGTGGATCGGTTGCCCTTGAACTCTATGATCTTTGGCACCTCAAGCTTGGGCGCCATTTGAACAAGCATTGTTCCGTTTGTGATGTTTAGCTTGCATAAGGCGAGCTTGGTCTTGAGCCCTTGGATCTCCACCTTCATGGCTTCAACCTTGGCATTGTGGGGCTGTCCCCTTTGAGCTCTTGGACCTTTGCCTTTATAGCATTGATCAATGCTTTAAGGGCCTCGTCATTCTTATGCAAAGACGTTGTGGTTTCGTTCATGACAATAGTTTACTTGAGAAGGAGCATGCCTTTGACTTCGTTGATGTAGTCTCTCACTTCGTGGACTCCATCCATGAAATTCGCCATGGCACTCCTCACCAAAAGCAAGCTTCTCATCAAGGACAGACATGATGTCCAATGAGGTATCCCTTTTTCTTGGCTTGGCCACAGATCTCCTTGATTTGGGGGATCTCTCCATCTATAACAACATTGTCGCAACCTAAATTCCGGGTGCACCACCTAAAATTAGGCTAATGGACTACTAAGTCTAAACTTAGCTCGGTCTCTCACAAGCCCATACCAATTGACGACTTAAGTTCAAATATCTAGCATGCAAAAGGGAGTCGCCACTAATCAGTTTACGATAGGTCGATTAGACACCTAAGTAAAATAATGGGTGAATTATTTCACTTCTACGAACCAGAGATTTTGAGTACAGGGACTTGATTATGTTAGATTTCTCTAACGCCCTTTCAGTACCTTTCTGTTTCATTTTGAAAAAAAATGTTTAGCGAGTAGCTTGAATTGATTTTAATTTATCTCCCTAACACGTGAGGTTATCATGCGGGTTGGCAAACTAATAATTTAACATCCAGATAAAGCAATGAATAAATTGCAGAACTTACCTTATGGCATCGAAAACATCTGCAATGTTAGATTAGAATTCACATCGACAGTCTTAGATATGATTTCTAATTAACACGCAATTTCTTTTTTTGTTTTCATTTTATTCAATAAGAATCGTGCAATGCATGCTACTAATCTAACATGAAATGATATGACATTGCAATATGACATAAACTATATGTCATAAATAAAATATAAGCATGCAGTCTATCCTAAAGAAAATTATCTCTAACTATAACTAAGTAGAAAATAAAATTAAACATGCATTATTACCATAAGATGCAATGACGTACAAAGAATGCCCTAACTCTAAGTTTTCTTTTTTTCCTTTTTCATGAAATTCGAAATTAAAGAAATGCAACAATTAAATATGCAATTTAAATTAACCAAATAACCTAATTCTAATGACAAACAATTTCTAACTAAATGAACCTAGCAACAATCACTAAATGACATGCATTTCATAATCCTAAATCTATATGACATGAGCATGATTTTTTGTAATTTTTTATAAGAATTCGTAATTAAAATCACTAAGAATAGAAATTTAACTAAAGTGAAAACTAAAGTGAAATGTTATCTATTCTAAATACATGCATTTTGTAAAAAAAATCTAACTAACCTATCATGCAATCAATTCTAATCTACATGGAATGCAAATGCAATTTTTTTTTGTATTTTCGGGATAAACAAAACAATTAAAAGATAAACATCAAGCCATCCATAGTCATCCAAAATGCTATCCACCATTCAAATTGAAATTCAAACTTGATTATTTCGCTAATAAAATCGATAAATTGATCTTAAGCCTTAAAGATCAAGATATCAATTTTACTCCTGCGTGAATAATTATTCCATCTAAAGCCTTATAGATAGGATAAAAATTCGTGCGGTTGCGAATTAGATGGTACAGGATTTCAATTATGCATAGAGAAGTATTTCAAACAATGAGACAAAACATCAAAAATTAAAACAAAATAAATCTACCTAATAAAATAAAATAAACCTACCTAATAAGATAAATCTTTACCTAATAAAATAAATCTCTACCTAAATTTGAATTTTCTTTAAAAAATCCGAAGGTAGAATGGATCGACTATGGAGATTCGGGGCGGCACGGCTAAGGACGATAGCTGTGGTGGTGACTTGGCGTGGATCGACAAAGTCACAACAGGTTCGATGGGCTATCGTTCGGGACGCCAAGAAATCCGTGGCGTCGAATTTAACAGGAAGCAGCAACGTCGATGCAGCAAGATCGGCAAAGCTTCGCCGATGTTGGGCTGGGCCGTGATGGGCACGACTCAAGGCTGAAGAACCGGCGAATACCTCTTCACTAGGAGATGGACGTTGGCGTGGCAAGGCAGCAGGAATAGCAAGCTGGATGTTTGAAAGCCCACGTCAATGTTGGAGAAGATGCTGTTCGATCCTTCTTGACACACACGCTTGGACTGGCGTGATAGAGCAACGGGAGCAGCGCCTGGCGTGGCAGATCAGCGGGAGCAGCACCTGGCGTTCGGAGATCCGAGCGTTTGCTGGTGAAGCTGGGGGCGCGGCTCACGGCTCACGGACACCACAAGGCACCTGGCGTGGTATAGCAACTGGAACAGCGGCAATTGATGCTAGGCGTCCTTCAACGAACGCAATAGCATCACCGAGAAAACACCACGGACGTGCATGGAGATCTCTGACGTCGAAGGAGTCCCCGAGGGCAGAGCTCTTCTCCTCTCAATTTCTCACCCGTGTCTTCTCAATTTTTTTAATCGTGTGCTTAATTATGCCCCATTTTTATGTGGCGTAGCAACCTATTTATAGGTGAGTGGACTGGGGTTTTAGATCAACATCCATGAGGATTTTTCGAATGCAATATTCCTTCACCAATTTTATTCAAGATTGTGATAGATTTTTTCTCAAATCACAAATCTTGCAAAGATGAGCTCACGATATTCTTTGTCACGGTTGCCTTATCTGATGATATTGAAACATCCCCATCATATCCTAGAAAATTTCAAATGACTATTCCTCACCAGATAATGTTTTGTCATAAAAGAAAACAGGCTTCAGCCAATTTGCTTCATTCGTGGGCTTAGTCCTACCTATCAATTTAAAACTTAGAACCACCAAGTCGAACTCATCCGCCACCGGTCCAATAAATAAATGCAAAATAAATGCACCTAAATCTATATACTATGCAATTAATATTTTTTCAGGGACAAAATTAACCCCTAATTTTTTATGCAATAAATAAATGACCAAATCGCCAAAATTTTGGTGTGAACAAACACCTTGGCTTAACATTCTCTTGATCAATTGGTTCTCCTCGATCTCTTGGAATGGTTTTCCTCTACTTGCTCTGATGCCATTTGTCACAGGCTGATTATTTGGGATAGAGACCGTGCTATGACTTAGGCTTCCTTAGATTGTTGGAGCTCCTAAGCTAAGCCTTTCCCAAAAATCATCGCTCACCACTGCCCTAGATTGTAAAAAGAGAGAAATTTTGGGAGAGAAGGGAACTCTATAACTGAAATGTTCGGATGATTATAATGAGAGAGAGGGCATCCTTTCTTATACTAGAGGCCCTCTCGTTACATCTGTTGATTCATATTTAATTTAGCGAATGAGATTGCATCTATCCTCCTATCATCTATTAGTATTTAAATCGAGAAAGCTCTAGAACTCGACACAATTATCGTCTCACTTGTCCTTGAGAATGCCCTGAAAACTCTAGGCAACTTTGGATGGTTTTCCTTGATCAAGCGGAGTCTTTTGGTAGCGAGAACCTCGAGACCTTGACAAATACATAAGCATTATGTGAAGCAATCTCGGCCATTGATACTTGATATATGATTTCTCGAAACCCGTCCCTTCAAAAACCGCGATAACTTACATATTCGAGACTTCATTACTGAACAAAAAAATTGAAATCTCTAGCTCCAAAAAGTAATTAGACTCAAAGTCGAAAGGTCATGCTGAAGGTAGAGCCACAATTAGGGATGCCCATCGGGCCATGCTGCGCGGCCCGAATCGGGTCCTATACTTCATTCACCCAATTCTAAAAATGGGCCTCGGAAGGGCCCTTGGGCCTGACTCGGCCCTGGCCCAACCGTATAAAAAGCCCAGGCAGCAAGCCTCCTCGCGGAAGAACCGCAGTCACAACCGGTCGAACCCGGTCCGACCGTCAAGTCAAGACGGTCCCGGTCCTGACCTGCACCAGAAAAGTGGTTACTTGTTAGAATGTCGTCGTCGTCGTGAGTTAGCCCGTCTTCCTCTCCCGAACCACCGTCCTTCCCTCTCTCTCCTCGTTCTCTGCACCAACAAAATAAAGAAGCAACAGACGGAGCAACAGAGAAAGCTAGAGAGAGAGAGAGAGAGAGAGAGAAACAGACGGAGCGAGCTCACCGGCATTCATTCTCTCTCTCTTCAGGTCCCGACCACAATGGCGTCGCCGCCGCCGCCGCTGCCTTCGTCTTCCCCGGCGCTCCGCCGCCTCCTCCTCGCGCTGCTCGCCGTCGCGATCCTCTCCCCGGACCGCCTCCTGGTCAAGTGCGACAGTAAGCTTCGGCATTCCTTCCCTCCCGCTTGCTTTCTCGTTTGCTCGTCCGTCCTTTTCCCTTGCTGTATCCGAGAGAGAGAGAGAGAGGTGCATTTCGAGCATCGCGAGTTCCGACGGTGCCGCGGACGGGGATAGGTGGCGAGATCTGAGCATCCTTTGATCCGAGCGCCGAATCTGGTCTAGCTTCGCTGTTGAGCTCGGAGAGTCGCTGTTTACATCCGCTGACGTCGGTTTGACTTCGGTTCGGTAGCGATTTCGCGGTTGTCGTTCGGCTTAGAGAAATGGAGGACTTTTTGCGGTCACGCTGTTGATTTTCTGATTGGATGAAGTCACTTTTTGCGGTCACGCTGTCGGTCGTGGCCGCGGTTTATTTATGCTTCGATCCGTTCGGGAACGCTGCTGAATCTTTCTCTTCGTCTTAGGAAGATTTAGACTTGGATGGAGAACTTTTTTTTTTTTTTTTTTGGTGACTTGGATGGAGAACTTTGATAAGGAAAAGAGTGATCTATGATCATCCTGTGAATGTAGTCGGTGGATGTGTGTATGTTTGAAGCAATTCATAAATGTCCGATGTGATGTGTGGTTGACTGTTACGGAGAGCAGGCGAATTGAGGGTTTGGGTTTGTGTTATGCCGCCTCTTAATTCATAGGAGCAGATCTGACCTAAACTTTCCCAGGCTTGGGTGGCCATGGAAATCTACGCGATTGTCATAAAAAATGTTGATGATCGACAGTCTTCTATATGTCATGTTGTCGTTTCTCCATAAGTTTTCTTTTTTTTGGTTGGGTTCTTCTTTGCCACTTGTTCTGAGATGGTTTCCGAGGTGTCTTAAACTGATGAATGAGAGCATGGACTAAATGTGCACACACAGATGCCAAGTTTTGAAAGTCAATGATTTTGCTCAACTTTAACCGAATCTCGCATAGATCGTAGGAACATGCCTTTCCCCTTAGAAATGCTATGTCACTGCCAGACTGTCACTCATGTCATAGTTAAATGGAATCGACTCTCTTTAACTGGACTGAATCATCTGGAGAAAATTATGGTAATTGCTGTCAGCGAAGTAGATTTACTTCAGATATCGTCATCAAACAATTTGTCTCGAACCTTCTGATGGACTGGTTTCAATTCTTTGTCCATGTTGTTAATCTGTAACTTGGCAGTAAATAGGTTATTGAGCTGTATGTTTACTTTCAGTTCCTATGATCCTTACACTAGAGCTGAATTTGTTTTTTTTTAGGTAAGTCGTTTGATTTTCTTGCCATCAAGGCAGTTCTGTTAATATCCAGGAGAGATAAATGCCTATGCTGCTTTTTTAGCTACTCCTGTCACTACACTTTCTTGTAATGCTTGTCTGGATGTATTGTACTTCACAAAATTCTGAATCCATTGGTAGTTCAATGTGGAGCACCATGTGAGTTTCTAGATTTTAATTGCTGGTCACCTAAAGTATGGATTATCAATATATTTAGGTATCCCAGTCTAAAGCTTGGCCTTCAATTTCTGCGCATGGACAAGCCATGCCTTTCAAATAGTTGCACTGCATATCGACGAGCCATGTCTTTCATTGTCATGTGGGGGATGACTGAGGCCTTTCTATTGCAATGGGCGAATCCCACCTACCACGTTCTAGTATTTTGGTTGTTTTTTTATAACTTTGCTAGCTTATTTAGTTAAATGATTGATATGCTAAAATTAGAACAATTTTGTATTTTAGAGCTGGTATGCTGTTGAAAATCAATGCCACCTAATGCATTTTTTAAATATCCATGAATATCACATCTCCAAGGAACAAGCCCCCTTACTCCCTTTCCCATCTCTCATATGTGCACCTGCTCGTGCTTCCAAACTACCATCTAATTCATCTTCTCCTTGTCCTTGCAGGTGAGGAAGATAATCTTCTTCAAGGCATTAATAGTTATCGGACAACTTTGAATTTAACAGCCCTTACAAAAAATGATAATGCGGAATGCCTTGCCAAGGAAATGGCTGATCAATATAAGAATCAACCTTGCACTAATACAACAGGTGCTGACACTGTACCCGGTACTGAGCCTCAGTTCTCCAACTATCCAACACTTTTAGCCAACTGCCATCTGAATGTCTCTGTCATAAGGGATGGGGTAATAATGCCTGCTTGTGTTCCCAACTTGGTCCCAAGCCTTGTCCTCACTAACTTCACCCAGTCTCAGTATTCAAGTAGCCTAAACGATAGCAAGTATACAGGAATTGGAATTAGTTCTGAAAATGATTGGATGGTAGTCATCTTAACCACAAATACACCTGAAGGAAGCTTCATGAGTGTCGAGTCAGCCAGTTTGATTCTGAAAAGCAGTTTCATTTATCAACTGCTTTTTCTACTGGTCGGTTTTATGCTCCTATTATGAAACTGGTGATAACATGGCCTAATGGCTGCTTGACGGAGAGCAATCAAAGAACAGCTACAGAGTATTCATTGCATTGTTTTAGTTTGAAGGAAAAGGTGAAATTGCAGAATAATCTTGAGTAAATTCTTTTCGTAGTAGCTTGTGTTGTGGCTGGAAATATGTAATACGTGACTTGGTATGAGGATTCTACTATGTTGTATGTGTTCTTCCTTTTGCCCTAATTTCATCCTTTACTTGAATACTGAGGTACATTGCAAAGGGAATTGGTGCAAAAGAGTCGCAGGTTTCTTGGTTCTGTTCTTCCGAAAGCTTTCCTTATTATTCCATTTGTTGCGATTAGACCATAAACCTTTTCTTCCCTTTTTACTTTCTTGGTCTGTTGCTGCATTGCATCTCAAGAACTCATAGGCTATTTAGTCTCCAACCCCATCAAAGGTGAGAGGCTGAGAGTCGAACCTCGCAATTCTCATAAGAGCAGCTGGCCTCTAGGGCAAAGCCCTAGAGTAGTGATTAACCTTACATCATTTGTTGCCCTTGCTCATTATTTCCTTGGTGAAAAGTCTAACTCGGGGGCTGTGGCGCTGTGCCTTCGAGACTGGAACAGTATCATCCGTGCTATCTCAATTGCTCTCGCATTCTTGGGTGTGGTTGAGTGAGGCTGGATGTCAATTGGGTAGGACGGCCTTATCTGCATCGAAACTCATTCAATTAATCATTCTGTTGCTTGCTAATTCCGATCTTTTAGGCGGTCAATTAAAAAAAAAAATAGAAGAAAACAGGAACTAACTACTTAGTCTCTGATTCTACGACTAAGATACAATTGACGACTGATGGAACTGTTCCACAGTACCCTGTAGTAACCACGCGTAGTATGTCACAGCTGGCTATCTCTAGAGCTTATGTGTGGCTATTAACAATGCAATAGCTCTGCCGAGAAAAGGTAGTAGGCTTCATGGAAGGAAGGATTCTTTTTTGCTGTCAAAAGGTTCACACTCCTTTAGAAAAGCTTATGCTAAGTAAATGGTCAGTGGCCCATGGGCAAAGATTCTACCAAATCCGTGTGGCATCGATGAGATATTAATTGTTTTTTGCTTACTTAGTGCCGTAGATCAAGCTTTAAATCTGTGGATCCGCAATATTCTTGTGCAATCACAGGTCTTCACCTAATTAATCATTCCAAAGTGTTTATACTCTCTTTAGTTCACTTGTTAATTGTCTTAATCACATGATGTGGCAACTGCTAGAGGCTGAAACCAGAAACTTTATCCATGTTGAACTGTTCTCGTCAAGGTTTGACTGTGAAATCGAAGTTGGCGCAAGTAGTGGCATGGCCCAGCAATGAGGAACTGAACCCCAGCGTCGATTGAGCCAGATCAAACACAAGGAAGTTGTCCTCCATTTGGTAAGACCCGATGGCCACTGCATGCTCGGCCGCCTTCCCTCCGTCCACGAAGGCCAGGCAGGCCACATCCTTGCTCGCTTGCTTCATCGAGTTCGCTCCATAGATTGTCTAGTCCTTCCCACTCGCCACTTGCAGACTAATCTGAGGGACCTGTAAACCTACCCGAGTTGACGCAATCGCGCTTGACTTGAGACAATACTCAAAGGGCTTTAACCCTTTTCGCTTGAGGATGTGCTTGGTGGCTATCTTGAACTCCTTGACGAAGGCATCATAGACATCACTCCTAAGAACAATGTAAGTAAAGTTGGCAAAATGGGTCATAAACCTATATTATGACCCATTTTTAGTTAAATGAGTTATATATGAGTCAAATAAAAGTTAAATATGGGTCGGAAATTAGTCAAGTGAAAGTTAAATATGGATCAAAAATGGATCTAAAAAAGTAAAACACAAAAAGAAATGGATCTAAATGAATTATTAGGAAACACACTTTAAAGTTTAAACCCATGGTCTTTCTTAACTTTATAAAAATGATTTTTTTTATTAAAAATCGAAGTTATAATTATTTTTAATATTTCAATTTTTCTTTTCTTTTTTCTTTTTCTTTTTTCTTTCTTCCTTAGCCAGCGGCCAGTAGGGCGACGGCCAGCGACAAGCCAAGCGAGGCTCGAGCTCACCAGCAAGTCGCTGACGATTGGCGAGGCTCGAGCCTCGCTGAATCTAACGAGATCGAGCCCCGCCCGACGCTAGCAAGCTCGATCTCGCCTGTGGCCGATCGCCAACCGCTGTCATGGTCGGCGGCTAGCTAAAGAAGAAGAAAAAAAAAAGAGAAAAGAGAAAAAATTTATTAAAAATTATATTTTAAAAATCAAAAAATTGATTTTAAAAAGAATTATAAATTGCATAAAAATATTTTAACAATATTTTTTTTATAAAAAAATTCATAAAACTAAGCTTTTTTAGGTTTAGTTAAAAAAATTTCATGTTACAGTTTTTAGTTATTTAATGGTATGTTCACTTCAAATGAAAGAAGCATGTGCATAGTGTAATTTTTTTTTTTATAAATATTTCAATTTATAGGTTCTTTAAAAAAATTATTTACTATTTTTAATTTAATTTGAAGTTTTAATCCAATTAGCATATAGTAGAAGTGGGTTTTCCTAGAATATTAATAGGTTTTAGCAATACGAGTTGAGTCGGGTACGGGTCGAGTCAGGTATGGGTCATTAGATTTACACTACAAGAATATAGGTCCAAACGAGTTAAATTGGTCAAAATTGGTTGACTTATTTTCGACCCAATCCATACCCAACTTAACCCACCCATTTGCCACCCCTAAGTGTAAGGAATTACAGTGCTCAGCTTCGTGCCGCCTCAGCCAAAAGAATCAATGGAAAATGTGTTTCTTGAGAAATGGATTGCCTTCCTAGTAATTGATATGCCGTCGAGGTCGATGTGTAAGAGTTTTCTTCATGTGGATTACATTAATTGATATTGTAATTTATCGTTTTACCATAACGGTGTTAGTTTAAAGTAAGGTAGAAGGTTTCTTAATTAGTCTAATATGGGGCTGGCTAGTATGAGCTGAGTTGAGCTTTGACCTGTAATGAGGGCGCATAGCTAGAAACTCTACAAATAGTGGTCAAATCTCTCCTCTAACCATAATTATCACATGTATCCTCACATAAAGAGCGTTAACCTAGCACTAAAGGATGAAGTGGTCGTCTCATTGAATCAGTGATACAAAGGGCAATAGAGGAAAATGACTTGTGTGTGAAAGATTGGTTTTCCGCTTCTGCTTAAAAACGATGAATTCCAAAACAAGTGCGTTAATCTTTCGATTCAATTATGCATATTCTTATTCTGATTATGGAGATCTTTGGATTGCACAATTTTCATCCAACATGTGGTATTAGAGCCTCCATAACCCTAGAACTTAAACGAATAGAATTTTTCCCTAGTTTTGTGATTTTCGTGATTTTTTTATCAATTAAAATAAAATCAAATTACAAATTCGGACTGAGCTTGACAAGACGAATAGATCCATGTGTGGCGCACGCTGCTAGGGCGTCGAGCACGTGCCTCACGCGCACTCACGCACTTAGGTTGACGTCACGATGACGTCAGCTATTCGACCCGACTCGTGACTCGACCCGACCCGACTCATTTATAGTTGACTCAACCCGACCCGGTCAACGGTGGACCTAACCAATCGGCCGGTAGGACCAGTTGGTCGGACCGAGCGATCGAGCTGGGATGATCGAACCGCTATCAGTCGGACCGGTTTTTGACCAGCCTTTACGCCCGCGTGTGAGCTCCATGTGCCACGCACTCAGGCGACGCGTGTGGGCGCGTGAGAGCTTCGATGGACGTGTGGCTGGTAGCGTTGGATTCGTATGGCCATTCTCTATCTTGTGGTATATTTGTTTTACGTGTCTGTTGGTTTAATAAATGTGAAAATACATATAAAACCATAAATACGCGTATATTTAGTGTATTTTTGCGTATTTTTCTTGTATTTTATGTGATTTTGGAAATACAAGTGTTGGGTTACGGGTATGTTATCACATAGCTTAATGAGATACAATTATTATGGGATAGTAATTGAACTATGTCTTGAGGCGATGAGAAACAATAAGAGTTATGAAACTTTTGTTGCGCAAGCATAGTTCTTTATACGCATCTTAATGTATTTTTGTCTTTTTTTGGTAATCTTTGAATGATAAATATTTTAAGAACTCGTGACCAAACTGATTGTACTAATTAACACATCTACTGAATGTGGGTAATGCATGTTAGTTAAATTATTGCATATTATACCTAAACTTAGCTGGTCACTTGTTAAAGTCTATCAAGTTGAATATTTTTTTATGGTTAAGAAATATGGCAACATTTATGCAGAGCAATAATATCTACTATTGTAATTTAGATATTTGGTTCTATGTTTTAACTTAATTTATAGGTCACTCGTTGATGCAATGATAATTTGTTACTTAAATTTAACTAATAAATCAACTATTGGCATTGGAGTCATGTTTTGCCTTATGAAATTCATGAGCAATAGTGGATCAGTTATCGGGCTTGTTGATTCGGGATACCCTATATTACTATTGATGTTAACTTGTAATAGATCATCTGGATCAACATTCTTCTTTATGTTATTTTGGTAATCTGTAATCTAGGTGCATAAGAGACGCTTTCTTCTATGTTATGAAAAGCTTCTTGTGTTGCTATGATCGGTGATTTTCCTAGATGAATAAAGTAGTGTAATTAGCATGATATGTGATTTTGGTAATTTACTACCCTTGTCACTAAAGTTAAAATCACATATATATGGTGTATGTGAGTAATAAAGTCTATATCCATGGTATGAGAGAGTTTCAAGGATTCAATTGAGTAATGACCACCAAAGTGACACGCTTGATTGGATTTGAGAAATTTCGATCTTGTATATCGATTGAGATGTCTCTTGGTCTAATGCGTAGTCATACTCCTAAATGAGGTGATAGTGTATTAGTTCATGGAGGGATACATGATGGTATGGTAGAAGAGTGACTGATCCCAGTGGTTCATATGCCAAAAGGTGATGAATTCATGAAAATTGAAATATATTCTCATAACCGCTATCATATGGGAAATGTACAATTGTATGTCATGTATTTTGCCTAAAGGTAATTATATGATTTTGCATGTAACTCTCTGGATGTGTACTTGTATTTCAAGTTACATAGTGCTTACATTATGCTAATTACATACATTGTTTGTTATTTCAGTTACATTTTCTGTAATTAATAACTCCAATATTATTGAGATTTTTACTAGTTCAAATTTTAAGTAGTGGACATATGATTTGCTGCTTAGGAAAAGAGTAATAGAATTTGCTTACTGTCTATGAAGCCTTCCATTCAAAAACACTTGAAAAATGATTTGTCTACCGACTGCACTGCTAAAAGATGATGGAAGCCTTAGTGGTTTGAAATTATATCTTGCATAATACCGAAATTAGAACACATATGCAAAGATTGTGTTTAAGTTCTAATGATATATACATCTCATATAATGTTGAAAAGGATGTTTCCAAAAGTTTTCTGTTTAAGGAATAATCTCACACATGTCTAAAGAAAAAGTAGAAAAGTTGACAATGTTGATATTCTGTCTACTCTTAACGGTTATCTAAAAAATTATATAGATTATTGTGGAAGCAAAATGACCGTGATAAAGAATAAATTGATTAGAATTAGTCTTAAATGTTGTCAGGTTTAATAGTGGCAGTGAATATTTTGACAAGTATAATAATGCGGAATAACTTAAAGGGTCATTTGTTAAATACTTGATAAATTCTGGGGTGGTAATTTAATTACCATACCTGAAAATCCTAACAAGAAGATTTGGCCAAAAAACATAATTGCACTATAATGAACATGGTGATGAGTATGATTAGTAAGACTAATTTATCCGATCTTCTATGGGCTGATATAATGAAAGCAACTTTTTCACATACAAAATGTGTTTTTTACCAAAGTTGTTTCATAAACTTCTTTTGAGTTATGGACTGGACGTAAATTACTTGAATCATATTAAATTTATAGGTATTATGCAGAAGTGATGTTATCTAATCCATATTAAGTGTGTTGGAATTTAGATTCACTTAAAATTATTTTATATCTTACCCAAATTGTTCAAAGGGGTATTGATTTTATGACTCTAATGAATGTATAAGAATTATGAAATCATATACAGTAAAATTTCTAAAGTTCGACATAATTATAGAGGATAGATGCTCTTAGACTATTAAGGATAATAGTGTGATGGAAGATCATTGTGCCTTTATCTTTGCCTATACAAACAATTGTGATACAGACAATTATAAAATCTTCTATACCATAGATTAAACTTATTGAGGTTCAAGGTACTATTCTTGATATAGTTATGATAAAATTTCTCAAGCCTCTCAAGTGCATAATGAAGTGGTTGTAGCTTTACTCATAAGATTTGTTAGGAAAAGACGATTAGTTATACCATCAGATTACATAGTCTATTTGTGAGAGCATGATTGCAATATCCATTACATGGTTGATTTAGCGACATATATATAAATTTCATTTATTTTTTTCAATCAAGTATGTGATTAGATGCCATAAAAGATGATAAAGACTTCACTCTGAAAGAGATGTTGATAGTTTATAGTAAAAAAAAAAAATTATTTATTTGTAGTATGTTTTAAAGATTCTTTCAGAGTGAACGTGATATTAATAGTTTATTTTTTTATATGAAGTTACGCCAAATAAATACAAAATCTATATAGTGCAATCAGAAGATTTTGCAGCACATGTTTTAAGTAAACTTGTGTGTAGACTGTAAAGTCTTATTCATGATTTTAAGCAAGTTTCTAAATAATATTATTAAAGTTTCATAGAGTTGTTATTTCGTTCAATTGGGAACAAAGTAAGTTAGTAGATATTATACTACGAGGTCAGTGAAAGGAAATTTATTTTTCCCATACTCTTTGTACATGATATTTCGCTTACAAGTAGTGACCTTGAGGCATTTTTTGTTCTTTACATTAAGGTCTGTAAAAATTGTTCTCGTCATATTTTATTAGATTTATCTTAGAGGACATTTGTTGATCATATTTTAGAAATATTTAATATACATCAATGCAAGTTGGGAATTGCTCCTGTCGTTAAGGGTGATGGATCAAATCAATTACATTCTCCTTATTTAGATATTGAGAAAATCTAGTTAAATGGTATATCTTGTGTCAGTGCACTTACAAGTATAATATATGCTCGAATTTGCACTAGACTAAATATTGTCTTTATGATGGGACTTCTAGGCATACATTAGTCAAATTCAAGACACAATAATTAGGTTGTTGTCAAGAAGGTTTTAAGGAACTTAAAGAAGACAATAGATTATATGTTAATATACAAATATGTTCAATTCTTGCAGCTAGTATGATATTTAAATGTAAACTTTGCTAGATGTTAGGATGACATAATATTAATAACATAATATATATATATGTCAGTATAAAGTGGAGTAAATAAAGTTTTATGTTATCTTCTACTATAGAAGCATAGTTTGTAACATTCTTTTAGACTGTTACTTGGGCTATTATGTTCCGGAACCTTATTAAGGAGTTAATCGTTTTTAATTTTATGGATTGACCCATACGATTGTATTGAGACAATAAATTTGTAGTATTAACAACAGAGGTCTCAATGGGTCTAAATATTTGGCAGTCAAATTTTTTACCATAAAGAAATAGTACATAAATGTGACATTATAATATAACATATTTTTGTAGATGATATAGTTGCAGATCCACTAACTAAAGGCCTACGCCCGTGTATATTTGAGCAACATGTCATTAGCATGGGCCTAGAAGCATCTTGGGATACTATTATTTAGTGAGAACTGTGTTTTATTTTTCCTTAAATAAAGTTTATATCTGTGTTCGTTACACTTAGTGACGGTTTGATATGTATCAACTTTGTATTCAATAAAATATTTTGTATGTATTGTTATTATGTTGAATACATCTTAATAAAAGTCTCAAGGTATTGCTTAAACTTTGAGTGAAGGCTAGCCCAGTTATTAGCCTTGTGTATAAGTCTTGTTATACATAAAGAAATGTTAACCGTAAGGACAAGACATATGTGAGTTCATTTGAACCATAAAGACATTATCTAATTGTACGAGTTTTTTGTTACGCTTAAAGTAAGATAATAGTGACTGACAAATGGGATCTCTTTATGAGAGATGTTATCCATTTGACACACTACCATGTTGAATCCATATCAATAAAGTTGAGGGCATTCGTGACCATGAAAGGCTCTGTGTGTATACATGCAGTTACCACTATGATTCGGTGTTTGAGATTTTGTGGGATATAATTGACTATTAAGAATTATCTTTAGATTAATGTGCGCACATACAGTACAATTTCAATTAATATAGTCCAAGTAGGAAAATGTACGAGTTTTACTAATGTTGACTACATTAATTGATATTGTAATTTACCGTTTTACGGTTATTGTAAACGGGATTGGTCTAAAGTAAGATAAAATATTTCTTAATTAGTTTAATATGGAGCTGGCTAGTGTGAGCCGAGTAGAGCCTAATCTATAATGAAGGAGTCTGGCTGGAAACTCTATGGAAACTCTATAAATAGTGCTCAAGTCTCTCCTCTAACCCTAATTCTCACATGTATACTCACATAAGGAGCGTTAACTTAACGGTGGCCGTCTCATTGAACCAATGATACGGAGAGCAATAGAGGAAAATGACTTGTGCGTGGAACATTGGTTTTCCGCTTCCACTTCAAAAACGATGAATTCCAAAATAGATGCGTTAATCTTTCTGCTCAATTATGCATGTTCTTGTTTTGGTTATGGAGATATTGGGATGGTGCAATTTGCATCCAACATGATGTAGTAGTTAGATGATTTAAGGTTCTTTACCAATGGGGTGTAGGAAAGGTATCTGGATACAGCAATCAAGGCTGGGCTCCTAAAGAGATACAGGCCGTTTCCAAAAAAAAGCGTACCCTTACCATTAGGAACACTAGGAAGACACACATTGAATTTATTGGTTATTCCCATATGAGGGGTTAGTTGTGTCGAAAGAGCAAGAGAAGCCCACAAAAGGGAAGCCAAATTAGTAGTGCCTGAAGGAAGAGACTTCAAAAGGTACCCAGGAGCACAAGACATGTATATGTCGTTCAAAGTTATAGAACTAGTCAGGTGTCCGCCATTTGTTACATAAAGGGCAACGTTCTTGTATGTGATGTCGGACAGAGCGCAAGTTTTGGTAAGCGGGTTGACAGGAGTGGTGATGCAATTTTGGCAATGCTTGTTGGAAGAGCTGCTAGATGGAGGGAAAAGTGGGGAGAGGTAGGACCTTGCCGACATGCATGGCGCAGCCTTGCAATTTACAGGAGGGTGGTGGTGTAGAGAGAACGAAGTGCCGAGATCGACGAGGTAGTTCTCATGGAAGTTGAGGGTGGTGGTGTAGAGAGAAGTGGTGGTGTCTTTGGTGATGGTGCAACTA
Organism: Eucalyptus grandis x Eucalyptus urophylla; assembly: GCA_028830015.1. NCBI lineage: Eukaryota > Viridiplantae > Streptophyta > Magnoliopsida > Myrtales > Myrtaceae > Eucalyptus > Eucalyptus grandis x Eucalyptus urophylla. The sequence continues at coordinate 12,708,328 of CM054188.1, read as the reverse complement.
GGGTTTTGTAGGGCGGAAATGCTGAAACATGAGAGCTAGCAGGGGCAAGTGCGAGAAGCAATAATGCTTGAACTAGATGCATTTTTTCTCTTTTCTTGGATTAGATATGTAACATTCTGAGCCCCACTGTGTAATATTGTCCGCTTTGGGTCACCCGTCCTAGCGCGGACGAATCACCATCCCAACCACGGTCTTTTCTCTCACGACTTTAAAACGCGTTACACAGATTAAAGGGACCCAAGCCTTATAAGCTAACCAAGGCCTCCCTCCCTACGCGATGTGGGACGAGAGAAGAGAGGAACCCCTTCCTTGCACACGTCCGAGGACCGTCACTCGAGCCGTCACACTCTCCACTTCTTAACAGAACAGCGTCCTCGCTGTGGTCCAACATGAGGTCGGGAGTCAGAACAGCATTCTTGCTGTGGTCCCACACGCGGTCAAGAGTCGACTCTAATACCACTTGTAACATCCCGGGCCCCACTGTGTAATATTGTCTGCTTTGAGTCACCCGCCCTAGCGTAGACGAATCGTCATCCCAGCCACGGCTTTTTCCCTCATAGCTTTAAAACGCGTTACATAGATTAAAGGGACCAAAGCCTTATAAGCTAACCAAGACCTATGCTAACCAAGACCTCCCTCCCTAGGCGATGTGGGATAAGACGAGAGAGACCCCTTCCTTGCGCACGTCTGAGGATTGTTGCTCGAGTCGTCACACTCTCCACTTCTTAATAGAACAGCGTCTTCGCTGTGGTCCAACACGAGGTCGGGAGTCAGAACAGCATTATTGTTGTGGTCCCACATATGGTCGGGAGTCAGCTCTGATACCACTTGTAACATCCCGGGCTCCGCTATGTAATTTTCTTCGCTTTGGGTCACCCGCCCTAACATGAACGAATAGCCATCCTAGCCATGGTCTTTTCTCTCACGACTTTAAAACCGTTACATAGATTAGAGGGACCCAAGTCTTATGAGCTAACCAAGACCTCCCTCCCTAGGCGATGTAGGACAAGAGAAGAAAGGGACCCCTTCCTTGCACACGTTCGAGGACCATCGCTTGAGCCGTCATAGGAGGGATGATTTTGGGTGATTGGGGCAGATCGTTATTTATAGTGAAAGATAAGCATTGACTTCTTGATGGATCAAGGAGAGTAGGTACTTCACTCGGACTGGAGAGCATATCCTCATGGATAAACAGCGTGCTAACTTGAGCAGAAGACTTCAACTGATTCTGACTAGAGTTACTAAAACAGCCAATTGCACATTGACCTTTTCAGAGTTCACATGGAGGGAAGCATTTGACGGTCTTGGCATTTTCTCTCCTCCTAACAATAAATCCATCTATTCAGGTAGGTGATTCTCTTTCAATATGTAGTCACATGTAGAGAGCATCTACTTTTCAGGGCTGCGAGATTCTTGATGTTATAATGTACAAAGATGACTATGGCATGTTCTGTTCTAAAGAGGAAAAGGGTAACTAATGTTCTAATATATCCAAGATCCATTTTCATGCATGATGTTACTGTAATAGCTGATGTCAGGAACTAATTGCTGTTGTCTAATTCATGTTAGCTGCTCCCAATTCTGCAACGTTTTTAGAGAGGGTTAAACTGTAGCTCAAATGTTACAACCCAAGGAAACAACCTGATGGCAGCTAGTAATAATTAAGACCCACCTTATAGAATCATTCCAAAAAAAATAAAAATAAAAATAGAATCCACTTGCTGTAACTATAGATATATGTTTTTCTTATTTCTACGTCTAGTTGAAAAGGTTAAATGCAGACAGCATATTTAATAATGCAAGTATTGTTGTATTCTACAGTACACTGTATTTGATCAGTTGAAACAGAGATTGTTGAAGGAAAAGCAGAGCAGAAGTCGAGGTATGGGGTCATCTCCTGAGTCTCTCTCTGCCTTTTCCGCTTTCGTCCTGGGTGGAGTCTCCAAGTGTGTTGCGACCTGCACAACATACCCAGCTATCAGGTGAACTTATTAGTTTTTCTTTTCCTGACACATGGTTAATTTAACCTAATTCTTGAATTCATAGTTATGTTGCAATAGCCCGTTGGGATGAATGAATGGTAATAGTTACTGATTTTTTTTTCTTGGTCTTGTCTGTTGTTTCAGTTTATGCAAAATACATCAATAGGAGGCTTTTACGAAAAATTTTTGACGGAAAGATACTGCAATTGCCGTACTTATCTGTATAGATCTTTCGAATTTTCTATGGAAACCAAATACTCATATATTGTGAAAAGTTGTCTACCTAAATGCAAGCTTAATAACTATTATCTGCTGGGCTAGTTTTCCAGAAGCTTGATACGAGATATTTGGATGATGACTTGTGCGTGATTGTCAATTGAGTGATATGAGTCTAGAAAAGAGGGCTGCTTTTGTAATAAATGCTTGTTCACATGCTATCAGTGAATCTCGATTAAAGGAGCAGTAGTAAATCTATGAGATACTTTAATTCCACATATTTTTCAGCTCTTAATGAGGTCCAACTTGACTCTAATTGTGTGTTCCATGGTTGTCCTCAACCTGCTATTTGTCTGTGCCTTCTACAGTACTGTCTACAGAACTTACTTTATCGAGTTTTGAGACAGGTGTAAGGTCACGATTCAGGCCGCGGAATCAGATGAAGATGAGACAAAGGAACCTCGGCCTAAAGCCGAGAAGACAATTTCTGGTGCAATGTACGCAATTTGGAGACGAGAAGGCTTGCTAGGTTTCTTCAAGGGACTGCAAGCTCAGATCCTGAAGACGGTGCTAAGTTCAGCATTACTCTTGATGGTGAAGGAGAAGATCACAAAGAGCACGTGGGTTTTAATGCTTGCGCTTCAAAGGTATATTTTGGTCAATCGTGTCAAATTAAAGAATGCTTGATCATTGCTGCATGTCATCAAATTTGTGGGTTGTAGAGCGTTGGGATTCGAAGTTGTGATTAAGGGCCTCTTCCAAGGGAAAGGGAAGATAAATCAAATTCTAGCGGATGGCGGCTACTTCCCCCTTGTTTTTTTTTTTTGGTCAAAAATAAAGGTATTTCATTACTAGAAGGTAGCAGTACATAGGAAACGCATATTACAACTAGAAGCTATAGCCTCTGTAGCTACCAGACTTTGCAACATAAAGGGAGGAAATATATTCCAATTGTGGGGCAAATCAGATCGCCCATGGGCTTTGGCGGCCCAATCAGCAACTCCGTTTGCCTCTCTTCGGCAGTGCTGAAGACGCAAATTAGGGCACAGAGAGAGGAAGCTGTCGATTTCCGCAAAGAGGACTCGTTCTTCCCACGGTGGCGTTCGTTTCTGGTGAAGGATGTCGATCAAGGTCAAGCAATCGCTCTCTATAATGATACTTCCCCCTTGTTTAATAATGTGGGAATGGTTTAGGTTTGTTAAGAGATTATAAGTAGATGTATTTCTAGATCTCTTCTGCATATGTGATGTTACTTTGCCAATTGGATGTGATTTGCTTGCGTACTAGAAAATCAAGTCCACAAACTCATTTTGTGGAGAAAATGAACTCTGTAAGCCAAAGAAAAGAATTCATATTGCCCGTATGAATGCCGGATACGGATTCAACAGGGTCCCTGCAATGGTAAATTGATGCCACGGCATCTTGGTCACTTAAACAGGTTTTCGTCCCTGGTTTGTATTATTTGAGATGACTTTAGTTCAGCATGTGAATAAAGAATGGATTTCAGATTTTGTTTTGGTCAATAAATTCGAACGTCTATAGCTGTACTAGTTCTTGCGTACACAAAAGGAACTTGCGTGTGCAAAAGAACCCATTCAAAAAGATTAATCACTCAGCAAGATAATTAAGTGAAATATATTAGGAGTCTTGTATATTTTGTTGAGATTTTCTACACAGTAGAAAATTAATTACAATTAGTAAACATATGATAATGTAGCAAGGTTGAGCTCCTATTTTTTTTTTTTTTAGTCGAAAGGTTGAGCTCCTATTTTAGCGGTCAATATTTTGGAAAATGTTTTCTTGATCAATGTCCATCAAAATATTAGCCCACTCTAATTGCTTAATGGCCCGGTCAAGATAAGATCGACAAGTCCGGTTGTTTCGAGCTAAAAGAGAGGCTAGTCATCAAATGGGCCGAGCTATCACTGAGTCAAATGATTGATCATGCCATAAGCTTTTCTCTATCCCAAATTTAAATTGTTAGAAGAGCCCGGTCATATATATATAGTATATTAAGGCTTCATTCGTTTCGTAGAAAATAATTTTCAAGAAAATATTTTTTCGGATTTTCTGGTATTCGTTTCACAGAAAATGAAATCATTAGAGAAAATGTTTTCCATGAAAAGAAAAAAAGAAAATGTCTTATAAATCAGGAGAAAATATTTTCACTTTTGAAAAGTAGAAAACATTTTCCTCACTTGATCTCTCTTATCTCACACCTCTACAAATCCTCACTTCCTCCTCCCCTTTCTTCTTATTCTTTTTCTTTATTTATTTGAATTATTTTTTAATTTTCTTTTTCTTTTTTAATTCGAATTATTTTTAATTTCCTTTTTCCTTTCTATTTCTTTTCTTTTCTTTTCCTTTCTTTTTTTCCCATCTTCTTCTTTCTTGGCTAGTTGTCAGCCGTTATCAGGCGAACCTCGAGCTTGTCAATCTCAAGCTCATGTTATGCACTCTTGCTTATCATTTTCTTTATTTACTCTAATATGCAGTTGTACATTGCTCAAGCAAAGGGCTCTACATGCTTTGCTTCTTTTTTCTTTTGTTTATTGGAACACAAAAGACACGAGGGAAAACAAGCCACTCAATTAGAAGATTCCCATTAGGGCTAGCTTCTTTTCTCTTTTACTTCTTTTTAAAATCCATATGAACATTTTTTAGAGTAGATGAATGTTTGGCGATAACAAGGGAATAAATATATGAAACAAGTTTGCCTGGATTTGAAAATGTAAGTTTATATTTGATGGATTTATAGGTCAGTAAGTATACATGCCTAAGTGGTGAAGTCTTAGAAAATATTTTCCTTACCGAATATCGGAAAATATTTTCCGAAGCATTTTTAGGTTTTAGTCAAACACTTGAAAATATTGTCATTTTCCTGAAAAATGACTTATGAGAAAATATTTTCCGAAAATGACCCATTTTCCGTGACACGAATGAACCCTAAGTTCTTATTACTTTTCCCATGTGCAATCTCTTTGTATTTGTAAGCTGGGTCTTCTATGTGAAATACATAATTATAACGACATATCTAGAATTTTAATTTGAGGCGGATGATATATGAAATTTGACTATATCTAAGCTAGGCATGGGTGAGATCTAAAATTTGTTAATAGGAAATACTAGCAAATTTGACCCCAAAAAAAAAAATCATAATCTCGCCTATCACTTGCAAAAAATCATTTCGACCCACTTAAGACTTTCTTGCGTTCGCGTAATTGACCAAGATATTAAAAAATGGTGAAAATCAAACAAAAACGACTAAAATAAAACATGACTGGTCTCAAAGTAACACTTTCTTTTAAATGACATCATAGTCAATATTTAATACGCCAAATTAATACAAATTTCGGTAACCGTTGACCTGGGGAAAGCAGAAAAAAAACCAAAACATGAGAAGACCTTCCCATGGCTTCTCAAGCAAAGCTTGAATTGGATGGCTGTTTCCGCGAACCGCCCAGAATTTTTTCGGCGACAATTTATGGTGGCGTCGCCTTCCCTTCCTCTTCCTCTCGATCTCCTCTTCCCTCTTTTTCTCTTTCGCCCTCACATCGGTTTTCAGGTTATTACAGTTTCCTTAATGAAGTTTCTGTATTATCCTTGGGTGATAGAATTGTTATTTCACTGATCTGCCATATGGACATTTTGGATCTATTTATAGCACCGTAAATTAGTTACTTAAGTGCGTGTGTAAACATGACAAATCTTTGCTATTGTTGATCACATTCGTATTGTCCAATTCTCCAAAACAATCCAGGTTTAGATAGATGGATGGGATAAATATGTGCAAGAGCAATTTTCTTCTCGACTGGGGTTATTAGCGAGATGTGCATTCTGTATAATCCAATAGAAAAAGCTTGGCAAGATGTGATTTTTTGGTAAATTGCTTCCGTTGACATTCAAAATATAAACAATACACTTTCAACTTCAGAGCAGTGCTTATCTTTAACCATGCATACATACGTAGACACGTACAGACAGACAGAGACAACAACATGCACTTATTTGCCCAAAAACCAAAGTTAGCTACTTGCTACTTTTGGTTAGGGGCTACATAATTGTTTCTTATTCTTTAAGGAAACCAGAAATTACAAAAAAGCATACAGCATCATTGCACACAAAGGTTCTTGTTCCTTTGATGGCCACACCAACTTGAACTGTTCTCGTCAAGGTTTGACTGTGAAATCGAAGTTGGCGCAAGTAGTGGCTTTGCCCAGCAATGAGGAACTGAACCCCAGCGTCGATTGAGCCAGATCGAACACAAGGAAGTTGTCCTCCATTTGGTAAGATCCGATGGCCACTGCTTGCTCAGCCGCCTTCCCTCCGTCCACGAAGGCCAGGCAGGCCACATCCTTGCTCACTTGCTTCATCGAGTTCGCTCCATAGATTGTCCAGTCCTTCCCACTCGCCACTTGCAGACTAATCTGGGGCACCTGTAAACCCACCCGAGTCGACGCAATCGCGCTTGACTTGAGACAATAATCAAAGGGCTTCACCTTTCTCGCTTGAGGAATGTGCCTGGTGGCCATCTTGAACTCCCTGACGAAGGCATCATAGACATCGCTCCTGAGAACAGTGTAAGGAAGCACAGTGCTCAGCTTCGTGCCGCCACGGCCAAAAGAATCAATGGAAAATGCATTTCTCGGGAAACGGACTGCCTTCCCAGCAACTGATATGCCATTGAGGCCGATGTAGTAGTCAGATGATTTAGGGTTCTTTACCAATGGGGTGTAGGAAAGGTATCTGGATACATCAACCAAGGCAGGGCTCCTAAAGAGATACGGGCCGTTTCCAAAGAAAAGCGTACCCTTACCATTAGGAACACTAGGAAGACACACAGCGAATTTCTTGGTTATTCCTAGATGAGGAGGGGTCAGTTGTGTCGAAAGAGCGAGAGAAGCCCACGAAAGGGAAGCCAAACCGGTAGTGCCCGAAGGAAGAGACTTTAAAAGGTACCCAGGAGCACAAGACATGTATATGTCGTTCAAAGTTATAGAACTAGTCGGGTGTCCGCCATTTGTTACATACAGGGCGACGTTCTTGTATGTGAGGTCGGACAAAGCGCAAGTTTTGGTAAGCGGGTTGACGGGAGTGGTGATGCAATTTTGGCAACGGTTGTTGGAGGAGCTGCTGGATGGAGGGCAAAGTGGGGAGAGGTAGGACCTTGCCGACATGCATGGCGCAGCCTTGCAAGTTACGGGAGGGTGCTTATACTGGCAAGAGTACCATGAGAACGGAGCGCCGAGATCGACGAGGTAGTTCTCATGGAAGTTGAGGGTGGTGGTGTAAAGAGAAGTGGTGGTGTCTTTGGTGATGGGTGCAACTAGGGTTTTGTAGGGCGGAAATGCTGAAACATGAGAGCCAGCAAGGGCAAGTGCAAGGAGCAATAAAGCTTGAACTAGATGCATTTTTTCTCTTCTCTTGGATTGGATCAGTGTTGATGCTTTGAGGGATGATTTTGGGTGATTGGAGCAGATGGTTATTTATAGGGAAAGATAAGCATTGACTTCTTGATGGATCAAGGAGAGTAGGTACTTCACTGGGACTGGAGAGCATATCCTCATGGATAAACAGCGTGCTAACTTGAGCAGAAGACTTCAACTGATTCTGACCAGAGCTACTAAAACAGCCAATTGCTGGTCTCTTAGCTTTAATGACTTCTTCATTATTCAACTAATCTGTGTACATGTCATTAATAAATATGGATTCTCTCACCTGTGAAGTACATCAATGTCCAGATTCCATGTGAACTCTGAAAAGGCCATCAGAGGAACAAGACCGTCAAATCCTTTGTTAGGATTCTACTATGTTATATGTGTTCTTCCTTTTGCCCAAATTTTATCCTTTACTTGAATACTGAGGAACATTGCAAAGTGAATTGGTGGAAAAGAGTCACAGGTTTCTTGGTTCTGTTCTTCCGAAAGCTTTCCTTATTAATCCATTTGTTGCGATTAGACCATAAACCTTTTCTTCCCTTTTTTTTTCTTGGTTTGTTGCTGCATTGCATCTCAAGAGCTCATAAACTATTTAGTCTCCAACCCCATCAAAGGTGAGAGACTGAGAGTCGAACCTCGCAATTCTCATAAGAGCAGCTGGCCTCTAGGGCAAAGCCCTAGAGTAGTGATTAACCTTAAATCATTTGTTGCCCTTGCTCATTATTTCCTCGGTGAAAATTCTAACTCGGGGGCTGTGGCACTATGCCTTCGAGATCGAGACTGGAACAGTATCATCCGTGCTATCTCAATTGCTCTCGCATTCTTGGGTGTGGTTGAGTGAGGCTGGATGTCAATAGGGTAGGACGGCCTTATCTGCATCGAAACTCATTCAATCAATCATTTTGTTGCTTGCTAATTCCGATCTTTTAAGCGGTCAATTAAAAAAAAAATAGAAGAAGAAAACAGGAACTAACTACCTAGTCTTTGATACGACTAAGATACAATTGGTGAATGATGGAATTTTTCAACAGTATCGTGCGGTAACCACGGGTAGTATGTCACACCTGGCTATCTCTAGAGCTTATGTGTGGCTATTAACAATGCAATAGCTCTGCCGAGAAAAGGTAGTAGGCTTCATGGAAGGAAGGATTCTTTTTCGCTGTCAAAAGGTTCACACTCCTTTAGAAAAGCTTATGCTAAGTAAATGGTCGGTGGCCTATGGGCAAAGATTCTACCAAATCCGAGTGGCATCGATGAGATATTAATTGTTTTTTGCTTACTTAGTGCAGTAGATCAAGCTTTAAATCTGTGGATCCGCAATATTCTTGTGCAATCACAGGTCTTCACCTAATTAATCATTCCAAAGTGTTTATACTCTCTTTAGTTCACGTGTTAATTGTGTTCATCACATGATGCGGCAACTGCTAGAGGCTGAAACCAGAAACTTTATCCCGGAGAGGCCAGTCTTAATTGCTGATATATTCATGAGAGGACTTTCTAATTCCAAGGTTTTTGAGTTTCAAAGGCAATTGGTCATTGTGTCACCGATATATGGCAAGTGTGCCTTCAATTCGAATGCAGACTTTCGACCCAAAATGGGTTGCGCATTTATGCTTAGCGGAAGAATCCTGTTAAAAAACCATTTCTTTAATTGTAGATTGTTGATTGTTTTATTGAATCCGGCCATCTCCAAGATAACGAGTCACTTTGGGACAATGTAGTTGATGGATGCTATACTTTAAGCTGACGGCTATGGTCAAAGCTGTCAGCCCGCTTGAGGCTCCTAAGTTCCGACAAGACTCTAAGCCCTGTAAAGAATGCGTTCTCGGACTTGCGGCTACCCGCGGAATGTTAACACTAGTTTTTCAACTCCTAGAGGCCCTATTGCCAACCTCTCAAAAGCAAAATCAAAGGGAGAAAAGAGAAAAAGAGAAAAGCAAAGGTAGAAGGCCCAAGCCAAAGCCCATGTATTTTGACTAACGAGAAGAAGCTTCTAATCAAACCAGTCATCGCTCCTACCCTCTTGAGGATCGATTGAAAGTTCTTTAGTAGTGGTTCACAGTTTACTCTCAATCTAGCAACCATTATTAAATGCAACCATGTTGAGGAGAGTTCTCACCTCAAAGTATAAATGGGATTTTTATGGTCTCTCGAGATACTGATTTATCTTCCTAAAAATATTATACTCAACTGCATTTTGTGATATCATTTTCACCAAATCTTGTACTACACAAATACTTTAGAGGCTTTTAACGAAAGACCGAGATTCATTCTCTAATAACCCAACGCTCGCCTTTCTCCAAGAGTCGGATCCTTTGGGATTTTTGGAAGTGCCTTTAAAATACTAGACAGAAGAGTGATGATAATGCTGTTTCTATAATTTGACTTCCTTCAGCACATTCATCCAGCACATGGGCTTACAAAAACGTTGTACAATCTTTCTGATATGAATGATCTATTTTAAAAATTTGGCAGAGATGGTTAATACGATTTTTTTTTCCTTATCTTTTAATTTAGCTGAGCTAATTATACTTTTTATATTACCACATAAATACCTGCTCATATTTTACCTGTTGGTTTCGTTCCAAAAATAAGTTTGTGTGATTCTTTATTAATGCTCTTATGGTGCTTTCGAGTCGTAATTTGACAATCAATAATTCCTTATTTTATTAGGAGCCTAGTAAGGGGTCCCTAGGCAAATTTTTTAGCAATCAATTTAATAAAGCTCTTAATTTTCAATGTGGTATTTTTCTTGTGTTATGTCCACATAAGAGGAGCTGAAACTCTCAAAGGGCTCTCCGCAGCTTGTCCATTTTATATATAAGGACGACTAGTTCCACATATGCATTTCTTATTTTGACATATCGGTGTTCATACACCATGCACCCTATATTGGTATAGTATCTTTTTCTTGCCCTGTACCAACAATTTCTGCTTTTTGTTTTACATCTAGGTAATTACGAGGTCCAGAGAAGTACTTAGACAAAATCTTTTAAGAACTTGCTTAAGTTCAAAATAAACAATATTATTGAAATCAAATTTTTAAGGTTGAGTATGGTTAAAAAGTAATTAAATTTGAATTATTGAAAACACTCATCTCATCAATGTACTTTCTTTTTTTTTTAAAGCGGACTCATCAATGTACTTCACAGGTGAGAGAATCCATATTTATTAATGACATGTACACAGATTAGTTGAATAATGAAGAAGTCATTAAAGCAAAGAGACCAGCAATTGGCTGTTTTAGTAGCTCTGGTCAGAATCAGTTGAAGTCTTCTGCTCAAGTTAGCACGCTGTTTATCCATGAGGATGTGCTCTCCAGTCCCAGTGAAGTACCTACTCTCCTTGATCCATCAAGAAGTCAATGCTTATCTTTCCCTATAAATAACCATCTGCTCCAATCACCCAAAATCATCCCTCAAAGCCTCAACACTGATCCAATCCAAGAGAAGAGAAAAAATGCAGCTAGTTCAAGCATTATTGCTTCTCGCACTTGCCCTTGCTGGCTCTCATGTTTCAGCATTTCCGCCCTACAAAACCCTAGTTGCACCCATCACCAAAGACACCACCACTTCTCTCTACACCACCACCCTCAACTTCCATGAGAACTACCTCGTCGATCTCGGCGCTCCGTTCTCATGGTACTCTTGCCAGTATAAGCACCCTCCCGTAACTTGCAAGGCTGCGCCATGCATGTCGGCAAGGTCCTACCTCTCCCCACTTTGCCCTCCATCCAGCAGCTCCTCCAACAACCGTTGCCAAAATTGCATCACCACTCCCGTCAACCCGCTTACCAAAACTTGCGCTCTGTCCGACCTCACGTACAAGAACGTCGCCCTTTATGTCACAAATGGCGGACACCCGACTAGTTCCATAACTTTGAACGACATATACATGTCTTGTGCTCCTGGGTACCTTTTGAAGTCTCTTCCTTCGGGCACTACCGGTTTGGCTTCCCTTTCGTGGACTTCTCTCGCTCTTTCGACACAACTAACCCCTCCTCGTCTGGGAATAACCAAGAAATTCGCTATGTGTCTTCCTAGTGTTTCTAATGGTAAGGGTACGCTTTTCTTTGGAAACGGCCCATATCTCTTTAGGAGCCCCGCCTTGGTTGATGTATCCAGATACCTTTCCTACACCCCATTGGTAAAGAACCCTAAATCATCTGACTACTACATCGGCCTCAACAGCATATCAATTGCTGGGAAGGAAATCCGTTTCCCGAGAAACGCATTTTCCATTGATTCTTTTGGCCGTGGCGGCACGAAGCTGAGCACTGTGCTTCCTTACACTGTTCTCAGGAGCGATGTCTATGATGCCTTCGTCAGGGAGTTCAAGATGGCCACCAGGCACATTCCTCAAGCGAGAAAGGTGAAGCCCTTTGATTATTGTCTCAAGTCAAGCGCGATTGCATCGACTCGGGTGGGTTTACAGGTCCCCCAGATTAGTCTGCAAGTGGCGAGTGGGAAGGAATGGACAATCTATGGAGCGAACTCGATGAAGCAAGTGAGCAAGGATGTGGCCTGCCTGGCCTTCGTGGACGGAGGGAAGGCGGCGGAGCAAGCAGTGGCCATCGGGTCTTACCAAATGGAGGACAACTTCCTTGTGTTCGATCTGGCTCAATCGACGCTGGGGTTCAGTTCCTCGTTGCTGGGCTATGCCACTACTTGCGCCAACTTCGATTTCACAGTCAAACCTTGACGAGAACAGTTCAAGTTGGTGTGGCCATCAAAGGAACAAGTACCTTTGTGTGCAATGATGCTGTGTGCTTTTTTGTAATTTCTGGTTTCCTTAAAGAATAAGAAACAATAATGTAGCCCCCAACCAAAAGTAGCAAGTAGCTAACTTTGGTTTTTGGGCAAATAAGTGCATGTTGTTGTCTCTGTCCGTCTGTCCGTGCCTACGTATGTATGCATGGTTAAAAATAAGCACTGCTCTGAAGTTTAAAGTGTATTGTTTATATTTTGAATGTCAACGGAAGCAATTTACCAAAAAAATCACATCTTGCCAAGCTTTTTCTATTGGATTATACAGAATACACATCTCGCTAATAACCCCAGTCGAGAAGAAAATTGCTCTTGCACATATTTATCCCATCCATCTATCTAAACCTGGATTGTTTTGGAGAATTGGATGATACGAATGTGATCAACAATAGCAAAGATTTTTCATGTGCGCACATGCACTTAAGTAACTAATTTATGGTGCTATAAATAGATCCAAAATGTCCAAATGGCAGATCAGTGAAATAACAATTCTATCACCCAAGGATAATACAGAAACTTCATTAAGGAAACTGTAATAACCTGAAAACCGATGTGAGGGCGAAAGAGAGAGGGAAGAGGAGATTGAGAGGAAGAGGAAGGGAAGGCGACGCCACCATAAATTGTCGCCGACAAAATTCTGGGCGGTTTGCGGAAACAGCCATCCAAATCAAGCTTGCCTGAGAAGCCATGGGAAGGTCTTCTCATGTTTTGGTTCTCTTTCTGCTTTCCCCAGGTCAACGGTTACCGAAGTTTGTATTAATTTGGCATATGAAATATTGACTATGATGTCAATTAAAAGAAAGTGTTACTTTGAGACCAGTCATGTTTTATTTTAGTCGTTTTTGTTTGATTTTCACCACTTTTTAATATCTTGGTCAATTACGCGAACGCAAGAAAGTCTTGAGTGGGTTCAAATGATTTTTTGGAAGTGATAGGGGAGATCATGATTTTTTTTTTTTTAGGTTAAATTTGCTAGTATTTCCTTTTAAAAATTTTTAGATCTCGCCCATGCCAAGCTTAGATATAGTCAAATTTCATATATCGTTCACCTCAAATTAAAATTCTAGACCGTTATAATTTTGTATTTCACACACAATACCCAGCTTACATATACAAAGAGATCGCATATGGGAAAAGTAATAAGCACTTAATATGCTCTATATATATACGACCGGGCTCTTCTAACAGTTTAAATTTTGCATAGAGAAAAGCTTATGGCATGAACAATCATTTGACTCAGTGAAAGGACAATTTGATGAGTAGCTCTCGCTCACTCGATAGCTCGGCCCATTTGATGACTAGCCTCTCCTTTAGCTCGAAACAACTGGACCTGTCGATCTTATCTTGACCAGGCCATTAAACAATTAGAGTGGGCTAATATTTTGATCGACATTGATCAAGAAAATATTTTTCCAAAATATTGACCGCTAAAATAGGAGCTCAACCCTGCTACATCATTATATGTTTACTAATGGTAATTAATTATCTAATTTGTGTAGAAACTCTCAACAAAATATACAAGACTCCTAATATATTTCACTTACTTATCTTGCTGAGTGATTAATCTTTTTGAATGGGTTCTTTGGCACACCCAAGTTCGTTTTGTGTGCGCAAGAACTAATACAGCTACAGACGTTCGAATTTATTGACCAAAACAAAATCTGAAATCCATTCTTTATTCACATGCTGAACTAAAGTCACCTCAAATAATACAAACCAGGGACGAAAACCTGTTTAAGAGACCAAGATGCCGTAGCATCAATTTACCATTGCAGGGACGCTGCTGAATCCCTATCCGGCATTCATACAGGCAATATGAGTTTGCGGACTTGATTTTCTAGTACGCAAGCAAATCACATCCAATCGGCAAAGTAACATCACATATCCAGAAGAGATCTAGAAATACATCTACTTATAATCTCTTAACAAACCTAAACCATTCCCACATTATTAAACAAGGGGAAAGTAGCCGCCATCTGCTAGAATTTGATTTATCTTCCCTTTCCCTTGGAAGAGGCCCTTAATCACAACTTCGAATTCCAACGCTCTACAACCCACAACTTTGATGACATGCAGCAATGATCAAGCATTCTTTAATTTGACACGATTGACCAAAATATACCTTTGAAGCGCAAGCATTAAAACCCACGTGCTCTTTGTGATCTTCTCCTTAACCATCAAGAGTAATGCTGAACTTAGCACCGTCTTCAGGATCTGAGCTTGCAGTCCCTTGAAGAAACCCAGCAAGCCTTCTCGTCTCCAAATTGCGTACATTGCCCCAGAAATTGTCTTCTCGGCTTTAGGCCGAGGTTCCTTTGTCTCATCTTCATCTGATTCCGCAGCCTGAATCGTGACCTTACACCTGTCTCAAAACTCGATAAAGTAAGTTCTGTAGACAGGACTGTAGAAGGCACAGACAAATAGCAGGTTGAGGACAACCATGGAACACACAATTAGAGTCAAGTTTGACCTCATTAAGAGCTGAAAAATATGTGGAATTAAGTATCTCATAGATTTACTACTGCTCCTTTAATCAAGGTTGATTGATAGCATGTGAACAAGCATTTATTACAAAAGCAGTCCTCTTTTTTAGACTCATATCACTCAATTGACAATCACACACAAGTCATCATCAAAATATCTCGTATCAAGCTTCTGGAAAACTAGCCCAGCAGATAATAGTTATTAAGCTTGCATTTAGGTA
The DNA here is from genome assembly GCA_028830015.1 of Eucalyptus grandis x Eucalyptus urophylla. NCBI lineage: Eukaryota > Viridiplantae > Streptophyta > Magnoliopsida > Myrtales > Myrtaceae > Eucalyptus > Eucalyptus grandis x Eucalyptus urophylla. The sequence continues at coordinate 12,693,222 of CM054188.1, read as the reverse complement.
GACAACTTTTCGCAATATATGAGTATTTGGTTTCCATAGAAAATCCGAAAGATCTATACAGATAAGTATGGCAATTGCAGTATCTTTCTGTCAAAAAAATTTCATGAAAGCCTCCTATTGATGTATTTTGCAATAACTGAAACAACAGACAAGACGAAGATAAAAAAATCAGTAACTATTACCATTCATTCATCCCAACTGGCTATTGCAACATAACTATGAATTCAAGAATTAGGTTAAATTAACCATGTGTCAGGAAAAGAAAAACTAATAAGTTCACCTGATAGCTGGGTATGTTGTGCAGGTCGCAACACACTTGGAGACTGCACCCAGGACGAAAGCGGAAAAGGCAGAGAGAGACTCAGGAGATGACCCCGTACCTCTACTTCTGCTCTGCTTTTCCTTCAACAATCTCTGTTTCAACTGATCAAAGACAGTGTACTGTAGAATACAAAAATACTTCCATTATTAACTATGCCGTCTGCATTTAACCTTTTCAACTAGACATAAAAATAAGAAAAACATAAATCTATAGTTACAGCAAGTGGATTCTATTTTTATTTTTATTTTTTTTGGAACGATTCTATAAGGTGGGTCTTAATTATTACTAGCTGCCATCAGGTTGTTTCCTTGGGTTGTAACATTTGGGCAACAGTTTAACCCTCTCTAAAAATGTTGCAGAATTGGAAGCAGCTAACATGAATTAGACAACAGCAATTAGTTCCTGACATCAGCTATTACAGAAACATCATGCATGAAAATGGATCTTGGATATATTAGACCATTAGTTACCTTTTTCCTCTTTAGAACAGAAGACGCCATCGTCATCTTTGTACATTATAACATCAAGAATCTCCCAGCCCTGAAAAGTAGATGCTCTCTACATGTGACTACATATTGAAAGAGAATCACCTACCTGAATAGATGGATTTATTGTTAGGAGGAGAGAAATGCCAAGACCGTCAAATGCTTCCCTCCATGTGAACTCTGAAAAGGTCTTCCAAAGTCCTTTGGATTTACCAAATTCGCTTGTCTGCATCCTGGATGATGCTGTATCCAAGGGCTGCATCATGCTTTTGATATTAGACTACTAAAAAAAGATCAAACAAAAACAGATCTATTCACTCTTGACATCAACATTTATTATGGAAGAAGAATTCTAAACATATTGGCGAAATAGTGCCTTTTCACTGGGCTAGATGTCTGGTTTCATCAATGGCACAAAAAGATTAGCAGATGTTGTAGATATCGCATTAGACATTAACCTAATGGTTTTACTCCTTCATTACAATTCTACTTGAGATACCTCTCCATATTTCCCTTGTGTTTTCAAGATAAATAACACCAATCCCTTCCTCCTATATTGTATATAATTTTAAATACGAGAACAGCCCATGTTAACTACCTGTGTCACAATGACAGTACAGGCTCCAGCTGCAGCTGCAAGAATCAGGTTTGCTCTGGTTCCAATACTTTTATTGCCGCTCTTTTTCAAGTAAAGTCTCTTAAAGAAGCTATATCCATAAAAGTAGATAAATTGTGAAATGAAAGATTGGAGATTCTTCGTCCCAAGTCCCTGATATAATGAAAGAATCTGGCGTGTAGAAATTGCCTCCCATAGGACATCTGAAATGTTCCTGAAGAAGCAAGACACAGAATACAAGCTATCTTCAGAAGGTCCATGTCAGCAACTTGGATGAGGATGTGAACACTGAAACAGATCAGGCATCCCCATAAATGGAAGGTCTAGAAATTTGAAATAACATGAGGGAACCAGCAACATTGACTCCAACTAGTTCAAAAATTCCAACTTAGTCAGTCCTTGGTTTAATAAAAACACATATACCGTTGTTTCACATCTTGTCAGCAATAACCTCCTTTTTGCTATTCTACAAACTCGATGATGGTTCACCCCCATCCAACTGCAAAGCACTTTGCAAAAGCAATGTACAGATTAACACTTGACACAAACACCAGACAACTACCCAATCAGTTTTAGCAGAAACCGGGAAATGCACAGCATCCTTAGCTTGCATAATAACTAAATAAACAACAATATAGAAAAAAAAAACCATTGACGTGCGGAAAATAAAATCACAATGAACTACTGGGTTATGAAGTCAACCAGACAGAAACCTCCCAAGGGTCCCACAAATTGGGTATCAAATTCCAGCATGCATAGATTGTGAGTGTTAGAACTGTCACTCGCCCACTTAGACCACATGCTCTGAACAAAACAATCTTCTAGTATTTGCATGTGACCTGGTCCTAGATTATCCCATTGTTGACGAAGGATCTCAAGGTTTCACTTCTCAGATTCATTCATCGGCAAGAATACAATGGAGTACTTGGAGAAATGATTCCAACAGAAATCAAAGAAAAAATGGACAGTGGGTGTCTGAAAGCTATAAGAAGCATGAGATATAAGGGACTAAGTTTGAATTGATGATTCCTGCATACAAACTGATGTTTCTTGGCAAAAACAGTTGCCTGACACAATGAATGATTCCTCAAAAGTCTAGTATCCAGCGGAAGCCTATGCTATTACAACGTTCCGTTGAAACTGGAAACAACTCCTCCGGAGAGTCCAAGGCCATGGCAATTGCAACATTTCTATGTCTACAGTACAAGGATCCGTCTAGACACTTATATACTCCGAACAATCTCGACTGGAGTACAAAAACAGCAACAGAACAGCGAGACGAACTGCAAATTTTGATATCTCCATTGCTGATTCTGAGCCATCCCCCCGTTTTTTACACTAACAACATCGCATTACTGAAAACACTGGCACTATTCGAAGCAGAAAACTACCCATAATCCTGCTAAAAAGAAGTTCACGCAACAGAGCATCTTCCCAAGATAAACTATCATCGTTAACACACAAGACCCTGATCCAAGAACATCAAGAAACCCACGCTAACCATCACAACGCAAAAGAAAATCCCGCCGAAAGCAAGCACGACAGCATAAAAAAACTCGTGCTTTTTCGAGTGGGACCCAGTAGAGACGAGAGAGAGAGAGAGAAATATCTCGTATTACCTGTACTTCTGGTGGTTGCGGGATCGAACCTCGGCCTGGTACTTGGTCTTGCAGGTGTCGAGCGGGTACAGGACGGTGGTGCTGACCAGCGCTCCGATGGCCCCGGACGTCGCCTCCGAGATGGACTCCAGGTTAAGCGCCATGATTCAAGAAAGTCTTTCCGAGTTCTCGCCGGCGGACAAAAGGCAGAACCGAGCCGTCACCGTACTTCACGCGCCGCCGCTGCCGCGTCCATCAGGCCCAGTTGGAGAGGCGGGGAGTGGAAGGGCGCGCGTCGTCTTCCGGGAGGTGAGCAGCTGGTTCAAGGAAGAGGAGAGAGAGAGAGAGGTAGTGAAAGTGATGGTGGGAAGTGATGGGCTTTGGTTGCAGAGAGAGACTGTGGCGTGTGATGGTGTGTATCTTTTCGGGAATCGGAAACGTGAACGTCTGTAACGGGGGCTTTTCTTTTGTTTTACTCGCGTAGACAAACCGTTGTTTGACTATACATATCTAGAAATCTCAAGACTAAGGACCATCCAATCTCCTTGGAAACCCAAAAAAAAAAAAAAAAATCTCCTTGGAAACCGAATTGGGTCGGTTCAGATCGATCTAGGGTCAAGCTCATCCCTATATATACACACACTGTAGTCTTCGAATGTATGCCTCAGTTGACACATTCATGATAACTTCACCCTAAGTGAATTAATAAACTTATAATAAATTTGCCCAAGATTAACTTTTTACCATCCAAAATTATAAACTAGTACATTTTTGACAAATTTGTCATCATTTGATTTTTTACTAAATTAGATTAATGTAATGAAAAAACTATAAACTATTACATTTATGATAAATACATGGTAAAACTTTAAATTGGTACATATATCAACTATTACGTATCATCCAATATAATAGTTTGACGATAAAATTGATGAAAATTAAATAAGTGTAAATTTATTACAAATATATAAATTTGTTATTTTTAGTGATATTAATCAATATGACATTTTAAATCAAAGATCAGACAAAATGAAATTAGGTACGTGCGAACAAGGACGAAACATCTACCCACGATAGCTTATTTTGAGGGAAAAGATGCAAGATGTGAAACCTCAATTCAGAAATACCCTCAATTATTGTTCTACCACATACATTGGTGGATTTAGGGTTGCTGGCAATGATCTTGCCCCCTTGTTTCCCAAATTGGCTGGGAGGGATTCTTGTTGTGAAAATAAGGTAGAAGTGATGGATCTTATAATTCAAATCTAACATCAGACAAGAGAAATCAAGAAAGAATAATGAAGACACCATAAATTGTTATGTATTTCGATCTAATGTCAATACTTTACATAGAAAGCCAGCCAATTAGAAATCAATTATAAACCCTTAGAGAACATAGTACAATTACTCAATCGTTCAAGTTACCTTGACCCTAGAGTACACCTAAACCAAATACTTAAGTATTATCTCACAACCTCTAGAAGAACTCGATTAGAAAACTCACAGAAAAAAATCTAAACACTCATTTTGTATGCTCTAGTGTGTGCTCATTGGGTAGAATTCCATATCTTACATATGCATAATATTTGTATTTAAAATAGAAAACCCTTTTAAAAGACCAAATTCAATCTACCTGGATGGAGTCTCTTTGACTACTTAAACTTGAAACATATTTTAACCATTCTAAAACCTCATGTCAAATGTATTGTGGTAAATGGTAAGTTAGTTTGACTTTATTGGCATTGCTACGGTATACCACTAAAGAGGCATTCACAATATTTTTATCCCAATAAAGTATTATGTAAACTACTAGGCTGCGTTTGGTAGTATAGATTTGAGTTTGGATAGGATAATTTGTTATCCTATCCAATGTTTGGGAATGTCCACCGGATCGGACAAACCCGGATACATCCGGATAAAACGCCGGATAAAAAATCCGGGGGAGGGGGTGGGATAAGCCCGGATTGAATAAGAATTTTTTTTTTTTTTAAGGAAGGAAAGAACTTAACAAAAAGAGAAGATATCATAAGTATCTACGTCAAATGGATGCCTCCGTCTCTCCGATTCATTGTTAGCTCTCTTCTTCCACTTCTTCTCCCATCTTAGCATCTCGCTGTTTTCAATGGTGGCCACAATTCCTAGATCTAGGTCTTTTCCATGGCATTTAATTAATTGAATTTTCTATTTTTTAATTTTATAATTTAATTGAATATCATATTTATTTTTTAATCTTATCCCGAAGTGCGCCAAACACTTGATAGGATTAGATATGTCCGTCTTTATTATCCAGAGGATTTAGTATCATACTTTATCCTATCCTATCCTGATTATTATCCTGACGACCAAACGTAGCCCTAGATGTAGCTTTGTGGTTGATGTTGTGAAAGTGCTTCAGGCTGCTACCAAACACTTGAAAAGCCAAAACACACATTTAATGTCCTAGCATTAGTTCCCTGGCATTCATCTTTTGTTATTTTCATCATCTTGAAACAATTAACATTAGAAATTTAGAATGCATCAAAAGCCATTTCAATTTCCTATAATAACTAAAAAGATGTCATTTGATATCTTTGTGATTATATTAAATAACTAGTAAGAAAATATTTTTGATTTTTTTTATTCACTAAGTAGAATATAAAATAATTGATTATTATTATTAGGCTAATGCCATAGAAAATCCTAAACCGATACTACTTAGAAGCATTTATCCCAAACTATTTTTGAACCCACAAAAACCTCTAAAGGGGTACCACTATCCCAAAAACATTTTGAAAAGTAAGAAAATAATTCCCTTATAGTTGAGCTTCCATTTCCTTCCAAAAACAAATCAAAATGGAAAAAATAAAAATAAAATGCAAATGTTGCCCTTTTCTTTCATAATGCCTTAATGTACAAAATAAGACAATAGATAATTTAGTCCATTCACAAATTGAACAACCTTTCTTCATTTCTATTCGATATGCATCCAAACAAGTCAAGGAAATTTTAATAAGGCCATGTGTTTTACATGAGAAAAAAAAAAACGCATTTTGATTTCAAGAATAGCATTGAAGATACAAAATCCGAACGAGACGCTTCTCTTGGTGCAACTTCTCTTTCGCTTCTCTCTCGTTAATGGTCTAAACAATGGGTACTCAAATTTTAGGTCTAAAGATGGTATTCAATCTTTTGACTTACCCCAACCAAAACCAACCGATAAATCGACAACCTATTTCGAATTATTTGATTTTAATTTGTGTTTGTGCCAAAAAGTGACCTAGTTATCGACACGTGATTAGAGTGAAAAGTGACCAATCGGTATTAATGTTAGTGCATATTGATAATCGTCAACAGTAAATGGGTAATTTTCACCCAAAATAAATAAATAAATAAATAAATGGGTAATGATAATCAACAAGAGTACCCATCGAAAAGATCGAAGAGTTATCAAAGTATTGGAAGAGAACATGCATCGAGATATGATTGCAAAGTTTGAAGCCACCGGAGAACGGAGTGATTGCAATCGCGAGACAAGGAACATGCATTTTTGTAGGAACAACCGCTTGAAAACAAGATAATGGCATCATCAAAACGGGCGCAAGAATTTTCGTAATGGAAGAACACTGAACACAACCACCAAGAACTGCCTCAGAGCAGGTATGGCATAATTACTATAAATACAGCGCCTATCTATTGAGAGATCCACATAAATCAGACAAAATGAGAGACCTGAATAGATTAAACAAAATTAACTATCTCTTAGTATGTTTACTTTTATGTTCAATATTTTTACTTTTCAGACTCACATCATCAATTAAATTTCGATATGCTTCTTGGTTGTAGTTTTTAGATTTGTGTCATTGATTAAATTATGATGTATATCTCTATCTTGGTGTACTTAGGCTTCATCAATCAAATTCCGACCAAATCTGTTTACATTTTGTTTGCTTATAATAGTTGTACTTTGCAGAGGTTTTTTTTTACACGTGGGTCACTTGTAATAGTTGCAGGACCGCGAAAAAAAATAAAATTGTAATAGCTGTACTTTCTAAACCTTGTTGTCGATTAAATTATAGTTTGGTGCGAAGTAAAGCTCTTGTTTTTCTTATTTGCTTGGACAATTTCTCGTCCAAAAATGGTGCAGAACCCATTTCCTCTAATAATAACCAGAAAAATGACTTTCGGGTTAAAAGAATTTAGTCACAGAAGAAATTCCGGCAAAACAATTTGAAATCACCAGCCTTGGACTGTAATTTATATTCTGGAATAAATGCTTTCGATCTACCTACGCTACAAAAGATTTTAAGGAGGTAAAGATTTAGAACCCAGGGAATGTTCATTGAATGTATTTCAGATAGGAAACAGAAGATTGTTCTTTCTCCTAAGGTTACTCAGCTAAAGGGAACTGAACAGATTTGTCAGTTTAGTTGGTTTGTTAGTTTAAGGATCGATCTGACATTCTCAGCGAGATTGAGTTGATCAGTTCCGAAGCATCTCGAGAAGCCGATTAACTGCATTATAAGTCTACAAATTTGGAGAAAAACATGAATCCATATCTTCTCAATGCATTATAAGTCTATAAATTTGGAGAAAAACATGAATCCATATCTTCTCAAGCAACGGACACAGGAACCCAAATCCCAAACAAAACTGGATAGGGAAATTTCACCATTAAATCAAAGAGATTGCGCTTCCTGACTCCTCTCCCCACAGGTCAATAATCTTTGCCTAATGGATTGCACAGTACATTCATAGATTGTACGATGCGATTTTCATTGCAAGCACAAATAGACAGCGTGATCCTATCCATTCACATATGTGCAATCGTAAGCACCATTTGTTTAACATAAATTGAAAATTGCAACACCAAGATATACAAATCCAGCTAGGATCACTCAAGTCTCGCTAAATCGCGATTTTAATAGCATAAGAAAGGAAATTGTTTTATGGAACTCCAGTGAAAATATCAAAAGACAATTGGAACAGGGAAAGATACATTCACAACATATCACTGTGACGAGGCTTCATCTTTCTTCTTCTCCGACAAGTACCTAGATAGAAAAACGGCAAAGTAAAATGATGAATGAGCCTAAGAAATCTTAAGTGTATACTAGAGGTAATATGCAAATAGTGTATTAAACCAATAGTGGTCGGTACTTACCCCTGACCCTTTGCCCAACGGGAGAGTTGATAGAGCTGGACGGTTTCATTTGAAGCATGGCATGCAAGAAGTAGATAGTTGCGTGGTTGCACCATCCATGCAAACCTCATAAACAGTGCTGAGTATACGCACATAGCTGCAACCAAGACAAGGAGGTGAAAACGGTGTCTAGCTGGGCATGAAAAGAAGATAAATTGATGCAGTTTCTTGGATCAGAAATCGCTCACCTGCAGTCATGTTGCCAGATATCATCTCCGGCGGTTTTTGCATGTCAACCAATCCCTATTGAAAGCACCAAGTAAATAAAACACCAGTGGCAAAACTAAAACTTCAAGATGTTTCATTAGGGCACGTAGAAATAGACAGTAGGAAGAGAAGCGTACAGCAACCACAAATCCCCAGTTTGCAACAGGTCCCCAAAAATGAGTAGTTTTGGGGCCAACAGGACTGTTCAGGAAAGCTCGAAAAGAAGCCATTTACTGCAAGTAATTCCTACAGAAAAAGCAGATTGGGCTCGTAAGAAGCATGCCTCTGAATTACATGTAGATATAACTCTCATGCAAAACTTGGAGAATGGTCAACCACATTACAAAGGTTATCTTGGAAAAGTAATCTTGCAACTCTTAGCACAAATTTATGGATGACAGAAGATAACCATAGATCTTAAAGTAGTAAATAGTATACAAATCGCCATCTATTGCTCAACAGGTGCTTATAGTAGGCTTCCTTTATTTGTACAGCTATGCCTTAGCGAGTCTCCATAAGCAAATGTTAAGCCCACTTTTTTCATTTAAGTTTAGATAAAGAAACAGCTACACAGGCTACAGAAGCATAGATCTGTCATAAACAATCTGGCTTTTTACATAGGCAACAACTACATGGACAAAGGGCTAGCATATTTACAGGTCAAAGAAAAGGGGCAAGCACAGGCCTTTTGACAGTCCACATGTCATGTAGGGCCAATGCTAATTGTTCAAACTATTTGAACCAGTAGCATTAATCGAATTTTGGCGATTGATGCCAGTTCGTCACTAATACAAACTACTGTATGATAACAAGACCATAACATGAAAGAATATGGCATAAAGCATGGTGCAAAGACTGCCAAAATGATTACAAGCAATAAAAGAACACTACATTCTTATACGAGAAATTTCCTTGGAGGATAACAGTTCTAAGGCAAACGAAGAACATGGCTTGATCAATTAAACAAAAAGTCAAAAATTTGAGATTAGAATTTCCCAGCGGAACATCACTGAAACTCCAACTCCATCATGTGATCCGATTGACTCAAATATAGCTTAACAACTTCATTCAAGTGCAGAATTTTAACCAGACCTGGCACAGAGCATCTCAAAAAATCCTAGGACCAACTGAAATCCATAAGAGAAGGGCCACAAACTATGTCATTGGTCGCAACTCTGGTTCAAACCTAAGAATAGATGCAAAAGCCCTAGTAACGCACGACTTTCAGAAATCCACCGGCCAGTCAATAGATAATTGGGATGGTGGATGGTATGGCGCTGTGGAAGTGGAGGCAGAAGCTAGGCTGGGAGGTTAGGGTTGTGATTTTTCTAATAGGGAGGGTTTTTATGGAGTGTGGGAATTTCAGAACTATAACAGGGCTAATTTAGGAAGAAATAGAGTTTTTGTAAACAAATCAAAGATGTCAACTATTGTGAGGTGCAATTTGGTCTCCAAGATGAAAACTCAAGATGCAAAGTGGTAATTAAGGTGGGTGGATGGTTGAAATCAGGTTCCTACTAGAGCCAAATTGCATTAGGGGATTCTTCCCAGCAAGATGGCTACTGGGTGACCTTACTCTAAAACCCCTACTCTATTGATGCTAGCCGCACCAAGATAATCAAGGAATGCCTCTCCTTTCTCCTTGAGAACTAGACTCTAGGAACCAAGTCCAAATGGTAGGTTTCAAATCTTTCTCCCTTCACTGCCTCTTTATCTTCAACTTCAATAACAGAGCATTCTGCTTCCTGAGAACTTCTTTGATTCATTCGAGCAAGGCTTGTGTAGCCTATGCAGAGCAAGCTGTATAAAACAGAGGATGGAAAGAGGTATGATGTTAAAAACGGAGGAGTTTTTTCAAAGGGTCCTTCCTATGTGAACTTCTTTTCTTTGCCAACAGGTTGCAGGATGTTGACAATCTCGCAATAAGTTATTTCTGTAAAAAACACCATTAGGCAAAAAAAGAGAACCTTCATAGAAGAATCATCCATCGACATAGGATTTAAAAATTTGTAAATAGGTCTAACAACAACTCCTTCAAAGGGACAGTCCAAAAATGAGTCCTTTTCTAATAGGAAAGCGAAAAAAGCAAGAATTCTTTTCGCCAAATCCATATGATCCAATTCTTCCTTAAAGCACAAGAGCTTTTAGGATGTCTTAGGCATGTTTTGGTATCACCCCAGAAAGCACTTCTGATGAAGTACGAATGTTCCAAGAAAATGGGGCGAAACGCATTACTTCAACAGGAATGCGTATAGCCGCCCTTCCCGGCAGCAGCGGAAGAATTGGCCCAAGGGCATCCGCCATCAGGTAACGGACAGCCCCACCGGGGACCCCGCCCCATATGGGCAAAATTCCGTGCGACAGTTTCTATACAGCCATGGAAGCTCCTTTGCTTCCATCGACGCCGCCCCTTTCTTTCATTTCTAGCCCTTTTCTTTCACACACCCATCGAGTCTCAGACACCAATTACATGACTGAACCCCAAAAACAAGATCCAACAATTCATAACATCTCAAAATCCAGAGACCCAAATCGCACATGCACATGCCAAGCGCCGATCTCCGCCAGAAATCCAAATTCACCAAGTTCCAACGCACGCACGAAAGCTAGACATACAGGGAGAATCGGCCAACGCGCGCACCAGACGCAGAGAGAGAGAGAGAGAGAGAGAGAGAGAGAGAGGGGAGAAGACCGGATTCCTGGGGTACCTGCGGCCCGAAGACGACGGCGACGAGCAGGGTGGCGCCGGCGTGGCGTCGCCGCGGGTCGAGAATCCGATCACGGCGGGGACAAGCGAAGCTGGGAAGCCGCGAGCTTCTGGGAAAGAGTTGTTCGTTTGACTTCTCTGACGTGTGAGAGAGAAGAAGATGGAGATTGTTTTTGCATTCCGTATATATCTAGATTATAAATTATATATAAATACAATTATATATTGTATTTTACTTTAGTAGTTGTTGTTTCGTACTTAAGTTGCTAAGATTTAAGTAAAAAATGAAAAGAAAAGGTGACGATCAAGTAAAACAAGAGAATTTTGACTGTTCTTCTTAAAAAAAAAATCGAATTATAGATTGATTAATGAAAATGGAACTTGGAAAGAAAAATTATACTAATTCGATGATGTTGACTAAAGCAATATATCATGAGGGACAAATGGGGTTGGAAATAAGTAGAGTGTTGCCGAATAAGGGCGCTTTTGGTAACGTTTCTATTCAAAAATTATTCTAGGGAACAGAAATAAAAAAAATTATTTCTGCTCCGGGGAACAATTTTTTAACAGAAGAAGGCGTTTGATAAACTTGTTCCAGAAATAAAAAATGAACAAAAATACGTTTGGTAAATTTGTATTCTTCTTTTGTTTCTTTTAATTTTTTAATTTTTTTAATTTTTTTCTTTCTTTTTTCCTTTTTTCTTCTTTTGGCCGGTCGCTGGCCTCGGCCATGGCCGGCGGCCTCACCCAGCCACGACGAGGCTCATCAGCCCTCAGCGAGGGCGAGCCTCGATGTGGTTGGGCGAGGCTCGGCCTCACCTTGGCTGGGTGAGCTTGGGCTCACCTAATCTAAGCGAGCCCGAGCTCGCCCAGCCATTGGCGAGGCTCGCCAGCTTGGCGGTGGCCTGGTAAGGCTCGGGCTCGCTGGTGGCTAGGTGAGCTCGGGCTCGCCCAGATTTGGCGAGCTTGAGCTCGACCAGCCAAGGCGAGGTTGAGCCTCGCCGGTGCGGGGTAAGGTTGGGCAAGTTCGGGCTTGTCGGATCTGGACTGCCAGGTTGGCGAGTCTCGCCGATGGTTAGGCGAGCTCGGACTCACCCAGATCCGGCGAGCTCGAGCTCGCCCAGCCTTACCCCGCGCTGTGGCTAGGCGAGGCCACCGGTCAAAGAAAAAATAAAAGAATAAAAAAAAATAGAAGAAAAAGAGAGGAAATATAAAATTTGTTCTTAAAAATTGTTCCAAAAACAAGAAACACGTTTTTCTTGTTTCTCATTTCTGTTCTAAATGTGTTCCTGGCAACAAAAAAATAGATTTGGAATACAAATGCGAACAAACACGTTTCTGTTCTTTTTTTGTTACCTGGAATAAAAAAACAAAAAATTTATTCATAAACAAGAAAAAAAGAATGTTAACGAACAGCCCCTAAGTCTACTTAAAATAGAACCTTTTAATTCGACCCAAAAAAACAAAATAGAACCTTCCGACGAATGCTTTTCCATACTTGAGTTACTTGTATAGAGATTATTATCAAGTACCCGTGCATTGTTTTACAAAGATTGATTTCGATTTTTTAATTTTATATTTCTTTTTTTTTCAATTGTATATAGACATATATGCAAGTGAGATTTAAGAAGTAATTCTACTAACTTGACAATTTAGGTTTAAGTGCATTAGATTACAGAAGTATGATTATTATTCGCAACAAAGTTTTTTTTTTTTTGTCGGTCTTACTCTAACACTCACTCTTAGACTTTTGCCATGTCTCCTTGCAAGGCGTGGGAGTCGAAACTCACTCCTGAAATGAAATCGTCCCCACCCCAATCTTTTCTGAAAAAGTAGGAATTTGAACTCCCCACCTCCCCCTTCCAAATAGGAAGGGTAGCTACTGGGGCAAACCCCCAGTGGTTATTCGCAACAAAGTTAACTAATGACTTTTTGCACATCGATTCTTTGTTACTTTTAACAAAAAAAAAAAATTCCATACGTGAGTTGTTTGTTGGAACTAGTGCAATAAATCATAAATTGGTCATGTAAATACAATTAATTTTTACAAATTTCAAGTTTTGTAATTAAGTTTTAAAACTTTACAATTTGTAAACTTTGTTGACTTCATTGACACCGGAAAAGGCTATTGTGGCATTGAATGGGTCCGCACATATGGTAAAAAAAAAAAGGCTATTCATGAACTTGATGCGAGGTTGGTTGGATGGCAAAATCACTGTGCAAGTGTCATTGAATCCTTACCTACACCTAACGAGGGTTGTAAATCCTAGTCGAGGGGTTGGTGGCGGTTGTAAGTTCTGGTCAAATCACGTTTTCAACGGTCACTCCTTGCTAGCTTTTTTAAGATTGAACTCTGTCCTTCCTTTTCTCTTTAAAAAAAAAAAAACTCTTTTTTTTTGTTTGTATTGAATTATTGGCATATTTTCCCTTTTTGGCCTTTTTATGGTCCGTTCTTAAAAAGATAATAATAATAATGATTTTGGTCTTGCCCTCTTATGCGGCGGCGCCCACTTAGGGCCACTTGCAGTCTAGAATTATTATAAAAAAGCAATCTCGTCGTTTTTTGTCCAACGCATCGAGTGAACGAAGGTATTTGATTGCACGAATTAAAAAATTCTATTGTTTAATTGCATAAATTAAAATTTTTAAGATTTCTATTATACTCATTCTTTATTTACAAGAGGAGATTATTATCTAGTAGCTACACATATTTTTCGTGTGCAAAGCCTCCGAGAATGAAAATTGCGAGAACATATTTGCATTTCATTGAAATTATCAACAAAATAAAAATTCATTTTTTATTCACATCTTTCGTGCTGCGCACAGAATGAAAAAAAAATGGAAATGTCAAAGATTTATTTTCAATTTTTTAGAACCATTCATATATTTTTTTACACATTGAATACGACTCAATTGTTTAATTACAGGCCCGGTTATCGTCTGCTCCATGGTTTTTTTTTTGGTCAGATTGCTCCATGGTTCGCTTAGCACTCATTTGGTTATCAAGAATGAAACTGGAGGAATGTGAGTTGCACTCCCACTCGTTTTTATTCGTATAACTTAACTAATTTGGACGAGATGGCGTGAAAAATTTAATTCGCGAACAAAATTTTGTCTGGATCACTAAGGTGGTATTAACATGTGAAGATGAAGGAATGAGTAAGCGAACGAGAATTAGTTGATAAATTAGACGAGTAGATATACAGATCACTAAGGCTTGAATTGGATAACTCTTGTACGGAAAATTTCACTTTAGTAAGCAGACTTGGCCACTTTGCTTTTTAGGCATAGCAATTTGAAATGGTAAGTTCCAAATTATAGAAAGATTAGTGGTTACAATCATACATTGTACTTGATTTCTGCCATATTTGTTTTCTAATACATCTAGAGAGCAGATAAACGGTATCAGTAAAAAAAGGCGAGGAGGGATGTCTGGACTAGCAATCCCACCTAGTGTTATTGTTGTAAGGGTCTCATGCCCCGTTACAAAATGATCGATTACAATCGCAACTACTCTGCACCATTGGCGATCAAAAAATTTGAGGTTAGCGAGCCCATTATCAAGACTCCACCGCAAGGGTTCCTCGCCCAAAGATCCAAAGGTGGCCATGCTAAGATGAGCCAAAATTCATATCTAGACCATTCCCTAACAAATTATTAAAACCAATTAAGAGTACATTCGTTTTGCAAAAAATGAGTGATTTGAAAAATATTGTTCAAAAATAATTGTTTATATCTCTTACAAAAATAAATGGATGAAAATTTTTTATTGCCCAAGAAAATAGTTAAACATAGATTGCTGTTAATGATGAAAATATTTTCTGTTGACTCGTTTTTCTAAAAGATATAAACAATCACATTTCAGAAAATATTTTCTTAAGTACAAACAAATGCATTAGCATAAAGGCAACCCAACCCACTCTCAGAAAGGGATGGAATTATTATGAAATACTTAAGAAAAATCAAAGGGTGGTGTTGCATCGCAATTCACAAGGGATCTCTATCAAATTCAATACAAATATCAAGAATCTTTTCTTCTTTTTTTTCGCACAGAGCAAGAACTATAGAAAAGATAGGAACACACAAACTGTATCTTTTCACTTTTCACCATGCTGTAATTGAGCCGAGTTGAGTTAATTCATCGTCAGAACTTAGAGCTTGACTCTACTCAAATGAAACGCGACTCAAACTTCATGGTGCATTAATTTTCCTGGTTGAACTCGACTTATTTATAAAGTTGGGATACATCACCTCGACTCGACTAGACTAGATAGCCATCTATTTACGAATAAAGGTTGAGCTTTTTTTTTCGCAATTTTAAATATTATATATCTATTTTTACAACTATTAAATTTTCTTCAAAGATATAGTTGAAGCTTGATCGAGCTTGAATTTGGCTTGACAAAATATTTGGGGCAGCTTGAAATTGACCTCATATTTGTATTAGGTGAGTTGATCTTGAAAAGTCATCGGTCGAGTTCGACATACTAGCTGGATAGCTTAACTCTATTTAATCTATTTCGAGTACTTTTTCCAATTTCTTTTGTGCAAGTGCCTTATCTTTCGGACCACGGATGAGGTACAAACGAGGGACCCAAAATTAGTTGGGTATATTTGATTGACAGGCTACTTTGAAGGATTTTACATGGAACTTAGATTTCAATTTTTAATGCACCGAATTTTCCCTTTCTCTGTAACTAACGCATTTTAACCACAACTAAAGACGCATTCACCTTGTGAAAAATGAGTAGTTTGACAAATATTTTCTGAAAACGATCGTTAATATTGTCTAAAATAATAAATGAATGGATTTTTTTTAGTTAGATATAGATTATTATTAATGATGAAAATATTTCTTATTTACTAATTCTTCTAAATAATATAAGCAATAATTTTTTGAAAAATATATTTTAAATTAATCATTTTCTGCTATAAGAACACACCAATCAGTGTTTTTGCAAAATGCTAATACGGCGGGAAGATGTCATGTTGTCCTACTCAACCCTAATTAAGAAAAATAAAAGAATCTGAAAAATAGAAAATAAGTAAAAAAACAAAGGTGGCGGGTCTCTTCGAGCGCGTTTGGTAATATTTCTGTTAAAAAATTATTTCAAGGAAAAAAAATGAACAAAAATTGTGTTCCGAAAAACAGAGAAATAAAAATCAAACAAACAGCCCCTGCTCTTCCCTGCGGCTCTCTGTTTCCTTTTTGTTTTTGTTACATTCGTGAACTTTTTTAATTTTGTTTTTTTTTTGGTAAAGTTTTTAATTTTGTTTTAGTCAGGGTTGATGTGCCGAGAGCCACGTCAGAGCGTTACGCGGCCAGGTTCCATTTTTCTGCTGACGTCATGGATGGATGGATTATAAATTACGATAAAAGGGCAGTAATTTTTAAGAAATGGAAGGTTAATATACGTAAAGTAATTGACATCAAAAGTCAATGAATCATCAAAGTTTAGTTAGCGCAGGTAAAATTTACCTGGTTTAGACCGGGGAAAATTTGCTTTTCTTTTAGTGCTTATAAAATTTAAAAAATATATTCCTATATAGAGATAGTTACTTGTGTCGTATCATATTAATCGCTTTGTTTCATATCAAAATAGGGTATCGCACGAATATGACTAATTTGAATGTGACATGTTCATTATTAAAGGTGTCGAAATGACACATGAATATGAAATGCCTAACAAAATAGATTACGTGGTATCATATGACTCACATGATTATCAAGCATGTCATGGTAATAGGTATTGACATGACACTATCCATTAACATATATTTGCAAATATAAAAAAACCTATATACATAATCAATATGTAAAACGCGTTTATGCATGATCATTTGCGTTGACACATTTAACAGTTTTCTAGACAAACAATGGCATGAAAGTCTTTAAATATGAGCGTTAAACGTGTTAAAACTGTCTAATTATGTTATATTGAAACAACACGCTAGTACGTTAAATTGACTTATGGTATAGGGACCACCGGGACAGCAAGGTGATGGCAACATGAACCATATCTTCTGTCGATTCCATAGGGAAGAAATTTTTTTTGGACCTATTCATTTCCCACTCGGAGCAAAATATGCTCTCAACAACTGAGCAAAAGAAAACAACAAAATAGCATATTCCTTTCTATCTAATGGAAGTAATTCGATTATGATAATTATTATGAGATTATGTGAACCACAAAATTATATCTGGTATCGTCCATGCAAGTTGTCACAATAAACATCGTCACATTTGGACTATAGACATGGTGTTATGGTTGCTCACTAAGGGTGTGTTTGGCAAAATATGTTTCCGTTTGTCGGAAAACAAATTTTTATTCAGGGGAACAAAAAAAGAACAAAAATGCGTTTGTTTACACTTTTGTTCTCAGGAACAGATTTGGAATATAAACAAGAAGTAGAAAAAACTTATTTCATGTTCTCGAGAACACTTTTGAAAAACACTTTTATTTTTTCTTCTTTTTTCTTCCTTTTGGCTAGTCGCCGGTTTCGCCGGAGTGTCATTGGCCCTCGGTGAGGCTTGGCCTCACCTAGCCACCACTAGCTCAGCCTCACCCAGCCAAGGCGAGGCTAACCTCACGTCGCTTGGGTAAGGCCGAGCCTCGCTAATGGCCTCGGTGGCCAAGCAAGGTCACTAATGAGGCTCGGCCTTGCCCAAGTGGCGCACGGTCAGCCTTGCCTCGCCTTGGCGAGGTCGAGCCTTGTCTTAGCTAGGCGAGCTCCTCGCCTAGATCTAGCGAGGTTCGGTCTCGTCGACCCTCGTTGGCCGGTCACCGGCCATGGCCGAAGCCGGCAACCGACCAAAAGGAAGAATGAAGAAAAAATAAAGAAAAAATAAAAAAGGCAAAAAGGAAAAAAAAAAGAAACAAAAAAATTATATAAGTTTACCAAACATGTTTCGATTCCCGAAGTAAATTTTTTTTACAGTTATCAAACACGTTCTTATACTCATAAATTGTTTTTTTTTATTAAGAATATACTCAAAAATTGTTTTTTTTTTTTGGTAAGAAGTAAGAATATTATAACTTTAGAACCAAAGAGCTATACAAAGGCACAACAAACAACATACTCCAAACATGCACTCAAATTGACACAGGCGTTAGACTGAGTGGACAGGAGGCGGAGGGGCTGCATAGCAAAAAAAAGAAAAAAAGAAAAAAAAAGAAACAAATGCAGCAAAAAGCCAAACACGACGGCCAAAAGAAAAGAACAGGCAAAAGCCAAGAGCCCGGGAACCACAGCTTGCCAAGATGAGGAGCAGGGGGAGGGGAATAACCTGGCAGCAACCGAAAAAAAAAAAAAAAAAACAGAACAGCCTTGCGAAGGGAGAGCAGGACGCATTTTCAACAACAGCAGCATCTCGCAGCGCAAGGGAGACAGGCCAGGATGGAGACCCTGTCTAGAGACATCAGGAAAAGGGGTGTACCCAAAAGCATTCGAGGCAGCAAAGGCAACCGAAAGAGGGGCATAGCGATAGTGTATAGGGCCAGAGATCAATAACAGAATTATTCAAAGATTGAAGGATAGATTCCCCAACACATTTAGAGCCTTCGGTTACACGGATTATCCTGAACTCTTGAGAATGTGGAGGCTCTATCTTTGACAGCTTTCTGAAGATGTTCTTTGAGAGTGGGCAGGAATAGGCTCTGATTCCGAAAAATTATATTATTCCGCTTCTTCCATATGAGGTAGCACAGGGCAGCAAATGCAAAGCGAGCAATGGAATGGTGGAAGCTCGAGTCCGAGAGATGGCTGACCACCCACTGAAGATTGTCCTTCCAAGGACCATTTCGCCAACTGAAATTACATTTAGAAGCCCAGAACGAAGCCAACCTACCCGTAATTGAGCAACCAAAGTATAAGTGATCAATTGAGGTTGGCCTATTTGAGCAGAATGCACAAGAAACATTCGGGATCCTCCCATACGACAGAAGCAAAACCTGGGTTGGCAATCTATTCCGAATCCTCCCATACAACAGAAAAAAAAAATTATTTCTATTCAAAAATTGTTTTTAGAACAGAAACGTTACCAAACATTTCCTAAGCAACCACTCTAATTCAACTCGAGAATCGAATCGAATTGGCTTTGACCAGTATAGTTTCCAATTTTATACTATGAATTGTCAATGGCTTAACCATTATACTATAAGTTGTTCACATGATTATTACTTAAATTTTATGTCATGAATTATTTTAGATGGTATGAACAGTGCCTATGAATAGTGATTTTCTTAGCTTATTACTACAATACTTTGTTACAGTGACCCGTGCTACAATAACTTTCGCTACAAGTATATTTGTCATTATGAGAGTTATAGTCATAGTCTGAATCATCAGAGTTATGTGTTGCAAGCTGTTTTTTTCTTGTAGCGTTGTTCCATTCCAACATTAAAAGGAGGATTATTGGTATTGTGAGAGGATTCCCTTCATGAGATTAGAGCTTCCCACATACTTTGATTGCTTGAGGCAGGTTTTTCTTCATGAATCTTGGAGCCTGTATGTTTTCGGACCTGTGATATGGTAATTATTTGTTTGTGACCTCTTAATACCTATAAAAGGTAAAGATGATGTAACGTAAGAGGTGGAGCCCCTTAAAGTAAAGTGTGTACTTATGCAAATTCTCTCCATGTCTTTTTAAATACTTATTCTTCTCCAGCCTGGTAGGATACCTTAAAAAATGCAGCTCTATCAAGTTAAAAATGTTACAACCTTGATACCCATGAGCGTCTCTATGCTCTGAATTAAATTTTTGAGTAGTTCATGGCTAAAAGGCAATCCCTTGAAGGCTTAAACAAAGAGGTTGGCGCTTGTTGTGGGATAGCATACTTGCTGCGACCGACTTGGTCTTCCTTAGTTCTAAGCATAGATCCCTCTCATTGTAAAGGTTGGCTCGATTCTTAGGTCACTTTGGAACCAATCAATTTCTAAGAGAATACAAATCACTGGGTAATTTCTAAGTTCTTGATTTGAAACCTACATATTCTGAAATAGATCGTGTCTATTGCTCGGGAAAATTGTCCAAAAAATCCCAAATTTATTGTTCTTTTGTCAATTTAATGTTAAAATTTTTAATTTTGCCGATTGAGACTTAAACCTTTTAATGTTTAATCAATTGAATCAATTGAATCAATTTTGGTCAGAAATCGCCAATATGAATACTAGTTATCCTATGTGATATTGTTGAAGTTGACGTGGATAATTTTTAATAATATTTTAATATTTTAATATTTTAATATTTTAATATTTTTATTTTTATTTTTTTCTTTTTTTACACCTCTAGCCATGGAGGTTGCCGGCCATGAGCCCGGTCTTCGCAACGCCCATGCTTGGGAGGACGAGGAGTCCAAGATGATGAGTTCATCTTCAATGGCGTTGAAGACAAAGAGGTGAGGGCGTCGGCCCTCGCGAGATTCGGGTTATGGTTGGAAAGGGCTAGAACCCCTTGGCCAGCGATGGTTAGCCGGTGAGAACCAAAGTTGTTTAAAAGAGAAAAGAAAAAGAAAAAGATAAAAATTAATAAAAAAATTGAAAAAATATTATTAAAATTTGTCTACGTTAGTACTAGTCATGCCACATAAGACGGTCAATATTCACGTTAGTGATTTTTAGCTAAAATTGACCAGATGGACTTAATTGAAAAAATATGAAATGGTTTAAAATTCAATTGATAAAATTAATATATTCAAGGTTGAATTGGTAGAAATGCAATAAATTAAGAAATTTTTTGATAATTTTTTCTGTATTGCAAATAAAGTGAAATCTTATTATTTCACGAGGACAAAAGATTGTTCTTTTTTATATCCTTTTTCATGATGGTGCCACCATGTTTTCATTTTCAACACATGCTGCATATGTGGGCGGTGTGCAGATTGAATATGGTTCATAGTTTTAGAAAACCTAATCCAAATCTGAGAAGATTGGAGTTGCATCGGCCACGTCGAATGAGCTGGAAAATTATAAATATGCAGAAAATTGAGGAACATTTGGCCGTTTGGAGGGCGGTGCCGGGACATCCTTTTAAATTTATGTTGGATGGATGCGAGACAAGATGTGGATTTAACTTTCCACGGTCACATGTCTGTATGTGTTTTCAGTCAAGTCATGTGTACCAAGCAACTCATTCGAAAAATTACAAAAAAAAAAGAAAATCCCAAATTTATTTCAAATTTAAACCTTTTAATAACTAATTTAATCCTAATTTTTTTAATGATTTATCAATTTGATCATAAACATTTTAATTTTGCCATTTTAGTGCTAAACCTTTTAACGATGTGTTAATGTAGTCTTTCCAACCAATTATTCAAATAATAGGTGTTGGACTAAAATGGCAAATTTTCAAAATGTTTCGTATTATATTAGCACATTTAAAATGTTTAAAACTGAATTGATAAAACTTCAAAATGTTTAAAACTAAATTGGAATAATTGAAATGTTTTTGATTAGATTGATTGTTGTGTAATAGATTCAAGATTTTTTTGACAATTATTCCCTACTCTTTCATACTCTCCAATTCGTGAATTAGGTTGCTTTGAATTTGGGATATGAACACCTAAAGTAAGAGAGGATGCAGCATCGTCACTTGTTCAGGTATGTTAACTTCTCATCGGAGATGTCCTAAAATTGCCGTAGAAGCCCTCGCCAACCACGACGGTGAGAGCGGGATTGAGTAAAGAGGAGAGAGAGAAAGAGAGCTCATGGGAGGGAACTAGATGCATGAGAGATGTACGCGCATACACAAACATACGCCGGGGGAGGGAGACGGAGGCGGCGAGGATGCCGACGGTGGCTGCGATGGTCTTAAGGGAAGAGCGTGGTGGTTTAGTGAGAAAAGGAGATGTCTAGTTTGGCAACATGTACCCTTAAGTGAACTTGGGGACAGGAGATGGTAACAAAGAATGACACCCCCTTGGCTAGAACGTGTGTTTTTGCTTCCTTGATTTTTTTTCTTGGCTTTATCAAGTTAGAAAAAAGAAAACCCAATTGCAAAGAACGAAAGGATAACAAGTTGGAAAAGGACTACACTTTACAAAATTGAACTATGATATTCATCAAAAAAAAAAAAAAAAGAGAAAAAGCTTCAAGATGTGGCCACCCAGTGTGGCTCCCAACTTAACAACCTTCTTTTCTCAGGCTCTCTTTCCTTGCATCTTCCACTTCTGTGAAAGATTCCCTTGACATCCCCAGAGGCATCGTCATCTCTCTTATCATTATCATCACCATCAGCTTCCTCTAACTCAAAGACACCGTTTTCTCCCCAATCCTTTTCATCATCTTCCATCTCGTCGCCGTCGGACATTCTCTCTTCATCATCATCTATAGAATCAACGCATGATGAAGCGGGTTCTCTCAGGAAACATAGCCGAAGCCGGCCGTCACTCCTTTCGGCTTGAAACTGAGGGTAACTCGACAGGGTCTCAATGGCTTCGATGACCAACCTCCCGTCTTCTCTGTGAGGCCTAAACTGGAGGGACTTTACCCCGCTGATGGTTGTCAGCGGAGGTGGAAAGCTGCGGCGCGTTGGTTCCTTAGCCCCGGCATGTTGAGGGGGTTCAAGCGAATTCTGATCAGACCTTGACCGGTCGGTCGGAATGGAAGGTACAACCACGCTTTCACTAACATGGTCGACAATACCAGTCTCATTCCCTAGATCCTCAGTGCACATCTCTAGGCTTCTCTCGCGGAGTGATATCGAAGAAGGGCTCCTTGTCAGTGGAGGGACATAGGCAAAATCTTGCTTGTTGACCGGTGAGACGGGATTGGCAAGAAAGTCGCAGGAGTTACCCAAGAGGCTGCTCCTTGAGGGCACGTCTAAGGACTGAAAGAAGTGGGGAGGACTTGGTGAAGTCAATTTGAGCCTTAGAGACACCGGCTCCATGATTTGGGACTCCAGACGTGACTGCAGATCTTGGCAGACAACGGTTGCCATGCCAGAAGAAGGAGCCGAAAGGAAGAGGGGGCAAAATATTTGGAAGGTTCAGCAGATATAGCTGGAGAAGAAAGAGCAGGCGAGAGGAGATGGGATGAGGAGATGGAGGTGGGAGGGTGTGAATTTGTAGTGCCTCGGGGAAGGGGGTGGAGGCTGAGAGGGAGAGGCTTGAAGAGGAGGAGCTCCTCACACCACTTGAAAATATATAACCCTTGAGCGGCCACACAGCACAAAAGGACAGGCAACAAGGACGCGGCAAGGTTCCATCCTTGCCAAATCTTGAATATGCCCTGTTTTTTAACCAGATTGGTTTGGACTTGGAAATTCTTCGGCACAAAACGTTGTTGCAATAGTTTGTTATCACAAAAAAAAATATCTATTGATTAAAATAAGACGTGACTCTTGATTATAAAAAGAAGTGACTCTTGTCCTAAAAAGATACCGTCAAATAATTTTTGATATGAAGAGTGGTGAGAGTTGGGGATAATGTACATATTTTCAAAAGATGTGTTGATTGGTAAGTCTAGAGACCGGTTTACGTATTATTGATAATAATCATAAATATTCATAAATGTTTCTTTTTCAGAACTACCTCTTACAATTTTAACGACATATTCAAAATGAAATTCTAAGAGAGACAGTGAGTAAATTTGTCTATATGTGGATGTATATTTGTTCTAAACCTGACAAAAACAATAATAAGGCAAATAATACCTTTAAAGATAGTAATCGTCACCATGCATCAAAGCATGGAGAATCTATTTCAACTTCTTTATCTTCATCAACAATCAATTTTTCCCAACATAAAACATCTGTCTACGATCAACCCAGTAAAACTTGGTCCACTCTTGCTGACATTCTGAAGAGTGCTTGGATACCCTCTTACCAATTTTGAAAGGAAATTGCTGAGATGAGAACTTCAAAAGGCAAAAGAGCATGGAGAGAGAACAGCGATGTTTCCTCCCGGACGGAGAGTCCCTGTTTTTCAGCATCGTGTCACGCATTTTGCTCGCGGTCAACCCGGACTGCTCTGCATTATTTGGGCTTTCTTAAAACGATCGCGAGCCGATCCTCCCACCACCGACCGACAGAAATCAATGCACTGACTGGTCTTCCAGCCTCAACGCGGAAAGTCGGGCGAAAGCTGGACGCTCGTCATGGCCGTAGTTGTACCGACACATACGGATAGGGAGTTGTGTCCTGGTCATACCCGTGAACTGTTGTACCTTGTGTTCTGACCCAGAAAAAGAAAAAAGAAGTACCTTGTGTATTTTTCCTTTTTATTTTGGCAATTTTTAATACGCACGTTTAGTAATATATACTTGTGATAATACCGCAAAATTTTTTAAATTGGTATATTTATGGTAAATTTACTTCAAAACTAATTTTTTGATTGCTAACAACCAAGAATTGGTATATTTATGATAAATTTACCTTATGTTAGTTTCTCTTAATTTGAAAATATATCATGAAAAATCATAAACTGATATGCTTATGTAAAAACCCAAATTGATACAGCCATAAATTGTTACGTGTCATTTAACTCAACAATGTATAGGTTTTAATGAAAACTAACGAATGCGAAATTTGGATAAATTTGTTACAATCGTACTAATTTGAGATTTTTAATGCTAAAAAAATTAGTTATAGGTATACTAGTTTAAGATTTTTTGTGATTTCTATGGTTACGTTTGGCGGTCAGGATAAAATTTATGATCTCTTATCCTACATTCGATGTCTACTTAAGTTAGAATTAAGTTGGATGTGAATGAGATATAGACCGGATAAATTATCCCACGGTAGAGATAGGATAAAGACGGATATGATTTTTAATGTTTTTTTTTCTCAAATAACAAATTTCTGAAATTAACAAATTAAAATTATATTTCAATATAAATAATATTTGAATTCTAATATAAGAAATTCGCAATAACAAAAAATAAAAATTTAGTTTTCTAATTTAATCTTATTGTTATTTATATATTTGGATTTAACTCTATCTTATTATATAAATTCAATATATAAATATATATTTATTACATATTTTAGGTGTTTTAGTATTTTAGGTATATTAGTACAATTTTCTATTTAATAAAATTTTATTAGAGAATGATGGAAGGGGAAGAAAGAAAAAAAATTAATAAAAAAAGAGAGTAAAATAAAATAAAAAATGAAATAAAAATAAAGTAGACAAGGAAATTTTTATTGTTTCCGTTTGTAAAATTTGCGATTCATATAGGTATTTATACCAAACAATATATCCAAACTTATCTTATTTATAAATTCAAACGAGCAAACGTAATTTATATGTTTTGATGCAACGATGGTTTTAAACCGGACGGTGTATGGAAAGTAGTTGGCGGACAGCTTGGGTTTTCAATCTTTAAGTGTGTTTCTGGAATGTACCGTTCAAGAGCTTTAATTTATAAAAAGTAGCTGACATGGAAGGACGAATTTGAAGTTAGGAATTTAGATGGATTAAGTTGTAAAGTATAATACGTGTCATTTAAAAAAAAATTAGATTTTAAGAATGTCTGTAATTTGAATTCTCAAACGCTCGGTCAATTTTTTTTTCCCACAAGTTTGTTTCTCAAGCCTTTGGGCCGCACATATTAGGTTTGCACATTACAAAAAGGGAAAAGTACAGAAAATGTTCTAAACCTATTGATACAAATTTAGTCATAAACCTTTTAATTTGATCAATTTTGTCATAAACCTTTTTATATTGATACCAATACAATCTATTCAGCCAATTTATTTAGGAAAGGGTTGACTTGAACGTCGGCCATTCTAGGTGATATGGCTAGGTTTAGGATTTTTTTTAATACTTTTCCTATATACAAAGATGTAAATATAGTCCAATGTCAATGTATGATATAGCTGAAAGTTTAGATTCACTATTCAACACTAAACTTCAAAATAAATAATAATACCCAACACAACTAATTGAATTTGACTGTAAACGAGAAGGTCTAGCATCAAATTTATAATAATTTAAGTATGCTTGCATGACAAATGATTAAAGTGCTACGTCCCTGCCAGTCCTCTATCCATCCACAGAATTAGTGCAAAATCTTTTACAAATCAGCACAAATAGAATATATCAAGTAGAGCGTTCACAAGTTGATCATCTAGAGTTTTTTCCCCTCAATTTGATTTTCTTCTATCTTAATGTTATTCAAATTGTTGTTCAACTTCCACCGTGATTAAAGGGAGGGTGACATCTAGCTACTCGTACTGTTCAATGAAAGGAGCGTGCTTCATCAACTCAATTCTTTGTTTATCTTTATATCCACAATTCATATTTTTCCAGTTTTACCAATGACCCTAAAAGGTTAAACTAGCTATTAAACGCAGACCATCCCGAATCTAAATTTCTCCCTCGGGTTTGTTCAAATACATTGGTCGTGCTCAGTTTTGTCGCTCATAGATTCACCAATGAAAAGCCCAATAGCAGGCCCCTCTCACGTGACCCGACCCGAGTCACCAAAAATTATCATATGGATCTTACCCGACAATGCCCCCCTTGGGTTTAAGACGTGTGATAAGCTCAGGGTCTACAACTTCAATGTACCCCGAAACGATTATATGGCTCCCATAAAGTCTCCCTAAGAGATCTTAAAACCTCTAAACTAAACTTAACAATTCTGACCTGTCGGTAGTAGCAGTTAAGACATGAATCGGATGATCCCAAGTAGTTGATGCAAATCCGCAGCTAACCGGGTCTGAATAATGAAAAACTTCCAAGCTCAATTCTAGCTGTGGCTAATTACCGGAGGACAAATAACCACAGCTGAAAAAATAACCATGTTCATTAATTGGTGTAGCAAATATGTATGGGTACCAGTAGAAATCATAAACTGATTCCCCTTCTGCCACGACAAAAGATTCCGCTACCAAGGAATCTGCAACCAGAGAGACAACATGAGACATGGACCACCCGTTGTCCGGATTTGCAAATGTTTGGTTACAGATATCATATGCAAATATCTTAGCAGTGCTAAAGCTAACATCTTTCAAGCTACCTAACTACACAGAAACGAACACACATTCTACATGACCACAAAATGCCTGGTGGACCTGCTTGTATTTGTGCGGTCATCGCTCCAAAAGGCCAGACCACTACTCAGAAAGAGAACAACCAAAACACCCATCAAGAGGAAACATGAAAATTACGCACCATTTGATGCCTCCAAGAAAGCTGTTTGGCTTCTGATCATGTCTGAACCGTGTGTGGAAATGATAGGCTATTTGATGAGGGAAATGGAACCGAGTAGTGGGCCATGAGTGGTCCTGATGAGTGGCCTTTGTGGGTTCGTTGAGCGGTCCTAGTTGATGCTGCTCTTCTTCTTCTACCTTCTTTTAGAGAGAGAGAGAGAGAGAGAGAGAGAGAGAGAGAGGGAGGGAGGAGAGGGAGGGAGAGCATCGAGCACAAGCTGTGAGACTTTTCTTGAGTTGTCGCTGGCTAGTTTTTGCTCTAGCGACCGCTTTCCATCTTTTTAGTTTTTTTTTTGGGTCGAAACTTTCCATCTTTTTAGTTAGGCAAAGGGAAAGGGTGAACCCCTCATCCTTTGATTTGTGAATTCATGAATATAAAT
Organism: Eucalyptus grandis x Eucalyptus urophylla; assembly: GCA_028830015.1. Lineage (NCBI taxonomy): Eukaryota > Viridiplantae > Streptophyta > Magnoliopsida > Myrtales > Myrtaceae > Eucalyptus > Eucalyptus grandis x Eucalyptus urophylla. The sequence goes on along the minus strand of CM054188.1, from coordinate 12,665,572 downwards.
CAAACTCGGAATGGATATTGAAAAATATATAATCTATTTGGTAATAGGATAATTTAATAATAACATCAGCAAGCTTCATTTTATTTCTTGTCAGTTTTAATAAAAGGAAAAATTCCAAGTAAGAGGTTGAAGTTGACTTTTTTTTCAAATAAGAGTCTAAAATAGTCTTGACAGTTTTAGATAAGGATTTAACATTGTTGGCTGGCTAAATATTCTGATTGGTCAAACGCATTTTTGTCCAATATAATTTTAATTTTAAATAATATTTAAAATATATTAAATCTTTTCAAAAAGGAAGGAAATTAGGCTTGTCATTGCTTCCTCACCATCGCTAGCCCTTCCTAGCAATACAAGCCCTCACCGACCCTTGGCGATGGTGGAGTGGCGGTGACAAGGGCTCTGCAGGCCCTTGTTGTTTTCCCTTCCCCTTTTTTAATTTATCTTTCATCTAATATAGAAAAAGGAAAAATTATTGAAAAATAAAGGACAAAAATGTCCTTGTCAGTCATTGAGATTAGGCAATTCTTTGATATTGACATAGCAATTTTAGCTATTTATTTGAAATAATGTCCACTTTAGATTTTTATTAGAAAAAAACGATGGCACTTCAGGCTATTATTTGAAAATAGGTCCACTTTAGGCATTTTTTTTAGAATTTTCCCTTAATTATATGATGGTTAAATCCTAATATAATATAATAATGCATCGATATCTTTTTATATTATGGCAATGATTATAAATCATAGACAACTTGACGATTACGGGTTAGGGACTATTAAGTTTCAGCAGTTTTTGAAACGAATTATAACTATCAATAATGATGAAATCGCTTTAATTAATTATGATAATTAATATCTTAATTATTTAAGTATGAAAATTGAGTTATCCAGTAATTTAAATGTCATTTAATTCAATAGTTTAATATTTGAGAACTTAATTCTAGTATGGTTGATTATATTTGAGCATCACCCACGCGTTTGTGAATCACAGAAAAATTACTCAATATTTCTGCTCATGATTTTGCTTTAAAATCTGAAACTAAAAAGGATGAAAAAACAATATATGAATTGACTTTACATTATGTAAACATTTTAAAATGTTTCAAGTGTTTCACGTTAAATAAAAAATATAACTATAAGTGCTGCAAAATTTTCAAAATTATCATAAATAGAAAGTAGAACATTTAAAAGTTGAAGCAGTTGAAATATACTTTTTCAACTAGTGATAGCCTGCTTTAAAGCCGTCAGTTTATATTAAATTTCAGATTTGTTCGTGCGACTTAAAACAGGTCTTACATACCTTTTTTTTTCTTTTCTTTTTTTGTAAAAAATAATTAGATTTTACTCCAAAGAATTAGCCAAACTCGAAGTCTTACATAATATACCTTTTTTTTTTTTCAGATAATTATAGGACAAGCTACATAATATGCTTTTTTTTTGGATAATTATAGAACAAGTTTTCTTATGACAATGCACTTGAATTCCAAAAACTTGAATTGCGTGCATTAAATACTCAAACATACAACTTTGATGTATTTGGATCTTTTTGTTAACTTCGTCAATTTTAAGTGAACAAAAAATGTCACGTGACTTTATTTTTTTTTCATTTCATTTTTTTGATATGCTGTGACCATCAAATAAAAAAATGACATGTGAACATCCAATAAAACCTGACGGAGCTAATGGGGAGACTCGAGAATCCACGATTTGTTTTGATTTTCAAAAACCCGAACCAAATCAAACCGTAAATAAAGTTTAGTTCCAATTGCAAACTTTTTGTTGGGAAAAAATTCCCCTTTAACCAAAGCACTAGCATTAAACTCTTTCCTTGAGAGGTTCATATTTACAACTAGAATGAAACTTGAAACAAGAGCAAATTAGATGCTTGTTAAAAAGCCTAATACTATCACATTCAGGTAGCTTTACCGTCAAAAGAGTGTCAATACGAAAGAGCAGTGTAGTGCCCAGGTCAACATACCTTGCCATGAGGTCAACCTGAAACTCGGCCGTCCATATGCTTTTCTAAGTACACCTATTCAGAAGGATAATCGAAGATTACGTCAACATTTTTGGAATCTCTTCGACAGGTGAGCACATCTTTTTTCACAGCAAGTAGTTTCGACAGAAATGTGGCTTCAAAACAATTTTGTCCATATTGTATGGGCAATTTAGCCTTGATAATAAACTTCTCTAGCACATGTGTATTTCAAGAAGAAGCTTAATTAGGGCGAGTAGATGTTTCAACTCAAAACTATTAGCTTCCAAACCGATGATCTCAACTCTCTTGAGACGTTTTGCCAAACATTGAAAGTTCCTTTACGTGAACACAAAAAACTCCTTCGTCAAAGTTAAAACATTCTTGAGATTCTTCATCAAGCTCAAATTGCATGTATTAGCTCATTTAAGAAATTTACTCCATATCATATGTGGATCCACAGGAAAAAAAATTTTATTGACTTGCTGAAATTTCAAACAAACAACCTTCATTTGTTCACTACAAATGCTAGTTAGTTTTCCTTTATAACGAGTCTTAATCAAATTAAGCTTTTAAACTCATCTATACATATAAAACATCTTCTCCTTCTAAGTGCACATTGCTACACTCCTAGTTCAAGATCCTAATGCTACATGGCAACAAAGGAACCTCCAGTACATTGTCATGGCCAAGAGGTTTTTGGAGCTAAAGGGCCGTGCCTTCTCGAGGAGGACCTCCTGTGCTTGCTTGGATTCCCAACAATAAGACTTCTGGAACATTCCAAGGGCGGGTGATACGGTCATTACGTCAAATTCTAGAAGTCTCCTGTTATAAGTGTTGGTAGTTGGTAGATATGGCGGTGCGATCTCATCCGCCGGATAAAAAGTCGATCAACGGATGTAATCTGAAGGCCTCTAGTATAAGAAGGGGTGCCCTCCCCTCATTTGTATCAATCCAATCCTTTTAGTAATACAAATGCTTCTTTCTTTCCATAGCTCCTTTCTCTAGAGACTTTTTCTCTCTACGATTCAGGTAAAGCCAGCATGGTGAACCTCGTAGCATGTATGCTATCGCAAGAAGGTCATATTGATTAACTGGTCCATATAGTGTTAGATTTTGACATTTTAACAATAAAGATGGCACTTCTTCCATCTTCATAAGAGATAGAATCTAAGCACATTGAGCAAGCGACATAGAAAATCTAATTAATACTAGTTTTTCCAAATTAACATGAATAGAGAATAACAAAATTATAGTCCAACAAGTAGAAATGAACAAATGAATTTCTTTAAAGAATTGATACCTTTTATGTATGCGATGCTTCCCAGAGAGCGACCGTTCTAGATTTGAAGTGTCGCTTCCGCCGCAATGCCTCTGGATCTTAAAGGGACAAGGAAAGAAATATATCAATCATTTTATGTATGCTTACAGTTATTGAGAGTAAGAGCACTGCCATTGTTGCATCTAAAACAATCAATTTAGTTGGTTCTTATAAGGACCTCATAGAGATATTGAATTCCATACTTGAGATTGTGGAAGACAAAGACTTGTACTTTTTTGCAATTTCTTATTTAAAGGAAAAGATAGACAATATGTAAGTTTTCATGAGCTTAAATGATGATGCAAAAAAAGTGAAGTATCTCAAATATGAGTTGAGTAGATAATCAAGTCTTCGTAGATAAGATGCTAGCACCTTATTGTTTTCATGTTTGAAGCTTAGTCATTCCACTTTGTTTCTATCTATGATCTCTCACATAGAATTTGTGATATTTGAAGGACTGAAAATTCTAGTAATTGGTTACATGAGGTAGGGAACCTCGTTGCTGACTTAAGTTTCCAAGTTAATCCATCCGTGGCCATTGTAAAATACGGTGAGAATATGTTATAAGATGACTATGGAACAATAGCCTAATGTGCCGAGATTTCCAACTCAGATGACTAGATCCATTGCTCTTTTTCATATTTCCAAAGAATAGAATTTTCTCTACAAACCGAAAGAATGAATTGAAAATGTAACCTTTTCAAACAATCTCTTCATGCATTTTTCTTGTGAAAATCACGTCTAAGAATGTTGCATTGATCCTAGATCTAGCGGGCATTCATTGTCCCAAAGGTTGACTCATCTCAGACCCATTTATTGGAAATTAAACACAGGGAGTAAGCTCCAAGGTTCACAATACTTCCTTATCTTGTAAATTGGAACACAAAGTTATATATCATCCCATCAGCTGAATTAATTACATGCGATCTCAATGATTCCACTTGATGAAAGACTAGAATGCCCCAAAAAGCTGAGCTCACTCAGCCGGGGCGACCAACGCCACGAAATAGTGCTAATCACAGACGCCAATCAACAAGAGCACGTCTTTATAAATGGTAAAAATATTGAGCTCGTACCTCCAAACACCAACTGCCAATGGTGATTGTGGGAACTTGGTGCAGCCCAACCTCATGTCTCGAATGACAAAATTTACCTTGGCTTCCACCAAAGAAGATTCATCGTTGAGTTTGAACCATCAACTGGAATACCACGTCCCCGATACATGCAACGATATCAAATGCGGTGCCCAAATTTTCGCTGCTTTATCGAATACCAACTCTTTCACGCTTGTTTATTCTATTATAATTTTGTTTACCCCCGACCACCCGCACAACTCAAAGGACTCTAAAACAGGACTTCCCTTGAAGATTTGGCCGAGGAAATCATCACTTAACTCCGCATCTCTGATCCACAAGAACTTGAGACAAGGCCACCTAATAGTAATCCTATCCAACGAGAAAACACAAAATCTTACTTCCAGCCGCACCACCAAATTCAAGCAATAGAAGAACTCCGGCAGGGCATAAAAGGCAGGTTGTCGATCGCTCCATCGAAGTTGATGCGGTGCCCAATTATGAAGAAAATAAAAAAGGAACAAGTGATACTCCAGGAGAGGGCCAGGCTCGGGCAACTCTATTTAGGAACGAATGAGTCGAACGAAGCCTGAGTGTTGCGTCGTGGTCGCGATCTCAAGGGTCAAGCCGTAGCGAGTGGTATTGCAACAAGTTATACGGAGCACGACGGAAAGATACAAAGGTGCACGCCAAGCGGTGGAGAGAATGTTCGAATTGGATGCTGCTGCTAATGCTACTGTTGGAGACAAGGGTCAAGTGGATTTACGTGGTCGAGCAAACGCTTGCTGATGAATTCTAGGCGCCTCAAATCAACTCGCCTGCTCGTTGTACGAGAGGAATGATGCTCTTGAGTGTTAAGAACATTCATTCTTTGAAGCTCGGAACAGAGAGGAAGCTTGAAACAGAGAAGTTAGACTGTACTGAAGACAAGTCTATGGCTGTCATTGGAGAAGCTTGGAAGAAGTAGAATTCGCAATTGTGTAACCAGTAATGCTGTCAAATAAGGCCAGCTGTGTATCTACATAAGACGGTGAAGATAAGTCGGTGAAGAAAAGACATCACGTGAACAATTTCCAGAAGGAAAAGAGAGGCAGTTAATTCTGTTAGCTTAGCCTTTGTGAAATAAGTTCTTTTCTGTTTAAAGTCTTTACGTTGACAGCTAGCATTCGGTTTTTTTTCATTAAGCTTCTGTTGTATATAGATAAAGAGCGACTTTTTCTTAAAATATTGATTCATTGTAACCGTCTATGAGAGAACAGAGAGGAGAATACTCCATTGAAAAGGTGCTCTGTATTTTTGAGGTGAATACACCATAATACAGAAGAGAATAAGGAATCATCTTCTTCAATAGCATTCATCTGTAATCTTGCTCTTCTTCACATGGTATCAGAGCAGTTATCGATCATCTGGATTGAAAAGATGTTTCACGAAACACACAATTGTTCGTGAAATCAAATCAAAGGTATCTGGATTTCAATGATCGCAGCAGATCAAAGTAGCTGTTGATCATCTTCGTGTACTGATTTACTGAAAGTTCTCACAAGAATCTTGCGTTTGATTCTTCTGTTCCCTGGTAAGATCTGAACCTTGCTGGTATCACGAACAGATCATCATCTCGATCAACAGGTAATCCTGTTTTGAGTCACAAAAATCGATTTCTGTCATCAAAAATCTCTGAAAGTGCAGCAATGGCAGGAAGGACACAGAAGTATCCATTTCCAATACATGTTAACATCTCCAATTTTGTCACGATTAAACTTGCTGAAGATAATTTCCTATTGTGGCAAGCACAGTTTCACAGGTTCCTTCGAAGTCAAGAACTCTTCGGTTTCATCAATGGTGAAATATCTTCACCTCCTCGAATCCTAAACACTGAAACTGAAGATTGTGAAACAGAAGTCATAAATCCAGATTATACAGATTGGACAAGGACTGATCAGTTAGTTTCATCCTGGATCAGTGGAGCTGTATCTGAGAATATTCTGAGCTTGATTATTGGTTTAGAAACTTCTTATGAGGTATGGCAGACCCTTCTTAATCGTTTTACTCAGAAATCGGTAGCTCGAGAGTTTGAACTAAGAGGAAAGTTACAGGCATGTCAAAAACGAGATAGAGCGCTTTCTGTTTATCTGAGGGAGTATAAGTCCATTTGTGATCAGCTGAATGCGATTGGAAAACCTATAGATGAGATAACTAAAATGTTTGGTGTTCTTGAGGGTTTAGGGCCTGAGTATGAGAATTTCAGAACTACTATCTACTGTTTGAAACCCCAGCCAGATTATGATGAAGTGATAGCACAGCTTGAACGATTTGAAACAAGATTAAAGACATATTCGATGAATCAATTTAACCCTAATCTGGCTTACTTGGGACAAAGAAGTTCTGAAACACAACTGAAAGGAAATTCTGAAAGAGAATACAGTTTTCAGACTTCAAGTTTTGGAAGTCAAAGAGGTGGCAACAGAGGAGGACGCTTTTTTGGTCGAAGCCGTGCAATGAATAATGCAGGCCGGAGTTATGGATACTCAGGAAGAAATCAGTACTACAGACCAAACAATTTGAATCAGGAACGAACTGATCAACAATTCAAGCAGAGGATTGATTATTCTAGTCCTGGACAGGGGTTTCGTCCATATGCCAGTTATTCACAAAGGTATCAAGACACTAAATCCTATCCGACTCAAGTCTTGATGCCACAGAAACATGTGCAAAATGAGAAACCAACAGAAAGCATCCGGTTAGAATGTCAGATTTGTAAAAGACCAGGACACGATGCTCTTCGGTGCTGGTATCGTTTCGATAACTCTTATCAGGCTGAAGAAATTCCAACTGCTTTGGCAGCAGTTCATCTAGAGGATCCAAGAGGACGTGAGTGGTATCCTGATACCGGAGCAACAGCACATATTAGTGCTGATCCTGGTATTCTTCTCAACTCTACTCGATATACTGGAAATGACACAGTTATGATAGGTAATGGCTCTTGTTTACCTATCACTTATACTGGTAATACTCAGTTGAATACAGAAAATAACACGTTACCCCTAAATGATGTCTTGATTGTGCCTGAAATCAAAAAGAACCTCCTCTCTGTTTCAAAACTGACAGATGACTATCCCTGTTCTTTTATTTTTGATAAAATTGGTGTCTATATAAAGGACAACCAAACCAACAAGACAGAGATGCTCGGAAGGAAACTTAGAGGACTTTACTGTGTGGATCCTCAAACTACAGCAGCATACTTTACTCGAAGACACAGAGCAATAACAGCAGAGATGTGGCATCAAAGATTGGCCCACGCAAACTTCAATATAGTAAAGCATTTGCAGAATAAAGACTTGATTTCCTGTAATACAAAGTCTGAATCCATTTGTAGCAGCTGTCAAGTTGCAAAAAGTGCAGCCTTACCTTTCCCATTATCAGACTCTACATCTACTATACCATTAGAAAAGATACATTGTGACATCTGGGGTCCCTCACCAGTGAAATCTTCACAGAACTTTCAGTATTATGTCATATTTGTAGATACTTTTTCTCGCTACAGCTGGGTCTATCCAATGAAGCTGAAGTCTGACTTTTATGACATCTTTGTCATGTTTCAGAAACTAGTCGAGAAACAGTTTGATCATCAAATCAAAATGTTTCATTGTGATGGTGGAGGAGAGTTTACTAGTAAAAGGTTTCAAAGTCATTTACAGAATTGTGGCATAAAGCAGAGTCTGTCTTGCCCTCATACACCAGAACAGAATGGAATTGCAGAGAGGAAACATCGCCATATAGTCGAGTTGGGGTTAGCCATGATGTATCATTCTCGAGTTCCTTTGAAATTCTGGGTAGATTCCTTCATAACAGCCAACTATATTGTCAACATTCTTCCTACACCGAAATTACAAATGGCTTCTCCTTATTCCAGACTTTTTAATAAGCAGCCTAGCTATGACCATCTCAAGGTGTTTGGGTGTGCTTGTTACCCGTGTCTTCGATCCTATGCTCAACACAAGTTCGACCCTAGATCTCTCACTTGTGTTTTTCTGGGCTATAGTGAAAGGCATAAGGGGTATCGTTGCCTTGTACCTACTAATGGCCGAATTTATGTTAGTCGCCATGTGGTCTTTGATGAAACCTTCTTTCCATTTAAAAGGAAGGTAATATCTGACTATGATCAGTACACAACTTTGTATAATCAATGGGCAGATGTGGTTAATCTTCTTGATTCCACAAATACAACCTCAGTGGACAACCCTTCCACTAATCATACAACAGCATTTCAACTACCTCCTTCTGTAACAATCGATCGCACTCATATATCACAATATGAGGGTGTTCCACATATATCAACTTCTCCTCAGCAACAGTCAGACTCGATTGCTACAGAGCAACAAGATGCTCTATCTCAAATTGCCGAGTCAGGAGAGCTTATCTTTAATCAAGTTCAACCAGACTTAACAGCCACTTCTTCAGGTACTTCTCCTGTCCATTATATGCAAACTCGATTGAAGTCTGGTATCATCAAACCTAACCCCAAATATGCATATTTGGCTGACTATAAAGTACCTTTGGAACCAAAATCAGTCAAAACAGCCTTAGCTGATAAAGGATGGTATCAAGCCATGAAGGAGGAAATGGATGCCTTGTATGAGAATCAGACATGGCTTTTAGTTCCTAGAACAAAGCAGATGCATGTTATAGGCTGTAAGTGGGTGTTTAAAACTAAACTAACACCTAATGGCAGTCTAGAAAGATTAAAAGCTCGTTTAGTTGCAAAGGGATTTCATCAAGAAGCAGGGGTTGATTTTACTGAAACATTTAGTCCAGTCATCAAGCATGCCACTATTCGGATAGTCCTTTCTGTTGCAATAATGAAGAAGTGGACTATACACCAGCTAGATGTTAAAAATGCTTTTCTCCATGGTACATTGAATGAAACAGTTTACATGGAGCAGCCCCCTGGTTTTGTTGATCCTCAACAATCTCATTGTGTATGTTTACTTAAGAAATCCCTATATGGCCTTCGTCAAGCACCACGAGCATGGTTTGACAAATTTAGCAACTTTCTCCTGGAGAATGGTTTCTTCTGTAGTACTGCTGACCCGTCTCTCTTCGTGCTTCACTCTGGTTCAGACACAGTTCTACTACTACTATATGTTGATGACATAGTTCTGACAGGAAGCTCAGCTCAGTTACTAACCACTTTGATTGAGTTACTGAGCCGTCACTTTCACATGAAAGATTTGGGCCATCTTCACTACTTTCTCGGCATTGAAGTCAAACGCTCTCCTTATGATCTATTTCTCTGTCAAACCAAATATGCCATTGATCTATTAACAAGAGCTCATATGACCAGCTGTAAGCCTGTATCAACTCCTCTTCCACTTCGAGTAACTCCTATGACAGATGATACTACTTTGCTCTCGAACCCTCTTGAGTATAGAAGCCTTGTGGGAGGGCTTCAATACTTAACAATTACTCGACCTGATCTTGCTTATGCAACAAATACCTTGTGCCAAAAATTGCAGCATCCAACAATTGCGGATCTTCATCGATTAAAAAGAGTACTTCGCTATGTCAAAGGCACTACTCATCTTGGTCTTTTTCTTCATTCACGTAGCTCCACAGCTCTCTATGGCTTCTCAGATGCTGACTGGGCTGGGTGTGCTGACACCAGGCGATCCACAACTGGCTACTGTACATATCTTGGATCAAATCTCCTTTCCTGGTCAGCTAAGAAACAACCAACTGTTTCTCGTTCTTCCACAGAAGCCGAATACCGAGCTCTTGCATCTACTTCAGCTGATCTTACTTGGATTGCTTTTGTTTTGCGTGATATTGGTATATCTCTTCTGTCTCCTACTCTCCTATTTTGTGACAATAAGTCTGCTATATCTCTTACAGCCAATCCAATTCTTCATGCCCGAACCAAACATATAGAGGTAGACTTCCATTTTGTTCGGGAGAAAGTCTCCTCAGGATCTCTCCGTATTAGTTATGTTCCTAGCCATCTTCAACTTGCAGATATTTTTACAAAACCTTTGACACGTTTTGTTCATATTAATCTTCGTACCAAATTGGGCATGGGATTTTCATCCCCTCCCAATTTGAGGGGGGATGTTAAGAACATTCATTCTTTGAAGCTCGGAACAGAGAGGAAGCTTGAAACAGAGAAGTTAGACTGTACTGAAGACAAGTCTATGGCTGTCATTGGAGAAGCTTGGAAGAAGTAGAATTCGCAATTGTGTAACCAGTAATGCTGTCAAATAAGGCCAGCTGTGTATCTACATAAGACGGTGAAGATAAGTCGGTGAAGAAAAGACATCACGTGAACAATTTCCAGAAGGAAAAGAGAGGCAGTTAATTCTGTTAGCTTAGCCTTTGTGAAATAAGTTCTTTTCTGTTTAAAGTCTTTACGTTGACAGCTAGCATTCGGTTTTTTTTCATTAAGCTTCTGTTGTATATAGATAAAGAGCGACTTTTTCTTAAAATATTGATTCATTGTAACCGTCTATGAGAGAACAGAGAGGAGAATACTCCATTGAAAAGGTGCTCTGTATTTTTGAGGTGAATACACCATAATACAGAAGAGAATAAGGAATCATCTTCTTCAATAGCATTCATCTGTAATCTTGCTCTTCTTCACATGGTATCAGAGCAGTTATCGATCATCTGGATTGAAAAGATGTTTCACGAAACACACAATTGTTCGTGAAATCAAATCAAAGGTATCTGGATTTCAATGATCGCAGCAGATCAAAGTAGCTGTTGATCATCTTCGTGTACTGATTTACTGAAAGTTCTCACAAGAATCTTGCGTTTGATTCTTCTGTTCCCTGGTAAGATCTGAACCTTGCTGGTATCACGAACAGATCATCATCTCGATCAACAGGTAATCCTGTTTTGAGTCACAAAAATCGATTTCTGTCATCAAAAATCTCTGAAAGTGCAGCAATGGCAGGAAGGACACAGAAGTATCCATTTCCAATACATGTTAACATCTCCAATTTTGTCACGATTAAACTTGCTGAAGATAATTTCCTATTGTGGCAAGCACAGTTTCACAGGTTCCTTCGAAGTCAAGAACTCTTCGGTTTCATCAATGGTGAAATATCTTCACCTCCTCGAATCCTAAACACTGAAACTGAAGATTGTGAAACAGAAGTCATAAATCCAGATTATACAGATTGGACAAGGACTGATCAGTTAGTTTCATCCTGGATCAGTGGAGCTGTATCTGAGAATATTCTGAGCTTGATTATTGGTTTAGAAACTTCTTATGAGGTATGGCAGACCCTTCTTAATCGTTTTACTCAGAAATCGGTAGCTCGAGAGTTTGAACTAAGAGGAAAGTTACAGGCATGTCAAAAACGAGATAGAGCGCTTTCTGTTTATCTGAGGGAGTATAAGTCCATTTGTGATCAGCTGAATGCGATTGGAAAACCTATAGATGAGATAACTAAAATGTTTGGTGTTCTTGAGGGTTTAGGGCCTGAGTATGAGAATTTCAGAACTACTATCTACTGTTTGAAACCCCAGCCAGATTATGATGAAGTGATAGCACAGCTTGAACGATTTGAAACAAGATTAAAGACATATTCGATGAATCAATTTAACCCTAATCTGGCTTACTTGGGACAAAGAAGTTCTGAAACACAACTGAAAGGAAATTCTGAAAGAGAATACAGTTTTCAGACTTCAAGTTTTGGAAGTCAAAGAGGTGGCAACAGAGGAGGACGCTTTTTTGGTCGAAGCCGTGCAATGAATAATGCAGGCCGGAGTTATGGATACTCAGGAAGAAATCAGTACTACAGACCAAACAATTTGAATCAGGAACGAACTGATCAACAATTCAAGCAGAGGATTGATTATTCTAGTCCTGGACAGGGGTTTCGTCCATATGCCAGTTATTCACAAAGGTATCAAGACACTAAATCCTATCCGACTCAAGTCTTGATGCCACAGAAACATGTGCAAAATGAGAAACCAACAGAAAGCATCCGGTTAGAATGTCAGATTTGTAAAAGACCAGGACACGATGCTCTTCGGTGCTGGTATCGTTTCGATAACTCTTATCAGGCTGAAGAAATTCCAACTGCTTTGGCAGCAGTTCATCTAGAGGATCCAAGAGGACGTGAGTGGTATCCTGATACCGGAGCAACAGCACATATTAGTGCTGATCCTGGTATTCTTCTCAACTCTACTCGATATACTGGAAATGACACAGTTATGATAGGTAATGGCTCTTGTTTACCTATCACTTATACTGGTAATACTCAGTTGAATACAGAAAATAACACGTTACCCCTAAATGATGTCTTGATTGTGCCTGAAATCAAAAAGAACCTCCTCTCTGTTTCAAAACTGACAGATGACTATCCCTGTTCTTTTATTTTTGATAAAATTGGTGTCTATATAAAGGACAACCAAACCAACAAGACAGAGATGCTCGGAAGGAAACTTAGAGGACTTTACTGTGTGGATCCTCAAACTACAGCAGCATACTTTACTCGAAGACACAGAGCAATAACAGCAGAGATGTGGCATCAAAGATTGGCCCACGCAAACTTCAATATAGTAAAGCATTTGCAGAATAAAGACTTGATTTCCTGTAATACAAAGTCTGAATCCATTTGTAGCAGCTGTCAAGTTGCAAAAAGTGCAGCCTTACCTTTCCCATTATCAGACTCTACATCTACTATACCATTAGAAAAGATACATTGTGACATCTGGGGTCCCTCACCAGTGAAATCTTCACAGAACTTTCAGTATTATGTCATATTTGTAGATACTTTTTCTCGCTACAGCTGGGTCTATCCAATGAAGCTGAAGTCTGACTTTTATGACATCTTTGTCATGTTTCAGAAACTAGTCGAGAAACAGTTTGATCATCAAATCAAAATGTTTCATTGTGATGGTGGAGGAGAGTTTACTAGTAAAAGGTTTCAAAGTCATTTACAGAATTGTGGCATAAAGCAGAGTCTGTCTTGCCCTCATACACCAGAACAGAATGGAATTGCAGAGAGGAAACATCGCCATATAGTCGAGTTGGGGTTAGCCATGATGTATCATTCTCGAGTTCCTTTGAAATTCTGGGTAGATTCCTTCATAACAGCCAACTATATTGTCAACATTCTTCCTACACCGAAATTACAAATGGCTTCTCCTTATTCCAGACTTTTTAATAAGCAGCCTAGCTATGACCATCTCAAGGTGTTTGGGTGTGCTTGTTACCCGTGTCTTCGATCCTATGCTCAACACAAGTTCGACCCTAGATCTCTCACTTGTGTTTTTCTGGGCTATAGTGAAAGGCATAAGGGGTATCGTTGCCTTGTACCTACTAATGGCCGAATTTATGTTAGTCGCCATGTGGTCTTTGATGAAACCTTCTTTCCATTTAAAAGGAAGGTAATATCTGACTATGATCAGTACACAACTTTGTATAATCAATGGGCAGATGTGGTTAATCTTCTTGATTCCACAAATACAACCTCAGTGGACAACCCTTCCACTAATCATACAACAGCATTTCAACTACCTCCTTCTGTAACAATCGATCGCACTCATATATCACAATATGAGGGTGTTCCACATATATCAACTTCTCCTCAGCAACAGTCAGACTCGATTGCTACAGAGCAACAAGATGCTCTATCTCAAATTGCCGAGTCAGGAGAGCTTATCTTTAATCAAGTTCAACCAGACTTAACAGCCACTTCTTCAGGTACTTCTCCTGTCCATTATATGCAAACTCGATTGAAGTCTGGTATCATCAAACCTAACCCCAAATATGCATATTTGGCTGACTATAAAGTACCTTTGGAACCAAAATCAGTCAAAACAGCCTTAGCTGATAAAGGATGGTATCAAGCCATGAAGGAGGAAATGGATGCCTTGTATGAGAATCAGACATGGCTTTTAGTTCCTAGAACAAAGCAGATGCATGTTATAGGCTGTAAGTGGGTGTTTAAAACTAAACTAACACCTAATGGCAGTCTAGAAAGATTAAAAGCTCGTTTAGTTGCAAAGGGATTTCATCAAGAAGCAGGGGTTGATTTTACTGAAACATTTAGTCCAGTCATCAAGCATGCCACTATTCGGATAGTCCTTTCTGTTGCAATAATGAAGAAGTGGACTATACACCAGCTAGATGTTAAAAATGCTTTTCTCCATGGTACATTGAATGAAACAGTTTACATGGAGCAGCCCCCTGGTTTTGTTGATCCTCAACAATCTCATTGTGTATGTTTACTTAAGAAATCCCTATATGGCCTTCGTCAAGCACCACGAGCATGGTTTGACAAATTTAGCAACTTTCTCCTGGAGAATGGTTTCTTCTGTAGTACTGCTGACCCGTCTCTCTTCGTGCTTCACTCTGGTTCAGACACAGTTCTACTACTACTATATGTTGATGACATAGTTCTGACAGGAAGCTCAGCTCAGTTACTAACCACTTTGATTGAGTTACTGAGCCGTCACTTTCACATGAAAGATTTGGGCCATCTTCACTACTTTCTCGGCATTGAAGTCAAACGCTCTCCTTATGATCTATTTCTCTGTCAAACCAAATATGCCATTGATCTATTAACAAGAGCTCATATGACCAGCTGTAAGCCTGTATCAACTCCTCTTCCACTTCGAGTAACTCCTATGACAGATGATACTACTTTGCTCTCGAACCCTCTTGAGTATAGAAGCCTTGTGGGAGGGCTTCAATACTTAACAATTACTCGACCTGATCTTGCTTATGCAACAAATACCTTGTGCCAAAAATTGCAGCATCCAACAATTGCGGATCTTCATCGATTAAAAAGAGTACTTCGCTATGTCAAAGGCACTACTCATCTTGGTCTTTTTCTTCATTCACGTAGCTCCACAGCTCTCTATGGCTTCTCAGATGCTGACTGGGCTGGGTGTGCTGACACCAGGCGATCCACAACTGGCTACTGTACATATCTTGGATCAAATCTCCTTTCCTGGTCAGCTAAGAAACAACCAACTGTTTCTCGTTCTTCCACAGAAGCCGAATACCGAGCTCTTGCATCTACTTCAGCTGATCTTACTTGGATTGCTTTTGTTTTGCGTGATATTGGTATATCTCTTCTGTCTCCTACTCTCCTATTTTGTGACAATAAGTCTGCTATATCTCTTACAGCCAATCCAATTCTTCATGCCCGAACCAAACATATAGAGGTAGACTTCCATTTTGTTCGGGAGAAAGTCTCCTCAGGATCTCTCCGTATTAGTTATGTTCCTAGCCATCTTCAACTTGCAGATATTTTTACAAAACCTTTGACACGTTTTGTTCATATTAATCTTCGTACCAAATTGGGCATGGGATTTTCATCCCCTCCCAATTTGAGGGGGGATGTTAAGAACATTCATTCTTTGAAGCTCGGAACAGAGAGGAAGCTTGAAACAGAGAAGTTAGACTGTACTGAAGACAAGTCTATGGCTGTCATTGGAGAAGCTTGGAAGAAGTAGAATTCGCAATTGTGTAACCAGTAATGCTGTCAAATAAGGCCAGCTGTGTATCTACATAAGACGGTGAAGATAAGTCGGTGAAGAAAAGACATCACGTGAACAATTTCCAGAAGGAAAAGAGAGGCAGTTAATTCTGTTAGCTTAGCCTTTGTGAAATAAGTTCTTTTCTGTTTAAAGTCTTTACGTTGACAGCTAGCATTCGGTTTTTTTTCATTAAGCTTCTGTTGTATATAGATAAAGAGCGACTTTTTCTTAAAATATTGATTCATTGTAACCGTCTATGAGAGAACAGAGAGGAGAATACTCCATTGAAAAGGTGCTCTGTATTTTTGAGGTGAATACACCATAATACAGAAGAGAATAAGGAATCATCTTCTTCAATAGCATTCATCTGTAATCTTGCTCTTCTTCACATTGAGTTCATTGTGGAATACCTTTGGGAGGAGTTAGGAATGGTCAAAGAAGAACTCAGGGCTTGCAAGACGGCTATGGCAAGTAGGTCAGAATTTTCATCATCTCCAGATCAAACTTCAATCAACCTTTTAACTTTAGACAATGATTTTTCATGAAAAAATAAATGATTTGGAAAATATTCTTTTCCTAGAACAACATTATAGTGCCTTGCATAAAAACTTAAGTGTACTCAACACTCACGGTCTTATTATGTCAATGACAAGAAGATTGTTCAAAAGGTCCTAAACCTACCGTACGGAGATCAATTTATTCATAAACTTTTCAATTGTACTAATTTAATCCTAAATCTTTTAATGAATGGCTAATTTAATATTAAATCTTTCAATTATGCCAATTTAGTATGTAAAGTTTACCCCATGTAGAATGTGCTTTGATGTTATTTGTCGAAGTGAAAAAAATAATTTTAATTGTTAGAAAATGAAAGATTTTAGATGATTTCAAATGAGCTTAAGCGTCAATACGAATACAAGATTTGAGATAATTGTATTTAATGAGAGTCAAATGTCCTAATTATATAGCAGAAGTACAAACGGAATTAATAATTATCAAAAAAGTACAAGCTAAAATTTCAAGATAAAAGTTAAAACTATATATATGATGCAAATATAACATGCAAGACGGCCGCTTGAGATGGAGGTCAAGTAAGATAAAATGAAAACTTCTTTGACTAATGTATATTTGAGTGTGATTTTGACCGTCTGTTGTTCATATAAGTTTAGTGTATTAGCAAAACAAGTTCGATCAAATCATGCTTTATTTCGATGCACTCTGTAGGTACGGTTGATGTATTCTTTCTCCTCCTCCAAATGTATATGTTTGTACTAGTGCAATTTTTTCAAGAAAATCTAAAAATGGATTGCCAATTTTGTACCCATATCAATTTTCTATAATCTGCATCATCACTATCGTGATTTTTACTGCAAATTGCATCATTTATTGGAATAGTCCTGTTTATGAAATCGTCGTTCTTCTTTCACATTTGCCCTCCCCCTGTTCCCAAATCTTCCCACCTTGGAAACCGTATCGAAACCAAATCTAACCACAACTTAGCCGCACCTTTCCTCCGGGCCTCCATCACCGACGATGGTCGCCTCGCCGTCGTCACTCCACCACCGCGTCATTGCTCTAGGCTGAGCCACCACCACCTTGTGTCTATAGGGTTTCAAGAAATAATAGGCTGAGGAGGTAGTCAAGATGCATAGGAAATGTGTCAAAACTTTTCGGGATCTATAGATTCATGAATAGCCTAGAATATTCTCGAAGGTATTATACGTAAGGTATGCTTGTATTATAGGAGAGTTGGTAGATATGAAGATCGTATCTCCACCATTAGATGAAAGGAAAATCAACGATTGTAATTAAGTAGGCTCATGTATAAATAAGGGTCACCTCTCCTTCATTTGTATCATTCCTCAACTCCGATACAAAGAAGAGCAATAAAAGCATTCTCTTCAAAACACTTCTCTCATTAGAGTCTCTCTCTTTGCGATTCGATGTGTGCCAAGTGAGCGGCTGAGCCTTAAGCCTCAAAGAAACCCTAAGCGCCGCACCATCACAACCTCAAGTGTCGACCCGTAATAAGTGGTATCGGAATAAAGTTGTCAGGGCATACTTGAGAGACTTGGTGGTGCACATCAAGTGATCGAGAGAATGACAGAGTTAAATTTTATTGCTATTGCTGCTCCTGGAGACTAGGGTCTTGAATTCTTGGGCGCCTTAAATCAACTCGCTGGCTCATTGCACGAGAGGAATGATGCTCTCGAGTTCATTGTGGAATACCTTCGAGAGAGGAGATGTGGATGGTCAAAGAAGAACTCAAGGCTTGCAAGATGGCCATGGCGAGCAGGTTGGAATTTCCGTTCTCTCTTGATCAAACTTCAGTCATCCTTTTTAACCTTATAGTGCCTTCTTTTTCTTTCTAGAACGTTATAGTGCCTTGTGTAAAGGGTACTCATCGCTCATGGTACTATCAGGTCAATGACCAAGTGCACTTGGTAGAGGGAAAGGCACATAGAATTAGAATAAAATATACCACATCTAGAATGCGCTTTGATGCTATCATTTAACAATAAAACATTAATTGTCAAATAATCTAGAAAAGATTGTAGAAAATTTCTAAGGAGGTTAAATACTCTACTTGTTTCGTAAGAAATAAATAATTTGGAAAACATTTTCCAAAAAAATGATTAGTTGTATTGCTTGAAATAATTAGTTAATGGAAAAAGTTTTCATTATCAACAATAATTTATATATGAACAATTTCGTAGACAATGATTTTTTTTTTCGTTTATTCAGTTTTATAAGCAATATAATCGATTTTTTTTTTAATGAAAGTGTTTTCCAAATCATTGCTTTTCCATGAAATGAAGCGTTGATATCTATACACGATTCGAGATAATTGTATCTAATAAAGGTTAAGTGTCCTAAATCTATAGCAAAAGTAAAAATTAGTTTGTTGCATTGACAATGGACCTAACTAGTCCAAAGTACACACTAAATATAAAACTTAAAACTCTAAATAATCTAAATGTAAGATGGAGGATGAGCCCTTGAGAGTGGAGGTCAAGTACAATAATTTGAAGACTTCTGATTAATATATTGTACTTACTTGAAAATGCAGTGGTGGACATGTTACGTTCAGACTAGTCTTGCAAGCGAAGCAACCGAAGCACATCACCCGATGGAAGAAGAGCGTGAAGGGATAAACTCCAGATAAAGGAAATAAGTACCGCAGAAGCTCCAAGCTCATGTCCTTCGGATCTTCCATTTGATGCTGGAAACTGAGGTATGTCTCCTGTTACTGTCGCCTTACTGGTGTTTCGTTGGACATCGTTTCAGTTATATTTAAACCTGTGCTTGATCGAGAATACGTCGATACAAAGTCATGCATGCTGCAATTTTGATTAGTGATCAGTATTCGACGATTTCAATGTGAGTTCGTCTGATCTTTATCTCACTTCATTTGACGAAGTTGGTTATGTCAAGTGATGCTGATTGGGAGTGATGTAAGGTTGATTGAATTTGGCTTGAAGTTAGGAACACCGATGGAATAGTGGAATGAGTGTTGAGAAAGAGACCACGTAGGATAAATTAGAATCAATATCACATTACTCTTTGTTTGTCTTGTCATGCATAGCCATTATGATCGAATGAATGTGTCAATTTTAATGGGTAAATTGGAATTGATACAATATCAACCTTCATTTGATTGGTTCGATGCCTATCTAGCTCAAACTCTAGCTTGATACCTAACTCTAGCTTTGCTATGGTATCAAGCTAGAGCTCTATTGAAATGTCCAACGTGACACTCTCTAGCGAGGTTGAAATTCCATTAATAATAATTTATTCTCTATAATTTGGTGACATTTTAATGGAAACCTACGATCGGGGAATGTAATTTATTCCTTACCTCACTTCTCCCCATTATCAGACCCAACTAAAAAAGAAATAGGAATTCCATGCCCAAAAAAGAAACTCCACATGGATAATCTAGAAAAGAAATCAAAAAAGGGAAAGGAATTAGATGTTGGGTTCCCCCCCTTCGAAACTCCACCGGCCAAACCGAGTGGCAGGTTCCGTCATAACAAGACACGCGCATGCCCATTCCGGTAATTTCACCCCCACAACGCCTCTCTTCCCCGGGCACAAAACACAGAAAGGAGAGAAAGAAGGCGCTCCTTGATCCATTGCCAAGGCCTCTCTCGCTCTCATATTTTTATTTTCAATTTCTCACGCTCGAACTCAAAGCCAAGCCAGCATAAAAATCCCACGCCTTTATATTGGCCCTTCAGATTTTTCCCCCCTTTTAAATAACAGTTAAAAAAAAAAAAAAAGAGGAGAGGAGAGAGCACGCGAAAACGAGCCGTTGATTCGAGTTCGCGCGCCTCCCGCCATGGTGGCTCAGCTCGAGAGCCCCCAGCCCCCGCCCCAGCCGCAGCAGCCGCAGCAGCAGCGGCCGGAGCGCGATGATTCGCCGCCGCTCGATGATCGCGCGGGGAAGACGAAGTCGCTGATGTGCGCCCTCGGCCTCATCTCCCGCAACCTCCCCCTGCCCCCCGACCTGCTCAGCGCCGTCTCCTCCATCTGCGACGACGCGGCGGCCGGCGGCGGGGAGGGCGGCGGGGGCGGGGGGGACGACGAGGGCGGCGCGGGCGGCGGATCCGAGGAGATTCCGGCGGCGGTCGAGAAGGGTCCGGTGAGGGTTTTTTTTCTCTCGGTCGTTGATCTTTTTTTGGGGGGTTTTTGATGTCGTTTTGATGGTGCGAAGCGGTTCGCGATGGGGATTCTGCGGCGTTTCGCTTTCGGTTTCGGGGTTTTTGAAGAGATCGCGGAATGCCCGCGTTGTGGATTTCGGGGACCGGGCTGCGCGATTTTTGTGAATTTTAGGGTTTTTGCGCGGTTCCTCTTCTGTTTTTGGTGATTGCGTGCGAATTGTGGTGATTTTTTCCGGATGGCCGTCCGGTGCTATGTGAGGGTCTTGGATAGGGCGGTATTGCGAGCATATGTTAGACAAGTAGAGTTTTGTGGACTTCCTTGGGTTTGCGTATTCTATGGAGCAAACCCAATATAAATTTGGTTTCTTCCTTATATTGCCATAATTTTCATTGTGCAATATTCCGCAAGATACAACGTCTCTCTGGTTATCATTCTCGCTTGGGATTTTGGTTGTTCTTGGAGCCTTATAATGGTTGTGCTTGTAAATTAGGTATTTGGGTCCAACTTCTATTGGGAGGTTTTGCATAGTTGTGAGTAATTTAGAAGCTATCATGTCATCTTATATCACTGGCTGTGCTTAATTATCGAGAAACACTATTTGCTCCTTCTAATGCTGGCTTGTTCGATTAAATTTCTATTCTTCCCCCTTTCAAAGTTCATGTTTTGTGGTGCCTTTAATGCAGGTTGACCATGTTAACTCTGGCAGACGAGATTTACTTGCAGAATTTGAGGATGCTCTATTGAGACAGCGGATAAATTGCATGTCAGGTTCTAAACTGGCTGAATCAAAGGAAAAGCGTCTTCAAAGCCAAGTCCAGCATCGCATAAGTGAACTTGAAGGTTACTATGGTCTCAAATTTGTCATGCATCCTCACATGATTCACTTTATACTTTGGCATGTTGTAGCACGAGTTCTCCTGTTTTCGAGAAAAAAATATTAGTTAGTAGTGCATGCATACTGCTTCATGTTCAGTATGCATCTAGGGCTTGAAGCCGCATGTTACACTTATTCTGTCTCTCTAACTGATGCTTTAAATGTGGATTAGAATTGCCATCAACTAGAGGGGATGATCTGCAGACAAAGTGCTTACTCGAACTTTACGGACTGAAGGTAAATACTTGCTTGACATTCTTTGGATTGTTTTGCTTATTACTTTAATCCTTATAAAATGCATTGTACAAAGGACTGTTCATTGGATCTTGGTCTTGAGATTTTAATGTGATTATAGCATTTGAATGTTTTGTGTCGTGAGATCCATAACTCTTCCTTATTTAGACTGGAGTAATTGAAAAGGCTGCCGTCAGATGTCTGAATCTTTATTGTAGGAGATTGCTGACTGTGTTTGTGTGATGAATGGCTACACAAGCAGTAACTGTTTGAAATGTCTTGTGCATTCAACAGCAACTAGATCCTCATGATTAAGCTAGTGATTTCCTTGGCAACCTTTGTTTTGTTTCTTGGATTTTCAGTCAGCTATGTAGTTTAATGGTTGCATGGCGTAATTTATTTTTCAGCAAATGTGGATATTCATGTGTTTCATTTAGCTTTTGGATATTGTGGGATGATTAGAGTTCTGAATTTCCGGGGAAACACTTTTTTCTCTCAGCTAGCAGATTTGCAAAGTAAGGTTCGCTCCCAAGTGAGTTCAGAGTACTGGCTTCGTTTGAACTGTGCATACCCTGACAAGCAGTTGTTTGACTGGGGTATGATGCGATTGCGCCGCACTCCATATGGTGTTGGTGATGCTTTTGCTGTGGAAGCTGATGATCATTTCAGAAAGAAACGGGATGCTGAGGTAATCTAATTGGAGATGCACCACTTATTACATGGCTATGGAGGGGAAATACTGGAACAGTTTTGTGATATGACTTACATGAGATAAGATGAGATAATATCTTGTTAGGAATTCATTGTTAGAAATACATATGTACAATCTGTTCCTACTCTATATGGCAATAGCCAAAGTCCATAACTAACTTTGAATTGATGCACCCTTTAGTTACATTTGTTTTTCAATTGTTTATAGACATGGATGGGAATGTGGAGAAAAGCTTCTTTCTGATGCTGGTAGCTCAATTTTGATTTGCAGAGGCTCTCGAGATTGGAAGAAGAAGAAAAGAATCTTGTAGAGACGAAAAAAAGGAAATTTTTTGCAGAAATACTTAATGCAGTACGAGAATTCCATTTACAAAATCAGGCTTCTCTAAAGCAAAGAAAGCAGAGGAATGATGGGATCCAGGTGGGCATCCTTCTCTCCTATTCTTTTCTTTTCATTTATCTGTCACAAAATGGGAAGTCGATATTAGAATGTGGTTCTTGTGATGGTTTGGCACTGCAGGCTGAGCTCATATTTATTCTCAGAATATGGTCATCTTGAGTCAAAGATCTGATGCTAGGTCTATGTGGGGCATGCTGGATTGGATATATTCAGGCACATTAATCATCTGGCCTATGAAAGTTCTCATGCACTTTAAGAGAATAGGATAACCTTAGTCAAATGAGTCCGCTAAACTTTTTCTTGTCTGGAAAGCAACCTTCATGCACTTGAAACAAAGAAGGTTGGGTTCTTTCAGTGTGAAATAGGATGACGAAACTACTCCAACTTAGAAGTGGGTTTGAAAGTTCCAGACTGTCCTTTGCTTTGTATGAGATAGTTTTACTCTTCATTCACATTTAGGGTAGTACTTTTATTTTTGACCAATTAGGAATAATGGCTCAAATCAGTTATGAAGCCTAATATTGGATCCGATTATTCTAATAGTGTTCCCAGTTCTATTTTGGGGGAACTGTTCACCGGGATATTTGGCTAATGTTGGATCTTGGAAGGTAACAACTTTACAACTGATGTGGTATGAACTGTACGGGTTCTGTTAGGCTGAACGCAGCCATAAAAATTATCTGATGCATACTAACTATTAGGAGATAAGAATACATAAACTTCTGCTTTAAATGTTCCTTATCTCGATCCTTACAATTATCATTTGATGCAGGCCTGGCATGCAAGGCAAAGACAGCGGGCTACCCGTGCTGAAAAATTGAGATTCCAAGCTTTGAAGGCTGATGATCAGGAAGCATATATGAAAATGGTAAAGGAAAGTAAAAATGAGCGATTGAATACGCTTCTTGCAGAAACGAACAAGCTGCTTCACAATTTGGGAGCTGCTGTCCAGCGTCAAAAAGATGCTGGACATGCTGACGAAAGTGAGGATCTTAAAGATTTTGAAGCTGATTTGGATGCTTCAAGCAGTGGAACTCCTGCGGATGGACTTCCTGAGGAAGAGATTGATGTCTCTGAATCAGATCGCAATGATGACCCCAGCGACTTTCTTGAGGGTCAGCGGCAATATAACTCTGCTATTCATTCCATTCAGGAAAAGGTAAAGCCATTGTTATCTATTTTTTTTTTTTTTTGGTGAAAAGCCATTGTTATCTATTTCTTTCCTTTTTTTGCATAAATGCCTTTTTGATATATTCTCTTACCACCTTTATGAGCTATAAAGTGATCTAAATGAGAAAAATTAGTGGCTTCAGCATTTGATCTCTCTGATGAATCTAAGATTCTTATCATTTGATTTTTCAATCTTTCGTAAAACCTTTAGAATGCTATGGAGGCACTCTCATGTGAATGGTCTGATATGCATTTTTCCACCGAAAAAATTCCATTACGTTCTTTATCACTTCAGTTTGCCTGTCTTTACTATAGTCTAAATCAATTGTGGATTCTACAGGTAAATGAGCAGCCATCCATGCTTCAAGGTGGAGAATTGAGGCCCTACCAATTGGAAGGCCTTCAGTGGATGGTTTCATTATTTAATAACAACCTAAATGGTATTCTAGCTGATGAGATGGGGTTAGGGAAAACAATACAAACCATCTCATTGATTGCCTATCTTATGGAAAACAAGGGTGTTGCAGGGCCTCATTTGATAGTGGCTCCAAAAGCTGTACTGCCAAACTGGATTATTGAATTTTCTACTTGGGCTCCAAGGTCTCTCTCTCTCTCTCTCTCTCTCTCTCTCTCTCTCTCATGCGTATGTGATGGGCTTGCAGTTGCTTGCATGCCTCACTTCACTTTCAGATGCTTATTATTTTCTTCATGTCCAGTATTGCAGCTATTCTTTATGATGGACGTCTGGATGAGAGGAAGGCGATGAGGGAAGAGTTATCTGGAGAGGGGAAATTTAATGTCTTAATTACTCATTATGGCCTCATCATGAGAGATAAAGCATTCCTGAAGAAAATTCAGTGGCACTATCTGATTATAGATGAAGGACATCGATTAAAGAATCATGAATGTTCTCTTTCAAGGACTCTTGTATCTGGGTATGATGCTACTGACGTTTTAGTTGCTTGATTAATCCACCATTGGTGCACTATGCTTGAACTGACTATTGCCATCAATATTGACATCTTTAACCGCTGAGAATTCTGTTTTTACTCATGTCATTTATAGCTGAGTCACTTTTGTTACACTGAACCTCTTTTTGATGAACTATTTATGCCTTATTTGCTTCATCAGCGATACTGCATAGTTGTCTTCCATCTACTATATTTTGTTAAACAACAAGGATAGTCATTAGCACTATCATGATTCGGTGTAGATGAATAATACTCTTTGCCTAGATACGCATTGAAGGAGCATGTTACCTTTACATCAGTACAAAGGCAGTGATTTTCTTCTGCTTCCCTCGACCGCCTTAGGAAAATCTCAGTACTTTAATTGCAGAATGTTTTTCCAGTATTTGTGTCAAAACCACGTTTAGAATAAAATAGAATAAAAGGCAAGTCTGTTTGTCTGCTATAGGTTGACTAAAAAATTCAAGGCTGGTGATGTCATATTGCAACTATCCAATTGTCTAATATTGCTTCAACCCGCCCCCCCCTCCCCCCAACAAAAGCGTCATAGAGTCTTCGCTCTAACATGAGTTATGTGTTCAGATACAGTTCCCTATTATGTGTAGGTCTTTAATGAACAGGAGATGGTTCAACTCCTTTAATTATTAGATAATGGTTTTTCATACAGATCAATAAGTGAGCATTTTTTAGGGTGTATCTTAATAATTTGACCAGAAGAAAATTATTAAATGTCTCTTGGTGCCCCAAGTTAATCCACATTAAACTGCTTTATATTGATTATACCATTAAAAATGCCTGCTAACAAAGTAAGCATATATGTAAAAGGTGGATTTTTGTTTTTCCATTTGAATACTGCCTTTGAATATTTGTTATCCCTTTATGTCATTATATCTGTTGGTTCAGCTGACTGATTTAGTTGGGATGTTTTGGGAAATGGTCTAATTAATGGAAGCTCACCTATGCAGTTATCAGACTCAACGCAGGCTTCTTTTAACGGGCACGCCAATTCAGAATAGTTTGCAGGAACTATGGGCACTGCTTAATTTTCTTCTTCCAAGTATTTTCAATTCAATTCAGAATTTTGAGGAATGGTTTAATGCACCCTTTGCGGACCGTGGTGACGTATCCCTCTCAGATGAAGAAGAGTTATTAATCATTAATCGTTTGCATCAAGTATGTATAAACCTTATGTTGTCAAATTATCTAGTCCCACTTTTGACCATTTTCTTCTTTTTTAATTAATCGTATGTTTCACTCTCAAGGTTATAAGACCATTCATATTGAGAAGGAAAAAAGATGAAGTGGAGAAGTTCCTTCCAGGGAAGTCCCAGGTTATATTGAAATGTGATATGTCAGCTTGGCAGAAAGTATACTATCAGCAAGTGACGGATGTTGGCAGAGTTGGGCTAGATACTGGTTTGTAGCTTATGCTCCTTGACCATTTCTGTATGTTGCAGTCCCACGACGTCACTTAACACCAAGAGAAACAAATATATTAGGAAGTGTATTAATTGTGTCATCTGTTCATAAATAAGCTTCACATGTCGTCCTTTAATAATGAATATTACTCTAATGGACTTGAATAATGAGAAGTAACTTTAGGGGCTTTGTTTTGGTTTCAGGTTCTGTTAGTCACCTGCTTACTTAAGCATATACATCTTTGCTAACTAGTCTAACCCATTTCAGGATCTGGAAAATCAAAGTCTCTACAGAACCTCTCGATGCAGCTTCGCAAATGTTGTAACCATCCTTACCTTTTTGTTGGGGAATACAACATGTGGCGCAAGGATGAGATTGCCAGAGCATCGGGGAAGTTTGAGCTACTTGACCGCTTGCTCCCAAAACTTCATAGATCTGGGCATAGGGTCCTGCTTTTCTCACAAATGACTCGCCTCATGGACATTCTTGAAATCTATTTGCAACTTCATGATTTCAAATATCTTCGACTGGATGGTTCAACAAAAACTGAAGAAAGGGGGCTTTTGCTGAAACAATTCAATGCTCCCAATTCCCCATTCTTTATGTTTCTTTTGAGCACTCGAGCTGGAGGCCTTGGTTTGAATTTGCAAACAGCAGATACAGTAATAATATTTGACAGTGACTGGAACCCCCAAATGGATCAACAGGCAGAGGATCGGGCCCATCGAATCGGACAGAAGAAAGAGGTCAGAGTTTTTGTGTTGGTTAGTGTTGGATCAATTGAGGAGGTAATTCTGGAGCGTGCGAAACAGAAGATGGGTATTGATGCCAAGGTTATCCAGGCCGGACTTTTTAATACGACTTCCACGGGTGAGTTGTGCTCATGTGCTTAACCATCCACCAATGATTGCTCAATCACCTATTATGGTAATACATAGAAGTTTGTACAGTCGACAGATCTGAAGTGCGAAAGAAAAAGGGAGAAAGAAACTTGTAGAGTTATGCGAGATATCTGTTCTTTAAAGATTTACTATGGATGAGTAAGCTGTGACCTATCAGTGACTGGGTAGGAACTTGTACTAGTTGATTTAGCTGTGTTGCTTGCTTTAGATCTATATACACATGCAGCATGCATGCTTGCAGGTACACACAAGTGTGCTTGTTATGCCTTGCTTCTGGTTGAGAAGCAACTAGAAAGTGAGGTGCAGGAGTAGAAGGTAATTGTGTTATTTTGTACTCAGTACACTGATCAGCTGGCCAAATTGTAGCAAGGCCATTTAGACTCAGGAAGAAATTGAGTTATAGAAATTGCATATTTTATTCATGATTGTTGACCATGCCAGAGTCTTGGATTAATTTAGAATGCCGTATATTGCAGAAGTTGTCCAGTTTCTAACTAGTCTTATTATTTGGGTGATATAGAAAAAAATATCCGTGAAATAGTGCCTTTTGTATATTTCTCTTAATTTCATGTCTGAAATTCATGTTACTTTGATGTCACAGCTCGGGACCGAAGAGAGATGTTGGAAGAGATAATGCGTAAAGGTACCAGATCATTGGGCACAGATGTGCCAAGTGAGAGAGAGATCAATCGCCTTGCAGCACGATCAGATGAAGAGTTTTGGCTCTTTGAGAAGATGGATGAGGAGAGAAGGCAAAGGGAAAATTACAGGTCCCGTCTCATGGAAGAGCATGAGGTGCCAGAGTGGGCCTATTCTACACCAGATGCGAATGAAGGTAAGTCCAAGGGTTTTGATCATGATGTCAGCAACATCACTGGAAAGCGACGAAGAAAGGAGGTTCTTTATGCAGACAGTCTGAGCGATTTGCAGTGGATGAAGGCAGTTGAAAATGGTGAAGATATTTCTAAACTTTCTGGCAGAGGAAAGAGGAAGAATTACCCTCTTTCTGAGAGCAATGGGTTAATTGCTACAGGATCAGAACGGGGAAATGAAAATGGAGAAGAGTCATCAAAGTTCTCAGTAAAAGGAAAGAGGAGAGATGATATCGTCTCAAGTGCCAATGATTCGGCTAGTAATGATGCAGTATCGGAATTGGAAAGTGAAAGTAGGGAAGATATTTCTAAATTCTCAATTAAGGGGAAGAAAAAGGATCAGCTTCCTTCCGAGTCCAATGAGTTACTTCATGACAGTGCAGTTGACTTGGATGATGAAAATATGCCTTTGGCGAGTGAGGATAACAGTGAAGATACTTATGGTTCTGGGCTGAAGAGATTGAAGACTGAAAGCATCGAAAAACCTGAATATCAGGGTGCTAGGAGGGATGGGTGGAACGGGCATATACTAACATGGAATACCCATAAGAAGAAGAGATCCAGCTATATGCCCAGCTCTTCATCAGACTCGAGGGGACCGAACTTTAATGGAAGAGGGAACGGATGGAGTTAGTCAACAATTTTTCTTGCTCTTTTAGTTCGTGCTCCATCCTTTTTATGGTTTTTCTCCCCTTCCCCTCTCTCATTCATGGGGTCGAGCTGCAAACTAGAATTCTGGCAGAAGTGGATTTTTAGGGGCAGCAAATAGTGACAACACCCGTAACCGAGGCTTATTGTCTGCTCGGCTTCTATTCATTTTAACGGACGAAGGCTGTGTTGTACCAGAAGCAATTCAAATTACCTAGTGTACAAAGATGTGCCCTTTCATTCCCTCTTTTGTCCTTTTTAAATTCGACGCACGTTCTTTGGATAGATCGACGACTGGGAGAAAGGTAGAATGAAATACTCGGCGAGAAAACGATACCAGCTGAACATGACAGGGCATAATTGCTTTTATTAATGGGGGTAGTCCTGGGGTGTGACGAGGGATGGATCTGAGGATCCTAGCGGATCTTGACTCTTTGCATTTTTCCATAACTCCGATATGAAAGGTTGTAGGCGGGCTGTGCCTCTTTAAAATCCGACGTTGGGTGTGGAGTTGGTGGGGATCTGTCGCCTATATATCATTTGAAAGACCCTCTTTCACGGAGTACATGGAAAATATCTGATGACAACATCGTAGCCTGGCTCCTCCATAGGCTTTTGACCCTCTCTGATTGTTCTGGCTATCTGAGATGACGAGAGAGATGGCATTATGGTGGAACATAATCCACTCTTAAGGGCTGTCGTTGTTGAGTAAGCCTGAAACAAATCTAAATTCATTTTGTAGGAATGCCCATAAAGAATAGTAATCTTTTATTAAATTACTTAATTGCCACTTTTTAAGAAAATGATCATTGAGGTACGACTTTGGGACGCTGGAAATCTAATATAGCAATATTCTAACTTTTTTTTTTTCAATCAATATTGCTCATGATATGTCCAATTAGCACTAATAGCCCTAAACAACTCCGTTTAACACATGATTTTCCCAAATTCAACCTTTTTTTCAAACCCTAACCTCACAATAGATGATTTCGAGAAAGATTCAACTTCTTCCTCAACCCCTGATGTTACAAACATGGATTTTTGGCAAAATTAGTAATTGAAACTTACAATAGAGGTTTGCTACTTCATTTGTGTGATTTTGTTTCACCGGAATTGCAATTTTTGCAATGAGATTTTGAAGATAGATGGTAACAAAGAGTTGTGATGAAGGTTTAGAAGAGGACGACGTCCTTGCGGATGCTCATGGCGGTGAGACGGGAGGCAAGGGAGCCGACGGAGTGCCAAACCTTTGTGGAAGGAGATGTGGAGGCTGGAGGAGGTGTCAATGAAGGCAGTGTAGATGCGGTGCGAACAAGAGGAGATGAAGGTTGTGGCGATGTCGAGGGAGGGATGGGAGGGAGAGGAATGGATTGTGCTTGCTGTAGAAGGTGGAGTTGGAGCTTTAGAAACTACTTTTGAGGTCCATCTGGAGCGAATTGGTCGCCACTGAAGGTGAATCCTGACTTTCTGAGCGCTTGAGCTTCAAGCCAAGCAACGTATGTTTGGATTAGAAAGAGAGAAGAGAGAACGGGATAGAGAATGAGTTTTAAGGCCATGTTATCGTCCACATTAGACTTCCTCTTCCAACGAAGCCAGATAAACATTAAAATTTGATTAAAGAAAAAGACACATGGGATGAAATGTTGGAACTTGTTGCTGGAGGCATTTTTTTTTGGTCAACGGTGCTTAAATGATAATTTTTTCTCCGACTTGACACTTAAGTGATCTAGCAAAGTTTTGATATCAAAGTGAGTATCATGCAAAAGTTATGACACTTCTAATGTCATTTTCCCTCATATTCTTTAAGGCATCTTTATTAAACATAGATAATTCAAGAAGCTGATATCCACTCTTAAATTTTTCCTGCATAGAGGAAGACTCGACTAAGCAAACTGACAAAAAAATCCCTAAGCAATGACATCTATCAGTAAATTATTTCAGTAAATTATTTCATATGCTAAAATATTCATTTCACTACGTATAAAACGAGTAAATTACCGATTTACTCACAAGTAAAAAACCTTCCCAGCAACAACCGCCCTAACAGTATGCAGCGGCACCAGCAAAAAAAACAAGTAAAAAACTGAGTTTTTTTTCCCAGTATTGAGCCCTATTTTCTCCCCTCGTATAGAGCCCTAATTTTTTTTCTCGTGCCTATTGAGTGAGTGAGGATGATGACGATTGAGTGACTGAATGAAAGAGCGAGCGAGATAGGAAACAACCGAGCGAGCGAGTGTGAACAGAGAATGGGGGAGAGAAACCAAGTTAAACATAAATTTGAAGGATATGGGGTAGTTTTGTCATGAACGCCCACTTAATCGTCCATGTTAGACTTGTTTTTTTTACCTAGAAAAACCATATATGGATAAAATTCTATTAAAAATACCATGTAGGACCTTTTGATGGAATTTGTAATTGGAGGCACTCAAGTGATCATTTATTCTCCGATATGACACTTGAATAATTTGACGAAAAGTTTTGACATTAAAGTTAGCATCATATGAAAGTAATGGCATTCAGCATTCATTTTCTTTGTTTTCTATTATCTAAGGAAACAGTTTCTTTTTTCAAATCTTTGTCTAGTTCAAGATACTTAGCATCTTTCATTGTTAAATGTTGAATATTTATTCATTTTTATTCAATTAATAATATTAGCACTAAGAGTTAAACATCTACGTGGATTGCTATTTATTGCATAAGTCAAAAAGATAGATCTAATAGCCTTTGATCCAAGTTTGGGTCTTTTATGAGAAAGATCCAAAACTCAAGCACCCAACCCCAACCTCTAATATTACAAATTTTGTGGTTTTCTATTTTTCCACATTTCATAGGGTATCATATCCAAAATTTTATGCAAAATTCTGTTAGTAATATAACATGTAGTATTTACTGCTTCACCCCAAAAAAACTAGTGGCAAATTAGTCATTTCCATAAAGTTCTCTATTTTCTTTCAGCTACTCCGTTTTGATTTGGGTCATGAGGCACGGTTCTTTCATGGATAATACCATGACTTTCACAAAAAAGAATTAAATTCACGTGGAAAAATTCTCCACCTCTGGTACTTCTAAATCTTTTGATTCGTTGTCTTGGTTGATTTTCAACTTGTGCTTAAAAATTTTAAATTTACTAATTGTCTCATATTTATTGTTTAATGCATAAACATACGCGTACTTAGAAAAGTTATTTACAAAAGTTATAAAGGATCTTTTCCTCCTCTAGTTAAATCATTATTATTATCACATATATCTATCTGTAATAATCCTAAAATACTAGTAGATCTAGTAATGGAATTAGTCGACTTTCTATTAGAGTTTGTTGGAACACAGCATTCCCATTTTTCATCAAGAATATTATTAAATATTTTAAGCATTAGATCACATTGTATCATTCTATCCATGGTTCTCTTGCCAATAAGACCTAGCTCAAAATGCCAATAATTACGTGTGTTAATATGAGAAATAAATTCAACACCACAAGCGTAATGAAAAGACATTACTATCATTATGCATCAAAATGAGCAAGCGCGTGTTGTATTTGGCATAGCCCTTCTTAATAAACGATCCCTCTTTGGTAAGAGTCACTTAATCGAACGCAAACATTACAAGAAATCAATGAAGAGCACCCATGTATACCGAAATAAGACTCTTGTTCAACTTGGGGACATGATGAACATCTTTTGAGCAAGAGTTTTGCCCGAAGACGACACAAGATACTCCGACAATCACACACGTATCCTAGTTCCCCCTGTAAACATGCACTTGGTGGATTCTGGAATGGATCAAGTGTAGGAACGGAACTTCAAGATTTTGTCCATTGGTAGACTTACGATAAGAACTTATTTGACATCACTATACATGTCCAAACCAAGTTGCAACTTGCAATTCTAGTAAGGAAGACGAGTCTGGCTCATCGTGTTAGAAACCCACTTTTCCTTTTTGTTGATTTGTTTTTGGCAAATGAAAAATGAAAAAGAAAAATTCTGCATAAGAGTTGAATTGTGTTAAATTCTCACGGAGTTCGTGCAGTGTCTTCTAACCGGGTCCTTTTCCAAGCAAAGAAAGAAGATGTATGTGATTGATTGGATTAAAAACCCCCTTAGCTTAACTGAATATAGGCAGATGAAAAGAACTATATTACGTCAGAGTTGGCTGCACTGAATTCTTGTAATATTTTATCTATAGAGCAAAACATGGCTCAATAATTGCCGACTGCCTCTAGACGCCATAATAAGCCAGAGCAAAATGAAATTGTGGTACTTTCATGCGCTTTTTTTTTATTATTTTTTTTTATGGAGGTCCACTTAGTCAACGTTTCTGAAAAATAATCACGAATAGTTAGCACAATTCCTTGAATTAAATGATGGTACCTGAAGAATTGCACCAACCATATTATCAGCGAATTCAACTGAAATAAAGTATTTAAAGATTGCAAACAAAATTGATTTCGATGGAGTTAGGAGGGTTGCATAAGACAAGTAAATACATGTTCATTTTTGGGTACAAGATAGTAATCCATGCACAATCAGCAAGAGTCGAGCATTTACAACAGAGTTATCAATATGTACACGAAAATAGACATACGCAAAGATTCATTTGAACTACCAAAACAGTGCCATCCTTTCTCACTCAAAAAAACTAGGGAGGATGGATTTCACTGATAAATCAACTAGGGGTAAGCATTGATCTAGGGTCAACCCTAGATCGACTCTGGACCAACCCAACCTTGCCAGTCTTGGTCCGATTCCCAGAGAGATTGGGTCGGTCCTTAGTCCTGAGATTTCTCGACCAACACTGTGCGGGTTAATCCTTGGTCCTAAGAGTTCAAGATGGGTCTAACCCGGATCAATCCTGACTCTATATATATTATATATGATATATTATTTATAATTTTTTTATATAGAGAAAATCCTAAAATAAACAGCATCAACAACATTAAACAATTTCTTAGGGAGGAGTTCAAGTAATTTTATATTGTCCTTTAATAACTTGGATTTTTAATGTCTTTTACGGTGTCGACAGTTATAAATTACAAATGAGGAAAATATTTTTTGTGAGGAGTTCTCATGGCATCCAAAATGGCATAAATAGCTCTTCACGGCATTTTTTTTTAGTACTCGTTCTCTTATATCTTATTTGTCCTCTTAGTCTTCAATTTGCTAAAATCGAAAGAAGCAACTTCTCCGCTTGCCACTTGACACTCACCTCACTTGCTTTGAGTCACTCGTGTTGCTTGCCGCTCGATGTTGGCTTGGTTTGTTGCTTCTTGCTTGACACTCGACGCTCACTCTGCTCGACACTCGACGCTCACTCTGCTCGACACTCGACACTCACCCTACTCGATGCTCGTCGCTCGCTTCTCTTAGCTGACCTCGCTCATCACCGAATCCATTGAGTAGGTTTGGTCATCAGTAGCCTTTTTAGGGAGTACAAAAAATGAAATAAAAAATTATTAGTTGGTCTCGAGTTGACCTTGGAACTCGATCGAACCCATTGGGTTGGTCCAATCCTTAATCACCTTTTTAGGGAGTACAAAAAATGAAATAAAAAATATTATCGGTTGGTCCCGGGTTGATTCTAAAAATGGACCAAATCCATTGGGTCAGTCTGGTCCTCGGTTCTAAGCTCAATAGGATCGGTCCTTGGTCCCAAAAATTGAGAACCAATACTGTGCGGGTTGGTCCTAGAATTAGGGGATGGATCGGCCTAACTTAGACCATGCTTACCCCTAAAATCAACTACCTCTAGCATTACGCTTTGTACATAATAAAGGCTGAACCTCACAAAAGTCAGAAGTTAGAAGATCATATAGTCAGCGTAGTACGACGATCCCTTTCTCATGCTAATTGGCCAAACTGGAAAGACCCAACCCGGAAAGACCCAACCCAAATAAAAGTTTCTCACTAGCAAGCCTTTGTGAAATTTCAAATGCAGCAACACCAATTGTGGACGAAGGCAAAAAAATGCACATGCTCGAATGCAAACACAGGCAACAACTAGACAACTCATGCAGAACCTCAAGTTAATATTATCTTATCTCTGCCTGGATGAAATTTTTCTGAGGATAACAATAAGCATGGCTTAAAAATTCTCGACATAAACCCTAAGCAATGTCCTGCGGCTCACTACTGGGTAATATAGGTTGGACAGTGGCCGCTTGCAATGAGCAATCCCTTGCAATGGCAGACAGGGTGACATTAGCCTGCTTAGTCAAACTATGTGGCCTTAATGTTCCAGCCTTTGGCTTTAGAGTGATAGTGGCACAAAGGGATCGACCACTAGTGATATGAGTTGTGGCTCTTAGTGACCATGTGCCTAACTATTCAATCCTGATATAATATTGCTGAATACTGATCAGACACATGAGCCAAGAGTTCCAATTACACTCCAACAGAGTGCGTACGAGGAGACAAACCCCACAACCAACATGATTTATTTTTCAAATTCCAGGGACCCAATATGCGGGGCCTGTGGCATGTCTTGGATGTCAACCAGGTAAAAGCCTATTCCAAGCAATGGCAGGTGTGGACAGCGTCATGTATTAAGAGAAAACAACCGTGTTTCCAGAATGCAAACAATATTGCCATGATCACAAGAGTAAGCTTACTAAATCTAAATGGACAAGGAATTCCAGAATTACGTTCAATCATGGCCCTGTGCATGACCAACATTCAAAGAACTTGATCTTCTAAAACTCCAACTTGCCTAAAAAAAGGGGGGCTTTTTAGGTACACTATACCACTTTCGAAAGATGCGGCATTCTTAAAAACCTATATGAGGAGATGACAAAGTAAGACATACATATATGACAAAGCATTATAGAAATAGGGAACTATTGAGATTGCATACCGTTGTCTGAATTCGGCAAAATGCTTTACGATAAACAAGATGCTTGACTTTTTCAATGATGTCGCATGTGCATTTTCAGAGAGCTCTAATACGGCTGTAATATTTTCCGATCATAAACTCTGCAAAAAACACTCAACAATTAACTCAGGAATCAAAAGGAAACTTACAATACATGTATATTGACAAAGAGTGCCACTTGCATTCCAGTGGCCTTTTTGTTTTAAAATCATGGCCACGTATTGGCCACTCGTTTCACTATATGAGGATGGCCAACTGGTTTGAAAGGTTAATCAAATTCAAGGCAGGCTGAGATCTTGACAAAAATAGTTGTGATTAATAAAAACAAATGAGTAATGCAAAAAATGTTTGAAGGGTTGTGTGATATTAGGATACATCAAATTTGCATTTACTTAACTTTTGTTACAGAGGAGAAAATTACCAAAAATATCATAAATTTATTGTAATTGTGCCAATTAAACCGTAAATCTTTTAATTTGATCAATTTGTTTGACATGTCTAGTCTCCGCTAAACTATAGTAGGCCGATTAGGAGCAAGCCAAAATGTGGGAGATCGCTTTAATAAGAGTATTAGGTTTGGGAACTTGGTTTTGATAGATTAATCTAATGCCCATTAAGTATTACTTCTTTGCTTTAGAAATCATACTGTCTTGGTCAATATTGTTTCTATGCAAGTGCTTACATGTGCAAGCCTTTATGGTAATAAATCCAACATTCAAAAAGTTACCAATATAAACATTGTACTTAAACTAGAAAATAAATTATTTAGTAAAGAAGGCAGAAAATGAATTATTCATCTTCGAAATCTGTCTTTTTGCACGACAAATTGAAATACATACCAAGCATTGATTTTCCATCTTTTTTTTTTATCTGTCCTTTTCTAACTCTCAACTCGTTCTCTGACTTTTATCATGCCTCTTTGTTGCATGGGAGTTGAAACCTACACCTGAAACTATACGTCTTCACCCCTAGGCTCCTTAGAAGATGAGAAATAGAGCTCTCCACCTCCCTCTTCCCATGACCATTGTATACATTGGCATATTATCTTGAATTAATTTGAACCTTATATAATATGTATACTGTATCAAAAGAAAAATTTGTTCCTAGGAAAAGTTTATTTGCTTGATTTCATTTTATGGATAACAGGACGGGAGTGAGGACTAGTGCAGGTATTCTTTACGAGGATTACCATAAGTTCGCTCATCATCGATATTCGATTTGAGCTGTAAAAATTATTCATTAGGGTTATGAAGGTTCTATTTGAGTCCTAAGTATCATCCACGATAATTGTGTATAGATCGGTTGATCCATTTATGACATGAACCCATTTAAACTTGACAAGAACACATATCGTGTCAAAAATTGCCTGCCGTAGTCGGTTCAAAGTTATTCTGGTGCTATGGGGAACACAATTTTGTTTTTGTGAAATTTCTTATTAATAAACTTTTAAGTTAATTAATAATTGGATTAAAATAAATTTACTTGGTGATTTTTTTTTGTGCACATAACCGCATTTATAGTGAGATTAAGATGTATCAGAATCATAAAAAAATAATCTATCAATGGTCTAAATTTTTTTAGGGTTAATACCACGAAAAATCTAAAATAAGTACATCATGACAAATTTATCCCAAATGACAAAAAAAAAAAACTCAAAACTACATACTTGTAATAAATTTATCACAAATTAATTTTTTGACCATTAAAAACCTCAAACTGGTACATTTATGATAAAAATGCTCTATGTTAAATTGGAGTAATGTCGCAAAAAAAATAAAAATAAATCACAAATATAATTGTGACAAACGAGAAGTAAAATCTTAAATTGGTATACCAATCAATTGTTATTGGTCACTATCAATAAAATTTAACTGAAACTAACAAATGATAAATTTGTTATATGTGTACTAGTTTGGGATAAATTTGTTAAAAGTGTACTAGTTTCGGGTTTTGGATAAATTTGTCACATGTGTATCAGTTTGCAATTTTTCGTGGTATTCATCCAAAATTTTATAACAATATATGGCATTATTTGGTTCAATGAGATTAGCATCCAAAAGTACATTTATGATTGTGCGTTGGGTATGCTGATTTTGGCATCAAGGACTTAATATGGAGAACAGTTGACTTCTTGTAAGAGTTATAAATGGCAACGCATATGGTAACAATAATTTTCATCATAAATTATGTTGTTTTGTGTGCCCACAGATGATATAGAGCTACCAGAGTCCCCTGTACGTGTTCTACTCTCTTACTAATCTTGGCTGGATAAATTGACTATTGGATCACAGCTTTTGCACAATCTTCAATTAAGTCTAATTTTTTTTTATTCAATTGAGTACTTTAAGTACATGTTTCTTTACATGTTTTGGTCCATTAATTGGGAAAAATTATCGCTAACATGCATTAAGTTGCAGATAATTGCCATTCTAGCATTACATGTGGCATGTGGCACTGGCGTGGCGGTGGTAGTGATCATCACTCAGATTTTATCTGTGCGTGCACGTGACAAGTCTAAGTACTTAGGAAACGCGAGGAGTATGGGAAGACCACATGTGGAAGGCGTTTCCATCATCCATCGAGGCCATTATTATGATTCAGCTTCAAAATAATACCGTGGTGTGTAAGGAAGTCATAGAGATAAAGCAAAGATGCATTACTCGAAGGTAAACTACAGGAAAACCTAGTAGCAAAAAGCATCTAGCTGAAGCACACCCGGGATGCCTTTATCATATGTATGAGTAATTACATCATCGTTGGAAGATATGGTATTTTTTGAGTTCCGGTTTGTCCTTCCCGCTCTCGCTCCCCATTTAACATCCAAACTACTACAAATAAAGAGAAAGTAAATTAAATTGGGATTTGTTTTTTCAAATTTAGATCAGATTTATAAAAAAAAAAGGGAAGCAATAGTGAAATTAGATAGTTTTTCTGGCCCTATTATTGTCTTTTTGGCCAACAGTTATGGATATTATAGGGTTAAGTGCAATATAACGAGGGAAAGGCAAAGACCGGAAGTGAAGGGAGAATTTTACTTGCGACAAAAGTGAACTGGGATTCTATTAAGGAAAAATAAGATAAAAAAGGAGTGAGTACATTTTTTTTCCTGACCTATTATTATATGTAAGGAAATAAAAAAAAAGACAGAAGAAAAGATAAAAGGAAAAGAGAGATTTATGATAATGTCAAAATGGCCATATGCCAGCCTTCCATAAAGTCTGCTATATATAGATTGCGACACTTAAAACTTACACGGATGCTTGCACAATTATAAGTCCAAAGCAAATGCCAAACGAAATTTATATTCTGAATGCACAATACCCTAGAAGTCCCTATGGACAGTTAATAGACATGTTGCTATGGTAATATGGATCAGATGTTGGAACCTGCCGATTCCATTCGCTGATCAGAAAAGAGAGCTTGAGGTCCCATGTTGGCTCGTCTCGCAAATAACTGAAGTCGAATGGGAGGCGAGGCTTTCTTCATCCACTTCGCAGTTGGTCTCTTCATTGTTTTCTTCAACTGTCAAGCTGTCGAGCTCTTGGTTAATCCTGGCGAGTTGCTCAGCCACTTCTCGCATTGCGGGCCTCTTCGCACTGGTTTGGTCCAAGCACTTCACTGCAATCTCAGCAACCATTCCTATTCTCTCCATTTCATCTTCACTGGTGGCCTCGAAGTTAATGATATCCGAGAATGTCTTATCCTTCACAGAAGAGATGAAATAATGGATAATATTGATCGATATTGATCGACTCTCCAGACCTAGTAATGAAACTTGTGGGCTTCTTTCTTGTGAGCAACTCCACGAGGACAACTCCAAAGCTGTATACGTCACTCTTAATTGTTATTATACCGGTGGTTAAATATTCTGGATCAATGTAACCCAATGTGCCTTGTATTTCAGTGGCTATCATATTACTATCCTCTGGTGATATTAGTACTGAAGTTCCAAAATCAGACACTTTTGCTGAGTAATTGTGATCCAGAAGTATGTTCACCGACTTGATGTCACCGTGAATGATTGGGGGTTCTGCGCAGGAATGCATATACTCAAGTGCAAGAGCAGTTTCAACAGCTATTCTGAGCCGGTTTTTCCACGATCTCAAGATGGTCGATGCATTCTGATGGATGTGTTGGAAGAGGGTACCATTTGAAATGTATTCATAAACCAGCAAGGGTGTTCTTGTCTCCAAACATATGCCATGGAGCTTCACCACATTTTTGTGATTTATTTGCATCACAATTTGAAGTTCATGCTGGAAATCCCTCTTTATTAGAGACTTGTGCAAATCTTTAGGCTTCTTGACCGCAATCATGGTGTCCCCACCTACTCTCCCTCTATAGACGGAACCAAAACCACCCTCACCAAGCTTATTGCTGCTATCATAGTTGTCAGTTGCTTTTATCAGCTCTGCCTCCGTAAAGATTTGAACTCTGTGGTGTTTTAAGAGCTCTCCTCCATTTCGTTTGAAGTTTTTCTCTTTGCTTCTCCTCCTCCACGTGTAAATGACTAAAGCACCAACAGCTGTGAAGAAGGCCGGAACAATCGCTGCAAAATAATATACATAACTAGATTAATGATTGAAGCATGTAATCCTTATATGGTCCATGTAGTTCTTAAAAGAAATTAATTTCAAACCCACAACCCATTTAATCCTTTTCTGACATAATCTGCATCTATTACTATTATTTGGATAATTGGTCAACCCTTCAAAATATAACTACCATTTTAACGGTGATAGAAAAATTGTTTCTATAACAAAAGGATTAGACATATTATCCATCATGTAACAATCCTTATGAAAGTCCTCATTTAAAATTTGACGAGCGTCATTGTAAACCAAATAAGTAATCAATTGAACTCAATTCAAATACATAATACCAGCGTTTTCTATTACTCCTCCCGATGTCTTTCCTTGAATATAATGAAGAAGGTTTGTAATAAAACAAAAAAGAACAAGGAAGCATTCACCTCCCCTTGTTATAGCTCTTTACCTTTACAAATGGTATGAAAACTCAGAGAAATCTTTGAACCACTTATGCATGAACAATGAGGAAAAATTACTAAAATGATCTTAAACATATTGTAATTGTGCCAATTCAGTTTTAAATTTTTTTTTTACTAATTGAGTCTTAAACCTTTTGTATTTGTGTCAATTTAGTTCATTCAGTTAATTTTGGTTAAAAATCAATGACGTAGATGTCGACAATCCTATGTGGCACGGCCCATGGTGCGGCCAACATAGATGTAAATAATTTTTGATAATTTTTCAATTTTTTTATTTTCTTTTTATTTCTCATTTTATTTTATTTTCTTTCTCTTCCCCTTTCCCCCCCTTCATCTTCTTCCTCTAGCCGGTCTTGGCAACCGACCAAAGGCCAGGGTCAGCGAGATCAACCTTGGGCGAGCTCAGCCATGGCTAGGCGAGGCTTGACCTTGCCAAATCTAGGAAGGTCATGCCTCACCCAGCCCTCTATCAAGGTAGGCCTCAAATTATCCAAGCAACTCACTGGGTTGGCGAGGCTCACCTTTGCTAGATCTAGCAAGGGTCGAGCCTCACTAACCCTTGTCTTTGGATAACAAGATCCATCAACTAGCTAGAGGAAAAAGAAGAAGGTAAG
Source organism: Eucalyptus grandis x Eucalyptus urophylla (assembly GCA_028830015.1). Classification (NCBI taxonomy): domain Eukaryota; kingdom Viridiplantae; phylum Streptophyta; class Magnoliopsida; order Myrtales; family Myrtaceae; genus Eucalyptus; species Eucalyptus grandis x Eucalyptus urophylla. Next base: position 12,624,362 of record CM054188.1, on the reverse strand, counting down.
AAAAAATGAAAAAAAAAAAGGGAAAAAGAAAATAATAAATATGTAATGAAATAATTCAAAAAATATTAAAATATTATTAAAATCTATCCACGTGAGTACCGACTGTTCTATGTGGCGTGGCTGGCGTCTATATTAGCGATTTTTGGTTAAAATTGATCGAATAGATGGAATCGGCACAAATGCAAAAGTTTTAGGACTCGATTTATAACAAATAAAATGTTTAAAACTAAATTGACATAATTACAATATGTTTGGGAATTTTTTGGTATTTTTTTCCTAAACTACCCGGATTTGTATTTGCCAATTAAAAACATGATTGAAGGACATATAAACTAAGAGTAAATGATGCAAATGGTCATTGAACTTTGGCCCAATATGTAATGCGGTCCTTGAACTTTAAATTTGCTATAGGACTACATTAAATATGTATCAAAAGTTTAAGAACCGCATTGAATAAATTTAAAAATTCATCACTTTACATTAGATTAACAAACTGCATTGCACATCACATTAAATTTAAATTCAAGTCATTATTCCACACACTAATTATAAAACATAACCATTGTTTATCTACATAATAGTTCTCTCTCTTAAAACTAATTTTACCCATGAATTGATAAGTTACCACCCCGCCACCCCATGTTCGGAGTGGGGCCACTGCCACGGGCTGGTTTTATAGAGGCAAACAAGCTCCAACCTTCACAAGTCAGTCAATCTGGGACAATGAGAAGATGAAATACATAGAAAACAAGTGTACCTCATTGCCATCCTAAAGGACTTTCCGAACTTGCATCTTCTTTAAAAGCGAGACTTGCAGGGAGAAGCGATCGTTTTTTTATTACTATTATTATTATCATCATCATCATCATTAGTCCATATTTCCATAAAAAAAAAATTATTAAAGTAAAATAAAGCAATATTTTTTTTCTTAGAAGTGTAAACGTGGTAGCTTTAATAGCCTTATTAGCCTCTATCGACTGTTGTACTAAAAAGACCCGCTGCCCAGGCTTTTAGGTATGGAGCCATTCCTTCTTTTTGTAGCTTATTATCCGAACTTTGGCATTTTAATTATATATATGCTTAACTTCAATAACTTTAAATATGTAAGATAGATGAGAAAATGTATTTTTACATCCCGGAAAAACTAATACATCCACCGCCAACTCTCAATTAACCATGGATTATTATACCGTACCCTGTCAGGCTAATCTAAAATTGCGCGAGCAGCCTTAGTAGGACCCGTAATGTGACCAATTGCTTCACTTCTGTTTATTCTGAAAAACTCTGTTTGTCTGTACTTTTCTTCTTTATATTTTTTTCTTCTGTTTCTCTCTTTCAATCTCTTTTAATAGATAATCAATTGAAGATCTTGTGAACCATTCACGGGATATAACCTAAAGGGGACAATTTCTACCCAAATCCCAACTCAAACATGACATGCAAGTCTGAATAATAATTACTGTAAAAGGATTTCGCAAGAAAATAAAAATAAAAAGGCTCAATCCAATCCACGGGTGTGATCGTTGAAGGTGAGTTGAGTTTCGTAAGTTCTGATGACCCAACTGGGCTTCATCAGTCTTGAAGGCCATCCTTATACGCAAGTTCACCAACAACTGGCGTTTGGCCTTCGAGTCCATCTAGTGCTTAAGGGCCATTATTACTTCAGCAACTCACAAGAGAAGAAAGAAATTCTTGAAATTTACACCATTATTAGAGCTTTTTTCCTCTTGAAATCAGAAGCTCTAGTTGTTCGTTTTGGCCCAAGATTTGTAGGTTTGGTTGAGAAAGGAATTTTCAGTTAGAGATGAGGTGTCCTCCCACCAATGTGGTTTCAAAGTGTTAGCCAGAAAAAAAAAGGGGAAAAAAGACGAAAAAGGAGGTACAAGAAAAACGAAGGAAAGATGTAATCAGCCTTAAGCCTGGGACTGAAAAGGGACCTGTGGCAGCTTATGGCTCACTGTCTATGTCGCCGGGGATTACTCTGACTAAGTACGGTATAATAATCCATAAGAACACATGTCAAACCTACTGTAATATCAACAGCGAATTGATAAAATATGAACCGTCTAGTGAATGATGAGGGGAATACACACATATGGATTTAATTACCTGGAACAAGTACGACACAAGGAGAAATTTGGCACTTGACACCATCGCCCCGCATTCCAAGTGGGCAATGGCATGTGTAGTTCCCGGGCGTATTCTTGCACTCCCCTTTATATTGGCACCGGTTTGGTTTCTCGCACTCATTGATGTCTACATTGTGCAGAAGAGAAATTGAACCGTTATCTCATTTAATGGCAAAAACAAATTGAACAAGTCTGTGCATGGATTATTAGATAGACAACGCTGTCCCATTTAGCTTTCAGTTGTAGTATTGGGACATGTGCCCACTCTCTTTCAAGAAATCTTTTGTTTCTCCATTCTCAGTCTCTCTCCGCGTCGAATCCGAGAACAAAAATTTCATCGTTCTTTTCCATCAATTTAGATCGACGCTACCTTGAACTCTATATATATACCCGTCGAGGGCACACGAGCCAGGAAAGGATCCAACATACAGAACTTGTGGAAATCGAGCTAATGCAATAGTGCATGGGTCCTACATTGCAAGAGCCAAGCGAGGGGTCGTCTATGGTTACTGGGGACGAAGATTGAGCATAGGAAGGAGAAGGTTTGATCATTACATGCATGCATTAAATGAGCTGTTACTCTCCAAGTGAGGTGGATGTGCTAATACGCATATGTATCACTAATGATGGAATCATCAAATCTATCGTTAAATCTAACCCTTCAGATGCATTATGGTATGCATACCATGTTGAATATGTGTATATAGGAGAGGAGGCACAAAGGTTTAAGAGAGAAGGCAAAACTATCACTGTAACACGGGAGTAGAATTGCAAGAAATGTTGATGATGATGTTGGTAGGGTGATGGCAATGGCCTTGACTTATTCGACGGGTCTATCATAATCATTGATCATGCGGGTTCCACATGAACTCAAGAATCAATTTTGGAAATGGATTTGGATGGAGACAAGATTCCCCAACTTTATATAGGCCTCCCATTAAAATACTATCATATAATAGGACAAATCAATTATGTGAGAAAAGCGTATTTTCTCTATCTTTCCCCAACCATCTTCACGAAAGAATTACCAAAAAAGTCATAAACATATTGCAATTGTGCCAATTTAGTCAAAAATTATTTTTTTGGCTAATTTAGTCATAAATTTTTTACATTTATGTTAATTCAATCCATTTAGCTATTTTTTTATATTAGAAATCACTTACATGGACGTGGGGCATCCTACATGTTTCGGTGAGAGTCTGATACGATCAATTTTTAATAATATTTTTAATTATTTAATTATTTAATTATTTAATTATTTTCTTTTCCTCGTCAGCAAAGTAGAAAGAGAGAGAGAGAGAAAAGTAAAAGAGGAAAAAAAAAGAAAAAAAAGAAAAAAAAATTTAGAAATTTTTTAAAATATTAATATTAATTATCCACATCAAGATTGACTCCATTATGTAGGACAACTGGTGCCTATGTTAACGATTTCAAATTAAAATTAGTTGAATGGACATATACAAATAGAAAAGGTGTAGCACTCAATTAACCAAAAAAAATAAAAAATCTATAACTGAATTCAGATAATTGTAATAGGTTTAGTTTCTCCACCTTCCACTCAACCCATTGCCATCTCTTCTACTGTTGAGATTGATTTTAAGATGAGCTAAGGTCACGACCCCACCACCATGCACCATTGCCTAATCTCTCTTGATTAAAGGTCTCTACAATTTTGTCTTCTCCTTTCAAGCAATTCTTTCCCTTCATTGCGGAGGAGATGGACTTGTTACTGCCGAGATGAGGTACAATCCAGACTCATGAAGACCCGGGGGGGAGAGAGAGAGAGAGAGAGAGAGAGAGACGTTGCTTGGTGGTGGCACTTAATGTCGTCCCCAAAGTGGAGGTACTGTTGCCAGTGGACGAAAGGGAGTGCGTACTGGTATTTTAACGAGAGAGCCGAAGAGTGGAGGTAGAGAGAGAGAGAGAGAGGGAGAGAGGGAGAGGGTAGTGCAAATCAAGCGGCAAATGGGTAAACTAGGTGGAATCAGTACATAGATACAGTAGTTCTCTATCAGGCTCTTGCATGGTGATTAATTAATTAATTATCCACACAATTCATTTGAGTACGACAATGCATGAGGAGTCACTTATATTAATTACCTGTACATCCTTGGGTGCGATTATAGGGATTCCCCTCGTACCCATTATCCTTGCATTGGCAGATGTAACTCCGTTCTTCCACGGAGTCCAAGCATTTCGTGTTTTTGCCTGCACAGGCATAGCTCGAGTGGTTCGACTTGGCCTCTTCGCAAGTCCTGTTCTCTGCAATCCTCCAGAACAGCGTAGCCGTCATGTTCTCGAACGAGGTGTCTAGCATCGGAATACTCCTCCTGAAGGCAAGCAGCAGTGGAGTATCGTTATGTTCTTTGGGGAGGCCGACCCTCATGGTCGAGTATTCGACGTCGATTCCGCGGACCGTAAGATTCCCCGATAGTAGCTGGTTAGTAGAGGTGCAATTGAGCAAAAAGTCCCTGGATCTCGTACAATTACTGTCTTCGAGCCCGAACGGAAAAGGTACTTCGAGCCCGAACGGATAAGGTACTTCCACATCTCCACACTGGTGTGAGCAGCGCTCCTTCTGAGCGCCACCCTGTCGCAACCACCAGGCCACAGCCAACGTGAGAAGCCAATGCACCATCTTCATTTCCAAAGAAAAACTCACTCAAAACTCTCTCGCACTATATTTGTTCATAGAGCGGAAGTCTAAGCTCGACCTGCTCACCCGCTCACAACAACCCATTAAATAAGAAGGTAAAAGATGCTCGTTTAAGTACTATATATATATATTTTTACTTACTTGAGTGTTATAAATTTGAAAAATCAATTATCAGCAATTTGCTTTGCTAGAAAATCTGACATGAACGTCAATAATTTTATGTGACTTCGGTAGTGCTGACATGATAGGTACATATCAGGTCTATATGAAAAGTACCCAATATTTTCTAATATTCATGGAAGAGGGCTACTTTTTTCTAAAGCATCCAAAGGTCATTATATTTGTAATTTAAGATGTAAAAAGTGACTTCTTTTAAAAACTAATTGTTTTCAAAGTGAAATGATAATTCTCTACCATAGGGGATACGGGGATTTGGTACACAAAATGGCACAAAAGTTTCTTTTAACGCAAGAGGGCAAGATTTTGGACAATCATCTTCAACTCAATAGGGTAAACGAGTCTCTTTTAGATAAAAAGGAGCATAGAGCATGCGGAGAAATCCCAACAACAGTTTTCCTTCTCACTTGGCTCTTTCTTTTTATTGTTGCTATATTATATATATTTTGGCAAAGGGTGGGATCAAGATCCTTTTAAAATTGATATTTGTTGCGATGCGACATTATTGCTTACACACAAAATAGTAGGTCAAGTGCATGGATCTCACATAAGATTCATATGATTTAATAGATCGTATTCATTAGGCTTTAAATACCGAGTGCATATAATAATTTTCTAATTGCTATTGCATTTAAGTGATTCTAACCTAAGAAGCAAAGGAACCTTTTTAAGTCTATGCCATGTTGTCAACATATCATTTCGTTAAGCCACAGCTTGGGCCAATTGGCCGGTCTATTATTGTGTACAGTGAAGTCGATGACCTCATATAGAAGAAAATGAGTTTGAGAGGTCAAATCAGCTCGAAGCGCGGGCGGTGTTGTCATTTTCTACTTTTAATGTGTTCCCTGCCTTTTCAAATTCACATGCAAAGAGAACGAGAAACGCTTTGGGTGGACCCCTACTATACTCTAGGTTGCACGGACACGTTATATGGCCTTCCGTGTCGTGTCCGACACGTGTCGGAGCGTGTCGGACACGTCGACACGCTCGGACAACGCGTGTCGGATTTTCCGACACGCGGTCAACTTTTCTCGACACGCGTGTCGACGCGTGTCCGGAAGACTGATGAAGGGTGGAGGCGAGGGAGCAGAGGCCGCGAGCGCCGGCGAGATGAAGCCACGATCGGACCACCGCGACGGCGAGAGACGGCTAGAAAAGGAGCCGAACAGAGAGAAAGAAGAGAGAAGGCAAACTCCCGCCGGCGAGACGAAGCCACGAACGGACCACCACGATGGCGAGAGACGGCCAAAGAGGGCGAGGGCTGCCATTGTTGCGATGGATCGGCGACGAGAGGAAGAGGAGAGGAGGGAAGGGGGTCGTGCGGCGAGCAGCAAGGAGGATAGGAAAAAGGGGGCTCGGCGGCTCACTAGGGTTTTCATAAAGAAATCCAAAAGAAATAAGAAAGGAGTTCTACCGTCTAATGGCGTGGGGGAGGGGGTTGAAGTGACAGCTCACCTGTCACTGTCAAGTGGTGGGGAAGGGAAAAAGGTAAAATAAACTTGGGGTGGAGGGAAAAGACGAACGAAAGAAGGGGTGGGTTTTGAGGATTATTTTTTTAACTGAAAAATTAAATAAATGAAATTAAAAAATAATTTCGAAAAAGAAAGTATTGAATTTTGAATAATGATAAATTTTAGTTATTGTAGAAAATTATGGATTTATTTAAATAAATTGATTCTAATTTCTTATTAATTATTAGTTGCATCGATAACCTTTATTAAAATTAAAAAAATATTTTGTATTAATTATGAATATATCTTTCGAATTTCAAATGAATTGATTTGTTAATATTATTAGTGTAAATTTATTATAAGCTTTTTTTAATTAATTAATTATTTATAAATTTGAATTAAATTAATTAAAAATAAAAATATTTATTTAATATACAACGTGTCGCAACGTGTCGGAATTCTCTATTTTTTAGAAATGACGTGTCACTCTCTATTTTTTAGAAATGACGTGTCGACGTGTCGTGTCGTGTCGGACACTCGTGTCGTGTCGCGTGTCGGTGCTACCTAGACTATACTCCCACTGCTCCTCCATGGGTAAGGACAATGGACCGAGCGACGTCCAGCTGGCGCTATGCATTCGTCGCTGTGGAATCTCCCACGTGACGCCCTCACTTCGTGTTAATCCACCTTTCGTCATTATTCGGATGGATGACAGAGAGAAACCCACAACGTCTCGTCTCTTCTGGGTGTTTTTTCTCTGGCATGTCGTCCTGTTCTTCAAAAGACTTTGAGACGACTTGAAATCTTCATGCGCCAAGAGAGCGCTGCGAGTCTTGTGTCACTGTCACCAAGTCTCCCCTATTGGTCGGCAAGCGTTGGGCTCGGTGATTTTAGTGTGGATCCAAGCCGCACTTGCATGAACCGGGTGCACAAGATCCTGATGAATTTCATTTTTAGATGAGGTAAGTCTTATATAGAGACGTAAATCAACGTTAGTGATTAAGTAAGCTCGCTCACCTGCGAAGCATGTTTTTTTTTTTTTTCCTTTTTGGGTCCAGGGTGGGCCAACTATGTCCGAATCCAGCATTAAAAGGTGAAGATCTCCCATATATTAATCCCAGGTACTTTTCTGTACTATTTTGTTTTTTTGGTCGTGTGATAGGTGTTACTTTACTTTAATCAAAAGTGGAGGTACTGTTGCCGGCGGACAAAAGGGAGTGCGTACGAATATTGTAAAGAGAGAGCCATGGTAGTTGGACGGCACGTGAAGGCCGACGGTGGGCTCCCCTTAGGGTGGTCGGTGAATGATGGCCGCTGTGGCAATGGCGTGACGTGCAAGCCGAAGAGTGGAGGTAGAGAGAGAGAGAGGGCAGTGCAAATCAAGCGGCAAATGGGTAAACTAGGTGGAATCAGTACATAGATACAGTAGTTCTCTATCAGGCTCTTGCATAGTGATTAATTAATTAATTATCCACACAATTCATTCGAGCGCGACAATGCATGAGGAATCACATGCGTTGATTACCTGTACATCCTTGTACCCATCCTCGCATATGCAGATATGACCCCGTTCATCCCCGGAGTCCTCGCATTTCGTGTTTTGGCCTGCACAGGCATAGCTCGACTTGTTCGATCCGGCCTCTTTGCAAGTCCTGTTCTCTACAATCATCCAGTCCAGCGTAGCCACCAAGTTCCCGGACGAGGTGTTGAGCATCGGAATACTCCTCCTGAAGGCAAGCAGCAGTGGAGTATCGTTATGTTCTTCGGGGAGGCCGACCTCCAACGTCGAGTTGTGGACTTCGATTTCGTGTACCGTAACATTCCCCAACTATAGTTGGCCAGGAGAGGTGCAATTGAGCAAAAAGTCCCTTGATCTCGCACGACTGATTTCGAGCCCGTACGGATAAGATACTTCCACTTTTCCACACCGGGCTGAGCAGAGCGCCTTCTGAGCGCCACCTTGTCGAAGCCACCAGGCCATAGCCAACGTTAGAAGCCAATGCACCATCTTTATTTCCAAAGAAAAACTCACTCAAACTCTCTCACACTATATCTGTTCATAGAGTGGAAGTCTAAGTTCGACCCCTCGCACCAACCCATTTAATAAAAGGGTAAAAGACCCTCATTTGAGTACTATTTTTTTTTACCTCATTTGAGTACTATTTTTTTTATACTTATTTAAGTGCTATAAATTTGAAAAATCACAAATTTGACTATATTGGTGATTTGCCTTGTCAGCACTAACGTGATGGGTACATATCAAGTCTATGTGAAAGGTACCCAACATTTTCTAATATTCATAGAAGAGAGCTACTTTTTACTAAAGCACTCAGATGTCATTATATTTGTAATTCAAGGTGTAAAAAGTGGCTTTTTTAAAAAACTAATAATTTTCATAGTGAAATGATAGTTCTCTATCACGGGGGACAAGGATATTTGGTACACAAAATGGCAAAAAAGTTTCTTTTAACGCGGGAGGGCAAGATTTTGGACAGTCGTCTTCAACTCAATATGGTAAACAAGTCTCTTTTAAATAAAAAGGAGCATAGAGTATGTGGAGAAATCCCAACCACTGTTTTGTATGGATGCACTGCCTTCTCACTTGGCTCTTTCTTTTTATTGTTGCTATATTATATATTTTTTTGGCAAAGGATGGGATTGAGATACTTTTAAAGTCGATATTTATTGCGACACAACATTATTGTTTACACACAAAACAGCAGGTCATGCATGAATATAATATGAGATTCATATGATTTAACAGATCGTATTTATTGGGCCTCAATATACCGAGTGCATATAATAATTTTATAATTGCTATTACGTTCAAGTGATTCTACTGTGAGAAGCAAAGGGACATTTTTAAGGCTATGCCATCTTCTCAACATTTCATTTCGGAGAAAAAGAAGACTATATATCACTCATGGAGCAATGGCATGGGCCAATTGGCCGGTCTATTATTGTGTATAGTGAAGTCGATGACCTCATGTAGAAGAAAATGGGTGGAGAGGTCAAATCAGCACGAAGCACGGGCGGTGTTGTCATTTTCTACTTTTAATGTGGTGTTTCCCTGCCTTTTCAAATTCACATGCAAAGAGAACTATACTCCCACTGCTCCTCCATGGGTATGGACAATGGACCGAGCAACGTCCAGCTGGCGCGATGCACGTTTCGTCGCTGTGGAATCTCCCATGTGACGCCCTCAGTCCGTGTTAATCCACCAGTTGTCATCCTTCGGATGGATGACAGAGAGAAACCCACAACGTCTCGTCTCGTCTCTTCTGTGTGCTTTTTTCTCTGGCACGTCGTCCTGTTCTTCAAAAGACTTTGAGATGACTTGAAATCTTTATGCGCCAAGAGAGCGCTGCGAGTCTTGTGTCACTGTCACCAAGTCTACTCTATTGGTCGGCAAGCGTTGGGCTCGGTGATTTTAGTGCGGATCCAAGCCGCACTTTGCATGAACCGGGTGCACAGGATCCTGATGAATTTCATTTTTAGATGAGGTAAGTCTTATATAGAGCCCACGTAAATCAACGTTGGCGATTGAGTAGGCTCGCTCACCTGTGAAGCATGTGTTTTTTTAAATATTCTTTTTGGGTCCAGGGGTGGGCCAACTATGTCGAAGCCAGCATAAAAAGGTGAAGATCTCCCATATATTAATCCCAGGTACTTTTCTGTACTTTTTTGTTTTCTTTCGTCATGTGATAGGTGTTACTTTACTTTAATCAAAAGTGGAGGTACTGTTGCCGGTGGACAAAAGGGAGTGCGTACGAGCAATGTAAGGAGAGAGCCAGGCTCTCTCTCTCTCTCTCGACCTGGACATGGTAGTTGGACGGCATGTGAAGGCCGACAGTGGGCTCACCTAGGGTGGTGGGTGAATGATGGCCGCTGTGGCAATGGCGTGACGTGCAAGCTGAAGAGTGGAGCGAGAGAGAGAGAGAGAGAGAAGGTAGTGCAAAGCAAGCGGGTAAACTAGGTGGAATCAGTACATAGATACAGTAGTTCTCTATCAGGCTCTTGCATAGTGATCTATCCACACAATTCATTCGAGCGCGACAATGCATGAGGAATCACATACGTTAATTACCTGTACATCCTTGGATGCGATCGTAGGGATTCCCCTCGTACCCATCCTCGCATCTGCAGACGTAACCCCGTTCCCGTTCATCCCCGGAGTCCTCGCATTTCGTGTTTTGGCCTGCACAGGCATAGCTCGACTTGTTCGACCTGGCCTCTTTGCAAGTCCTGTTCTCTGCAATCATCCAGTCCAGCGTAGCCACCAAGTTCCCGGACGAGGTGTCGAGCATCGGAATACTCCTCCTGAAGGCAAGCAGCAGTTGAGTATCGTTATGTCCTTTGGGGAGGCTGACCTCCATGGTCGAGTTGTAGACTTCGATTTCATGGACCGTAACATTTCCTGACAATAGTCGATCCGTAGAGGTGCAATTGAGCAAAAAGTCCCTGGATCTTGCTAGAAGTGTCAAAATGGGTGATATATGGGTCACTTATTTTTGTTAACACCTAAATTTTGATAACCCATTTAGTCATTTATCATATTAAAAAAATTATGGATTAATTTTATCCCTAAAAAAATATTAATTCTATAGTATATAGATTTACGTGTATTTATTTTTAATTTGTATTTTATTTATTGGATCGATAGTGGATGTGTTCAAATTAGTTGGATTAAACTCACGAAGCGAGCAAGTTACCCAAGCTCATGTTTTTTATTGATCGAAGATTATCTCGTGAGAAAATAGAAATTTTAAAATTTCTCCGGAATATGAATTTTTTGAATAAATTATATGTGTGAAAAAATATTACGATTTATCTTTATAAGATTTGAATTTAGAGAAAATTTTTATTGTAATTTTAAATTTTATCAATATGTGATAAGTTGGTGAAAAAATATGACGGATGATGATTTGAAGGGGAAATCGAAAATCTATCTTCTGCCTTATAAAAGCAACCGTACGCTATCTCCTGCCTCCTAAAAAAGCAACAGTGTACGGAGAGAAAATGGGGTTCTTTTGGCTTTTTTAGGGATTTCGAAATCAAAAAGGAAAATGGGAAAAGGCATTCGAACCCTAGAGAGAGAGAGAGGGGAAAAGGTCAAAAAAGTAAAAAGGCAGAGGTGAGGGGACGTTTACTGTTCATCGTCTCCCTCACACTCGCTAGCTCCGCTTTGCCCTCCCTCCGCCGGACCCGATTCCGCTTCCCGTTTGCTGCCGACGACCCCGCATCTGCAGCAGCACGAGTCACCGTTGCCGCACCTTCGCCCATCTTGTAGTGCCCGATGCACTCCTCCGCTTTTCGCTGGCGATAGCTCCGCCCGCGACGCCTGCTGTAGCCGTGACCTGCAGCGCCTTCGCCTGAGCACCGGTCCGCATCTGTTCCTCCTCGCCTCCGATCAGTGACCCAGATCGCAAGCCAGGTGGACCCGTGACGCCGATCCGCCCAACGCCGCCCAAGAGCACGAGGAAACGCAGACGACTGGATCGGATCGGACGCTAAGCTAAATCGACGGCGAGCCACCTCGCGATTTCCCCTCACGGTCCGACAACGACGACGAAGACGACGCGGTAGCGCTGTGCATCCCTTGACGACCGCTCCTGTGACGCCGTGACTCCGCCACTCCGCTTCTCCCTGCTGTCCCGCCGGACGCCGAGCCTCCCGTCTGCCACGCAGCTTCGCCCTCTACCGGCCGCCGCACCAGCTGCCCGCGCTGTCTCCGCGACCCAGCGATCTCTGCTCGTCGCTGCTGTTGCCACCATCGCCGCCGCCCATCCCTCGCCGGAGCTCCGACGCCGGCCATTCTCTGCCCGGCGCCGTCCACTGCGGCTGCTCCCTCTTTTTCAAAATTTCCCTAGGTAGTTTATTTTTTTATTCTTTTTATCGTTATTTATTTATTTTAAATTTTGTTATTATTGTTTAAGTTAGAATTTTGTATGTCAATGTTAATTATTTGTATGGTTTAGGTATTATCCTTAAAGGCTTTATCCAAGACTTTGTAATTATTAATTTGATCCGTAAGACGTCGGATCATTTTTTTAATTATATTAATTTTTGGGCACTTTGATAATATTTTAATTGTTAAATCATTGTAATTATTAATTTGATTCGTAAGATTTCGGATCAGATTTTTAATTATTTTGAACCTTTTGTCGTGATAATGCTTAGGGTTAGAGTAATCGTTAATTTAACTTATGAGATTACGTATTATTTTTCGATTATTCTAATTATTTATTTGTTGAATATCTTGATTGTTTAGATTTAATGTTTGGTTGATAATTACTTATCTTAGAAAACACTAAAAAATCAAAAATCAAAAATCAAAATCTTGCATCAAAGCATGTAGGTTAATAAATTAGTCATGTAAGATTAGGTTTATGAAATTTTCGTCATCTAATGATTGTTGCTAGGTTCATTTAGTTAGAATTTGTTCGTCATTAGAATTAGGTTATTTAATTAATTTAGATTGCATATTTAATTATTGCATTTCCTTAATTTCGAATTTCATGAAAGATACAAAAAAAATTTAGAATAAATTCATTTCATGCTTTAGGATAGATTGCATGCTTATTCATCTTATATAGTTTAAGTCATATTACCACTTCATATCATTTCATGTTAAATTAGTAGCATACATTATATGATTCTTGTTAAATAAAGTGAAAACCAAAATTGAGTTTGCATGTTAGGTTTATTTATTTAGAATTTGCTTGTTAATAAAGTTAAATCATGAAGTTAAAATGCACGTTTCGATTTCAAGATAAAAGAAAACCCAAAAAATGCTTTGTGTGTTCATTTCTTTTAATGAAAGTCTTTTGATTGTTTAATAGTGACTGAGCATTCGTGCAATCACCCTTTTGCATGATAAAGATTTAGGTTAAAATAAATTCAAGCTGCCTGAAAAAACATTTCTGAAAATAAAAAGAATTGTACCAAAAGGGCATTAGAGAAATTTAGTATAACCAAGTTCTCATACCCTTAGTCTTTGGTTCGTGGAGTAAAATAATTCTCAAATTATTTTACTTAGGTGTCTAATCGATCTACAGAAAACTGATTAGTGGCGACTCCTAGAAATAATCATTTACATATTTGAATCTTAAGTTGCGAATTTGTATGAGCTTGGGAGAGTTCGAGCTAAGTTTAAAGACTTAGTAATCCATTAACCTAGTTTTAAGTGGTGCACTCAAAATTTAGGTCGCGATAGCTTGACGACTCTACTGGGGACTTGTGTTAAAACACTTAGGGTCTGCATGGTTGCACCCTATTTCTGTTCCCAGGAACAGAAATTTCTGTTTTTTTGTTCCTGAGAACAAAAAAGGAACAGAAACGCGTTTGTGTGCGTTTCTGTTCCTTTTTTGTTCTTTTGTTCCCAGGAACAAAAAAGAAACAGAAACAAGAAACACAAAAAACTTGTTTCTTGTTTCTGAAACACAAATCAGAAACAAAAAAGGAACAAAATTGTGTTCCTTTCTTATTTCTTGGATAGTGCTCGAACAGGGCCTCCTCTCCCCCCCGCGACGAGCTTCCTCCTGCGACCTGCGACAAGCGACGAGCGACGGGCGAAGAGCTTCTCCTCCGGCGACCTGCGACGAGCGACGAGCTTCTCCTCCTCCGACCTGCGACGAGCGTCTCCTGCGACGAGCGTCTCCTCCTGCGACGAGCGCCTCCTCCTGCGAGCAGAGAATTCCATCGTCTTCTCCGGCGCCTGTCTCGACAGCCGCTGCTCCTTCACCAGGTAAACGTGGTCACTGCTCCTCCTTCACCGATTGCCTTCACTTCGGCGAGAGCCACCCCTCGCAGATCTGGGCAATGGCTAGTCGGAGCTCGAGTGTTAGGGCTCGCTCGAGCCAGCGCTCGCCCAGATCTGCAGCAGTGTTGCCCGCCAGATGCGATGGATGCTCGTCTGCTCGCTCGAGATTTGTACCAGTAGGCTTGCCCAGCGAGCGTCTGCTCGCTTGCTGCTGCTTACGCTCAACTCTGCTCGAGCCAGCAGAATTGGGATCGGGCAGAAAATTGAGGTTTTTTTTTTGGAGAATTAGCCCTAATCATTAATCTGGATATTCGCGAGAGGGGGGAAAATAATTTAATTAAATTATGGTTAGGGTCGTTGATAAAAAGGGAATCCGACAAAAGCAAAGAGGCTCCATTGCGAGACTCGTTTTTTTATGACCCGGCCGCATTCTTTTGTTAGCAGAATCTAATTTTTGTTCCCGTCTCTCTCCATGTCCAAAGTTTCGTCAGGCCTTCTTTGGCCGGCAACTGAATCCAACTCGATAAAGCTGATCCCAGCTTTAACCTTCAATTTGTTCCACTAATTACCTGTGAGTTTGGAAGAAAATCTAAAAACCTAATTTGTTTATTATTCTGAAAAAGCAAAACCCAACTTTTATAAACGCCGAACATATAAAGCCATGAATTTTATTATCACTTTCTCGCCAAATTATCTTCATCTCCATTGTTCCAAGGTTTTGCGTTTGTGTCTTTCCTCTACTTGCCCTATTGTCTATTATGCTAACTAATGTTGCTAATGTTTTTGCCTCCTGTTGCTCACAGATTGAGACGTCTGAGGAACTTGAAAAGGTCTCTACTGCTGATGAACGCCAATCTTTCATTACAAAGCTTGATGAGGTTATCCTCTCCCTCCCTCCCTCCCTCCCTCCCTCCCTCCCTCTCATCCCCAATAGCTTAGACAAATACAACGTAATCTGGTATTTAATTAGTTATTTGGCTATTGTTTTAGGTGCAAGAATGGCTTTACATGGATGGTGAAGATGTTACGGCGGCAGAGTTTCAAGAGCGTCTGAATTTGCTAAAAGCAATTGGTGATCCAATTTTTTTCAGGTTTGTTTTATCCTCGGAGGAAATGATGGCTTTTGACCAAGGGAATATCTGGAACAGTTCTCTTTCAGTTGTCATTTTCTTATTTAGCTTGCAATATACGCTTTAACCATGAGATTTTGGTCCTTTTAGATTGAAAGAACTTACAGAACGGCCAGCGGCAGTTGGGCATGCTCAAAGTTACCTGGATCAACTGCAAAAGGTATCTATAAAAATGGTTATTGTGAATTGAAAGTAGATGGCACTCCCATTCGAAATAATTTTATTTCTATTATTTTCTGATTGCCCAATACTAATCTTGAGAACTATTTATTCAAGCCTATACTTATCAATGGCCATTATCTAACTATGATGAGTGACAAGAACGAGCCTGTTTGTCCCTTCAAAAATAGATTGGTTGTCGGCGCTAATATCTACTTTTACCTTCCTGCATACACTCCTTTTTAGATGATCTCTCTCATTGCTGCCTCCTTGTAATCTGTTTTAAAGTTCTTTCAGTTTTCTATTGTTGTCACCAGGTTCATGGCAATTCTTATGTGTTGGTGCATTTTCCTTGCGGTTTTGGAAATGACAGAGTGATTATGTCCATTTGACTTCTTGCATGCTCATTTTGCATGTAATAACGACAAACTTTTTTAGGTTTGGCAGCATTAGTTTGGCAACACTTTTCATTGTGTGTGGACTGTCAATTGACAACATCGGGCATGACGAAATAGCCTTTTATTAGTCTCAGAGTTCTATACATTATTGTTTCTTTAATCTCAATCTCTATGACATCTGGTAGATCTATGGATTTGTGGCTGAATATATCAAAGTGATGTGAATCAATGTCCAAGTTATTGTTATTTCTTTTTCTGCCTTTGTGTTAAGCTTCTCAATTCGCGTTTTGTCCTGTATTGCTTGGATTTGGTCTAATATTAGTATTTTCTGTGTCTCTATGAACCCTTGCGGCTCAGCCACATTTTGATCCAATCGGAAGTCGAGGCTTGTTCTTTCTGTTAGTCCACAGGCATGTCAGGTTTGAGTGAACTAATGTTACTGATTTCGGATGCTTTTTTTTTTTTTGACGATTTCTTTGAGTCTGGCGATGAGTTCGAGTCCTGAAAATCGTTAATATTATTCCCCCAGTCCATGCTTACCACACGTTTGACAATGTGTCTAATCCAGCCTAGGTGTTTGCATTGCCGATTCTCGATTGTTCTTGAACACGTATAGGCAGGTTTCACGTGTTATAAACCTCTTGTTGTTTGTTGGTCTTCATTTGCATCATTAGACAAAATCTAGGCATTCCCCTTTTTCTTTTCTTTTTGTTTCATTTTGTGGTAGGAATGTTGGGGATTATACATTATGCGAGATCCTTCGTATCTTATGGCTATAATGCTTCAATTTTTTCTCTTTAAGTTATGGAGAATTTTTCTTTACTTAAAGTACATCCTCACTCTATCTCAATTGGTTGTCTCCTTCTCAGGTGAACAATACTGGCGTTGGTGGATCCATTATCGACGCTGATGCTTTGAGAACTTCGGTGGATCCATGCAAAGTTTCGCCTTGCCGGTGCCAATCCACGAAGACATATTCTTTTGTAATTTTGTTTTTAAGTATTCACTTATCAAATCCAATGTGATGAAGTTGAACAATGAACTATATTACTTCATTATTGTGATGTTATGTATGAAAGGGTCTATGTAGAGATCTAATGAGGTATTCTTCTTTTAGGTAGCTTTTATTGTACAAATTTTACTTACGAAATGTTGTTCCAAGTATGCACATGACCATGTTCAGAATGTTTGTCTTCACCGAAGCATTTCATTAGAGTGATAATGCAATATCAAGTTTACACTTCATTGAAAAAAAGGCACGTGAGAAGAATTTGGTACAAATTTTATTTATAAAATTTTCTTCAAAAGTATGCACTTATAACCATGTTCAGAATGTTTGACTTTACTCACCATGAACAAAATTAAATTGATGAGCATTTTATGATAATGAGAATTCAAAACCAAGTTTACACTTTATTAAAAAAAAAAACAAATGGGAAAATTTTGGGACAAACTTAAAAGATTTTCTTCCAAGTAAGCAAATATGATCAAGTTTAGAATATTTATTTTCACTTAATATGAACAAAATTAAATTGATGAGCATTTCATGAGAATGATAATTCAATACTAAGTTTACACTTTATTAAAAAAAACAATTAAAAAAATTGGAACAGAAATTTCGTACATTACCAAACGTGTTTCTGTTCTTTTTTTATTCCAGAAACAGAAATTTTTTGCAGTTACCAAACGTGTTTCTGTTCCTTTTTTATTCTAGAAACAGAAATTTTATACAGTTACCAAACGCGTTTTTTTGTTCAGAAATTGTTCCCTGGAACAGAAACACTTTTTTCTATTTCTGTTTCCTGGAATAATTTTTAAACAGAAACGTTACCAAACGCACCCTTAGTTGACCAATTTCTATTTTAAAAAAAATGTTTTTGTTTGGTAGCGAGGACACACGTTCCTAACATTCCTAAGGTGTTAAATGTTTTTGCAGATGGGAGGTATAAAAGGAGTAGTCTTTGCTAACCCATGTCTTGTAGGTTGGAGTTAGGGATGAATGTTTGAATTAAAACTATAGAAATGTCATTTGCATTTAAACTGTTGTACATGTTTTATTGCTTTTAGCATTACACTATTGTACACACAACTTGCGGTCGGACTTGGGCTGCGATAAGATTTCTAGAATGGTGTTGAGAAGGATATTTCCTCCAAAGCGAGACTGCTATGTAAAGATTGACCTTCTCTTTCCCGAAATTATCTTTGTGAGATATCCATATTTGCTTGAGTATTGTTTTGCAGGTCAAAAATATATCTAAATCTGCAGAAAAGTTTTGTCACTATAAAAAATGGGGAGGTTGTTGGAGAAAACTTCCTTTTGTGTTTTGAAGCCGACAAAACGTTTTCATCAGTCTAGTCTGAAGACTTGTCTGAAGACTTGTAGACTCTTCAGTCAAAGTCTGAAGATCGCCGAACCGCCAAACTCAAGATTCAAAGTCTATCATAATCTATTGTTAAACAGAGTTGGTTTAAAAGCAAAATTATATATTTTACTATGCAAATTTTGTTTTTACACCTATTCACCTCCTCTAGGTGCTCGTACTAGCTTTCATAGGGACGTGATAGGATTTGTGGAGCTTAAGAGTCGAAACAATTTTGTAAATGTTATAATAACTTGCTATGGATGATTATCTTTTTTTTTTCTTTAATTTGTCATTGATTTTGTGAGACTTAATTTCAATATCAATAGAATGATTTTGCTTGTTGTCAAATTTTGCTTTTTGTAAGTTATGAATTCTAGTTTTACTTACTGCTATTGGTGTTGGGTTTGTGGTGGTAGCTGGAGTGCTAGTGTGGCTGGTGGTCCTAGATGGTGATGCTTGGTGGTAGTGAGTTTGTTGTTCGGGTGCTAATGTGGTGGTTGAGGTGCTGGTATGGCTGGTGGTGATGCTCGGTGATTATGGGTTTGTGGTGGGGGTTGTGGGCTTATGCTGCACCTGGTGCAAGTGTGCAGTTTGCACATCTTACACTATGTGTACTGGTGCAAGCTAGTGCAAAGCTCAGTACCTTGTGTAGCAATACCACCAATACGGTGGTGGTTGGAGCGCTTAGTGTGGCTAGTAGTGATGTTGGTGGCGTAGCCGGTGGTGGTGGCAGGCGCAATTTTTAGAGAAAACCCACAAAAAAATTGGCACTTAACTGATTTCATCCTAAAAAACTTGGCACTTAAGTATTCACTTTTAACTACAAGTGATACTTAAGTAATCACTTTAATAATAACTTGATACTAAAGTGATCTTTTTTCATCGCGACTAGCACTTAAGTAATTACTAAATACAACTTATGGCACTCTGGTAATCACTCATGTTTGTTTTGTGTATATGCTGGTCTACAACAAAATAGAGAAGGTGATGAAAATTAACTTATGGCAACTCCATTCAATTCCAATATTTGCTATTGGTTTATGTTTTTTTTTTTTGGTAAAATGTAAGAATAATTCTACTAGTTTATGTTTATATTTGGTTTAAGTAAAAAAGCCACAACAACACATTGACCCAATACACATCTATCATTGTTGGTTTGTATTTAAGAATAGGTAAAAACATAGTACAAGCAGCATCTAATTCACTTATTCTATTTTCTTAACCTCCCCACAAACACAAGAAGTAACTCACAATACATATGAAGCACAAACAACAACAATACAAACTTCTTCTCAAAGTCTACATTTAATCCAAAACAACACCATCTTTAACTATGGCAGTCAGAGAAACCTTTTTTCATCTTCAAGTGCTTTACATTTTATCATAAAATATAATAGATAACAAAACAACATCATAATAAACACTTAGTAACATTTCCGTTTAATTTTTATCTTTGAAACTTCATTCTTGAAATATTTAGATAAAGACGCTTGAGCTTGCATTTGGACTTCATTCTTGAAAATTTTAGCTGAAGACACTTGAGCTTGCAAGCTTGCATTGAGTCAATATCGTCCAAGTCATCCACAAACATAGATGGAGATTGATGTCTTTTTATAAAGTAGATCCAATATCATCTCTATGGCTCGGTCATAGAATTTCGCATTAACCCATTTGAAGTATTTGTACTTCGACGCTTCTTTATATCGAGCCCATCCATAAAATCTTCTCCCAGGATTGATTCGAGTTTACGATGTTCTTCTTGGACTCGGTAACCCACAAAAATAGAAATGCTGGTCTTCTCCTTCGCTTTGGTGAAAGGAATTTGAGGCGCTGCTGTGAGTCTTGCTCTCAATTTCCAAGATTCGACGATGGAATTTTGGGCAAATGAAAATTATGGTTCGAGACTTGGACTCGAGCACTTCAATAGGGATTTTGGCCAATTTAGGGTTTTAGATTTAGGGCATTTGGGGAGATGACGTCGTTTTTGTAGATTCTGGGCTTTTATTTTACAGACGACGTTGTTTTAGGTGAGTTAGAGCCAACTCAGCTCTCCGGCGAGCCACGTAGGCAAGCAAAACTAATAAAATATTGTCACGTAAAATTTCAGGCAAGGTTCGCCGGAGGTAGCATTTAAGTGTTCCACATTTCAAAGAAAGTGACACTTAAGTGTACATTTTCAAAGTTTTGGCACTTAAGTGTTTCATCGTGCCAAGTTTTGACACTTGAGCTGTTCTTCTGACATAAAAGTTATAAATGATCTTTTCCTCCTCTAGTTAAATCATTATTATCATCACATATATCTATCTGTAATAATCCTAAAATACTAGTAGATCTAGGATGTGCGGACCCCTGGAGCGTTTTAACTTTGCCAAAAGGGACACTTAAGTGTCATAACTTACGAAAAATATACTTAAGTGCCATATTCGAAGAAAAACGGATCATTTGAGTGTCATTCCGGCCAAAGTTCGACAAAAACGCCGACGTGGCATTTTTCCGGCAAGCGGAGCCTAAAACGATGCCGTTGTGCACGCTGACGTGGCCAAAACGGTGTCGTTTTGGGCTGACATGGTAAAAAAAAATTAAAAAAATTAAATTTAAAATTAAATTTAGTTAAAATATTTAAAAATATTAATTTTAAAATTAAATTTAGTTGAAATATTTTAAAATTAAAAAATTAAGAAAAAAGAGAGGGGGGGGGGGGGGAGGCGGCTAAGGCATTAGCCCTCAACCATCGTCGAGAAGGGCCGGCGACGGCAGGGGGAGGGACGGCCGGGGTTGCCGGGCCCTAGCTAGGGGCCAGTGACCCCAGCTGACCAGAGGCGAGGGTCGCAGCCCTCGCCCAGTTCCAGAGAGGGTCGGTGGCCCTCGCTCGGTCAGGCCAAGGGCCGCCGCTCACCGGGGGTCGCCCCGGTGGGCAGCGGCCTTGGCTCGACGGGCGGCGGCCTTGGCCCAGCGGGCGGCGGCCTTGGCCCGGCCGAGCAAGGGCCGCCAACTCTCGCCGGATTTGGGCGAGGGCTCGCGGCCCTCATCGGATCTAGGTGAGGGCTGCAAGTCCTCGCCACAGATCTGGGGAGGGTCGCAGCCCTCGCCCAGATCCGATGAGGGTCGGCGGCCCTCGCCACCGGTCGACCGGGGTCGCTGGCCCCTAGCCAGGGCCCAGCGACCTCGGCCAACCCTCCCCCCGCCGTCACCGGCCCTTCTCGGCAACGGCGGGGCGGCGGCGACCTCGGCTAATCCCTCAGCCGCCTCCCCCCCTTTCCTTTTTTTTTTTTATAATAATTTTTTGAAATTTTTAATATTTCAACTAAAATTAATTTAAAAATTATTATTTTTAAATATTTTAACTAAATTTAATTTTAAAATTATTATTTTTAAATATTTTAACTAAATTTAAATTTAATTTAATTAATTTTTTTATTAATTTTTTTACTATGTTAGCCCAAAACGATGAGTTTTGGCCACGTTAGCGTGTAAAACGACGTCGTTTTGGGCGCGCTTTGCCAAAAATGCCACGTCGGCGTTTTGGCCGGACTTTGGCTGGAATGTCACTCAAGTGATCCGTTTTTCTTCGAATGTGGCACTTAAGTGTACCTTTCGTAAGTTATGGCACTTAAGTGTTCTTTTGGCCAAAGTTATGGCACTTGAAGCGTTCTTTTGCCGTAGATCTAGTAATGGAATTAGTCGATTTTCTATTAGAGTTTGTTGGAACACAGCATTCCCATTTTTCATCAAGAATATTATTAAATATTTTAAGCATTAGATCACATTGTATCATTCTATCCATGGTTCTCTTGCCAATAAGACCTTACGCAAAATGCCAATAATTACGTGTATTAATATGAGAAATAAATTCAACACCACAAGCGTAATGAAAAGACATATTACTATCATTATGCATCAAAATGAGCAAGCGCGTCTTGTATTTGGCATAGCCCTTCTTAATAAACGATCCCTCTTTGGTAAGAGTCACTTTATCGAACGCAAACATTACAAGAAATCAATGAAGACCACCCATGTATACTGAAATAAGACCCTTGTTCAACTTGGGGACATGATGAACATCTTTTGAGCAAGAGTTTTGCCCGAAGACGACACAATATACTCCGACAATCACACACGTATCCTAGTTCCCCCTGCAAACATGCACTTGGTGAATTCTGGAATGGATCAAGTGTAGGAACGGAACTTCAAGGTTTTGTCCATTGGTAGACTTACGATAAAAACTTATTTGACATCACTATACATGTCCAAACAAGTTGGAACTTGCAATTCTAGTAAGGAAGACGACTCTGGCTCATCGTGTTAGAAACCCACTTTTCCTTTTTGTTGATTTGTTTTTGGCAAATAAAAAATGAAAAAGAAAAATTCTGCATAAGAGTTGAATTGTGTTAAATTCTCACCGAGTTCGTGCAGTGTCTTCTAACCGGGTCCTTTTCCAAGCAAAGAAAGAAGATGTATGTGCTCGATTGGATTAAAAACCCTCTTAGCTTAACTGAATATAGTCAGATGAAAAGAACTATATTACGTCAGAGTTGGCTGCACTGAATTCTTGTAATATTTTATCTATAGAGCAAAACGTGGCTCAATAATTGCCGACTGCCTTTAGACGCCATAATAAGCCAGAGCCAAATGAAATTGTGGTACTTTCATGCCTTTTTTATGGAGGTCCGCTTAGTCAACGTTTCTGAAAAATAATCACGAATAGTTGGCACAATTCCTTGAATTAAATGAGAGTACCTGAAGAATTGCACCAACAACTGAAATAAACTATTTCAAGATTGCACACAAAATTGATTTCGATGGAGTTAGGAGGGTTGCATAAGACAAGTAAATACATGTTCATTTTTGGGTACACGATAGTAAATCCATGCACAATCAGCAAGAGTCGAGCATTTACAACAGAGTTATCGATACGTACACGAAAATAGACAAACGCAAAGATTCATTTGAACTTCCGAAACAGTGTCTTCCTTTCTCACTCAAACAAACTAGGGAAGATGGATTTCACTGCTAAATCAACTACCTCTAGCATTACGCTTTGTACATAATTAAGGCTGAACCTCACAAAAGTCAGAAGTTAGAAGATAATCTTAAAAACCCGTAGGTTCCCGATTTTAAAAGAATTCCTGCCAAGATGATGGATCCTGCCTTAGGTGCCTCTACATGAGCTTTGGGTAACCAAATATGAACTGGTACCATAGGCACTTTGACGGCGAAAGAGGCAAAAGAAGCAATCCATAGAAAGATTTGGTGCCGCTCACTAAATTATGTGGTTAATGATATTTACAACAAGAAGGAGCTCCGTAGATGTGTCGAAGGAATTACCAGTCGGGGCCCTGCCTACGTACATGATTGATATAATCACTACGTAGGGGGGTGGCAGTCAACTTGATGCGGGAGAGGTATGGGTACAGTTCAATCTTGTGGTGTATTCGTTTATAGTTGTTTCCTTTTCCTCCTGCACCTTTTCCTTGAAATGAGAAAGAAGATGGTACACTCGAATTGTATTATATAAGTGCTCCGAAATGTGGAAGAGTAAAAATCCACATAAATTCTAAGGGGCACTTTCTCCCTCGTTGGAGTATCCCTAGCGCTCTCATATAGTCAGCATAGTACGATCCCTTTCTCATGCTAATTGGCCAAACTGGAAAGACCCAACCGAAATAAAAGTTTCTCACTAGCAAGCCTTCGTGAAATTTCAAATGCAGCAAGCACGCCAGTTGTGGACAAAGGCAAATAAATGCACATGCTCGAATGCAAACACAGGCAACAACTAGACAACTCATGCAGAAACTCAAGTTAATATTATCGTATCTCTGCCTGGATGAAATTTTTCTGAGGATAACTATAAGCATGGCTTAAAAATTCTCGACATAAACCCTAAGCAATGTCCTGCGGCTCACTATTGGGTAATATAGGTTGGACTGTGGTCGCTTGCAATGAGCAATCCCTTGCAATGGCAGACGGTGACATTAGCCTGCTTAGTCAAACTTTGTGGCCTTAATGTTGCAGCCTTTGGCTTTAGAGTGATAGTGGCACAAAGGGATCGACCACTGGTGGTATGAGTTGTGGCTCTTATAGTGACCATGTGCCTAACTAATCAATCCTGATATAATATTGCTGAATACTGATCAGACACATGAACCAAGAGTTCCAATTACACTCCAACAGAGTGCGTACGAGGAGATTAGTATTCAGCACAACCAACATGATTTATTTTTCAAATTCCAGGGACACAATATGCGGGGCCTGTCGCATGTCTTGGATGTCAACCAGGTAAAGCCTATTCCAAGCAATGGCAGGTGTGGACAGCGTCATGTATTAAGAGCAAACAACCGTGTTTCCAGAATGCAAACAATATTGCCATGATCACAAAAGTAAGCTTACTAAATCTAAATGGACAAGGAATTCCAGAACTACGTTCAATCATGGCCCTGTGGAAGACCAACATTCAAAGAACTTGATCTTCTAAAACTCCAACTTGCCAAAAAAAAAATGGGGCTTTTTAGGTACACTTTACCACTTTCGAAAGATGCGGCATTCTTAAAAACCTATATGAGGAGATGACAAAGTAAGACATACATATATGACAAAGCATTATAGAATTAAGGAACTATTGAGATTGCATACGTTGTCTGAATTTGGCAAAATGCTTTAGGATAAACAAGATGCTTGGCTTTTTCAATGATGTCGCATGTGCATTTTCAGAGAGCTCTAATACGGCTGTAATATTTTCCGATGATAAACTCTGCAAAATACACTCAACAATTAACTCAGGAATCAAAAGGAAACTTACAATACATGTATATTGACAAAGAGTGCCACTTGCATTCCAGTGGCCTTTTTGTTTTAAAATCATGGCCACGTATTGGCCACTTGTTTCACTATATGAGGATGGCCAACTGGTTTGAAAGGTTAATCAAATTCAAGGCAGGCTGAGATCTTGACAAAAATAGTTGTGATTAATAAAAACAAATGAGTAATGCAAAAAATGTTTAAAGGGTTTTGTGATATTAGGATACATCAAATTTGCATTTACTTAACCTGTGTTATAGAGGAGAAAATTACCAAAAATATCATAAATTTACTGCAATTGTGCCAATTAAATTGTAAATCTTTTAATTTGATCAATTTGTTTGACATGTCTAGTCTCCACTAAACTATAGTAGGCAGATTAGGAGCAAGCCAAAATGTGGGAGATCACTTTAATAAGAATATTAGGTTTGGGAACTTGGTTTTGATAGATTAATCTAATGCCCATTAAGCAGTACTTCTTTGCTTTAGAAATCATACTGTCTTGGTCAATATTGTTTCTATGCATGTGCTTACATGTGCAAGCTTTTATGGTAATAAATCCAACATTCAAAAAGTTACCAATATAAACATTGTACTTAAACTAGAAAATAAATTATTTAGTAAAAGAAGGCAGAAAATGAATTATTCATCTTTGAACTGTCTTTTTGCACGAAAAATTGAAATACATACCAAGCATTGATTTTCCATCTTTTTTTTTTTGTCTGTCATTTTCTAACTCTCAACTCGTTCTCTGACTTTTATCCTGCCTCTTTGCTGCATGGGAGTTGAAACCTACACCTAAAACTATATGTCTCCACCCCTAGGCTCCTTAGAAGATGAGAAATTGAGCTCTCCACCTCCCTCTTCCCATGACCATTGTGTTATTTATTTTTTAGTGATCCCACATTTTAGACCCGCATTTTCTCTTAAAGGTTGCGACTGTTCGACATAAAGTTTTCCACGCTTCGAACCTTTTCGTGACAACCGCCCGTCTTGATGGGAGACGATGTATAAATAAGAACGTACGTTCATTTCTAACGGGTGATCACAAGGTCTAACACAAAATCCTCACATTTAGAATACACCATCAGTACATGAGGAAATTTGGTTAGTAGAGTGCGCCTACTACTTTCTTGATTTTTCAGGACATTCGATGAACGTGAATGCAAACAATGGCTGGAGGTTTGTCTATAAACGATCTTGGCTTCCGCATATGAATTATTTATGTCTTACATTTGGTATCAGAGTGTGTTAAGAGCCTCTGCCTTGTTTTGTTATATTTTCGTGTGTTTTCGGTGTATTTTCGGCCATTTTCTAAGGATGAACAGTAACTTGAAGTTTTGAGGCCAAAAGAGATTCGTCGGTTCCGGGAAAAATCCGGCGACCCACCCTTCGAATTCGGACCCATACGGTCGCACTGCCATGAGGAATATTAGCCATGAGTTATTTCGGCATATTAGTGTTCGCCGGAGGCTAATCGGGCGGCAGAAGGCGCGGTGGTTGAAGGAATCGTGTTTTTGGGAAATTTTCGTTTGATTTTGGGGCTAATTTTTGCTCATTTTCGCCGAAACTTGGACCCATGTGGTCGTGCTGGCATGTTCTTCAAAACCTATTATTTATTTTTGTATGAAATGGGCTGCCGGAGAAGAAACCATGGTGAAATCGTGGCTGAAAATGGCGAAAAACCAGCGGAAAGGCTTCTGTTCGCGCGAGGAAGAAGGCGCGTGGATTCCACGCGCCACGCGCTCTCACGCGCGCGGCAACCGTTGCGCGCGTGCGGGGCACGCGCCCACGCGGATTTTGGCGCGTGCCGAGCACACGCCTGTGCGCTGGACGCGCACGTGCTCGGCACACGCCTGTCGTTCTCCCACCGCGGCTCCTTTTTACACTTTTGCCCCAAAATTTTCGTATTTTTATAATCTTGCCCTTGGCCAATTTATTTATTTACTGTTCTGCCCTTGATGTATTTATTTATTATGTCATTTCATGTATTTTATGAATATTTTGTGCATGAAATTAAATGTCCAATGGTCCATATATTTGATTAATTAGGGAGTGGCCACAGCATCTTTAATTAATTAAATTATATATTAAAAGCCTCCCGATCAAATTTAGAAATGGACATCGATTGTAATTAATTATATTAATATGATGAATTTTATCCCGCAGGAATTTCATTATATTAATATGATTAATTAGGATGAAATATCATATTATTTTTTTTAATTTACCCACAGGGATTAAGAAAATGTATATAATATGGTAGTTTCTTCATGAAGTAATTATGAATCTATTTAAATTAAAAACTTAGCCCACAGGTAGTTTTTATGTTATGTGATTCATATTGTGACATGTTTACATTGGTAAAACATGATTTATTTATATTTGCCTCAAATTTTGTGACATAAGCATGATCATTTGATATGCAGTTTCGCAACCTGTGAATTTCTCTGAATTTAAGTTTGATGTTCCTATATTGAATGGTGAGAACTATAAAGTTTGGAAGGAGTCAGTTCTTCTTCAATTAGGGTGGATGGACATTGACTATGCTATAAGGAAAGACGAATCACTTGCTCCTACTGATTCGAGCGTTCCAGCTGAGATAGCTCTTTATAACCAATGGGAGCGGTCTAACCGCGTTTGTGCCATGTTTTTAAGAGCTAAGATATCTCCTAGTATTCATGGTTCAGTTTCTCAGCATAACAATGCTAAGGCTTTATTGGAAGCTATAGATGCGCAGTTTGAAAGTTCTGAGAAGGCGCATGCCATGACCCTGATTATGAAGTTTTCATCATTGAAGCTCACTAGTGTTAGATGTGTGCGTGAGCACATCATACAAATGAGGAATATTGCAGCTCAGCTTAAGAACCTTGAGGTTGAGATATCTGAATCCTTCATTGTGTATTATATTCTGAACACTCTCCCACAACAGTATGCACCTTTCAAGATCTCTTATAACACACATAAGAATAAATGGTCAATTAATGAACTCATGACCATGTGTGTACAAGAGGAAGAAAGACTGATTATGGAATCGGGAGAAAGTGCTCATTTGGCAACACAAGGAAAGAATAAGGACTATGGCAAGTATAAGGGAAAAGGTAAAATACCTCCCTAAGCTGACATTAAGAAAGAATCCAAGTGTTTCTTCTGTAGACAGAAGGGGCATATAAGGAAGGATTGTGTCAAATTTAAGGCTTGGCTCGAGAAGAAAGGTAATCCAATCTCTTGTGTTTGTTATGAATCTAATATGACTGATGTAAGTCACAGCACTTGGTGGATTGATTCTGGATCTACAATCCATATTTCGAATTCCTTGCAGGGTTTTCAAAACCACAGGAAGCCAGTGGGAAGTGAACAAAGCATCTATTCAGGAAACAAGATGCGTTCGCATGTGGAAGCTATTGGGACATATAGACTAGTTCTCAATAGTGGTTTTGTTTTAAATTTGGAAAAGACCTTTTATGTTCCTAGTTTTTCTAGAAACTTAATTTTAGTTTCAAGACTTGTACCTTTGGGATACTCTTTTAATTTTTCAGATTCAAACTTCTGTTTATCATTTAAATTTGAAATTGTTGGGAGTGGTACTTTGTCTGATGGTCTTTTTCGAATTAATTTACAAGACAATGCCTATTATGATGCGATGCATGTTCATGATAAAGCTGGTATAAAACGATGTGTTGTGAAAGAACATTCTTCTATGTTGTGGCACCGGAGATTGGGACATATCTCCATAGAAAGAATTAAGCGATTAGTAAATGATGGAGTACTCGGTACTTTAGATTTTACTGATTGTGATACTTGTGTGGACTGCATAAAGGGAAAGCAGACTAACAAAACAAAGAAAGGTGCCAAGAGGAGTACAGAAATATTAGAAATCATACACACGGATATTTGTAGTTCGGATATGGACTCATGTGGTCAGAAATACTTCATCTCCTTCATAGATGATTACTCACGTTATATGTATCTCTACTTGATTCATAATAAATATGAAGCATTAGATGCCTTTAAGGTATTTAAGGCAGAAGTAGAGAAATAATGCAATAAGCAAATTAAGATCGTGAGATCAGATAGAGGTGGAGAATTCTATGGTAGATACACTGAAGATGGACAAGCACTTGGTCCATTTGCAAGATTTCTTCAAGAGCATGGGATAGTTGCCCAATATACTATGCCTGGTTCTCCGGACCAAAATGGCGTAGCGGAAAGAAGAAATCGGACCTTATTAGATATGGTGCGTAGTATGCTTAGCAGCTCCAAACTTCCTAAATTCTTATGGACTGAAGCACTTAAGATGGCAGTGTACATATTAAACCGAGTTCCGACCAAGGCTGTCCTAAAGACACCTTTTGAGTTATTTAAGGGTTGGAAACCGAGTTTACATCATGTGCGCGTTTGGGGATGCCCATCTGAAGTGAGAGTTTATAATCCACAAGAAAAGAAGTTGGACCCAAGGACCATAAGTGGGTATTTCATTGGATATGCCGAAAGGTCTAAGGGATACAGGTTTTATTGTCCATCTCACACCACTAGGATTGTGGAATTAAGAAACGCTAAATTTCTTGAAAATGACTTGATTAGTGGGAGCGATCGATCGAAGGACCTTGATCCTAAGAAAGATCATACAGATACTCAATCTTCCACCTCAAGTTTAAGATTGGTTGTTGCTCATAATGCCCCTTCAGTTCAACCGGTTATTGAACAACCAATCGTTGAAGTTCCACAACCTGCCGATATTGATCTAGTAGATCCAGTTGTTCAGCAATTACCAGAAACTGTTGAACAACCAGTTGAGCAACACGCTCCTCAAGAGAATGTTGATGTAACATTGAGAAGATCTTCTAGAATAAAGAAATCGGCTATTCCTAGTGATTATATTGTGTATTTACAAGAGTCTGACTACAATATTGGAGCTGAGAATGATCCCGAAACGTTTTCACAAGCCATGGATAGTGATAAATCCAATTTGTGGTACAATGCCATGAAGGAAGAGATGAGTTCTATGGCATCTAACAAAGTCTGGGATTTTGTTGAGTTACCTAATGGTGTGAAGGCTATTGGTTGTAAATGGGTCTTCAAAATTAAGAAAGATTCATTGGGTAATATTGAAAGATATAAAGTTAGACTTGTTGCCAAATGATTCACTCAAAAGGAAGGAATCGATTACACGGAGACTTTTTCTTTTGTATCTAAGAAAGATTCTCTTCGTATTGTTTTGGCATTGGTTGCCCATTTTGATATGGAATTATATCAGATAGATGTGAAAACGGTGTTCCTCAATGGAGAACTAGAGGAGGAGGTTTACATGAAACAACCTGAAGGATTCTCCTCTAGTAAAGGTGAGCATTTGGTGTGCAAGCTTAAGAAATCTATATATGGCTTGAAACAAGCATCCCGCCAATGATACTTAAGGTTTCATGATGTCATCTCTTCATTTGGTTTTATAGAGAATGTCATGGATCAATGTATATACCAGAAGGTCCGTGGGAGCAAAATTTGTTTCCTTGTGCTGTATGTAGATGATATACTACTTGCAACCAATGATAAGGGGTTGCTACATGAGGTGAAACAGTTTCTCTCTAAGAGTTTTGACATGAAGGATATGGGTGAGGCATCTTATGTCATTGGCATTAAGATCCATAGAGATAGACCTCGAGGAATTTTAGGACTATCTCAAGAAACCTATATCAATAAGGTCTTAGAGAGATTTCGGATGAAAGATTGTTCACCAAGTATAGCACCCATTGTGAAGGGTGACAGGTTCAATTTGAACCAATGCCCGAAGAATGATCTAGAAAGGGAACAAATGTACAACATTCCATATGCTTCTGCTGTTGGAAGCTTGATGTATGCTTAGGTTTGCACTCGACTTGACATCGCTTTTGCTGTGGGAATGTTGGGAAGATATCAGAGCAAACCAGGTTTAGACCACTGGAGAGCTGCAAAGAAAGTGTTGAGATATCTTCAAGGTACCAAAGACTATATGCTTATGTATAGACGGACTGACAACCTGGAAGTGATCGGTTATTCGGATGCGGACTTCGCGGGTTACGTTGATTCACGAAAATCAACATCTGGATACATTTTCATGTTAGCTGGTGGAGCCGTGTCATGGAGAAGTGCCAAGCAGACTGTGATTGCTACTTCCACTATGGAGGCTGAGTTCGTTTCTTGTTTTGAGGCTACCTCGCATGGTGTATGGTTGAAGAGTTTCATTGTTGAGCTTAGAATTGTTGATTCTATTTCTAGGCCGTTAAGAATATATTGTGACAATTCAGCTGCAGTTTTTATGGCTAAAAATGCCAAAAGTGGCAGTCGAAGTAAGTATATCGACATTAAGTATTTAGCCATAAGGGAACGTGTTAAGGAGAATAAAGTGGTCATTGAACACGTTAGCACTGAATTGATGATAGCCGATCCTTTAACTAAAGGCATGCCACCAATGAAGTATAAGGATCATGTAACTAGTATGGGAATAGGTCCCATCATGTGATTTGTCAACATATGAACGATTTTGTTGTATGAAACTCTTATTCAGTGGTAATGTTGATTCTCAATTTTTGTGTACAGATTTTGTTATTTATGAGAATAACATTTATCCTCGGTTCTGGAATAAACATGAGGTTTATTCATTAAGATATGTTGTCACATATAGGCTGACATTAAAGAAATAAGATGCATTGTGATACATGGAAGATATTACTCACTCTTAGAGGACATGTCGCCATGATTCATGTGTTTTATTTTCTTTTCTTTAAGCATAAAGTTTTTGTGGAATTAGTTGGATAATTCGTATGATGAAAATGATGGGATCAAGTGGGAGAATGTTTTTATTTTTTAGTGATCCCACATTTTAGACCCGCATTTTCTCTTAAAGGTTGCGACTGTTCGACATAAAGTTTTCCACGCTTCGTATCCTTTCGTGACAACCGCCCGTCTTGATGGGAGACGATGTATAAATAGGAACGTAAGTTCATTTTCTGACGGGTGATCACAAGGTCTAACACAAAATCCTCACATTTAGAATACACCATCAGTATGTGAGGAAATTTGGTTAGTAGAGTGCGTCTATTACTTTCTTGATTTTTCAGGACATTCGACGAACGTGAATGCAAACAATTGCCGGAGGTTTGTCTATAAACGATCTTGGCTTCCACATATGAATTATTTATGTCTTACACATTGTATACATTGGCATAGTATCTTAAATTAATTTGAACCTTATATAACATGCATACTGTATCAAAAGAAAAATTTGTTCCTAGGAAAAGTTTATTTGCTTGATTTCATTTTATGGATAACAAGACGGGAGTGAGGA
Source organism: Eucalyptus grandis x Eucalyptus urophylla (assembly GCA_028830015.1). NCBI lineage: Eukaryota > Viridiplantae > Streptophyta > Magnoliopsida > Myrtales > Myrtaceae > Eucalyptus > Eucalyptus grandis x Eucalyptus urophylla. The sequence goes on along the minus strand of CM054188.1, from coordinate 12,592,021 downwards.
CTAGTGCAGGTATTCTTTACGAGGATTACCATAAGTTCGCTCATCATCGGTATTCAATTTGAGCTGTAAAAATCATTCATTAGGGTTGTGAAGGTTCAATTTGAGTCCTAAGTATCATCCACGATAATTGTGTATAGATCGGTTGATCCATTTATGACGTGAATCCATTTAAGCTTGACAAGAACACATATCGTGTCAAAAATTGCCTGCCCTAGTCGGTTCAAAGTTATTCTGGTGCTACGGGGAACAAAATTTTGTTTTTGTGAAACTTCTTATTAATAAAATTTTAAGTTAATAAATAATTGGATTAAAATAAATTTACTTGGTGATTTTTTTTATGTGCACATAACCGCATTTATAGTGAGATTAAGGATGTATTAGAATCATCAAAAAATAATCTAGCAATAGTCTAAAATTTTTTAGGGTTAATACCACAAAAACCTAAAATAAGTACATCATGACAAATTTATCCCAAATGACAGAAAAAAAAAACTCAAAACTATATACTTGTAATAAATTTATCACAAATTAATTTTTTGACCGTTAAAAATCTCAAACTGGTACATTTATGATAAATATGTTCTCTATTAAATTGGAGTAACGTCGCAAAAAAAAAATAAATCACAAAACTGATATAATTGTGACAAATGAGAAGTAAAATCTTAAACTGATATATCAATCAATTGTTATTGGTCACTATCAATAAAATTTAACTGAAACTAACAAATAATAAATTTGTCATATGTATACTAGTTTGAGGTAAATTTGTTAAAAATGTACTAGTTTAGGGTCTTGGATAAATTTGTCACATGTGTATTAGTTTGTGATTTTTCGTGGTATTAATCCAAAATTTTATAACAATATATGTCATTATTTGGTTCAATGAGATTAGCATCCAAAAGTACATTTGTGATTGTGCTTGGGTATGCTGATTTTGACATCAAGGACTTAATATGGAGAACAGTTGACTTCCTGTAAGAGTTATAAATGGCAACGCATATGGTAACAATAATTTTCATCATAAAATATGTTGTTTTGTGTGCCCACAGATGATATAGAGCCACCAGAGTCCCCTGTACGTGTTCTACTCTCTTACTAATCTTGGCTGGATAAATTGACTATTGAATCACAACTTTTGCACAATCTTCAATTAAGTCTGTAATTATTTTTTTTATTCAATTGAGTACTTAAAGTACATGTTTCTTTACATGTTTTGGTCCATTAATTGAGAAAAATTATTGCTAACATGCATTAAGTTGCAGATAATTGCCATTCTAGCATTACATGTGGCATGTGGCACTGGCGTGGCGGTGGTAGTGATCATCACTCAGATTTTATCCGTGCGTGCACGTGACAAGTCTAAGTACTTAGGAAACGCGAGGAGTATGGGAAGACCACATGTGGAAGGCGTTTCCATCATTCATCAAGGCCATTATTGTGATTCAGCTTCAAAATAATACTGTGGTGTGTAAGGAAGTCATAGAGATAAAGCAAAGATGCATTACTCGAAGGTAAACTACAAGAAAACCTAGTAGCAAAAAGCATCTAGCTGAAGCACATCTGGGATGCCTTTATCATATGTATGAGTAATCACATCATGGTTGGAAGATATGGTATTTTTTGAGTTCCCGTTTGTCCTTCCCGCTCTCGCTCCCCATTTAACATCCAAATTACTACAAATAAAGAGAAAGTAAATTAAATTGGGATTGGTTTTTTCAAATTAAGATCAGATTTATAAAAAAAAAAAGGAAGCAATAGTGAAATTAGATAGTTTTTCTGGCCCTATTATTGTCTTTATGGCCAACAGTAATGGATATTATAGGGTTAAGTGCAATATAACGAGGGAAAGGCAAAGACCGGAAGTGAAGGGAGAATTTTACTTGCGACAAAAGTGAACTGGGATTATATTAAGGAAAACTAAGATAAAAAGGAGTGAGTACATTTTTGTTTTCCTGACCTATTATTATATGTAAGGAAAAAAAAGACAGAAGAAAAGATAAAAGGAAAAGAGAGATTTATGATAATGTCAAAATGGCCATATGCCAGCCTTCCGTAAAGTCTGCTATATATAGATTGTGACACTTAAAACTTACACGGATGCTTGCACAATTATAAGTCCAAAGCAAATGCCAAACAAAATTTATATTCTGAATGCACAATACCCTAGAAGTCCCTATGGACAGTTAATAGACATGTTGCTATGGTAATATGGATCAGATGTTGGAACCTGCCGATTCCATTCGCTGATCAGAAAAGAGAGCTTGAGGTCCCATGTTGGATCGTCTCGCAAATAATTGAAGTCGAATGGTAGGGGAGGTTTTCTTCATCCACTTCGCATTTGGTCTCTTCATTGTTTTCTTCAACTGTCAAGCTGTCAAGCTCTCGGTTAATCTTGGCAAGTTGCTCAGCCACATCTTGCATTGTAGGCCTCTTCGCACTGGTTTGGTCCAAGCACTTCACTGCAATCTCAGCAACCATTCCTACTCTCTCCATTTCATCTTTACTGGCAGCCTCGAAGTTTATGACATCAGAGAGTGTTTTATCCTTCACAGAAGAGATGAAATAATGGATAATATTGATCGACTCTCCAGACCTAGTAATGAAACTTGTGGGCTTCTTTCTCGTGAGCAACTCCACAAGGACAACTCCAAAGCTATATACGTCACTCTTAATTGTTATTATACCAGTGGTTAAATATTCCGGATCGATGTAACCCAATGTGCCTTGTATTTTAGTGGCTACAATATTACTATGCTCTGGTGATATTAGTACTGAAGTTCCAAAATCAGACACTTTTGCTGAGTAATTGTGATCCAGAAGTATGTTCACCGACTTGATGTCACCGTGAATGATTGGGGGTTCTGCACAAGAATGCATATACTCAAGTGCAAGAGCAATTTCGGTAGCTATTCTGAGCCGGTTTTTCCACAATCTCAAGATGGTCGATGCATTTTGATGGATGTGTTGGAAGAGGGTACCATTTGAAATGTATTCATAAACCAGCAAGGGTATTCTTGTCTCCAAACATATGCCATGGAGCTTCACCACATTTTTGTGGTTTATTTGCATCACAATTTGAAGTTCGTGCTGGAAATCCCTCTTTATTACAGACTTGTGCAAATCTTTAGGTTTCTTGACCGCAATCAAAGTGTCCCCAACTACTCTCCCTCTATAGACGGAACCGAAACTGCCCTCACCAAGCTTATTGCTGCTATCATAGTTGTTGGTTGCTTTTATTAGCTCTGCCTTTGTAAAGATTTGAACTCTGTGGTGTTTCAAGAGCTCTCCTCCATTTCGTTTGAAGTGCCTCTCTTTGCTTCTCCTCCTCCACATGTAAAGGACTAAAGCACAAACAGCTGTGAAGAAGGCTGGAATAATCGCTGCCAAAGAATATACATAACTAGATTAATGACTCAAGCATGTAATCCTTATATGGTCCAAATAGTTCTTCAAAGAAATTAATTTCAAACCCACAACCCATTTAATCCTTTTTTGACATAATCTGCATCTATTACTATTATTTGGATAAACGGTCAATCCTTCAAAATATAACTACCGATTTAACTACCAATTTAACGGTGATAGAAAAATTGTTTCTATAACAAAAGGATTAGACATATTAAAGTCCTCATTTAAAATTTGACGAGCGTCATTATAAACCGAATAAGTAATCAAATGAACTCATTTCAAATACATAATACCAGCGTGTTCTATTACTTCTCCCGGTGTCTTTCCTTGACTATAATGAAGAGGGTTTGTAATAAAACAAAAAAGAACAAGGAAGCATTCACCTCCCATTGTTATAGCTCTTTACCTTTACAAATGGTATGAAAACTCAGAGAAATCTTTGAACCACTTATGCATGAACAATGAGGAAAAATTACTAAAAAGATCTTAAACATATTGTAATTGTATCAATTCAATTTTAAACATTTTTTTCTAATTGTCCTAAAACACTTCATTCGGTCAATTTTGATTAGAAATAGTTGACGTAGATGCCAACAGTCCTATGTGATGCGGCCGACACAAATGTGAATAATTTTTAATATTTTTTCAAATTTTTATCTTCTTTTTATTTTATTTTCTTTCTCTTCCCTTTTCCCCCTTCTTCTTCTTCTTCTTCTTCTTCTTCTTCTAGTCGATCTTGTGACTAACCAAAGGCCAGGGTCGACAAGATTGACTTGGGCGAGCCCTGCCACGACTAGGTGATACTTAACCTTGCCAGATCCAAGAAGGTCATGCCTCGTCCAGCCCTCTATCGAGGTAGGCCGCAAAGGCGGCCTTGTCCAAGCAGCTCACTGAGGCTTACCCTTGCTAGATCTAGCAAGGGTCAAGCCTCACTTGCCCTTGTCTCTGGTCAATCAACGAGATCTAGCGACTAGCTAGAGGAAAAAGAAGAAGGGAAGAAGAAAATGAGGAAAAAAAAAAGAAAAAGGAAAAAGAAAGGAATAAATACATAATGAAATAATTCAAAAAATATTAAAATATTATTAAATTTATCTACGTGAGCACTGACCGTCCTATATGGCATGGTTGACGTCTATGTTAACGATTTTCGATCAAAATTGGTTGAATAGATGGAATCGGCACAAATGCAAAAATTTTAGGACTTAATTGATAACAAATAAAATGTTTAAAACTAAATTGACATAATTACAATAGATTTAGGAATTTTTTGTTAATTTTTCCTAAACTACCCAGATTTGTATTTGCCAATTAAAAATATGATTGAAGGACATATACACTAAGAGTAAATGATACAAATGGTCATTGAATTTTCGTCCAATGTGTAATGTGACCGTCGAACTTTAAATTTGTTATATGACTAAATTAAATATGTACCGAAAATTTAAGAACCACATTGAATAAATTTAAAATTCATCACTTTACATTAGATTAACAAACCACATTGCACATTACATTAAATTAAAGTTCAAATCATTATTCCACACACTAATTATAAAACATAACCATTGTTTATCTACATAATAGTTCTCTCTCTTAAAACTAATTTTACCCATATTGAATTGATAAGTTAACACACCGCTAGGGGCGAGCGTCGGTCTAGGGTCAACCCTGGATCGACCTGGATCGGCTCAACCCTGTCGGTCCTAGTTCGGTTCCCAGGGAGATTGGGTCGGTCCTTGGTTCTAAAATTCCTGGAACAACACTATGCGGATTGGTCCTCTGTCTTGAGAGTTTTGGGTCAGTCCAACTCGGACCAACCTTGACTATATATATACCTAATATATTACTTATAATTTTTTATATAGAGAAAACCTTAAAATAAACGGTGTCAACAATATTAAACAGCTCTTTAGTTAGGAGTTCAAGTAATTTTATATTGTTCTTTAATATCTTAGATTTTTAATGTCTTTTAAGTGTTAATATTCATAATTTACCAATGAGGAAAATGCTTTTGTGAGGAGTCCTCACGGCGTACAAAAAGGTATAAACAGCTCCTCATGGTATCATTCTCTAGTATTTGTTCTATTTTGTTTTATTTGTCCTCTTAGTCTTCAATTTGCCAAAATTGAAAGAAACAACTTCTCTGCTCACCACTTGACACTCGCCTTGGGTCACTCGTGCCCCTTACCACTCGATGCTCGCTTGGCTTGTTGCTTCCTGCTCGACATTCGATGCTCATTCCGTTCAATACTCACTCCACTTGACCCTCACCGCTTGCTTTTCTTAGCTGACCTCGCTCATCATCGAATCCATTGGGTCGGTATGGTCTTCGGTTGCCCTTTTAAGGAGTACAAAAAATGAAATAAAAAATTATTGGTTGGTCCTAGGTTGATTTTGAAACTGAACCGAACTCATTGGGTCAGTTCGATCTTCAATCACTTTTTTAAGGAGTACAAAAAATGAAATAAAAAATTATTGGTTGGTCCTAGGTTGACCTTGATACCTGACCGAACCCAATGGGTTAGTTCGATTCTCAATCGCTTTTTTAAGGAGTACAAAAAATAAAATAAAAAATTATCGATTGGTCTTGAGTTGACTTTGGAATCGGACCGACCCAATGGGTCGGTTCGGTCCTCGGTCCCAAAAATTGAGGACCGGTATTGTGCGTGTTGATCCTAGGATTAAGGGGTGGACCAGCCCAACCCGGACCATGCTCACCCCTACACACCGCCACCCCATGTTCGGCGTGGGGCCACTGCCATGGGCTGGTTTTATAGAGCCAAAAAAGCTCCAATCTTCACAAGTCAGTCAACGTGGGACAATGAGAAGATGAAATACATAGAAAACAATTGTACCTGATTGCTTTCCTAAAGGACTTTCCAAACTTGCATCTTTTTTAAAAGCGAGACTTGCAAGGAGAAGCGATCGTTTTTTATTACTATTATCATTATTATTGTTATTAGTCCGTATTTCCATTAAAAACATTAACGTAACATAAAAGAAATAAAAAAATATATTTTTTCTTAAAAGTGTAAACGTGGTAACACTAACAGCTTTTTTAGCCTCTATCAACTGTTGTACTAAGAAAGTCCGATGCCCCAGGCTGTTAGGTGTGGATCCATTCCTTCTTTTTGTAGCTTATTATCCGAACTTTGACATTTAATTTTATATATGCTTAACTTCAATGACTTAAAATATGTAAGATAGATGAGAAAAGGTATTTTTACATCCCGGAAAAACTAATACATCCACCGCCAACTCTCAATTAACCATGGATTATTATAACGTACCCTGTCAAGCTAATCTCAAATTGCACGAGTAGCGTTAGTGGAACCTATAATGTGACCAATTGCTTCACTCCTGTTTATTCTGAAAAGCTCTGTTTGTCTGTACTTTGTTCTCTCTATTTTTTTCTTCTGTTTCTCTCTTTTAATCTCTTTTAATAGATAATCAATTGAAGATCTTGTGAACCATTCACGGGATATTACCTAAAGGGGACAATTTTTACCCAAATCCCAACTCAAACAAGACATGCAAGTCTGAATAATAATTACTGTAAAAGGATTTCGCAAGAAAATAAAAATAAAAAGCCCGGGTCCAATCCATGGGTGTGATCGTTAAGGTGAGTTGGGTTTCGTAAATTCTGATAACCCCACCGGGCTTCATCAATCTTGAAGGCCATCGTTATACGCAAGTTCACCAACAACTGGCGTTTGGCCTTCGTGTCCATTTAGTGCTTAGGGGCCATTATTACTTCAGCAACTCACCAGAGAAGAAAGAAATTCTTGAAATTCACACCATTATTAGGGCTTTTTTCCTCTTGAAATCAGAAGCTCTTGTTGTTTGTTTTGGCCCAAGATTTGCAGGTTTGGTTGAGATAGGAATTTTCACTTAGGAATGCGGTGTCCTCCCACCAATGTGGTTTCAAAGTGTCAGCCGGAAAAAAAAGGTTAAAAAGACGAAAGAGGAGGTACGAGAAAAACGAAGGATAGATGTAATCAGCCTTGGCCTGGGACTGAATAAGGACACGTGGCAGCTTATGGCTCACTGTCTATGTCGCCGGGGATTCCACCGACTAAGTACGGTATAATAATCCATAAAAACACATGTCAAACCTACTGTAAAATCAACAACGAATTGATAAAATATGAGCCATCTAGTGAATGATGAGGGGAATACACACATATGGATGAAATTACCTGGAACGAGTACGACCCAAAGAGAAATTTGGCAAGTGACTTTACGATCACCCCGCATTCCGAGTGGGCAATGGCAAGTGTAGTTCCCGGGCGTATTCTTGCACTTCCCATTATTTGGGCACTGGTTTGGATTCTTGCACTCATTAATGTCTACATCATGCAGAAGAGAAATTGAACCGTTATCTCGTTTAATGGCAAAAACAAATTGGACAAGTCTGTGCATGGATTATTAGATAGACAATGCTGTCCCGTTTAGCTTTCGGTTGTAGTATTGGGACATGTGCCCACTCTCTTTCAAGAAATCTTTTTGTTTCTCCATTCTGAGTCTCTCTCCGAGTCGAATCCGAGCACAACAATTTCATCGTTCTTTGCCATCAACTGAGATCGACGCTACCTTGAACTCTATATATAGACCCGTTGAGGGCACACGAGCTAGGAAAGATTCCAGCATACAGATCTTGTGGAAATCGAGCTATTGCAATAGTGCATGGGTCCTACATTGCAAGAGCCAAGCGAGGGGTCGTCTATGGTTATTGGGGACGAAGACTGAGCCTAGGAAGGAGAAGGTCTGATCGTTAAATGCGTGCATAAAATTATATATATGAGCTGTTACTCTCCAAGTGAGGTGGATGTACTAATATGCATATGTATCACTAATGATGGACTCGTCAAATCTATCATCAAATCTAACCCTTGAGATGCATTATGGTACGCAAACCATGTTGAATATGTGTATATATTGGGACGTCCTTGGATCCATGCTGTAGGGATCATTCCTTCAAGCCTTCATCAAATGATATGCCTCACTATCGATGGTAAACTCATAGCCATTTGATGCAAGAGGGATATGTAGACTTTCCACAACACGGCTATACCTTATATTGAGCGTGAAATCAAGGGAGAATCAAGTTACCATCATTTGAGCTTATGTTAGTTATGCATGTGCCTGTTGGAATGATCAGGAGGGAGCCTCAATTTTCAAAGGCGCCTTTAATGTCAAGCAAAGTATTGCCTAAGAACAGATTCACTGCTTGTAAGGGTTTGGGCAAGCTTGCCTAACATGTTCTAAGCCCCGTTGAGGCAATCCAAAGGAAAAAGCACGAAGGCTTGGGTTACGAAGTTGACCGAAAAGGTTAAGGTAACCAAAAGGGCTCAAACATTAAGGGCAAGGACTATCGATGCCTTCTACCTCCTTTGTTGAAGGATTTCTTCCCTGGCCCACTGAAGCTCTTGCAATAAGAAGAAGCCACTGTCCATCACTTCGCTGACTTATTTGAAGATAACATTATTAGTGCCATTAGCGAAGACGAAGAGCCTACTGATCCTGCTGTGTAAGGGATGTTCCTGTTTTTACTTTCTTTTTCCATTGTATTCCATTTAAGTCTCCCTTACGAGAGAATGTTGTAATAGTCTGAATCACAAACTTTATGGTTCCAATACAATATATGTTGTAATGCAGTTTTTGCATATCAATAAAATTCATGCTTTTTGTTAATAGACGTGTGAGGTATCTAAAACTAGTTCTATGTTGATGCTTTAAGGCTTGGGCCTCTACATGATCTATAGTTTCAAAATGATTAAGTGGAACAAGGATGTCCAATGACATGAGGGTGAGTTTTCCAATAAATTTTTCAAAAACCTGGAATTCGAAAATAATTTTTTCATGACATTTTTGCATGGTTTGCATTTATTATATTTACATACTAAGCATTTTTTGTTGCATCTCAAGCATGACACTTTGCATCATCATCATTGCATCATCATCATAATCATATGCATGGCTTGATTTGAATCCAAAGAATTCTTTAGAACCCGATTATTCCGATTCAGAAGATGAAGATGATCCCATGGTTATTGAAAGGGAATGGTTCAGACATGAGAAATCCAAATCTCCCATTACTGAACAACTGATCACCATAAATTTAGGAGGTTTAGAAAACCCCAGGGAAACCAAGATTAGGGTAGGTTTTCCTCAAATAGATGTCGATAGATTAATTAGACTCCTGAAGGAATACTAAGATGTCTTCGCTTGGTCTTATGTTGACATGCCGGGTTTAGATCCTAAAATTGTAGAACACGCTCTACCACTCAATCTTGATATTTTGCCTAACAAATAGAAGCTCAAGAGGATGAAACCGAGTTGTCTAAAAAAATTGAGGAGGAAGTCATGAAACTATTGAAAGTGGGTTTCATTGAGTCACTCACTATGCTGATTAGTTCGCCAACATAGTCCCAGTCATGAAGAAGAATGGACGAGTCAGAGTATGTGTTGATTATCGCGACTTGAATAAAGAAAATCCTAAGGATGACTTTCCTTTTTCACATATCGATGTCCTAGTTGAAAGCACCATAGGATTCAAGTTGTTCTCCTTTATGGATGGATTCTTTGGTTACAAACAAATCTGGATGAAGGAGGAAGATAAGACTAAAACGTCTTTTATCACCCCATGGAGGACATTTTACTACAAAGTCATCCATTTTGGCTTGAAGATTACGGGGGCAGCTTATCAAAGAGCTATGGTGGTGTTGTTCCACGACATGATGCATAAGGAGATTGAAGTTTATATCGACGACATGCTTGCAAAATCAAGACAAGGCGAAGATCACGTCGAAGTGTTGAGAAAGTTATTTGACTGATTGAAGAAGTTCAAGTTGAAGCTTAACCTTGCAAAATGCATCTTTAGGGTAAAGTTTAGGAAGCTCCTTGGATTCATGGTTAGTAGCAAGGGCATTGAGATAGATCCTTTCAAGTTGAAGGCTTTAAAACTTCCTTCTACTGTCAAAGATGTTTGAAGCCTATTGGGAAGATTGAACTATGTGGCGAGATTGATTTCCCAATTGTCAAAAGCTGCTAAGCCGTTCTTCAAGCTATTGAAGAAGAACACCAAAGTTAATTGGGATGAAGAATGCTAGAAGTCCTTTGAAGAACTCAAGCTATATATTTCGCAACTCCCTGTATTGGTCACCAACCAAAGGCTTACCTTTAATCTTATATCTCACTATCCATAGAGTCTTTAGGAGCTATGTTGGCATAAAAGAGACCGAAGGATGGGATAAAGCGTGCCATATACTACCTTAGTAAGAAGTTCCCCACCTTCGAGGTCCAATTTCCCGAGGTGAAGAAGATGTGCATAGCCTTAATTTGGGTATTATATCGATTGAAACAGTATACTCTTCACCACGACATCTTGTTGGTGACTAAGAATGACTCGATCAAATACCTCTTAGAGAAGCCTGCGTTGGTTGGAAAGCTTGTCAAATGGCAAATACTACTATCCGAGTTTGATATTCGAATCATGGCACAAAAGTCCGTCAAAGGTTGGGTCATAGCTAATATGTTAGTTGGAAATCCCGAGAAGTCATATGACTTGGATGAAGTCAATGAACGAATTCACTTGGTCTCACAGGATAAGTGGACCGTGTATTTTGATGGTGCTGTCAACCTTTTGGGTTTTGGCATTAGGGCAGTTCTGATATCCCCAATTGGTCAACAATGCCCAGTGGTTGCAAAGTTAGTATTTCCTCACATCAACAATATCTTTGAATATGAAGCCTGCATCCTTGGTCTACAGTTGGCTATCGACATGAAAGTCAAAAGACTCCAAGTCTATGGTGATTCTACGCTCATCATCCTCCAAATGGGAGGTCATTGGCAAACACGAGATGTGAAGTTTATTACTTATCATGAGTATCTTGAAGACATGATCAAGAAGTTTGATGAAATCTCCTTTGATTACTTGCCAAGATCGCAAAATCAATTTGTTGATGCTCTGGCGACCTTGTCATCAATGTTACAAGTGGTTGACAACTTAAGCATTGATTTATATAAATCAATATTCTGAGGAAACCTGCTTATTGTATGATGATTGAAGAAGAGTTAGATGACCAATTATGGTATTACAATATCATGAATTACCTCAAAGAGAGTAAACTTCCCCAATAAAGTCAAGCCAATGATAAAAAATACTTGATGAAATTGGCGTCCAAATTCTTCCTCAATGGAGGAGCTCTTTATAATAGGTCTTTCAATTTAGTCTTGCTAAAGTGCGTTGATGCACAAGAGGCTAAATTATTAATGAATGAAATACATGAAGGGAAGTGTGACCCTCATATGAATGATCATCTCCTAGCCAGAAAGATCATGAGGCTAGGTTACTATTAGTTAACCACGGAAGCCGGTTGCATTCAACATGTGAGGTGCTGTTAATAATATCAAGTCTATAGAGACAAAATCAATGCCCTTCCTAATGAGTTGCATCAAATGTCTGAGTTATGGCCTTTCTCGATGTGGGGGCATCGACATCATCGGACCAATTAATCCCAAGGTGTTAAATGGACATCGTTTTATATTGGTGGCTATTGATTACTTCACCAAATGGATTGAAATAAATTTTTATGCCCACATTACTGCAAAAAGCATGGCAAAATTCATCCGTCATGATATTATCGCTTGGTATGGAGTTCTTGAGGTGATCATCACAGACAATGGATCGAACTTGAACAATCAGATAGTAGACAAATTACTCAAGGAATCTCATATTTGCCACTTGAATTCTTCTTCTTATCGCTCACAAATGAACAGAGCTAAGAAAGCGACCAACAAGAATATCAAGAAGATCTTCGCCAAGACGGCTAAAAAATATCGTGACTAGCATGATCGGTTGCCATATGCTTCGATGGCCTACTAAACTTCAATTCGTACTTCGAGTGGGGCAACACCATTCTCACTGGTGTATGGAATGGAAGCCATATTACTCGTGGAAGTGGAGATTCCTTCATTGAGGGTCCTTTCTCAAGTCAAGATTTTTGAAGTTGAATGGATTCAACAAAGATTCGAATATCTCAACATGATTGATGGAAAGATGGTAAAAGCCCTATGCCATGGATAAAGTTACCAAAGACTAGTACCAAACTCATTCAACCGCAAGGTCCGATCAATGATCTTGTCCTGAGGAAGAACCTGCCTATCATTCTAGACTAGCGTGGAAAAATTCACTTGGAAGTATGAATGTCACAACTCCTTTTACTTATAGGTTGAGCTGTGGGTTATTTTGCAAGATCCTAGGCTTTGTTGCTATTCCGAATTCATTTGTTTCTTATTTATGCACATGTGGAAAGCGTAAACAATACAATCCCTGACACAAAATAATCATGGGAATGTGAGATACAAATACCACTAAGATACTTTATATATTACATAAGTAGTGATTGTTACAAGCGTATTTTACATGCAGAAAAGTGGCTTGGGTGTCCCTATCTTCACTATGGCGGGTACTAACCAAAATTTGGGAACTCTTGTACTACTACTTGGCTAATACATATGAGCTTAGTCCGAATACTCGAATGGATCCTCGTTATCACTAAGATTCTAATTTGGGTTATCAGGTCCACGGAGAGGTCCTATCCAAGTATTTTCATACAACCTACACCATGCTTCAAAATGCATCGGGACAAGCTCATCCAAGCCTCTTTCTATCCATACGATGGATGATATCTTGCAATAAGTAATATCAGTATCTACGTCGAATACATCTGTCATAGTAGTTTCTATATTTATAGGGCAACCAAAATGCACAGTAGCCATGGTACTAAGTACTTGTAAAAGAAATAGGGGTGAGTACTTGGAATACTCAGTAAGGATAGCCTTTGGCCTTCGAATAAAACATCAATCCATCATCAACACTAGTCAATCATTTCATGCAAATCATGGTGAAGGCAAATCAATTGCAAGGATGCAACCAAGCTTTAAGCACAAATGAATGATAATTCTAGCAAACATTCATGCATGTGATGCATGCCCTGAGCTTATGCATTCTAGCCTTTCTTTCTTGCTCATGCACGCCGTGCTTGTGTAGCTTTTCACTTGTGCTTGGGACTCAAACCCAAGTCTTAACGGAGCCGCCTTGGAACTTGAACCCAATTCAATTCGGGCTTTTTAACCGGGCTTCTGGCTTTTTGCCAGCTTCTAGGACTCGAACCTAGTTAATATGCTCAGGATTCGAACCAAAGTCTTATGCCAGCCTCTGGGACTCGTACCCAATTCTTGCCAAGAATTCGAGGACTCAAACCCCAATCTTATATTTTCTTATCTTTGCTCAAGCACAAATCCCTTCTTGATGGTGTACTCAAGTCTTATGCACGTGCCATGAGCTATGCACTTTATGCTCAAACATGATGCACGTGCCAAGAAATCATGAATTTCCTCATCAACAACATTACAAACGAGCCTAAGCCCACAGCTCCGCTCAAGTACCAAGTATGGAGGAACCCTGCACCAATCCAAGACATGAACTCGGTACGCCTCAATACCGAATCACAATCTTATGGCTATGGGTGAACCTCAACTTGTACCACTCGAAAGCTATGAACCATGACTTCGTTCTAGTCACACAAGAAATTCAAGTATATGAACAAGTCATAGAATACATCAAACATCCAAGAGTCAATCGACCTACCCTCGACTTGTTTGCAAGAGGATTTCCTAGAGTTGAAGACGTCTCGAATGTTACTAAAAGAAGGGAGAAACTACACTTACTTGGAAGAAACCTCGACCTAGTGTGCAACTTGCAAAGGATGGGCGACTTGGCTTGAGGCCGAAGGAGAGATAGAGAGCATGAAGAGGGAGGAGGGGCATTTTAAGAGGAGGGTGGAGAAAATGGAAGACAAGTAAGGAAAATGGGAAGTGCTTCTCCTACTTATAGCCCTTGGAGCCATCATTACCAAGCCAAGCACTCCTCTCCAATGTTTCCAAGTGTCCTACCTACTTTCCTTGGGTGACAAGCCTATTAGTCCAATAATTGAGGCCTAAGGAATGAGTTGGAAGGCTAAAAAGGCCTTGCTTGGCAAATCTAGTTCCTAGGCATCATTCATGATGGCCCGCTATTCGCTTTTTCATTTGCCACCATCTACCCCGCATTTAATGAAGTCCAATAATGATATTACTCTAGGTTGCCAACTCCCCAATTCTAGAATATTTGGTTATAATGAGGGCTCGTGAAACGTGTTTCAATTGGTCCACATATACGCCACTTTTCCTAGAACTTTCAAAGATATTTTTCCATCATCATGATGTTTGACATTTCAAAGGGACAACTCATCCTTTCATTAAATGAGGAGATTCTAGAATTCTCCTTATTTTGTCTTTTTCTTCATTAATAAGGTAGTCTAGGGAATTCTATCATCCAAGTTGGTTTCGGGACAGGAGAAGGGATCATTAGGTACACCTCAAAAAATCAAATCAAGTACACCTGAGGTTCGGCCATCATACCCCATATTCGCCCAAACCATTCATTTGGACGGTCGATCAATCAATAGGGTCGGTTGTCCTTTAATTTGTTCAAGAACTATTCTAAGGCTACCCATGGCCTAGCATAAAGCCAAGGCACTCATGGACCTTAGAATTAGTAATGGAATAGCCGGGTTTATCCCTAAGCTCATTCCGATCGGCACTTGATCCACCGGTAAGGTTCATGGTTGGTGCATTACCAATCTATGATTGGACATCACCAATTCGAGATTCTATTTCAATCACTAAGAATTAAATAGGTAATTATGCATTTTTGGTTGGAAGGAAGTCATATTTGGTCAATTCGGATCATTCGTGTATCGGTGCATAACCGGGCGGAATCACCCGCGACTAGAAGTTGCGACTGGTCGGATCGACCCGTGACCATTTACTGATCCAAAATCATCCCGTAACCAATTATCATGATAAAAAAAAAGTCATCTTATGAGCTGGTGATCCTATCCCATTGATGTGGTCGGTAGAAATTCACGGCTGACACCTCGACCAATTTATGATCGATTGGTTGGTCGGTCAATCATGACTGATCCATGATTTCTTGCTGATTGAACTGATCGATCCATGGCCAATGGTCCATGATCGATCCTCTTAGGACCTTATGGTCGATCCTCATGGGGTTGGAATCGAGAATGTTACAATGAAGGTCCATACATTGTAAAGAATGTGCTATCTGGTGGAGCACTGATTCTTGTAGAAATTGATTGCCGAGAGTTGCCAAAGCTTGTAAACACTGATGCTATCAAGAAATATTATTCATAAATAAAGTGAAAGGCCTTTGAGTTTCTTTTGGATTGAATCTGAGCCACTTTAGGATACTTGCATAATGCATCTCATGCATACATAGCACATTTGCATGTTTGTTCATCCTACAAGTACCAAAGAATCTTCAAGGAAGACCTCATTTATCCTCAAGAGATTGACCTCAGGAGAATTGAAATCCCAAAGTTCAACCCCTTTCTTTAGAATTTAGGATAGACCTAGTCAATTGGAACACTTGAGTAGTTAACCCCTTTTTGGCAAACAAAATCGGCTTTTTCCAAAAATTTTCAACCTTGTTTCTAAATCTTCCCCGGAGGAGTTAAGGGGACATATTTTTTGAAAAACATTGTTCATATCTTAAATCCCCACAAAGATGAATTTATCAAATTGATGTTTTGGAAAAACTTGAAAAGGATTGTTAAATATGCCAAATGATAGTGCTTAAGATGATGGGAGGCGAGCCTTTGACCAAATATGTCCTCATACACACTTTGAGAGAATTGAGTTAGAAGAACCATGTCTTAGGGTATAGGATTCATTCATAGTAATTACATGGATTGAAATGAGGAAGACATTTCTTTCTCAAATCCTAAACACTATAAATATCTCTTGCAAGCCACTTTGAGCCAAATAAAAGTATTTTTAAAATACCTCTATCAACAACAACCCCACTGGGGCAAAATAGGGGTCTTGGTTGGAAATTAAGGAGCAAAAGATAAAAAAAGATGTTATTAACCATGTCTTAATCCATAAATTTTAGGGAACAAAACAAGAGAACAATAGCCTGACAAAAGGTTATCGGCTTTCACTTGCATTAATCTTCTTATGTTAGCTTCAAATGAATTCTTATGAAAGCTTGAAGCATTCCAAAGTGACAAAGAGCATTCCGTTCACTACCCAAACACAATTACCCCTTGCTTAGCCAATTTGAGCCTTATTCGACTCTTTCTAAAACCCTAGGTGATGATTATCTCCGTCACTGGGGCAAGGCATATGATTTACCAACAAAAAATTGAGAACATTGGTTACATTTGTAAAACCACTCAAGAGTCCTAGATCCTAAAAAAATAATGCAAACTGGGGGAATAAAAAAGCAATATGCTTGGTAAAAGTAAGGCCAATGCCTATAAAAGATTCATTGCAAGAAAAACAAGATCAACGGTCGTGCAAAAGATCACACATTGAAAAACAGAAGAAATGCTTTGCAAAGCACATGTATTGCAAGCAATGTCATTAGAGAAATGAGAGCAAAGCCCTCATGACTCAAAGAAAAATAGTTTAAAATGACTCTCGAGATAGGTCAAATTTCAAAAGTCACGGCCTCTAAAAATTGTGTGTGATAGGAATGATGCCAATATAATCACTCACTTTTAAACGCTTGATATCTAAAAGAAATTCAAGCCTTTCAAGCCTCACCCGAACCAATATTACAACCCTTATTGGAAGTCTCTTTCAATTGGGATGGTTCAAGTTGAAGTGAGAATTTCACATAGGAGCTGTTGCTAGAAAGAGTGCAAGCAATCCTATCTTATCTTATCTTCAAGATTTTTGACTTGTAAACCTAATGAAGATACAAATTGACTATTCTTTTCTTGACCTCAAAGTGAATATACTTTGTGTAAGCCAATGGCCAAGCTTACATTACAATCCCTTTAAAGACCTTTTGATTAATGAATTTGTATTCACTGTGAACGTTTACAAAAACCTTCGAAATAGATTATGTGAGACCCCTCTAATGAGAATTGAACATCTTTCCAACAAAGGTTGGGAACGAAAGCTTTTTCTGAGAGCTAGTGTGAAAGATCTTTGTGATTAGGTTATTTCCAATTTGACATATTTGATTTAATCCTTAGATGGTTAATTTAACTTCATTTTGTTAAAATCCTCTTTGAAGGAATTTAGCAATTGGTATTGTTTACCAAATTATGTTTGAATGATTTCGCAAGATTAACCTTTAAGCAATCCAGAAATTCTTTTTCAAAATATATGTTCTCAAGTAAATCGATTTTTGGTCATCCTAAACCATACTCTTTATCTCAGGTTTTTGGTCATCCTAAATTATGACCCCTTATTTTAGGTTTTTAGTTGTCCTAAACCGTACCATTTGTCTCGGGTTTTTGGTCATCCTAAACCATAACCCTTTGTTTTAGGATTTTGGTCATCCTAAACCATAACCCTTTGCCTTATGTTCCTGATAAATCTTAAAACTCATCCTTTAGGTTTATGGTAAACCTTACTTTGTTCCTTAGGTTCCTGATAAACCTTAAACCTCATCCCTTAAGTTCCCGATAAACCTTTAACCTCGTCCTTTAGGATTTAGGTTATCCTCATAAATCTTGACTTCAAGTTCTAGGTTATGCTTATAAACCTTGATTTTAGGTTCTAGGTCATCTTTAAACCTCATCCTTATGTTAGCGGTCATCTTTAAACCATTTCCTTTCCCTAACAATACCATTTTCTTCATTCCATTCCGCAAAAGAGACGAAGAAAAATACCCCAAGCATTAGTTCAAACATTCCAATGAGAGAAGGTAAGTATCTGGGTATATCCCTAACCAAATGTCATTTTCCTCTGTTATTTTCTTTTTCCAAAATGAAGTCAACTAAAAATTGTATGTATCAATTTTTTCTTTGAATGGAACCTCTTCAAACTCCCACTCAAAGAGGGGCAGCTGTTAATACTTGATTTTTAGTTAACGCATCAAAAGGGTTAAAAATTGAGATTTGGATTTCCAATTGCGACACAGCCTATTTCTTGACCAAAAAGCGTCATTCTTTGTTTTTTGTTTTTTTTTTTTTGGCATTGTTGCTTTTAAGCAATTTCCAATTTATTTTCAAGAAAGATTTGAAAAGTTAAACGGTTGACTTTCGGATTGACTTTTCGGATTGACTTTTGGATTTATTTTCAAATTTTGGCTTTTTTCCTAAAAAGATGTCAATTAATTTTAATTTCACTTTTCTCAATCCAATTTTTAAAAATCCAAAGATTTGGCTCAAAAATCATTTTAGTCAAACCTATAATAAAAAAATTAAAAAAGTCAAAAATCCACAAAACACTTCTTTTTAGTTTCAATTTGATTTGTGTATCAAAAATTTCATAAAATTCGATTAAGAACCTTGTTTTTCAAATTTTTTGGCTCTAGGTTTTAAATTGACCAAAAGTAAAATTAGTTTTGTTTTAACCATAATTAGGTGCAATTCCTTTTATGACATTTGGTTTAGGGACTATTCTAAATCCACTCGTGCATTCAATTTTGCAAATTGCCATATTGAAAGACAAATTGCCATTTTAAGCCCTAATTGAGGGGTCAAATTTTTTTTTTTTAATTTATGAACGGACAATTGTTTTCATTCATTTTCTTAGGATAAGTCCAAATCTTGGGTTGATTTTGATAAATTCACATAGGAACTTTCCGATTTTAGGGATTTCACTCTTTTGAAGGTAAGAAAATCGAGCCGTTGAGCTTTAATCGAAGAAATTTAGGCTAACAAGACTAAGGATCAATTGAATGAATCTAGGTTCAAGTTAGGCCTAGATTCATTTTTCGCCTAAGTTTTGACACTCTAATTCAAGGTCAATTTAAATTCATTAGGTGATTCTACACATGGGTAATTAGTTAAATAGGTCTATTACAACATTATTTGAATTCAATATCAATTAATTTGCAATTTTAGCCATAAAATTATTTAAAAAAAAAAAAACTCGTTTTAGCCCTTAAAGCTTGATTTCATGTACCCATGGTTTTGGTCCTTTGTCTTTCGCGATAATCACTCGATTAGGTCAATAGTGAGTCCATAAATTGTATTAATGGAGTTTAATTGGCTTAATTAAACCAAAACGGATAATTTCTCCTCAAATCGTGCAAGTTTTTTTCTTGGTCATTGAGGGACCAAATCACATAAATTTTGAACCCACAAGGGCCACACAGGCGTGAACTGGCAAGAATCGGCTGAACTAGTCAAATAGGCATGTAACATCCTCGATTTCAATCCTTATTTTGGTCATGACTAGTAGGCTAAAGATTAGTATGCCGATGGCAGGAATAAACCATGAATCGACTCGAGGGTCAGTTATGGACCAAGGACTAGGCATAGGATCGGTCAGGTAACTGGCCAGCAGAACGATTAGAGGACCGCCTGACTGGCCCAAGGCTTGGCCTTTGGACCCAATCGCAAGCCTTTTACACGATAAATAAGAAGTCCAAACTCGGTCTCACTTATTGAGCTTACTCACGTTTGGCTTCGTCTAATCATTGCTTAAGCATGAACCTCGGGCCAAATAAGGTAGTCAATCGTGGTCAAACTTGATTAGTCCCAACTTGATGACAATGCCTTCAAAACAGAGATATTTCCAAGTTGCATTTAACGCCCCCATCTTGTAGCTAATTAAGGAGCATTGACTAAGATGGACATATGGCACATTAGGCCTTAGCCTTGGAAGGCAAGTATGAAACTTGGACTAGTCAAAGTTTCTTAGAAAAACAAGTGTGAAAAAATGAGAACAAATGTGAACGTATTAAATGAAGTGTAAAAATGGTGTCCTTATAGCCTAGGTCTAGTCATACCCTAAATACCTAAGTGTGAAATGTGGACTTTGGAGCCCACAAGGAAAGGGCCACACATCCAAGAGGAAAATGGAGATAAGCCAAGTCAAATCCAAACTTTGAACTTAAGATAAGCTCACATTAATGTCTCTTGGAATTTAGCCATTTAATGAGTAAGATGAAGTGTCCAAGCTAACTTAGGATTTAGTTGGAAACTTGGAGGATAACGATGTCCAACACTTAATGCTTCTTGACCAAGTAGGGCATCACCTCTCTCCAATTAAAACTTCTCTGGATCTCCCCACCTCTCTCAAACCATGAAAAAGCTTCCTTTAAAAAGAATCCAGGTCTCCCATTAAGCAAGTGAATTTTTCTTACTTGTTTCCACGATTGCTTCAACAAATGCTTTGATTCTTTCCCTTCTTCTGTTGATTTCTTTCTTTTTATTCTGTCTCTTTCTACAAGTTGCTTCTTTTCTTCCCCAGCTCCACTCACTGTTTGATATCTTGCCAAAATTCACGATCTTCAGACGTCACAATCCATTATTTATGGGAAAGAATTCCACCGGCTCCACCTCTTCACCGGCCGTGATTTATTTCCAGATTTTACCTTCTCAAATCTGCTCGTGTGTTCTTGTTTTGGGCTGGGCTCGTGCGGGCTTGGTCGTAAAAGTTTAAATGAGTTTGGGGGCTAACCTCTCTCCCAAGTCCAAATTCATTTAGAGTATTAGGCCAAAGATCACTATATGTTCCTAATGTCCAATGCAAAGTAAGCACAACGTTATGTGATAACTATATTTTTGTTTAGGGGTCAAGTTCAATTCCTAATTTTTGTGATATAAATACCTAATCTATGAGCCAAAATCTAAATGCCAACACTGATCTCAAATCTGGGATTCGCCTCCTATAGAACAAATATTTCCTCTAGTTATCCGATCTTCTCATCTTTGAAGTCATCACGGAAGAAGGTATTAGCCTTTATGTCTGTTTTCGTTCAATTTAGCTTACGATAAGTGGTTTGAAATAAAACAACATTGTTAGATGAAACCACTTGGATTTCTGAGAGAAATTATGCACGAATAGAACGTTAATGAAAAATTGAAGGTAAATGTGGCATGGGTATATTAGTTTGTGATATTTTGTAGAAACTTGGTTTAGGGTAAATATAGCATGAGTTTGATGGTTTGGAATTGTTTGTGATGTTGCACGAGTGTACCAATCTTAGATTTTGGTATTTAATGTTAATTTTATGCAGTAATATCATTCTGAATTAATTATTTGACTTGTTTGGAATCCTCCACGATTCTTTGCTTTTTGAAAAGAAGCAACTAACTGCATGATCCGCGAAAACCAATGGACCTGTTTTAGGTGAAATAGTCCTTCCGTCCAGTTTCTTACGGTTTCCAAAGGAGTTAATTAATGTGGCATCTGCTGCTATTGCCACTAAGGATGATTCCGTCGAAAACCTAATGGAAGTTGGACGAAATAACTTCTTTCACGAATACTGCACGTGAACTAAAATCACCAAACGTTAAGGTACACTCGGTCAGTTTGATTTACCAATTTGCTCTAACAGTTTTCAGCCTGCTCAAATTTTGGGAAAAGTTGAGTAGGGCCTGATGCAGTGAAGTAAGATTCTAGAGAATACCTTGTTCATGAACTCAAATTGAGATGTGTTCTCATAATGTGTGATGTTATTGCAAAAGATGATACTGAAACAATTAGCTTTGAGACCAGTAGCATAAACAATGTATGGCGACCCTAGCAGTAGCAAGATGAAAATTTCATCTTCCACTTGCATAGTCAAAGTTGAATATGATGTGACATACTTGGCTAGTAAATTTCACGTGTTGCAGCATCAGAAATTCATCCATGGTAATGAATTCTGACAAATTATCCCGTGAAAAATGAAGGACGCCATTGAGCACATCCTCTTCAAACTGGGCTTTTTGCTCACGGTCAACGAAATCCCTGAATATATGAACACCATTGCTTAGTAGACATTCAAGAACACTGAGTGGCAACTTTGAATGGTCCGCTTTCCGAATCTAGAAGCCCCAGGAATGCCAGAAGCCACCTTCATGAGCAATACCAGCTTGATTGTGTTTATCCTGAAATTGAGAACGTGTTTACGATAGTGAGTTCAGTGCCTCTCACAACCAGACCAATAACATAGACTATCTCACGGGCAAATATTTATCTCAGTTCTGTTACATTCGGTAAAGATAATAGTGCAATTCTGAGGAAGCAAAAGTCGAACTACCAGGTCTATCGGCCAGTCAAGGAGAAAATGTTCTATGAACAACAAGCAAAGACATTGAATTTATATCCAGATGCTGAAAAAGGTGGACCGAAATTACAACCATTAAACATGTGAAAAAAAAAAAAAGGGCATCTTCTATGTACTAACATCCTAATAAAATAGTAAAGAGGAAACTAAATGTGCAAACTTCCCATCTTTGGTGCTTAAACATGTCGCAAAACTCTATCTATCATTTATGAATCTTCAAAGAAGGGAAAATGGAAGTCACCACCATAAATATACAAAATGAAACATTCCAATTAACAAAGGAGTAGTGCTGCAGCGTAGAGAACAATGACCTGGGCCAACCTCTGCAGTGCCAGAGTTGACATCTCCCTCACCTCACTTCGACATGAGGAGATTGAAGGATCTAAATTAGAGGAAGAGCAGCATCCCCTTGAACAATAGCCTGTATACGCAATAAAAAATGGACAACAAAACATGTAACATTACTCATGCTGTCAGGCCGGGAAGCTTACCAGCAACAATAATATAAGGCACCTTCCTGCCAAGTTCTTGGCTTTGCTGTCTTGTTAATTCATTATATGTAGTTGAATGAGAGTTTAATGAGCTTCCACTAATCAACAGAACAAACAAATAATTCAGATTCTTCCATGAAGAGAGAGAGAGAGAGAGAGAGAGAGAGAGAGAGGTAATAAATATCCCACGGACACTCTTGCTGATAGCTTCTTTCCAACTCTTATTTTGGGGAAACAAAGTATGAAATTCAAAAAAGTAACTTTAGAGGACAGGCTTAATATCTAACTAAAGAAACATCCAGTGAAAAGCCAGATCTGCACTTACATGAATCTCTGTTCTTTTTAATATACTTGTAATCACTGTATGTTAAGTATACCAGGACTGATTCATTAATTCATCCACATATGTTAAACTTATAATAAGGTGATACCTGCAAATTCCAAAAGCTTTATCACTTGTGTGATGAATGGAGACTGAAATTGCCATTTCTAAAATCTTTGTAAGCATCAGCTCCTGAAGTCGGGTTCTTGTCGACAATGCAGTTTGAATTCCCGTAATTTTTTTTAAGAGAAGACTTTTATTTCTTTGACAAATTTTGGAAAGAAAAAGGAGAGAGGATTGATTGCAATGTCTCGTTCTATTTGGCTAATATTAGGTTAAACAAAAAATGCTTCTATCTGCCAGCCCATAGGGGAGATATTTGGAAGATGCATAGAGAAAAGAGCTAATGATTATTCCTATGTAACGACATTTCTTTAGGAAAATAAATTAAATATAGACAACATCAGAAAATAAAACACAGAGTTATAACGAGTAAAATGGGAACTGTAAGGAATCGCCTTAACATCTGAATAGTCAACAGCCAACTCTGCAAGCTAGAACTGCTGCCTTCTTTTGGACCCACGTGCCGCTAGAACTGCGATGAATAGATTAACTACAAAGTACAGAAAAAATAAAACAACATTTTCAAAGTTGAAACAACAAACAAAATATTGGTTGAAGTAGACGTACCCTAGCAATCTAATAATTGGTTGCAAAGCCCAAGCATTCTTGACATGTTTCATCATATTTTTAGATGAGTCCACCAGAATAACAAGTGTTGAAAGCTGCAATCCCCGAAAATTATTGTTTATTGTCAGTTCCAGTTCTTAGATTTGAGAAAACCAAGGGTAGGATCCTTGTTTCAAAATACAAGTTATAAGCATATTCTACAGATATCAAGAAAAAAGAAAAGACTTTCTTAAACGTGAACTTTGAAAATACTAGTACTACCACCTAGAGAAATGTGAATAGGTGTTAACAAATTAAGCAAATAAATGCGAAATAAATAATATTGCAAGTAAAGATGAAGAATCAGAGTCTAAGTAAAAGCACCACCAAACTTCTAAAGTAAATTTAGACTCAAATAAAGATGGTTTAGAGATTGAGAGGTTTAGAAAGAGATTGCAGCAAATAAAGCTAAAAAGAGTTAAGGGAAGAGAAAATTGTACACGAAATTTATAGTGGTTCGGCTAAGATCAAGCCTACGTCTATTCCCCCATACCGACAGCCTTTTGGCTGAAATCCACTAAAGTATCAATAGAGAAGTACAGTGATTCGAGTGCAAACACTTAGTAGAAGATTCACTCTTCTTTTGTTTTTATTTCTTGAATACAATTTATAAGTGTTGTAGATGAAGAACAAGTGGTTGGAAATGCCTCAAATTTTGGAATTTCAATTTTCATGCACTATCTCAAATGGATTGAATGACCTCCTTAAATACTCTTCTACACCTTTCTAGCCGTTGGCATTCTCTAGAGGAATTTCTTCCAACCAATCCATTGGACGGATCAATTAAAGAAATCTTATAGTCATTTGAAGATTGAGATAAAAATCCGATGATTCTGATTGCCCATACAATCATAATCTAGGTTTCCATAAGTAGATACTTCCTAAAAAAGGAACTTGTCTTTAAGATTGATTTCATCAATTCATGATTGATTCCATCAATATATTTATAAAAGATAAGTGAGATTCTTCGCTAGAAAGCCAGATGTTAAAGATAAATCTCTACATTGTTTTTTTTTTTTTGGTAACCTAGGGAACCCTGTAAGCCGATAATTGGCGAGCGAACCTGGGGGGAGCGACTGCAGGACTCACCACCACATTACTCCAAGTAAAAATCCCTAACGACATCTCTGGGATTCGAACTTCTCCCCTTCGTGAGGGAGAGAGAGCCCGAGCCAGCTGCACCGCTGAGGGCGGTGGATAAATCTCTATATTGTTCGTATTGAATTCTTGTCCTAAGATCAATAATCCAGAGTCTGATTATATCTTCGTTCTAGACTTAGTTTCAGTCTAGATTTCTTCAGTGTGGGAAAAACTCCTGGAGTAAATAGATTTTGACAAAATTCCACGATATAGCATAAAAGTCTAGTATTCTTCAGAATAAGAACAAGAACAAGAAAGTTTTGTCAACTTTAAAACCTGGTAAGAGTTTTCTCAACAATCTCTCCTCTTTTTATGGTGACAAAAGTTTTGTGCAGATTTAATCATAGTATGACAGTTATCCTGCAAAACAACACTTTAGCAACATATGATATTTGATAGAGATAACAAACAGTAAACACAATAAAGTCTTGCACGAAATACACATATTCTGCATCCACTAAACACATCAAAAAAAATTAAAGGTCTGCATAAACCACACCAGAAAAGGGAAACACAAGTCAAACACAATCACAAGTCAAAGATTCAATCCGCATAATATTTTTCCCTTTTTGTCAATAGCAAAAAGATAAAATCAGTTAAGCATAAAAAGAGGTTGGGTCGAAAAAGAGATTAGGGTTGTTTAGGAACATGAACAAGTCAAAAATCCTCAAAGGTCTGCACGGTCTCCTTAAGCTTAGTCAGGCACTAATGATAAACGGTCTTAACTTTTGCTAGATTATGTGAAGCCTGTTAATTCAAAGTCTGGACTTAATCATTAAGAGATTGTACCTTTCCCGTGAGAGACTCTGAGGTAGTATTGAGAGCAGCATGCAACTTCTGGATTTCAAACTCCATCACATATTGCCATGCCTTAATCTCCAAGAGGAGTTCTATTATCCGAGGAAAGTTGGATTCTGGTTTTGTTTGTGCACTAACTTTTGCAAATTGTATCAGTGGAGTATCCAGAGGTGAAGGAACATCAACTTGAATGTGTGAAATTCATTGCTCCCCCTAAACATTAGCTTATATGTCCTGATCCTCAAGTGAGATTTCAAGGAAATGAGATGCATAAATATCTTTAGCATCTGAAGGAGATTGACCAATGCCATCACTAATAGTTGGTTCGATAAGAGGAGTTTTCTCACCTACTCCCCATATCTTAGTGGCTTCAATCTAAGAAGTAACTTCTCCTTCCCGAACCTCTTCTCTGCCAGCACGGGTTTGTCTACTAGTTCCCGTATCCCTACCATCTTGGGCATCAATTTCTCTTGTATCTTCTCATTCTTTGTTAGTTTTCTCATATTCCTTGTTCACATTGGCATCTCCTTCTAAGTCATCATCCTCACTTTCTTTCACATCAGTTTCTTAACAATCACTCTCTTATTTTGGTTCTTTCTCACTTTCATCCTCTTTTTCTTCCTCAGAATTAACTATTCCTCCAAGATCACCCAAGGCAATAGCAAAGATGGTCTCGTCATCATCATCTTCCTCATCTTCATCCTGGAGAAGAATAAGACATTTTCTTTATGGTGTTTTTGAGGCAACACTTTTTTCCCTTTGTGTTTCTTCTTAGCAACAGATCCTAGCTTGACTTTGCTAACAGGTTACTTCTTCAGAAGTGTCGAGGCTCTAGAGAGATCCTTTAATCTCATTTTTTAGATCATTTTCATCCTAATTTGCATAGGGACAATGGTTCTAGAGCAAAACTTGGATGGCAATTGAATCTAAAAGTGTTTGAAGAGTCTGGTTACCAATACCATGTATGGTAGTTGTCCCTTTCCCTTCATGATAGTTTGATACATGTGCAGTAGGATTGTGTGAGGGAGTGAGAAAGCAACACCATTGCAGATGGCACACATCATTTTTGCTTCGAATTTGGAAACATCAGTTTTTGAAGCAGCCTTGGGTCTGATGTAGTTGATGACAATCTTGTGCAACAAAATATTAAAAGTAGACGTCCTAGAGTAAGTAATGCTTCCCCTAGGAATCTTGTCCCTCACCAGAAACTTGGTGACTAGCTCGTTAGACATATTAATGGGCAAGAATCCACTCCTTTCTACCTCTAGAATGTCAGCCAACAAGTTAACATCAACATCAAACACTTTTGTCACTCACGGTAAATTGAATGTGAGTAGGATCCAAGACAAACAAGTTGGAATAAAAATACATTGTCAATTCGGGATAAGCATCTGATGTCTGCACATAGAACTTCTCCATCTGAAGCTTTGCAAACTTTTCTCTCAAGTTTACCTTGATGGAATCTAGAAAGTCAAAATCCATGGTACGAGGGTTGATGACCCCCCATTCAACATCTGAGAGAAAACTTTCTTATGGACCTTTGAATGAAACAATTTCCCTTTTTCTCCAACAATTTCAGCAGCAACACCTATCTTTGGTTGAAAATTTTTGAAAACCCTTTTATCATCATATTCCTTTTTACTCTCAGTCTAACCCTCCATCCCAAAGCGAGGATCAGTAGGAAAATTCGAGAATTCCTTTTCCACTCTTCCAGTCTCTACTGGCCTTAGGTTCTCCATGACTCTCAAAAACAAGATTACATTTTTGTAGCCATTTTCTTTCAAGAAAGCACTTATGAAATCCATGGGACTTCCTCCTTTTTTTTTCAGAAATTCATAGTGCTTAAGAAGTACCTCAAGCTTTCTTACCGGAATGGGAGTTGCTTCTTGAGTAACTTCCTCTTTTAATGAATGTTGAGGCGAGCTTCGAGGCGAATTGTCCCCGATGAGATCAAAATGTGTCGGACCTTCAGGGACAAATCGAGACCCATGACTAGCAATCTGAGAAGATTTCCTTTGATAGGATATCAAAGCAGATTTGGAGGACTTCGATGACATGTTCGTGTGTGATCGGATGAGAAATTTTACAGAGTATGTGAGAGAAGATCAAGAGAAGTGAGGGTTTGAGAGTAAGATTAGGGTTTGAAGACAGTCTGGTCATTGGGAGAAAAGGGTTGAGGATTTTATTTAAAGAAAATGAAGCAAGGCAATCGAACCGGCATAAAAGAAATGTCCGTTTTTAAAAATTCAAAAATGTAACTGTCAATAATTTTTCAAAATAAATTCCAAAAAATTAGTAGAGATATGACAATTTCCAAAAATATAAAAGGCAAGTAGTAATTCAAGGATAATCATACCTATTCAAGAATGAAAGAACCTTACACGCCAAAAATTTAAAATAAAACTACCTGAGTCATGAAGGTTTTCAGAAGGATGAATCCTCCATACATTGATATAATGAGTTTGCATATCCATAGACTTTAGCCAGATGCAAGAGTGATATTTAGCTTTTCACTGATGGATTCGAATAAGCCTTTTTTTTCAATAGCTTGGTAAAGATATCTACCAGATGATTCTTTGAATCAATGAATTGAACATTGATTTCGCCATTTTAGACATGGTCTCTTATGAAGTGATGGTAAATTTTGATATGCTTTACCCTTGAATGAAGAATAAGATTTTTGGTAAGATTAATCGCACTGGTGTTGTCACATCTAATTTCGATGCAAGGTTCTTCTATTTCAATATTCCTTAGTTGTTGCATGATCTAGAGAATTTGTGAACAGCAACTTCCAAGAGTAACATATTATGTTTTTGCTGTTGAGAGTACTATAATGTTCTGCTTCTTTGAGAACCAGGACACTAACATTTGTCCTAATAGTTGACATGTTCCTGAAGTACTTTTCCTATCAATTTTACAATCAGCCAGATCATCATCGGAATAACCAAGTAATGTAAAATCTCCTTATTTTGGATATCATAGACCTAAGTTTGGATAAGTCACTATTTGATAATATGTTTGAGAGCACTAAGATGAGACTCTCTTGGGTCAGCTTGGAATCTAGCATACATGCACACACTGAATAGAATATCATTTCGAAATGCAGTGAGATAGAGAAGAGAACCAATCATGCTTCTGTATGTCTTTTGCCCAACTTTCTTTCCATCTTCATCCTTGTCAAGTTTGGAAGAAATTGACATGGGAGTCTCAGTCTTCTTGCACTTTTCCATCCCAAACTTCTTGATAATATCTTTGGCATATTTCTCTTGATAGATGAACGCTCATTTCTTTGATTGTCTGACATGCAGACTCATAAAGAAGGTTAATTCACCCATCATGCTCATTTCGAATTCTTCTTGTATAGACTTTAAGAATTTCTCGTATAGATTTTTGTTAGAAGATCTAAAGATTATATCATCTACATATATTTGAACAAGTAGAAAAAAATTTTCTTCCCTTTTGATAAACAAGATTGCGTCAATCATTTCTTTCTTAAAACCATTGCTTACCAAGAACTTACTTAGTCTCTCATACCAAGCTCAAGATGTCTGTTTTAGACCATACAATGCATTCTTCTGTCTATAAACAAAATCTGGTTTTCTGGGATCTTTAAATTCTGGTAGTTGTTCCACATAAACTTCTTCTTATATAAATCAATTTAGGAAAGCACTCTTGACATCCATCTGGAATGACCTGAAATTATGAAATCATGCATATGCAAGCAATAGTCTAATGGCTTCTAACTTGGCTACAAGTACATATGTCTCATCATAGTCTATTCCTTCCTCTTGTGTATAACCTTTTGCAACAAGTTTTACTTTGTTCCTGATTACTTTGCCCTTTTCATCCATCTTGTTTCTAAATACCCACTTTGTTCCAATCATAGATTTCCCTTTCGGTTTTGGAACTTTCTCCTAGACATCATTGATACTGAATTGTCTAATTTCTTCCTACATTACTTCTATCCAGCTTTTGTTAGTTAATGCTTCTTCTACTCATTTTGGTTCTATTTCTGAAATAAGTGCTAGTGCACTTTAGTCTCTTTTTGCTTTAGATCTAGTATGGAACCCTTCTTCTATATTACCAATAATGAGTTCTTTAGGATGACTTGATTTGTACTTCCAGTTGTTGTTAGGTTTGTCGTTTCCTGTGAGGTTGTTGTTAGGTTTGTCGTTTCCTGTAAGGATTTGTTGATCATCAGTTTTCTTCGTTTCTTTTGACTTTTGTTTTGCTTGACTTTGATCACTAGAAGATTGAAGTTCCTTAGGGGAATTAGACTTTATTACATCTAAAACTTATTCAAACTCTTTAAGTTGAGTCTGATCTTGTTCGTTCTTAATACTTTCCTAAAATATGACATTCATGGATTCTTTGACAGTTTGTGTATTCTTGTTGAAGACCCTATAAACTTTGCTTGTAGTAGAGTAACCAAGAAATATTCCTCCATCCAATCTTTCTCTAAATTTTCCAGGCCGATCATTTCTATTCTTCAAAATAAAGCACTTTCAACCAAACATATGAAAATTATAGATATTTGGCCTTTTCCCTTTATACATTTCATAAGGGGTCTTCTTTAGGATGAGCCTTAAAAATACCCTATTAATTATATAATAAGCAGTAGAGACTGCTTTTGCTCAAAAATGAAAAGAGACTTTACTTTCTATCATAATAATTTTGGCAATCTCCTATAATGATATCTTTTCCTTTTTATAACTCCATTTTGTTTTGGAGCATATAGAGAGGAGAGAACATGTTGAAGACCATTTTTGTCACAGAAATTTGCAAAATCTTGATTTTCAAATTCTCCTCAATGATTAGTCCTTATGCTTGAGATGTCATAATTTTTCTCGTTCTGAACTTTCTTAGCAAACTTTGAAAAATATGAGAAGGTTTCAGTTTTATTTGCCAAGAAGAAAACCAAAGTAAATCTTGAATAATCATCCACAACTACCAAACAATATTTCTTACTACCAATGCTCTATGTTCTTGTTGGTCCAAAAAGATCCATATGAAGCTGCAAGACGCGATTAGTAGAAACTTGATCCACAGGTTTAAATGAGCTTCTGACCTGTTTTCCTAAGATACATGGAGTACACAACTCAGATTTTTGGTATACCATTTTGGGAAGACCTCATACTAGCTTCTTAAATGAAAGTTTAGTAATTTGTTTCATATTCACATGTC
This sequence comes from Eucalyptus grandis x Eucalyptus urophylla, assembly GCA_028830015.1. NCBI lineage: Eukaryota > Viridiplantae > Streptophyta > Magnoliopsida > Myrtales > Myrtaceae > Eucalyptus > Eucalyptus grandis x Eucalyptus urophylla. Next base: position 12,560,856 of record CM054188.1, on the reverse strand, counting down.
CAAGCTTGCGATGCCAGAGATATCTTTCATTTTGAATTGAAATAAGACACTGAGAGCTTTCAGGACTTATGTCCAAAAGTTAAATATTATCATGTCTTCGTCTAGTGAAGGATTAAGACAAGTCTCAACTAATGACTAACTTTAGAATATATATCTTTTTGAAAAATTGATTCTGAATCCTATATCACATAGCTGGCTTATACTCAAAAGATTGTAATTGAAACCTTTTTCTAGTGAAATATTGTTAATGATTAAACTTCCAATCCTCACTGTTCCATGTTCAACAATTTTTCCTTTTCTGTTCCAACCAAAAAAAAAAAAAAAACATTTCCTCCTTTTTATTTTTTTAGTTTTACGAAATTGCTTGAATCTCCAGTCATATGTTTAGAATAACCACTTTCTAAGTACCATTTGCTTTTCTGTTTAATAATAACCCGCAGTCAAAAAGAAATCTCAAACCTTTTTTAGTACCCAAATTTTCTTAGGTCCTGATGAATTAGTTTTAAAGATAGCATTTGCTCAATCCTTCTTAATAGGTCTCCAAACTTTAGGACATTCATTCTCAAAATATTTTGAGCTATTACAATTTAAACATTTAAAAGCATTTTGGCCAGCAGGTTTCACAAAATTGTTTTGAAAATGATTTTTATAAAAAGATTTTAGAGGTCTTTGCCTAAGTTTCTCTTTAACTTTAGGAAAATCGATAGAAGGAGTACTTTCATTATTTAGACATAAACTAGATTTGTTACAATAGGGTATTTAAGCTAAAAGAATTTTCTCTAAAGTTTTTGACCCTTTGGAAAACTTTGTAGAAATATCTGAAAACTCATTTTTCAAACATTCATTTTCTTTTGAAAGAGAATCGGCATTCTCTTTCAAACCATCAAAATCATTATTTAGACTCTCAAACTTTTCTCTCCAATAATTATCCTATTGCCTGAGCTTTGAATTTTCATTTTTTTTTTTTTTTAGTTCGGAAATCTTTTTAAGAGAGGATTTGAGGTTGCAGCAAAGTTCATCTATATACTTAGAAACTTTAATAGGAATTTCTGAATAACTTACCTCAATTTTCTTGTTTGATTCTAAATCTATGTCTGAGTTTAACTCTGACTCTTACTCTTACTCTGAGTTCAATTCTGAATGAGCCATTAGATAGTTATCTACAAATTCCTCTTCACTTTCCTTATATTATGTGTCACTCCAGGTTCCTACTTTAAGAGCTTTCTTGTATTTCTCATACTTTTCTTTCTTCTTTTTCAGCAAAGGACAGTTAGGCTTCATGTATCCCTTCTTCTTGCACTTAAAGCATATTACATCCTTACTTGTTTCAACATCTTCCATCGATCTTTTCTGGGAATTTTGTTTGCTTTGTTTTTTCCAATTCAATCTCCTTCCTTTCCTATTTAGCTTTTTGAATTTCTTTATCATAAGAGCCATGTCATCCATGTCATCATCTATTTTTGTATTATCATAATCAGCATTAGACTTAAGTGCACTTGACTTCTTACCTTTTGGGTCTTCTTCATCATTGATCTGTTCCACTTCATATGATTGAAGAGTGCCTATCAGCTTGTCAACAAAGAAAGGCATGATTCTTTGTGTCCCCTGAATTGATGTCTTCACATGGTTCCAATCCTTTGAAAGTTCTTGCAGTAGTTTGTTGACCTTCATTGGAGTAGAAATTGGTCGATCTTGATATGCCAATCCATATACAATTTCCTTAAAGCGACTAAACATGTCTCCAATAAACTCTCCAAGCTTCATTCTAAAGGATTCATATTCGCTAAGTAAAATGTTTATTTTTTTTCTCCTTTACACGATCTATTCCTTCATGAGTGATATGAAGCTTATCCCGGGCTTCTTTAGTTGTTTCACATGAAGAAATTATGTTATATTCAATAGGAGATCAGGTGCAGTATAAAGAATAAATAGCTTTTACATTAAGAGCCTGTCTCTTGATAACTTCTACTTAGTTGGAATCTTCAGCGTCTTTATCCATGACTTCTTTTCCCTTGTCTGAAGCTGATGTTGCTTTTGAGTTTATTCCTCTTTACACGACATCCCATTCCAAAGATCTCTGGATCTTAAGAACACCTTCATTTTATTCTTCAACATATTGTATTCTTTTCCATCAAAATATGGTGGTCCAGTATTACTCTATCCTTCAATTAGCCCCAGTGCCAAGATACTAGCCATAGAAGATCTTTAGTTCAAAAGTAAAAACACTTTAATAAAACGAGCACCAATGCTTTGATATCAATTGAAAATACTAGTACTATCACATAGAGTGGGGTGAATAGGTATTAAAAAAAAATTAAGCAAATAAATGTGAAATAAATAATATTATAGGTAAAGATGAAGAATCAAAGTTTGAGTAAAAGCATCATCAGACTTCTTGTCACACCCCGAACCTCGAGCGTATGCCCATCCCTTGATAGTCGATAAAAATTGCAACGTCCTAGGATGCGTCGCCGACCCATTCATTTTATTGTACATGTGGAAGCAAATTAAAAACCCATGACAATAAACAGCATGGGATAGAAAAACAGGAAAACAGATTCACAACCAAACACGCTTTTATACACACACTGAGTCATATACAAAAGTCTACCAAAAGACCTATATACGGAAGTCTAGATCAAAAGGGGCTATGGAGATTCTAAACTCCAAGCTCTCCAGTCCTTAGCTTGGGATCCTCCATGGCACCGTTAGGGGTGTTGATATCCAGAGGGTGTCCTATCTCCCATTCCCCTATCTCGACAGGAGGCCCGTCAAAACCACCTATAGGACCCTCCCGACTCCCATCGGACTTATGAAGGTACCACGCCTTGAAATGATGAGGTACCAAGTGGGGTAGACCCTCATCGACCCAAACATTGGACTCCACAAGCTCACAGGTCAGGTTGGTCTCGAAAATTGGGAAATAGGAATGCTGAAAGTCTACCTCCGTCGAAACCCCATAGCACACGATGCTGCTCCATCTAATGTCCTAAAAGAAATGAGCCCACGACGGGGTGAGATAATATCTCAGCAAGTTCACCCTTTAAACTCCGACTAGGAAGGAAATATGCTTAAAGGCGTCCTAACCACATAGCCACACAATCACAGAGACTTACCTCATCTCAGATCCTTCCTACATGTCAATACAGTTCATCTCACAAACATAAACAATATTCATACTCAAACAATTGGAATGCCACAATTCATCTCTCAACAGCCACAAGAGTCCTGATTATAGGGCCAAATCGTTATAACACGTCACATTCCGTGCCACACAATTTTTTCCCATAATTCGGCACGTCAATTTCACTCGGCATGCGTTACAATTGTTAATCAGGCCACACATGGGCACAGCCTACTCAAAATTCAGCGATCTTCTGGCGTAGCTAGGCGTCGTCTCGCTCCATCGAGCATGGCAACATCACTACATCAACGGCATTCCATAAAAGAGCATCGGCTTAGCTTCTACTGTGTTCGGCATCCATTGGTAGGGCATCCCATATAGGAGGACGTCCAGCTCAACAGCTCAGGACGGGTTCTCATAACCATTCTTGCACTCATCCAATTCTCGGCCAATACATTGTGCTTTGTACTCAAATGTCCCCATTAAAATAACGTACTTGGCCATTTTTCTTCGTATTAAAAACACACAGCAAAAATAGTCATGTGTGGGTACACGATCAATTTACACTAGAAAAATTAATACCATTCCTTTTAAAACCCCACTATTTAATATAATATCTAAAACCATTTTTGGTGTCAAAACCCAACATCTAGTAATTTCTAAATAATCACCAAAATTTCATAATTTTGAAATAAATAACTGAAATTCCAGTCACCATTCAATTTACATAATTTAACACTCAATTATAGAAACTAAGCACACCATTGCAATTAGCACGAAATTCCGGTCACCAGCTATCTTGGTATAATTTCCCGAAAATATTAAATAATTAAATAAATACCAAAATTAATTAAATAAATCGAATTAAATACCATAAATGCTTACTTAGGCCGGAAATGCTAATCTAACTACCTCAATAAGCCTAGAAAATTTTCAAACATATCTAGATAAATGACACAACTTATCTAGTCCTTAATTAAGCCATTCTAACCACCTAACATGCATAAACGAATAATTAAATTGCTAATCCATTCTAATTAATCACCTAAATCATAATTAGCCTAAAATAACCAACCCTTAAGCATTATTAACTCCCTAAGTAGAGTTTAGCAAGTAAATTCACCGGTTTTGTGATCCAGTGAATCCACGACGATGGCGACGCAGAGATGGGCAACAACTAAGCCCACGGTGACACCAAGTGGGGGTATGGACGGGCCTAAAATGGCCCATGAAGGCCCACGGCTGGGCTGGGCTTCCGGTTTAGCTTGTTGGTCGAAGAAGCTGAACTGAGTGACACCAATGACTAAAACGGCTAGGAAAGGGAGGCGGAGGCTGCTGCGGTTGTCAGTGGAGGTGGATGGTGGCTGGATGGCGACAAACAGCAACCTGGCGATGGTGGAGGAGCTCGAGACAGTGAACTAGGCTCGTTGGAACATGAGCAGGAGCATATGCGAGCAAATGGGCGGCGCGACGGCTTGCAAGCGGCGAACGACGATCCTAGCGACTCCGAGCGGGCGTCTGACAACTAGGGGGAGGTGCTGCTTGGTTTCTCTGGTTTTTGGAGCTCAAAACGTGACAACAATGGAGAAAGTAAGCCCTTGAAGAAGAAGAAGACAGTTGAAGATAAATGAGGGTCTCCCTTGGCCCAAAAGTCTTCTATTTTATCCTCGTGGTCCCTTGGTAAGGTCCCACCAGCCATTGCTGTCATCCATGGCCCCTTGGCAGCCCTCAAACTTCCCTAGCAAGCCAACCAAGTGGTCCATAATTTTGCACCCTAAGGGACCTACAAATTTTGTACCAAATTCCCCCAAATCCACTTCAATTCTCATTTAATTGGATCTAAATCGGTCCCCATAAATTCAACCAAGGTGCCATCATCCCATTCAATATTTTCCTCACCAATTGAACCAACTTGAATCCCAAAACACGATAAAAAATGGCTCTCTAATTTTTCCGGTCAAAAACGGCCCTATTTTGAAATTTCACCAAAATTCTCGATTTGCAGAAAAACCTTCGGAAGATGAATCGACATTTCTAAAATGAATCATGACATGATAGAACTTTCAATTTTTGAAATCAAATTTCAATTCGCGGTTAATTTCAATCTGACATGATTTTAGCGTGACTTAACCTACCGGATAGCTTTTATGAATTTTTTGTGCAATTGACCCATGGTTGATTATTTTTTAGCCACGTTATATATCTTCAACACATTGACAACTCTTAGTTGTCGTGAAAATCTCGAGATTTCAAATACAGACACAGGGTACAGAAATGACAGACAAATCGATCTAGTGCCGTTCGATGAGAATTTTGCAATTAAGTGGAATCACCCACACACTAATCACATACCTCTGTCGAACCGACTTATCTCTGGTCTCTGATCAATTTTAACGGTGCTGTAATGACTCTTGTAGATTAGCATGGTCGAGTAGTTGATTCCTAGTCGAATTCTCAAGTCTTTTGCATTTAGATTTCTTAACAGCTTCACCTGATAGACTAGTTATTTCGTGAGTGGCCAACTCAGGGAAAAGTACTATAGGTGTGTCGATGAAAAGCCCTACTTATTCAATTGAAAACAGAACTTGAAATTCAGGATGTCACACTTCTAAAGTAAATTTAGATCAAATAAAGATGGTTTAGAGATTGAGAAGTTCATAAAGAGATTGTAATGAATAAAGTCGAAAGAGTTAAGGAAAGAGAAAATTGCACATGAGATTTATAGTAATCCGGCTTAGATTAAGCTTACGTGCACTCTTCCACGCTAATAACCTTTTAGCTGAAATCTACTAAAGTATCAATAGAGAAGTACAGTGGTTCGAGTGCAAACACTCAATGGAAGATTTCTTTTTTCTCTCACTAAGTCACTCTTCTTTTGTTTTTCTCTCTTGAATACAATTTATAAGTGTTGTTGATAAAGAACAAGTGGTTGGAAATGCCTCAAACTTTGGAATTTCAATTTTCACGCACTATCTCAAATGGATTGAATGACCTCCTTAAATATTCCTCTACACCTTTTCTAGCCGTTGGTATTCTCCAAAGGAATTTCTTCCAATCAATCCATTAGACAAAATCAAATAAGGAAATCTTGTAGCCGTTTGAAGATTGAGATAAAAATCCAATGATTCCGGTCACTTATACAATTAGAATCTAGGTTTTTTTTTTTTTTTGGTCAAAAAGAATCTAGGTTTCCATAAGTAGAAACTTCCCAAAAAGGAACTTATCTTCAAGATTGATTTCGTCAATTCGTGATTGATTCCATGAATATATTTATAAAAGGTAAGTGAGATTCTTTGCTAGAAAGCCATATATTAAGGATAAATCTCTATATCATTTGTACTGAATCTTTGTCGTAAGATCAATAATCCTAAGTCTGATTATAATCTTCGTTCTGGACATGGTTTCAATCTAAGGGACGTTACCTATCTAAGTTCGGATGCCTAACGGATGCATAGTTGGAGGATTATCGTCGCCCTTAGATTAGGGAACGTTACTCGATAAATTTTGAATGCCCAATGGATTCCAAAAGAGTCAATGAATTTCGGCTATTAACAAATGAATCCCAAGTGCATGAGTTTCTCATATACTAAATGGATTATTGGTATATGCTTGCATATGATTGAGTGAGGAGTGAGTTCCTCATGTTATGTAATAAATCTTGGCTTATACTTGCATATTATTGTTTGAGGATTTCTCATGTTACTAACCAAGATTTAGCTTTTGTTTTGCTATTGATTTACCATCGACAAGTGGTTGGGTTAGGTTATGTGCTTGTTGATAGGTGAGGCATCCTCCTACTCGGAAATTAGTAGGTTTTATTTCCTACGTTTATAACTCACCTCGTTGTTTTTCAGAATTGTAGGCATGGAGGTCTCATATTAGTTCTAGAATTGCTGTCTTGCTAAAGGAGCTAAGAGTTACCCTAGCCTTTTGAGTATAGAAGAAATAGTTGTTGTAAATATAATGGTCTATGATAGAAGGGCTTGTAAATATAACTCATGTAATTGTGTTTTTGTAAATGATTATTTTCCTAGCTATTTGTTATTGTATGGGTGTTGTATATATGCTTTCGTATGTGCTTAATGAAAAGATAAAAGAAACGAGACGACAACGCACTTGAGATCAAGAAATTGAGGTCGTTACATAAAATGTCTAACCAACAAGATTATCCATCAATATATCCACACTATAGCCAACCATCGCCATTGTCATGAATAATGGCTAAAATTTTCCTCCCCTTAATAGACAAATGCAACTTAATATAGACTATCAACCACCTATGCTTAAAATTTATCAAAGACTAGAGAACTATAAGCACATAAGAGAATTTATGAAATAGAGAAACAAGACTAAAGCTTGAAAATTCTAACTTCAAAGGAATATCTTTGGAAATGCGAGTATGTATGATAGCACACATGCCCCTTGGCTTCCTGTAATAATCTTACCACTTACCGCGGTGAAGGCATGCTGGTGACGTGCACAAGTAGTGTATTGCACACAGATATCCTGCTAACTCTGCTTCATTTAGACTCTTATCTTAGATCTAATAATTAGGAGCTCTAATTTGCATGAAGAGTGACCATTGGTTTGCATTCTCTAGTCACACTTTTTCCTCTCTCACTAACCAGGTAAGCCTCATGAGATTGACTCAGGCATCAAATTAGTAAGCACCCTCGGCGAGCCAGAGGACAAAACGCGGTCACAAAATTGAGAGAAAAGCTATCAACAAGAGCAATTTGTCAAACAAAAAATAAATAGTAATAGACGGAAATCTCTGCCCTCAAAACCGGGGCAGTGGACACCCAATTCAGTAACCATAAAAGAAGTGTGCGCTTTTATTTTAATTTTTTGCTTAAATTTGTATACAAATTTACATAAAGAACGACCAATTTCGTATAAAATCCCAAAAGTGATAGGTCAACAGATCAGATCAAATAGTCATGCTAATTCACGACTCATCAAGATCACCAGACCATAATTTTCACCATAAGCTTGAACAATGCAATGAATAGAAGAAGAGCACATATTCGAAAAAGAGAATTCCTAGACAAACCAAATAACCACCAGATCCACCAACTAAAACTTCTCATCACTCCCGGATCTCAAGGAAGCGAAAAGATCCGAAAATTTTCAGATTGAATGCGTCGACACGTGCAATGTTCATTAGATCAAAACGATCCAAATACGCACATCCCAATCAGTCACGAAGCACAGGATTGCGTAGTCAATCAAAGTTGAAAACGAAGAAGCATTGTTTACCAAACCGCAGCATTGCGTTTTGAGGATGAAATTGGGATTTACCAAAATTCATCTGATAAATCATCTAAAAACACAATCTCACAAGCATTCTCAAAGATTGCCTCCAAATGAGTACCACTCAAATCCAGCACTAAACGGATCGATCACTCCAAAAGTGAAATTCCAAACACTGATTAGTGAATTCATCAATAAAAAATAGAAAGTTATTGAGTACCCCAAACTCCAAATCTAAATGCACGCTTACAAGATAATAATCACAAATTTGAGAGAGAAAACACCTACAAACGTCCAAGTTCCTCTCGGAGAAACAAACATAGGTATCGCACTAAATAACCTTACCGAAATGACCAAAAGCTTTTTTATGTTGATGCTTGATAATGTTCCACAAAAAATGCCCATGAATACACGATACTTGTCCAACACTATCTCCGATCATTCTTTCAATTCCAATTGCGATGCCAGTGCATTATCCTTAAGACTTTTGGAAAAATATTTAGATGACATGGAAATAATAATAACTATTGGAAATGCATTGCAAAAGATTAGAAAATAAAAACAAATGTCTAAGGCATGCAAGCACTATCCTTAAGGATAATTTTGTTCCTCAAAATACGAAACTTGGTGCATAAGGCCTTAGCGGCTATTCTCGATACAATAGACATTTTTCTATACTCTGTATTTAATATGAGAAAGAATAGAACAACATTATGTGTACAACCCTACGAAAAGAAAATGAAAGATATGAGAACATAGTCTATCTTCAAAGATTGTGGTTTGAAGTTTAATTTATATTTGAATAAGAGAAAGAGAGAGCCGTTAGAAGACCATCATAAATCAATTGGTAATTAAAAGGATGATCATTATAATATAATGAAAAGCTTATGAAGTAATAAATCAAAAGTTATAAATTCGTTATATGACCATTACAAAGTCGTTATACGACCGTTGTAAAACCGTTACAATAATGATGACTTGAACGAAAGTCATAATTTCTAATAAATATTTCAAAGCTACATAAATATCCAATAGGAGCAAAAACTATTGAAATGTTGAATAGGAGCAATTGACAATCACTTGATCTTACCATAATCAGCATATTGACAAGGGCTCAAGTTTTCTTGCAAGCTATACAACATTACCAATATGAGGGTTCTTCTATTAAGACCATAATATATGTTTGGTCAATGGCTTAATAAAAATGGATAATTCAAGCATATGCTAAAAAAGAAACGTTCTCCATTTATATGTTATCTCTGTCGAGGTTACAAGTCAAGAACTTGCAGAAGAGATATAAACAATCTTGCCTGTACTTATTCAAGCGAAATGTTTAACATTTAAAATTCCTCCGTTGATTTAAGTGCCATAATCTAATAAGACTTTACAAGGGACGTAACTTAGGCTTGGTTAAGGTTTTGAGAAACGAAAGAACTTGCTAGGCTCAAAGATTTTTCATTGAAGGGGTCTTAAAACTAGTGATCATCTCGACATTATTACCAATCTTCTTCCCTCACTAGGAATCATTTTATTGTATAGATACTTTGTTGGCCATGAGAGTCTAAAGCCAATTTTGGGACGTGTGTGCAGAATGTAGTGCTAAAGCATATTAAGCAGGCACAATAGTTGAAGATCCAAACATCGCCTCAATAAAAGCATATATTTCCAACCTCTCCACAAGACAAGGGTTAGCAAATACTTTACCTCTTATAACTCCCATATGAAAGACCATCTAACACATAACACTAGTGGCATACCTTAACTTTGGGTTTCTCACACAAATAAAAATTCAAAAGAGAAGTTCAATGTCTACATCCACTATGAGTTTAACTTAAGTTTGCAGTGGAGTCGACAATCTATCGTGGCCTTCAAGGTGAACCTCCAAGAGATAGTCAATTGCTAGATAGGCCCGAATGGTTAGCAATTAAGGAGACGCTACCGTCGTCTAGAGCGATGAACATGGGGAAACACCACATTGCCAAGTTGTGGATTCACAAAATTAAATCCTGATTAAAAGAACTTTGTTGGAAGCCCTTATTACTAGCTTAAGGAGGAAGACCTTGTACGACTTTAGTTATTTGCTCATGACGATGAGACTATCCCAAACTATGGTTTACTGGGAACAAGCCCTCACCATCAAAACTAGCAGCTTTGTCTTTCTTTTTATATTTTGTTCTAATGACGCTTTCCTCCTCCTAAATAAGATTCATTTGATATAAATTGTTGTTATTTAATTATTAGATTTATAATCTTATAGAATTCATTTCTTTAGTTGATAAGGATAGGAATCACGATTTGATCTCTAGATTTTAGTGGACACTCCGAATAGGACCGATAATTCATGTTTTCTATCATAACCATGTTGGTGTCATAATAGTTGCTCGTGAAATGCAATTTGATTAGAACGCGCCATTGTTTATCAATCGTGTCAGGTTCTTGAAATCCAAACACGACAGATTTATTAAGAGAGTTACAAGACAATATTTAACACCTTTAAGACATAAAACTCTTCTATGTATAAACTTGTAGAAATAATATTTTCTTTTCTTTTTGCCAAACATAAGCGGAAATATTCTTAAACGTATATTATGTATGATGTCTACACGTAGTCACACATTCACCACTTGACATGTTTAATATGTTAACCTAGTCATTGAGCATGTCTAAACATGTCGTAAATTGGCTTAAAGGGTCAACCCACGAATGAGACATTATTATTTTGCATATAAACGAGTTGACCTATTTTTGACACAAATATGACAAAACTCAATCCTAACACATTTAATTACGTGTAGCGTAAACAGATCCTCACAAAAGAATTTCTAAACTTAAGTGCCAGTCCACCCGTTATATTATATTTAAACAAAGTTGGAAGGAATGATTATTGATTCTAACCAAGGTAAGACATAACTTCCAACACTTCTTCTTTGGATATACACTGAAGAGATACAAAGTACGAAGAAATATATTACTAGTGAGAATAAAATATCCCTTGCCTGCACATCCGAGAAAGGAAGTGCTGGAAAAAAATTAGAAGGTCAATAAATTCATTTCCTTATTAATATCGGTTGGATCAAAACCGACACGGTTTAAGGAATTAATCAGATACAGATCCACCCAAAACTTACCCAATGGGAAGGCCCAAGTACAACTGGACCATTACATCTTTCCATATGAGTTTCCACCTTGATTTCCTCCCTCCTTGGAAGCCGAAAAGGCTCCAACTCCCCTCCCATTTTTCGATGGTTCATCACGTGGATTAGTTACAGAGCATAATGGGTTACTGTTCAAGATCAACAGTAATCCCAATGGACCTTGGTACAGTCATCTGCTAAATGGGAAAAGAAATGAACAGATGATTTGAAGCCACTAGGCAGTGCAGATTCCTGCTTGGCTTTTTCACTAGACCGGAAGAAGCAAAATGGAATGAATCATCATTAATTCCACAAAACAAATTACAAAGTCAGCATATGCACATTCTAAATCAGCAGATCCGTCGTAACAACGAAATTAGCAGACCCGGAAATGAAAAACGAAAGAGTAGAAAAACAGAAGCAAAGGAAAACATAAACAAAAAAATCTTCACATCTCTCCCTTATTCGAACCCTTTCCCTTTCATCGTCACCTTCGCCATCCACATCTTGCTTTCTGTCTCTCTCAAACTCTTCCTTTCTTCAGCGGAAACAGAGGAGGCAACGACCCACCACCACCACTGCTCGCGCTCCTCACGTGCGTGCAGATGGGCACGTTCACCATGGGCCTGATCCTAATGCTGTTCGATCTCGTCCTCTCCAACCCTTTCCTTATCCTCTGGACATAGTTGGTGCTGCTCTCCCTGTCTCTGTCTCTGGCCTCCTTCCTCTCGTCCAAGGAGGCCACGTCGCCGAGAGAGCTCGAGGAAGACGAAGTGGACGATGAAGAGGACGAGGGCGAGAGGGAGGACGAAGCCCTCCGCTTGGTCTTCAGCCTCAGGAGCTCCTTCCACAACACGGTGCACTTGGGCGGCCTCGGCGATGGGTCGTCGTCAAGAAACCAACTTACTCTGTTCTGTTCTTGATCTTGGTCTCTGTTATTACTATTACAGTAGTTCCTGTTGCTCCTCACCTCTTCCTCTTCTCGATCTGGCTCTTGATCTCGACCTCCATCTCCGGCTTCTTCACTGTCTCCGGATTTCGGCTTGAGGGTGATTCTCTTGAGCCTCTGGGACTGCTGCATTTGCCAGAAAGGAAGCAGCTTTCCCTCAAAGAAGAGCTCATCCGCACTCATCATCTTGTGGGGACTCATGCTGGCGGCCAAGAACTCGAACTCACCGTTTCTTGGTTTCTTTTCGAGGTCCATTGCTGCGGTTTCCTTGGCTTTGGTTACTTGGTTGTGGAAATGGCCATCTGGGTTAATGGAGATGAAGTCGCTCTCATCAAGAAGATCTGCAGAGAATGAGATCCTGGGGGCTGAGAATGGTGGGTCAATGTTTTCTTGGGAAACCATAATCTTTCCTTTTCCTTCTCTGTTTTGGGAAGAGAGAGAGAGATGTGGATGGGGAGACAGACAAGAGGGAAGGTTTGGAGATGGGATCTTATAAAAGGAAGGAGACCATAAAGGATGGCATTCATTTGTTTATTTTGCTGATTTTTTTTTTTTGGTGGATTATTTTGCTAAATTTGGTTTTGCTTTTTTAAAGTTAAAATCTAAATTAATTTTTTAATTACAAAAAAACTCTCTAAACTGGCACCAAAAACTAATTTTTTGAAGTAAAATCCCAAATCAATATATTTGTAATAAATTTATTTTTCATTCATTTATGTTGAATTAGAACAATATCACAAAAATCCATAAACTGATATATGGTAAAATCTCAAATTGATACCGTCGTTAAGTGCTAAGTATCATCCAAATCAGTAATTTGATAGTAAAATTTATTACAAATTAATAGATGATAAATTTTTTACGAGTATATCGATTTGAGATCTTTATCTTTTTTTTGGTAAAGTGAATCGATATATTTGTCATAAATTTACTTTTCATTAAAGTGAATCAATTTGAGATCTTTTGTGATCAAAAAATTAATTTAATTTATCACGAGGTATTAATTTAAGATTTTTCATTATATTAATTCTATTTTAATATGTACATCTATATATATTTGGTAAGATTGGTCCTGCTCTTCAAAAATAATATATATGTCCGTCTGAGGTCTGAATTTTGTCGTGATTGAAGTCTCAGTGTCGTCTTTTGGACGGTTGAATAGAAAAATGGAGGTGGTCTGGAGATGCCCAAACATCAGAGCTGAGATGGTGTGTTAGAATATGGAAACAGCACATGGACCTCCTCGGGTGTATACATGACAAATGGCTTGGCCTCTCTCTATCTTCCTGCTGCATGCAAATAGAGACCAGAACACATCATCTTTTTGGTCTTTTCCTTATCGTTTCTGTCCATGTCAATCCGATGTTCTGCATATGTTCACCTCCTTATAATATTTGGGTCGGATTCGATTGATTTTTTATCTAATGGAAAAGTTCACAAAAGAACGAAAACAAGAGAATGCTTTTTTGTGATAATATTATAGTTTGTATTAGTCATGTATGAACTGTTTATATTTTAGGTGATAGCAGTATGTTAGTAATTTTTCCAAATATCCTCCTTAATGATCATGGTTTGACTTTGAACACTATAGTGAATGCTAGACATAAATGAATTTGCATTGATGACCGATTTAATGAGATATAAAATATTTAATTTGTTGTTATTAACTATCGTGATAGTACATGTTTAGATTTGAATGGATGACTAATTTAATGAGACATAATAATTAATTTGTTCTTAATGAGAAAAGCCAAGGTTTGCCTCGAAATATTTATTGCTAGGTAGCGGTTCCCTAGAGATATCGCACTTAAAACAAAACGCCCAGGAAGGTTAGTATGTAGCTTCCTTCCTCACGTGTCCTTGGAAATGACCCTGAACTCTGAAATATATCCTATGCTCCCGGTTCCGAAATTCTAAAACCTAAAACGTCCTCGCGACATTTAGGCGTAAATTTAGGGGTGCATGACAAACCAAAATCTCTATTCCATAAATAATTTTTCTATTCCAGACTTATTTCTGTAATAGAAATCTGTTTGATAAATTTATTTTATTTTTCTATTTCTAAAATAGATTTTTGTTCTAGAAATAGGTTTGGAATAGAAATTAAAAGTAAATTTTTTTATTTTTCTATTTCTAGAATAGAAATGAGAAATAATTTTTTTTTTCATCGTTCGTTTTTGTTACGAACCGGTTGTCTATCCATCGCAGTCGACCATCGTCTGCCATTCGTTGCCGTTGAACACCAAACACCGGCCTCCACTAGCTGCCGGTCGTCGGTCGCTGGTCGCAACCGCCTCGGTCACTGGTCGTTGCCGCCTCAGTCGCTGAACGCCATTCATCAATCGCGAGCTATCGGTCGCCACTAACCACTACTGATCACTAGCCGCCGATCGTCAGTCGCCACCAACCACCACTAGTCATTGTCGTCCGAAAGGGAGAAAGTTTATATCGTTATCAAACGAATTTCTATTTTGAGAATATAAATTTTGTATCGTTATTAAATGAATATTTTTGCCTAGAAACCCATTTAGAAATAAGAAATAGAAAAATCTATTTCTCTTCCAGAAATCAATTTCTGACCATAATGGTTATCATTCACGCTCTTAATAACTATCTGTCATGTCAGTTTTACAGGTTTTGCAGGTAATTTTACACATGCCTAGATATAACAAGTTAATTAGTTACTTGCAAGGACATGAATAAGTAGAATTTTGGTTGCATGACTAGTTTAACTAATGATTTACAATTTTTTGATGTATACGTACTTTTCAATTATTATGTCGCAGTAGGAAATAGATATTGCATACGTTCTTGAATGGTCAAATGAATTTTTTAATTGAAATAAAAAGCAACGAAAAAAGGTCAGTTTTAAAGTTTGTCACAAAAGTGTAGTTATAATTGAGTCCTATAAAAAATTATAATTAAATTCTAAAATTTATTAAATTTGTGCAATCAAATCCTTCTATTAACTATATCCATATGCATAAACAAAAAGTAGCTTTTGAGAATTAATTGTATTTTTTGAAAATTTTATAATTCAATTGTATTTTCGTGATAAGTTTTAAGACTTGATAATAAGTTTTAGAATTTTTGGTATATTTATTTTAAAAATTGAAAAAAAAAAATCGAAAGTCCTGTTTTAATCTGAATCATTACACCACGGGATTTCAGCATATGGAAAGAAGAGAAAAAAGTTAATAATTTAGGGTGAGGAAGCCTAGAGCTATCTTTTAATGTAAGTGGGCAATTGAGGCGCATAATTAAAACCAGGATCAGTCAAAGATAAACTATAATTTCCTTCTTTAATTGCTTTGACTAGGCCTGCATGGATTGTAGCATGAAACGTAGGAGCCCCTAACCATGTGCCCCCATGAGAGTTTAATTTTCGTGCCATGTGGGAGCCAGTGCAAAGCTGAAAACCAATGATAACCATCAGACCCCCTTAATGACCTATTTGCCCCATGCCTGATGGGACTTATCCTGGCACAATTTGTAATTTTGTTGCCCCGGGTAGGGGGCAATCTTGGGACCCGAATGACCAGTGGAAATTATTATGCAGCTTCTTGGGAAACTAGCCAGCAGAAAGATTTGGGGGGTAGCTCTATAATGATCCAGACAGCTGAATTACGTAGGGCAATGCTAAATCTTTTATTAAATTTTTGTCTGGCACTGTGATTTGATTCTGTAAAATCAGTAGCCTAGCATGCTACTATAAAATATATACACATATAAATATATATTATATATGCTGTCTCCGGCTATGTGGGCCTTCCACTGCTCCATCATTGAAGGGGACAAAGTATACTATAATGCTTGAATGGTTAATGTAACGAAGATAAGGTACAGTAGCTTGATCTGGTCATAAATTGATGGAGGTAAACTGAAAGTCTTCCAATTTGATGGGGGGAAAGTGAGTTTTTGAAAGGATAAATGATCTCTCTTTTAATATTAGTGGAGGTAATCTAAAAATATAGATATTGATTAAGATTAACATTACCATCAATTAATAATGTCATGTTCAAAGGAATGGGCATGAGTAGCGAGGTCACACCTTGACTAACCGTACATTATATTTGTGCTATTACTTTGTATGTGCTTGATGCAAAATATCTTGTTCAGATTTAGCTCTCCAATTGTTGTTACGGCCATACAACATTCCAATCTATAGAGGCACTATTCCAAAGGATTTTGGACAAGCCGATGCCTATTAGGAAACTTTATGATGCAATAAGACAACTTTCAAGAGAATTTTCATTTAAGAGACTGAAATGGTCAATATGTAGTTTCTCTTCTTGTATCTTATTTTTAGATAAGCTTTTTATATCATATAGATCGTGAGAAGGTTAATTTTGTTTTGGCCAAGTGCTAGTTGAGAATTTCTTTCTTCAAGTAATATTCATAGTATAATTTGAAGTATTGCCAACTCCAAAATGATTCAGTAGGAGAAAAAAAAATACAAATTTCATATTTAAAAACAAAGAAAGAGCCCCAGAATTTTTCTTTAATTCCCTGGCTTTCCCAAATTGCCATCATCGTTCATCAAACAATTCGAATCATGCTGTCATTTATTGGAGACTCTTCAACCTGAAGATTTAACATATGGCGTGGAGAATTAAGAAGTCTGGAAGTGTCTACCAATTAGTCTTGAACAATAATTACCTTGATGCATAATAAACGACTATAAAATTGATTAAACAAACAAAATTTTATGCTTACCCACCCGATGGTAACAAAAAAAAATAAAATGTACAAACAAGACAAGACACGAGACATCTTGCTTTCCTATTCTTATAACTTCGTTACCCTTTTGATGATTCTATTTCGCTTAGTTTAGGAAAGACTTTCCCTCTAAAGCCCCTTGAGCCAAATTTTAGGTGCCTTGGCAAAAATTTTGAAACAACCTTGAGGAAAAGTGAACATTTGGAAGGCTGAAAATCTAAGGCATGTCTTAGGGTGCCTTGGGCTTTCATCTTTTTTGACATGCTAGTTGTAGGATTTAGTATTTTTTTTCCCAAAATTACTCTCACTAATTTTTTGGTTTTTCAATTTTGCCCTAGTTATAATTGTTCATCTTCTCTACATGAAAGCAACCGGTGAGGGGTCGGCATTGGTCGATTTGATACTTAGCTAACTCTTCTATCTTTATGTTCCCACAGATACCTAATTGATAACGAACTTGAATGGCTAAGTCTAATTCCATCAATTTTTGTTTAGGCAATTCTTGCTTGTTCATTATCTACTAATCTTGCTCCTGATACTTATGACATTCTTCATCCTTCCTTTGACTAGTCTTCACGGTTGCAATAAAAAATAGATTGTCTCCCCTCTGATGATCTTTTCTATAGGTACAACTACCATGAGCGGTCTGAAGTCTTATTTCTTAAAATTATGTTCTTGTACCCAAATTCTGAAAAATCATCAATAGTCTTCAGGAGGATAATTTAACACTTATCTCACTAAATCAGTGAGAAAGAGCTCCGCGATGGGTTGCGATCGCAAAAAATGGAAGTTTTTCGGCTTTCCGCTTAGGGGTACTAAGTGCGGTGCCTTTGTAGGAGTTCGAACATCTATTTTTGAGCTTTAAAGATGCTATTTCGGATTAGATCTTCAAGTCCTCACTGGATTCACCTGAGTAGATGTTCTCAGTCTTTTTCCCCCCCAAAACCGATGTAATTATTGGCTCGACAACCCTTATTAAAATGTTTGATTAGGCCCCGCTAAGCCTCAGATATTCTAATTGAAGCAAAACTTCTACGTTACGCCTGGCGGCCTAAGTTGTTGGTAAGCTTCCAAAGCTCATTCCTTTAGCTTGGTGAGCCTTCGCTTTGTAGATCATCTTTTGCCCAATGCGTTACCCTCCCGTTTTGTGGTTCCCACTGGGTTTACCTTGCTCAAAGATCAACCCCATGGTAGCAAGAAAATGCGATCATGTGCTATATACTCCAGTGATCTCTTTCCTATTGAGACACGCAAACTCCCATCATGTCCTAGCAAGCCAGCGAGAGAAGCGACAGTTGTTTGGGGTTGCATGAACTTTGGTAGTCATTATTGGGGTTGTGTGACACCTGTTAAGGGCTGTTTGGGTTGCACAACCCTAACCGAGGTCGTTGACCCAAGGCGGCCCTTGCTGAGTGTTGTTGCGGGCCACTTGAAATCTTATGACCTCAAATGATAGCCATTGGCACCAAATCTAGGGCAACCTGAGCCTTTCTCCAGCTCCAGCAAAGAGTTTGAGTTTTTTTTTTTTTTTAAATAAACAAGGAAAGCCTTGCAAAAATTATTTTTCTAGACACTAGTTTGCCCAAAGTTGCTTTACAATGGACTTTTAAATTGCAATTTAACAAACACCATTTATATTTCGGAAAGTCCTTTACATTTTTTTAAAGGTTTTTTTCAAAAATCTAATTAAATGCTACTTTTTTCTTTTGAATAATTTTTCTAGATATGATAACCCGCAAGTATGGGAGACCACTAATCACTGGGGTAATGACTTATTAGGTACATGTACCTTGTTAGTTCTGACATACACCTTTGGCACCTTGATGGGGGTGACAATGATGGGGCTGGCCTACTTCTAAAGAACGGGTCATGAGCGGTGCTAAGTGCCAAGTGAAGACCAATCTAGGAATGAGAATATCTTATAGCAGAAGCAGAATCCTTAAAAGCAACATCGAGAGAATAACCACGGTGATGGAATCGAAGTCTGGATTGATTCAGTGAGCCTGAGCCGTCAGAGCACCAACAAAGACCTGGAAGGACCTGAGCGGTCCTGATTTCACAAGCAGCACGTAAGGTCCCCGTTTCGGGTGGAGCAGATTTACCAAATCGGTCGTCTCGGATGTTTCCGGACCAATACGGACTCAAACAGCAACCGATGCGATATGGCCGGTGATCGCCCTCGAGTCTAGTTCCTATCGGCATTTGGCTCATACATTGATTTAAACTATAGTCTCCAATAAAGCTTTATTTCCGCGACAGTGTTAGACATACGGTCCGACCTGTTCTGTTTTAATCATTAAAACTTCACTTCCAGATGCTTTTTCGCCGTCCTTTTTACACACTCAAGATTTCTGTGCCGACATGCTCTCCTCGTTTGCGCAAGACCATGCAACGTGCCGTTTTTTTACCTTTCTTTTTCCCGTCTTTTGCGCCATTACCCCGTACTTTTCTTTACCCGCTCTCTCCCGCTTTTCTCTCGAAGGCTCTCATGAAAGTTTCTGGCTCTTTGCCTGCTTGTCCCCGAATCGCCACGTTGTGCGTCCTCCCTCTATTTCAAGCGGTGGAGAAGACCCTATTTCCCCTCAAAAGATGATCTCATCACCCATTCAATCCGCCAGCCAATCTTCCTTCCATTTCTGTGTTGGCCGAGATTGAGCTCCCCGGTCTTCCCTTCCCTTCATTCGTTCACTTTCCTTAGCCTACAAATCCTCAGGGTCTTTCCTGAACTGACGCATCATTTGATTGGAAAGAAAACCAAACTACATATTGCATCATAGCATGCCATTCTCAAATGGATTAATTATACAAATGATACATGAATTTTGACCCATCGTATAACGTGGATCCTGAACTTTTAATTTATATCCTAAACTTTCAATAAATATTCAATCTAGTTCATAAATGATATGAAAATATCAAAAGTTATCCTTCCATTTATATTTTAGTTAATAGTGGAAAAAGAATAACATTATACGTAAATTATCCATGTAAGATATTCAACTTAAATCAAGATATAATAATCAACAACATCAAATAACATGGATAACTTTTTTTTTTTGTCCACTGTTCAAATGTACCAGCTTCATAGCCAAATTAAGAAATCCATTAACTTGAATTAATGGAAGGGTGTTATTGAACATTTTCATATGATACAGAGACTAAATTGAACATATATCAAAAGTTCATGCATTACATTAAACAAATAAAAAATTGAGAGACGATATTATGCATTGAGTTAAAGTTTAAGGATCACATTGAATAAATTAAAAATTCATAAACTAATTATACTCGTTGTATTTCCACCCCCTTATTGGCTTTTGACACTCCCATTACATTGAAATGACTATATTATACCTTGTGAGTCATACTCTCAATTAAAGATTATTTCTTACCTCTATTCTTCTTTTTCTTTTTTTCTTTTTAATTTTTATTAAAAGGCAACGCTGCCCACATCCCCTTAAACAACTTTTTTTTTCACTCTAATCATTCCTTCCACACACATTACATTTCAATGTTTCATTCATGTTTGTCTTTTTCTAAGCCTGTTCTGCCAAGTAATAACTTTATTTCCCTCGATAATCCCAATGATCGTAAATTTTTCAACTTTAATTTGCAGTACAAATTTACGAGAATTTACTCAAAGATAAAATATTGTGGTTGACCAATGCATTATACCTAATTTATTCACCTTTCATTATATATATATTGTAGCGTAGCCACTGTGGATGATACTATTGAAGAGGACCCAAATTGCTTAAATTTATCTATTAATGATGAAATTGTGAATGGAGAATAGTAATCAATCATGTCCACAAGTTCATTTGGAGCTTCCCAGTCTAAACAATGAAAATTATTCCTTCATATATATATATATATATATATATTTGTAGTGGATAATGACTCTCTTAATGATGTAATTGAAACATTTTATTGTTTGATTCCGGCGAAATATTTCTTTTGACAGAGTAACCTTTTTTAGGGGAGTCAATCAACTTAATAGACAATATCTTTTGTTAAGTTGCATATGCAACTTATTATTGTAGTTCATTTTTACGTTGAGGATAATTTTCTTTTCCATTGATTATTATATAAAAATTTTAAAGCATTTATAATTGATAAAAAAAAATGTGTTTGCAAATGGTTCAAATGTGTTGTCTTATAATGTAATTCAATTACCATAATTTATTGTCAACAACTAATTATATCATGTAAACAAGGCATAGATAGTATTTTATGTAATAATATTTTAGAGAGAAATTTCTTTTGCATTTGCTTGATAATAATGGATATTTAGAATTTTTTATATCCTTAACTTTGCTATATATTTTTAATTTTTTTAAAGTATGTAAAGTAAATTGAAAGTTGAGCAATTAAAAAACACAAACTACAGCATAATAGCTAATATTAAACTTATAATTAAAAAAAAAATTGCATACTAAAACTGGTAAACGGTTCTTATCACTCTTACTTGTGCTTAGTTTATTTTTAAATAATAGTTTCCTAGTAGAGAGAGAGAGAGAGAGAGAGAGAGAGAGAGAGAGAGAGAGAGAGAGAGAGAGAGAGAGAGAGAGAGAGAGAGAGAGAGAATTCATCAATGCAATATTTAGTAAGCTATTCATCAAGTAAACTGGTTTTTAAGGAAAAAACCTCACCAATTATATTCCAAATGGAGAAAGAAAAGGAAAAAAACAAAAAAAAAAAAAAAAAAAGAAAGAAAGAAAGAAGAAAATAAGGCAAGAAATAATCTTAAATCAAGAGTGAGCCCCACATTGAACCTTAATAAATGTTATTGAAAGGAGCATATGTAATTTCCTCTCTAATAAAAAATTGAAACAAAAGAGAAAGGAGAAGGAAAAAAGAAAAGAAAAAGAAATCATCTTATATTAAGAGTGAGACTCGCGAGGGATAATGTGTCCAATTCAATATAATAGAGAGTGTCAGGAGCTAATAAGGGAATGGAAATAGTGCGAGCCATTATTCATGTTATTTTCCCCTCTAAAATCGATGGAAGAGAAACAATCAAGAGGGATGGAAAGGTGGCCAACTCAGGCTGAGTTTTACCTAAAGGCCTCGGGCTGAACTTGGATTGGGCTCAGTCTATTTAAATTCAGCACAACAAAAAAATTGCAAGGGTCGATATCGAGCTGGTTCGCAAAAATTCGTGAGCTTGCCATTTCTTGTACAATGAAAATCGTTCCTAATTTATAAATGCATAGGATTGCGTTAAATTATGAGATGCAAGAGCATGCACTACTAGTATTTTTATTTAGGGGTCAAAATCTGTTATTGTTGGCGGATTGGATCCCTGAATTTCTTTAAATGTGAAGGTGATTTGGAGAAAAAAATTTCATGTCAACAGGTAGCTTGCACAAAGCTATGTAACAGCAAGACAACACTACACTTCAAATCTAACTAGTTATAATAAGCAGGAAAGCGGATTGACTAAAATCACATCACTGGCAACATGATTTTGGAGTGTTTTAATTTCCTTTGTTGACAATACCTGCATGATCATATTATATGAATACCAAACTCACTCATGTGGTGTTTGATATGTTCCCAAGTCATGTTAGAAATTGTTACTCCTTAACTTAGGATAAGAAAAACTCAAAAGTACCCATGAGCTAATTAAACAACATTTTTTAGGCTCCGTTTATTTCACAAAATATGAATAATTTGGAAAGTATTCTCTAAAAGTGATCGCATATATAGCTTAAAATAATTAATCAATGAAATTCTTTTTAGTACTAACAACAATTTATGTTGAGATATTTTCATGGATGATAAAAATATTTTTCATTATTTCTTTTTTAATCGATATAAGTGATTACTTTTAGAAAAATATTTTACAAATCATTCATTTTCTACAAATAAATGGAGCCTTAATGTCCTTTGGAGAAATAATTCTCAAATGAGTAGAGATGGAAAGAAATATGAGCCATATTCGGAAAAGTATTACGAGAACAAAAACTGAAATAAAATAAAATAAAGAAAACAAAGGACTAGTATCATGTTTTGCTGGTCTTTGTGAGATGTAAAAGAGATTGGGACAAGAGTCAAACGTAATTTAACTAGGTCATTCATGCCAACCTCTTTGGAGAGGGAAAATATTTCACCTTAATCATTAATGGCGGTAATGTTCTTCATCTATCCACAAAAAGGAAAAGAAAATTAAACTAAATAAATAAATAAATAAAGGAAAAACATCTGAGGACGCAAATGCATAGACCTATTCCTAAGGGATATCCTTAAAATTATATCCACAAATATATCAATAACAATTTCTTCTTGCCTCCGCATTTAGTTAAATGAAGTTTTCTTCCTCTATAAAATGCGATGAGCAATAAAAAAACTCAAGGACGTGAAACTCCCTCTCCCCCTCTCCCCCTCTCTCCCTCTCTCTCTCGCCCTTTTAGCTCCTTGATAACTCCATTTCTCTTCAGCTCTTGTACTTTTACTCTCCTCCATTTATGCCAATTTATCTTTTGCCCTTCCACTTACTGATTTTTGAGGAGTTTCTTTTCAAGGAGAGGTCAAAATGCCGGCTGCTGTAGTAAGTAGTCCCGGCGGCGATGTCCCGGAGTTTGAGGGCAAGGTCACGGTCTACGTGATCATCTGCGTGATCATCGCCGCCTTCGGAGGACTTATGTTCGGTTATGACATCGGAATTTCAGGTTTAACTTATTTTTTCCCCAATTATTTCATTTGAATTTTTATTCCTCTCTCGAAAAATATTTAAATTGGCGATCTGAAAAGATTGTTCACAAGGATTTGCTCATGTAACAGACATAAAGTGCACCTGTTTTTAGCGTTGGCCCTCTAAAAAATATTGTTTTAAAGTACTAGAAATGTCTCTTTTAGCTGGTAAACTAGTCCTATGTTGCTTACAAAGAAATAACCGTATTACCGTAATCTTTTCGGAGGGAAAAGTTTATTACGTGATTTTCAGAATATAACTTCTAGTAATTGAAAATTTCATTATCTTAAATCATTTATTAGAAAATGATATAGCGCATTCATCTTTCTTTAATCAAACACAGGAGGTGTGACATCCATGGATGACTTCCTGAAGAAGTTCTTTATAAACGTGTACGAGAAGAAGCAGCATGTCCAAGAGAACAACTACTGCAAATACAACGACACGCTTCTGCAGCTCTTCACGTCGTCGCTCTACATCGCTGCTCTCTTGGCCAGCTTCGTCGCCTCAAGGGTGTGCACAAAGATGGGCCGGAAGCCAACTATGCAGATCGCGTCGGTCCTCTTCCTCATCGGGGTCGGGTTTCAGGCTGGCGGCATCAACAAAGAGATGATTGTGTGCGGACGACTCATGCTCGGAATTGGCGTCGGTTTCGCCAATCAGGTAAATGCTGTGTAGCAATAGCAGTAAAGCTCTGGTTAGCCTTCACATATGGTTTCTAAGATTTAACCATGTATGTTTCTGATTCTTTGCAGGCAGTGCCTCTATTTCTATCAGAAATAGCACCAGCCAAGATGAGAGGAGCGCTCAACATTTGCTTCCAGCTCTTCATCACCATCGGGATCTTGGTCGCCGGCCTCATTAACTACTTCACCTCCAAAATCCACCCCCATGGGTGGCGCATCTCCCTTGGCCTCGCCGTGGTCCCTGCCTTCATCCTCTTTGTCGGGTCCTTTGCCATCTGCGAGACCCCGACGAGCCTCATCGAGCGCAATATTCTCGACCAGGGCAACGCCACCCTCAAGAAGATCCGGGGCACCGATGACGTCACCGCCGAGTTCGAGTCCCTTGTGGCAGCGAGTGAGATGGCCCGCCTGGTCAAGAACCCCTTCAGCAAGCTCATGCAGCCCTCGAGCCGCCCCCCGCTCGTGATCGCGATCCTGCTCCAGGTGTTCCAGCAGTTCACCGGGATCAACGCCATCATGTTCTACGCGCCCGTCCTCTTCCAGACGGTCGGGTTCGGCAGCAACGCGTCGCTGCTCTCGACAGTCATCACGGGTCTTGTCAACGTGTTCAGCACGCTAGTCTCTATCTACACGGTCGACTGGGCGGGAAGGAGGATCTTGCTCCTCGAAGCTTGTGTCCAGATGTTCCTCACTCAGGTGAAGAAAATCCTACAAGTGATTTATTTCAGTCCTGTGCTCATTCGAGTAGTCTCACGATACCACAGCTGACAGTGACATTGTGCTATGATGCTGCAGATTGTGATTGGCTTGATCCTCCTGATAGACCTGAAGACCACAGGCTCATTGAACCACTCGGAAGCCCTAATCGTGGTCACCCTGGTGTGCATATTCGTGGGGGGATTCGCGTGGTCGTGGGGCCCGCTAGGGTGGCTCATCCCGAGCGAGACGTTCCCCCTCGAGACCCGGACCGCCGGGTTCGCGTTCGCCGTGAGCTCCAACATGCTCTTCACCTTCATCATCGCGCAGGCCTTCCTGTCGATGCTGTGCCACATGAGGGCTGGGATCTTCTTCTTCTTTGCCGCTTGGATCTTGGTCATGGGGCTGTTCACGCTCTTCTTCTTGCCCGAAACGAAGGGCGTCCCCATCGACTCGATGGTGGAGAAGGTATGGAAGCAGCACTGGTTTTGGAAGCGGTACATGGTCAATGTGAACGAAGAAGAAATGAAGGAGACAGTGCATCCGCATGTGAAGTAAGCTGCACAAGAGGATTCGCGTGACCATGGGACGGGACGGGAGGCGAAGTTATACTCATCCGACCGTATGTGAAGACTGAACGTACATAGTTATTGACCTAATCAAACCACACATTTAGCCACAAGCTTAACTTGTAGAACAGGTTCAAGGTCTTATTTACCTCCTCAATTACATACTTCCATGGATTGCTTAGATCAAAGACCAGGTTAAGCATGGGGGAGAGTGGAGTTAACCTATTTCGATCGTGTTTAATTTAATGCAATTTCTTTCGGATGAAAAAAGATGTAAATAGCTACAATTTTGCCGCATTTCTAGAGTACCCAAATATTATAAATGACTGAACAACCGCTCACTTATGTCATTTAACTAGATGTTTTTTCTACTTAGTATTAATTTATTCAAACCGAACGGACGCTCCTATTTATTTAAACATCGAACAGATCTCACTAATATGCATATTTTTAATCGGTAATTCATTAATATGAGATGTCATGTAAGAGGAAAAAATGACATATTTATATTGATAATGTATTATAATTTTAAAGGAAAATACCATATTGATGCTATAATGTTAATACTTCTAAGCACATAAAATATAAAAAAGATTAATTTTCAGTGTACAATAATCAAAGCTATATCGAAAATATTTCTGTTCAAAAAGTGAAAAACAAAAATAAGTAAAATAAAGTGATGTATGTTTTAGTTAAGTCGTAATTAAATGTTTTCTGTTAAAAGATTTTATTGTGAGTTTGAAGATTTTAGATAATCTCAATGCTTTTTTTCTTTTTTTTGGTTGAAATGTAAGTATCATTTATTAGATGACGTATAGGAGCTTAGGGGCATTCCCCAGCATTACAAAGATATCTAAGAATGTGAAAAAAATGGAGTGAGGAAGTCTCCATATAGTAGCTAATATTACATTTGTTTGGAAAGGTATGAAATTTTTATAATATGAAGCTTGCCCACTAACAAGTTTACGAATTTTAGCCACAATGATGGGGACATTATTTGACTTGTTTTGGAAATGTTTACAGTTACATTCCATCCAAATTCAATACATGGTTGCTAAGAAAGTAACCTTGAGAAGCCTTGCCGCCAGGTCCTTGCCTTAGGTAACCCTAATCATCCATTGGAGTTCATCATTCCATCCTCCTAAAGAATGACGGATTCCGTATTGTGTGAGGATGATATGCCGTATGCTTCTAGTCCACATGCATTAAAAGAATAGATGATCTCGATTTTTCAGACCACCCAAACAAAAATTACAATGGATTCCCATCGTAGGCATCCAACGCGATATTATCTCCGTTGTTGGTAGTCTATCTCTAAAAACTAACCACCCGATAAAATTATGTTTGCTAACCCTGCCTATCCATATTAGTTGATACTATCCCACAGCCGGTCCCACACTCCTGAGTTCATCATATAACTCTTTGCAACAATAACTTTGCCTAGATATGGCTAAAGATAGAGTTGGTATGAATTTAAGAATACCGGGCCAACTCTATGCCATAATACGCTTGATTTCCGGCTACATAATTGAAATGCCTCTACATTTGGTATTGTGAACCCACTCACTCCATAAGGAAGACGGCGAAAAATTTATGAGTACCCAAAGCATGTGGCCCAATAAAAATTTGTCTGGGTTAACAGAAGATTAACATTAAAAGACGACGAACAATTTATGAGCCTAGATAATCTCGATGCTTTATTAACATTATAGTAACCAGAGTCAGTTATTCCCTTTAATCTCATTATGATTAATAGAAGATTTTAATAAATCGTGTCATCAACAAATAACATATAAAAATTATTTTTACTCCGTGAAGTTACCTCCTCAATGTATGTCGCGACCTAATTTTCGCAGGTTCATCACCTAAAACTAGGTTAATGGATTACTAAGTCTTTAAGCTTAGCTCGGGCTCTCCCAAGCCCATACCAATTCGCGACTTAGGTTCAAATTTCTTAACATGCAAATGGATTTTATTTAGGAGTCGCCACTAATCAATTTATGGTAGGTCGATTAGACACCTAAATAAAATAATATGAGAATTACTTTACTCCTACGAACCAGAGACTAAAGGTACGGGGA
Source organism: Eucalyptus grandis x Eucalyptus urophylla (assembly GCA_028830015.1). Classification (NCBI taxonomy): domain Eukaryota; kingdom Viridiplantae; phylum Streptophyta; class Magnoliopsida; order Myrtales; family Myrtaceae; genus Eucalyptus; species Eucalyptus grandis x Eucalyptus urophylla. The sequence goes on along the minus strand of CM054188.1, from coordinate 12,532,948 downwards.
CTTGATTACATTAGATTTCTCTAATGCCCTTTCGGTACCATTCTTTTTATTTTCAAAAATGTTTTTTTTTTGCAGGCATCTAATTTATTTTAAACTATCTCCCTAACATGTGATGTTATTATGCGGGTGCGCAAACCACCAATTTAACACCCAAGAAAACAATTAAATAATGTAGAATTTACCTCAAAGCAACGAAAACATCTGCAGTGTTAAATTAAAATCCACATCAACAATCCTAGATATGATTTCTAATTAACACGCAATTTCAATTTTTGTTTTCACTTTATTTGATGAAAATCATGCGATGCATGCTAATAATCTAATATGACATGGCAGCATGATCTAAACTATATGACATGAAGAAATGCAATAATTAAATGCAATCTAAATGACATAATTCTAATGACATGCAATGCGATGCAATGACATACAAAATTATTTAAACTAAGATGACATTCAACATGCAATTTAATATGCGAGCTATATGTCACGCGACATTTATTAAATGACCTAATCTAATGACGGGCAATTTCTAATTAAATGGACCTAACAACAATCAATAAACATTGACATTTTTATTTTCTTAACAAAACATGCAATTTATCTAGGAGAGATTATTTACCTATGATTGATAAACATGCAACCCTAACATGCAATGACGTGCAAAGAATGCCCTAATTCAACATGATATATGTATGATGATTTTTTTTTGTGTTTTTATATTAATTTCGAAATTAAAATTTCATATGCAATTCAAATAATGATAAAACTAATAACCTAAATGAATGCATTTTTTGTTTTTTTTTTATATTTTTCTAAATTCGGAATAAAATCCCTATTCTAGATATGCAAGATAACAAGAAATATTCCAAAACAAACTGAATCATAATTCAAATATTTTTTAGATTTTTTAGTGATTTTTAAAAAAACAAGCAATTATCAACTAAACATTAAATTTAAACAATCAAGATATTCAATCAAATAAATAATTAAAATAATCGAAAAAATAACCCGTTATCTCACAGGTCAAATTAACGATTATCCTAACCCTAATTATCACGACAAAAAGATCAAAATAACTAAAAATCTGATCCAAACTCGGGTGTCGGGATTTTTCGCCCCAATCGATGTCAGCCGATTAATTTCACGAAAATTAACTTGAAAATGTAGAATAGCTGTTCCCAACAAAAACATCGGCCCTTAAGCAGATCAAATTAATAATTATATTGATTCAACACTTAAAATGCTATCGACAAATCCTAAGAATTAATATAATTAAAAAAATGACCCGACATCTTACGGGTCAGATTAATAATTACAATAATTTTAGGATAACTCCTGCGAGATATTCATAACCTAAAAGTCAACTTACAATATTCAAACTTAAACAATAATAATAAAACTAACTAAAAGTAAAGTAAAATAATATAAAATAAGAAAAATAAACAACCTAAGGAAAATAGAGGGGCAGCCAATTCGTTGACACCGGGCAGGGGGTTTGGGTCGCCGGCGTTCGGGTCTCCGGCGAGGTGAGTCGCCGGTGCGTCTGGACGTCGGGGGCAGCGAGCAGCGCGGTTCTGCCTGACTTCGGGCAGAGCAGCAGCGGCAGGTCGGATTGAGCGGCGCGAAGAAGAGAGCTGTGCGGAGGCGGGGCCAGCAGAGGCGACGTCGGGCTTCGGACGAGGCTGGTGCGACCGATCGGAGCGGAGATGCCTGACAGAAAAGATGTCACTCAGACGTGTGGGGGCTCGGATCTGGGCTTGGCGTCGCGGGTCAGCAGCAAGCCGAGGGCGAGATCGGTGCTCCGGTGCGGTTGATCGGGCTCCAAGCGGATGCGGGGACTGAGCAGAGGGCTGTTCGGGTCAGTCAGGCTCGGATCGGCAGCAGCTTCGCCGGACGGAACAGAGGGCCGAACGGCAGCGGACAGGGCGAATCAATTTGGTTTGCAGCGTCAGGTCACCGGACGGAGGTTGCAGTGGTCAGATCTAGCTGCAGGAGCGGAACTCGGGCGCTGGGCTTGCGGTGGTGAGGCGATCAGCTCGAGCTTGGTCGCGGGTCTGTGCGGTTACAGATCTGTTCGGGTTTAGCTCCGGATGGAGGGGACTGCTAGGCGTCGGACCAGAGGCGGCGCGGCGGTGGCTTCAAGTGGCGGCAGCGGTGCGGAGGTGCTGCGACCAGTAGCGACGATAGCAAGGCAGCAGTGGCGTCGTTGCTGCGGTGGCGAGCACTGGACGGCGGCCGCGGTGTGCTTCGGTTCCGGGCGACGTCGGTGTGGTGAGGCGGTGGCGTCCGGCGGGCAGCGAGTGAGGGCAGACAGTAGTCGAGCGCACCGGGGAAGAAGAACAGTTCTTCTTCCTTTTTTTTGTTTTATTTCTTTCTCTCTCTTCCTGTCTCTTCTCACGTCAGCTTTTCCTTCTCTCTCTTTTTTTTTTTTGTTTTTTGACCAAGAGAACCCCTGGAAAAAGCCCCCCTCTACCGAAGGCAAAGAAGAGTTTTCTTTCGTGCTTTTTATTTTCTCACCAGGAACAAAACGGAAGAAGCCCTCCCCGGCAGCCCTACGTACACACCCTTTTATAGGCCAAGACAAAATGCAATCCTTATGTGAATATTTCATCCGACGAAAAGATTTTCTATAATCTCCTGATCACCCAAAATCCTCTTATTTTCAAATATTCTCCTGATTTCATCATCTATCGATAAAGATAAGATTATAATGCGATTTTTTTTTAATTTTCAAAAATCATCATAATATCACATCAAATCTTAATTTTTCGCAAGATAATCAATTAAAAATAACGATGGGCTTGGGTTAATTTTATCCTTTCATGGGCCTAGCCCGGCCTACCGAACTAGAGCTCATAAACATAAAATTTGATCCCATCCACCACTGGTCCTAAAAATAAATAAATAAATGCAAAACATGTTAATTAAAAATAAATGCACCTAAAAAATTATATGCTATGCAATTGAATTATAATATTTTTTTAAGGGGTTAAAAATTAATCCCCAATTTTTATGCAATAAATGACTAAACGGGTTGTCCAAAATTTAGGTGTCAATAGTGTATTTTTTTTTATTACACTAAATCAAATTACTCAAATAAAATCATTTATGCTCTAATTAGCAATAAATATATTTTATTCGTAACATTGTATATTTATAGGGGATTTGAATGTTTCTTCTTCTTTTTTTCTAGGTTAACTTTGTCTTTAACTAATTTGATTGTAATATATAATTCAAGTGAAAATTAGTTGTGTGATTAAATTATTCATACTAAAAATTCAGACTTTCTAATGCTCCGTCCATTTTTCAAGCAATGACGAATGGTATTTTTCAACCATACTTAGGTCAATTCATTCTTGTCTTTTTTATGACATTTTGATCTACAGTAAAGATGCAATGACCCATGCCAAGCATGTGAAAATCGTGTTTGATCTATTCAAAAAACACGGGCTGACCATTAAGCACAGCAAGTGCATCTTCGGGCAGCCTCAAATGAATTATTTAGGCCACATATAGAGTCCATTTGGTTCAACTTTTGGGAAATACCCTTGAGAGAATGCAAATACCTTTGAAGTAAAGGGGTTTTCCAAAATATTACATCATTTGGTAGATTGTAGTCTCAAATAGTATTGAAATGCCACTTTAGCCTAAATACTATTTGGCAAAACTAATATTTGTAATGGGCTTTTGCTTTTATTTTATTTTTATTTTTTAAATCTGAAAATCAAATTCGACAGCCGGCTAACTGCCGGCCAACTACCGGCCAATTGCCGAATGACCAGATCTGGCCGCCTGAGGTCGCGGCAGCAGCCAAATCTGGCCGCTTGAGGTCGCGACGTCAGGCGACACCATTGTCCTGGAGGTATGACCTTAGAGCGCCTGAGGTTGCAGAGGCTAGATCTTGCCTCCAAACCGCCAGATCTGGCGACCTAAGGTTAAGCAGACCCAGGTGGCATCGCCTGGGGTCCGTGGGCACCAAGCGACGCCACATGAGGTCCGTGCAACCCAGGCGATGCCGCCTAGGTCACGGGTCACGCCACCCCCAAGCGATGGTCACTAGGGACACACGACCCTCAGGAGGTAGTGGCAGCTGCCAAAGAAGCTCGATGGGTGAGGAAGAAGAAGATAAATAAGTAAGAAGATGGGCAGGGAAGAGAAGAAGACGATTGCATTTTCAAAATGCCCAATGCTCAAAGCACTTCTTTCCCAACATTTAGCTTTCAGCATTGGAAATGCTCACATTTGGTAAATAAGCTTTCAAAAACATTTGCCAAACGCAAAAAAATTTCCCCAAATAGCTTTGGGGGCATGGAGCAAAACAAGGTCATAGACCGAAATGGGGTTAGCATGGAGCAAAACAAGGTCAAGACCATCCTTGATTGGCCTCGCCCTACGAATGTCAAATCAGTCCGTGGATTTTTGGGCCTCGGCAGCCATTACTGCAAATTCATTAAGGGATACGGGCAAATCACAGTGGCCCTTACGGCGTTGCTAAAAAAGGATGCTTTCAAGTGGAGGGATGCCGCTAATCAAGCCTTTAAAATCTCCGATTTGCTATAACCCAAGCATCGGTTCTCGGTCTACCCAATTTTTCCGAACAATTTGTGGTCGTACGCGACGCATCCGGGGTTAGCGTGGGAGCGATATTGATGCAACAAGGGCGTCTCTTAGTGTACTTTAGCAAGGTATGGTCCGGTGCACAACTCACAAAATCCACCTACGAAAAAGAAATCATGGCCCTCGTATTGGCAGTGCAAAAATGGCAAGCATACCTTTTGGGAAGACGATTCATAGTGCGCACCAACCACCTTAGTCTCAAATATCTTTGGGAGCAACAGATTAACACAAACGAGCAACAAAGATAGTTTGTAAAGTTGATGGGATATGACTTTCTCGTTGAATATGAAAAGGGAAAGAAGAACGGTGTGGCCAACGCCTTATCTCACAAAATCAAAGCAAGTCCATCTGCTATTTCTCGGCCAATTCCGCAATGGCTAGACACAATCAAAGAGGAGAATGGATGGCTGGCCGAGTTACATCAGCTGCACGAGCTGCTTCGATCAGGGGAAATAATTGGTCCGTGGGAAAATATAGACGGCGTGCTATTCTGTAAGGACTGAATTTATATCGGACAAGAGTCAGAATTAATTCCCATCATCACCAAAGAGACACGTGACACCGGACATGAGGGATTCCACAAAACCCTCCAACGTCTCAAGTCGAATTTCTTTTGGAAAGGCATGAGGGCAACATTGAGGGAATGCATCCGAAATTGTGAAGTTTGCCAACGAAATAAAACGGAGCATTGCAAGCCCGCAGGATTGTTCCACCCATTACCGATTCCGAAGCAAATTTGGGAGGACATTTCAATGGACTCTATAAAGGGATTACCGGCTTCCTACAGTAGGACTATTATATTATTCGGCATTGACCATTTATTAAAGATGGGCCACTTCACCGCACTGAGCCACCCCTACACGGCCCTAACTGTGGCAAGGGCATTTTTTGAAAATATTTTTTCGGCTCCATGGGATGCCTAAATCCATAATTTGTGACCAGTACCCCACTTTCATAAGTTCCTTTTGGCGGGAATCATTCGAACCTCAAGAGACTAAATTCAACATGAGTTCGGCCTACCATCCACAAAAGGATGGACAAACTGAAGCGGTCAACCGGGTCCTTGAAATGTATTTGAAATGCTTTACCGGAGATCGTCCCAAACGTTGGGTAGAATGGTTGCTGTGGGTGGAGTTTTGCTACAACACTAGTACCCCCACTACCGCCCGTAAAACTCCATTCGAATTGGCGTATGGGAGGCCCATACCAAACCCTTTACCTATGTGCCCGAGACGGCACAAAGCATCATCGTTGCTTGTGATTTGGAAGCCCGTGACCGGTTACTTGCGGACCTTAAACAGCAAATTGTGGATGCACAAGCGCGGATGAAAGTCCAATACAATCGTGGACATCGCAAATTGGAATTCTAGGTTAGGATAAGGTTTTCGTTTTCTTACAACCTCATCGCCAAATGACAGCTCGAATCGATAAACGCCACAAGCTATCTCCTTGGTTTTATGGTCCGTTTGAAGTCATTGGTCGCATTGGCTCGGTTGCATACTGGCTCAAGCTTCCTTCAAATGCCCAAATCCATTATGTTTTTCATGTCTCTGCACTGAAGCCCCCACCTTGGAGCACATGACAGGCTCGAGGTCGAGCTACCAAACACGGAGGTCGAAGATGGGCTGTTACAAGTTGAGCCCGAGGCCACGATTTCCAATAGAATCCACCAAAGCTAAAAACAAGTTTGCATTCAATGGAAGGGACTAGAGGAAGCTAACGCCACATGGGAAGACTATGACACAATCTCGGGCCAATTTCCGCACATTTTTGTCCTTGAGGACAAGGACAATTTTGGCGGGGGAAGATGTCACGGTCAAGATACATATCGAAAATGAAAAGCAAGAATTTGGGATATTAGAGAATGAAGATTTTCGGGCCAAAAATTAAAGGAGGATGATTTCTCTGGATGGAAGAAAAAAATCAAGGGAAGCTCAAAATGGAATCTAGGGCAGAGAATGAAGATTTTCAGACCAAAATTAAAGGGATGATGATTTCTCTCGATGAAAGCAAAAATCAAGGGAAGCTAACTATGGAAGAGAATTAGTAGTTGAATCAATAATCATTATAGCCGGGTCAATTTACATTATTAGTATTTCCATTTCGTTTTATAATAAAATTTCTTGGTTGTACAAAAATTATAAATTGTACCTCTTATGAGGAATCATGCATTGAAGAAATGAAATAAAATCAAAGTGTCTGAGCTTCCGCTTGAATCTTTGGTGGAAACATCCCATAGACACTTCAAAATTAGGCATTCACATAGGTGAAGAAACCGCATTAGGAATTCCATTCCTAACACCTTGCAAGTGTTCCAGCAGTTCACCGGCATCAACAACCTTGATGTTTTACAGACAGTCGGCTTCAAGAACGACACATCGTTGTTGTCCTTCGTGATCACCAGGATTGTGATTGTGGCGAGTACATTGGTGTCGATCTATGCTGTCGATAAGAGTGGGAAGGAGAAAGCTGCTCCTTCAAGCCTGCATCCGAATGTTCATCAGTTAGGTCTCTCTCTCTCTCTCTCTCTCTCCGTGCCAAATTTTTCGTATTGCTATATCTTGATTTGATGATGAGAAAGTCTGTGTGATTTAGGCTGCTATTGGAGCAATTCTATTAAACTTCCTTAAAAGCCACAAACTCACTATACAAAAGAGAGGCTGCGATCCTGGTCGTGCTTGTTCGTAATGGCATTTGCATGGCCTTCGGGCCTGCTCGGTTGGCTGATACCGAGCCAGACATTCCCAGTCAAGACAAGGACCACCGTGTTCGCAATCACGGTCGGCTCCAACTTGCCGTTCACGTTCCTCAAGCTCAAGGGTTGCTCTTGATAATGCTCCCCACGCGCGCTACACTTTCTTCTTCGCAGGCTGGATCTTCCTGATGGAGCTGCTCGTGCTGCTCCTGCTGCCTGCGACAAAAACCGTGCCAATGGATGCGATCGTTGACGAGGTGCGGAAGCAGCACCCAGTTTGGAAGAAATTCATGGATTGAAGATCGTGAAAGATTGAATCTTTGTAGTGTCACTCAACAACAAGGGCATGTATACGTTGGAGCATTTCACTCAACTCTTGTGACAGCATTATGAAGCAACATAAAAAGTACTCGGGTAAGATTTTGCCATTTCAAGCAATTGCGATAACAAGATCGATTTCACATCGGACATCTTGCTCGGAGATGACATAGACTCTGCAACTCAATACAGTAAACATGGAGTCACCCTGAAGATGGTTCGTACTAGCATATGTATCATCACTATATGTCGACGTTTACTGAAAAGTTACAGCTGCCAAGGCAGCTGCGAAGGCAGCTTAACAGTCCATTACTGTGTCCATTCTTGGAGGGGCCATTGCCGTTCGCCACTGGAATGTCGTCGTCCATGAACCGTTTCCAGAGCCAATGCTGCATCCATACTTTCTCGGTCATCTCCTCGATGGGGACGTTCTTCGTCTCCGGGAGAAGAAACAGGACAAACAGCGACATGACCAAGACCCACCCGGAGAAGAAGAGGAAGATGCCAAACTTGAAGTGGCACAGCATCGAGAGGAAGGCCTGCGCGATCACGAAGGTGAAGAGCAGGTTGATGCAGACCGTCACACTCTGCCCCGCCGAGCGCGTTTCCAGGGGGAACGTCTCGCTCGGGATCAGCCACCCGAGGGGTCCCCACGACCACGCGAAGGCCGAGATGAACGTGCAGACCAGGACGACCACGAAGATCGCGAACCCATGACTGAGATTCTCCGAGTGGTCCTTGACTTTGATCCCGAGGACAATGGCGATCGCGGTCTGGGACAAGAACATCTGCACGCCGGCCTCTAGCAAGAGCATCCGGCGACCGACCTTGTCGACCGAGTAAATGGACACGCAAGTGGATAGGACATTGACAGCCCCGATAATAACAGCCGAGTAGAGCGAAGCGTCGCCCCCGAATCCCACCGTGTTGAAGAGGACCGGCGCGTAGAACATGATGGCGTTGATGCCGGTGCATTGTTGGAAAAGCTGTTGCAATGCAAGAGAAACGTTCTTTGTAAGAAATTGAAAACCTCTATCATCAATGGATGATTGCCCTTTTATAAGCTATATAATGCACGATCATGAGATCAAATTGGGTTACCTGCAAGGACATGGCAATGACTAGCTGAGGCCTGTTCCTCCGCTGGAGGAGGTTTCGGAACGGGTGCTTCACTTCTTTGGCGATACGGCTCGCCTCGACGAGCTCCAAGAACTCGGGCTCGATGTTGTCGGTCCCTCTGATCTTTCGGAGGACCGCTTTGCCTTCTTCATGGCGGCCGCGCTCGATGAGACTGTTGGGAGTGTCGACCACCATGAGAGCCCCCACTGTTAGGAGAACGGCCGGAATGCCCGCTAGTCCCAGGGACAGCCTCCAACCCCATCCCCCTTTGATCCTGTCACATAGTTTTCACGGTTATGTTAGGACAATCGAATCAGTTTAATGGAACGATTAGAAGTTCGATTGATTGAGATATCAACTCAGAATGCCTTGCATCAAATCAAGAAGCAGAGAAGAACAAGTTATCAGGAGTAAACAAGATGCATCAGAGAACTACCCTGAATCTGTGTATCATGCTAGAGATCAATGTGGTTAATTGATTATTGGCAAAAATAGATTAATCTGCACCAAAACCTCTGGCAATTCGGTTCAAATTTAATCCTTTGGTTCCGAAATATCATCACATATTAGTAAGACTTGTCATAGGCTCATAAAGAGAGAATAAATCCATATAATATTACACCGTTACTCTTCTAATAACGCTAAACCAATCTGATCTCCTATTAACAAAGGAAGTAAACCTTTCATTGGCTTATTTAATGCTAGAGAATCGTTTACATCTCAGGATTGAAGTACTCAATTTGCCGAAAAATCTGCATGAGTTTTCTTTTTTTTAAATATTTACAATATTAATCCGTTGGAAATATTCTAACAGTTTCTAATCCAAGAATGGAGAAATGAGGGTAGGAAAATTATCGAGCTCACTAGTGACACACACTAAATGTTCAGGCCCAATATTTATGAGAAAGCCCATTAATGCGAAAAGCCCTAAAAGCTTTCATTTCTCCCTTTCATATGGACAGAATTTGACTCGGCATGTTTGGCGACTCCAATAAATGCCGAAAATTATATCTATTCAGTACTAAATGAAAAAAAAAAAAAAAAACAAGCACGTTCAGCAGGTACAACTGGTTTTGACTTAAAAGATTTAACTAATTCAAGAAATCACTAAATTAGCTAAGTAAGGATGGATTTACTTGAATCATTTAAATAGAAAAGACATCCAAATTAAACATAGAATCTCGTTGTTGTATTGCTTAAAGCCTAAAACTTACCAATAATATTCACGATTCTATATTCTGCAAGAAAAAATAATGAAACAATACTCAATATTTAGCTTTATCAATTATTATATTTTAATCTTTAACACTTAAAATGGTCAACGCGCATCATATATTTGGAGAAAACGTCACCTGCCTCTTTACAAAATCAGCGCAATTTATCCTCACAACCTCCATGGAACGTCTCTATTCGATTCCAATCATCCGATTGCCAGATTTTATTATCCGGAAACTTTATTATAAACAAAGAAGATCACTTTGTTCTTTATTATTTCTTTGGTTCTAAATTATTAATATTTCTTCTTTTTAGGTAGCTTGCTCCGTTGCGTGTCGAATCAGTCAACAGTGTGAACCCCACACAATCACTTTCAGCATCTTAGCAAAGACGACGTGTGGGTTGCACTTTCTATTCACACTTAAAAAGAAGGAATTAAAAAAAAAAAATGGTAGGCGCTTTAGCAGGATCAACAGGTGTCATTCAGAAGATCTGAATTTTTTTTAAAAAAATATATAATAAAAAAAGAGAAAGAAAAAAATATATTTAATTAGCAATCATAGGGGAAATTGACTTACTTATTAGTGCCGTAGTTGACTAGATTTGCGAAGAGAATGCCGATGGTAACGTTGAGCTGGAACAGGATGTTGAGCCCTCCTCGGATCCTCGTCGGCGCGATCTCCGATAGAAACAAGGGAACCGCCTTAAAAAAAATTATCACATTCACATGTTTGGTAAGTACAAGGAATCAATTCCTAGCAAAAAAAAAAAAAGGTGCTAGGAATCAAGGCAAAAATTGTAAAAATTTACTATTTTTCCCATTACTTTTCTCAGCTTTACTCTTACTCGGAATAATCCAAACATTTCACTAATAACACATATTTTGGACGTTAAGTGCTCGAAAATCAAATCCAAAATTTGGATTTTTCAATACTCCTCTCAAGTACAAACCAAATTAAGAACAACACGTGAATTTAGATATACTAAAAAATGACAACACATATATCATGTTAGAAGATTTAACCCAAAGGTTTAATACCAGATAAAGAGATATGTCATTTACATAAATAATTTTAGATCTCATAATTAAGCGACGTGGATATTTTAATACGAAAAACTTAATCAATGCGAAATGAAGAAAACCTTTTTAAGGCAATTAATTAATTAATAGGTATGCCAAGTGTTATCTTTGATGTTTATTTCCAACCCCAAATACCTGGGAACCACATTACGTGGTCTAATTGGGACTCACCGCGTCATTTTTTCATTAGATTAAATAATTTATATTTGTTCTTGACTCGCATGGCGTGCAAGGTTAAACAAGTTTATCCTAGAAGTAGGAGAAGAAATTCTTCGGGGGCAGTTGAAATTTGAATTTGAATTTAAGTGAAAAGATGATAAAGAAAAAATAAAAAGAAAAATTTTAAAAAGGAGTATTAAACATTAGATTGGACTCAAAAGATGCACAAGAATGAAGTTTCCCAATAACCACTCTAATTCAGAACAAAAAAATGGCTAAAAGACTTGTCGAAAGGCCAAGTGGCGCAAGAAGCATATATTAATGAGGTGTTGTCGGCATCATTGGGATGACTCCAAGATGGACGATGTCGAGCATGGTGTTATCTTTGAACTATCAACCAGAAAAGTATACCTAAATGAATTGTCGCAATCACATGGAACAAACTGCCAATTCACAGAATATATCTCCATCTTTATGAAATTATTGGCGGATTAAGTTTAAAGAACTAGTAATCAGGATTACGGTATCTATTATAATATTTAAATATTAAATCAAACTTCACGGATCTCTTATTCAAAAAGGGTGATTAAGATTTTGAGGAAGGTGGACGCTTAAATTTAAAATGAGCAATTTTATCAAACGATCAACAAGAAGTGGGTAATGTAACCCACTTTAGTTTTCAATAATTCGGAAAGCCACTGAAAAATAAATTTAATTTATATAATGTTAGAAACTAGTAACTTTATTTCCAAACGAAATTAAGAAAAGAAATGGAATAATTGAGGTACTCCATGTTATCATGGCTCAAAAATTAGGTGGAGTTTAAGTTAGGTTTATCAAGAGGAGAATAATTTCACATGATTGAATGTGCAAGAGCATGTTTTTCTTCTTCTCTTCGTTTCAAGGAACTCCTAGAAGAAAAAACAAAGAGCCCTTTTCCTTACCGGATGGTCAAATCTCACCTTATGTTCTTCCTTAGCTACAAGACAGGCTTGTCCTTATAAACAAATCGTCCTTTGCTCGGCGAGAATCCAATTGCGACGACGAAAGTATCGCATAACGACACCCTTTCCGGACCACATTTCAAAACACAATCGCAACACACGTGCCATACACTACAATTACGATCTTTTCGGTACGCGACATGCATGTATTTGGACGGATTACCTGATTGGCGAAGCCGACGCCACATCCGAGCAAGATCCGCCCGATGATGAGCATGGCCAGGTCCTGGGCGGCAACATTGAACACGACTCCGAGGATGAAGAAGACCCCGGCGATGAGCATGGTGAGCCTCCTCCCGAGCCGCCTCGTGGTGTAGGATGCGAAGAACGTCGCGGTCAGCCCGGCGAGGTACAGCGACGACGTGAAGAGCTGGAGCCCTTGGTTGTCGTACTTGCAGTAGTTGCTGTCGAGCCCCGGCCGTAGGGTCCTCCGGTACACCACCGGGAAGAACTTCTTCAGGAAATCGGGCATCGATGTGACTCCTCCTGTGTAAAATTTAGTAAGATGAATTCCATTAGCAATATAGAAAGGTAACAAGTTGCGCATCACGTGACCAAAAATGTCATCAAAAAGAGAGAAATCACATAAAATAAGGGGAAAAGTCATAACTTTCGTCTCTCAAAAAGACAAGTTATTCGCTAATTTATCGATTAAAATTAGCGTGAAAAAGTTGACTAATGATGAGAGAAAATCAGAATTAATGATATCTAATTCTAATTTTTCATGGTGGTGCGTCAGTGGTTGGGAGAGACCGGCAACTGCCCCCTCCATCCCAACCCACCTAACGAACGCTCGCTGTTTCTCTCAACTCATGAAGCTTTCGTATAGATTACTTCGATCTGAACTCTCTCTCTCTCTCTCTCGCTCTCTCTCTAAGATCGGTGGAGCCAAAGGATGAAACTGGACCGACCCGGAACAAGACCGGCGTTGCCGGACGAACAATCGCAGCCTGTCGGAACATGAACTTCTCTACACACACAAAGGTTGCTGTTTGGGCTATTATCGATGAACGAACGAATGGTATGTTTACCTGAAACCCCAACGTCGTAGCCGAACATGAGGCCACCGGTCGCGGCCATTATGCAGGAGATGATGACGATCGGCGTTATCTTCGCTTCGAACTGGCTCGCCCCCGGTGCCGCCACCGCGAAGCCTCCCCCCGCCATCTTGTACTCTGACGGTCACAGAGCTAATTCTTCTGTGGATAACAAGTAATAATCAAACTCGGAGCTCTCTTGTGCTTTGAGAACGAAGAAGAAGAAGAGAGAGGCTGAGAGCTTATGCGGTCATTGTACTTCCATAATAGAGCCAGGGAGATATTATATATATAGTGCTTGAGACTTAAAGTACTGTTAAATGGAGTGCACTTGTGGGGACACATAATACAAACTTCTAATCCCGAGATTTGGAGGACATCCAATTTTAATTATATGCAATTATCGGTTGGTCCTTGTTGCTCAAGTGATTCGTTCCTGACGCAAAATCTTGAATATTTTGTGTGATTTCATACCAAAAGAATTGAAATAATGCTCATCCTACCCTCTTTTTTAAAGTAATTCAATCAGAGCTTCTCGAATTATCTTAATCTGCAAGACGAATTCTCTAATTCTTCAATTTCAATGGAATCAATATGGCATCCCTTAGTCATTGTATTCATATATTTTTCATTCAATTTAATTATTGACAACAAATTATTAGTTAGGTGCGTTGTCCTATTGATGCACTTCGGATAAAGTTAGATTTGATGGAGTCCTCAACTTGTGAGTCCACATGAGATACATAAAATCTGATAGTCCAAATTTACTTCAACGTATGATACTTTTGGTAAAGTATGAGTAAACTGCTCTAAATCAGAATTAACTGCAAAGGTGAACGAACTGAGCTTAATTGATTTATGAGGTTTGCAGGATAGATAACTTGGCCACCGCCATCGGATGTCTTTTAATTAATAAAAAGAAGAGACATCATTATTTCCGGTTTCAAAAAGATGCTGGCTTATCCAATTACCAAGTCAAGTAAAACCCTAGCCTCATCATAGTCGCTCTTTCTCCTTTTTGCTTTGAACTTTCGAGCAACACGGATTCCAAATGAAAGCGTCGCACGTGTCGGATGTCGTTTCGATCAAGCAAATGGTCTCTTGGAATTTCATGTAACTTGGTCACTTTCTTTGCGAATAGGAAATGGGAATTCCACGGGGCTTGAATTTGGCGAATTACAAGATAAGCGTCTGCGTCAGCTATAAGATTTGAGAGGTGCCACGTTACGATATTGCGCATGGAAATTCGTCGGGATTTATGTTCAAGGTCAAAGGGGGTGGGAGGGAAGATTTATCCAAATTAGAAAAGGCGTCCGGAGAACGTGTGAAGTTAGTCGGCCTTCAGATTCGATTTTCAGATTCGTGATGGTGGAAAAGTTGAAAGCTCGTAGCACGGGTGTGATTCGGTGTACGCATTACATTGATTTTGACTTAGCTACAACCAAGCTTGATTTCTAAAGAGGATTGCGTATGTATCAGCGTAAATGGTCATCTGGGTACCTTTTGACGTGGTAGAGATGATGAAAACGAGAATAATCCAATCGCACAAATCCACGGGAAATTCGCTTACAATGGAAGATCCAGAGAAAGTCCTCTCTGGGAGCATGTGTTCTGAATTGATATGATGAAAGGTTTCTCCAAAAAGAACGAATAAATGCTCTGGGCAACCAGCAATTAACCCTAAGCAACGAAGAAACTTGGAAAATATAATTAGGTAGCGCATGGTAACGCTCATGTTTCTTCCAATTTCTATTCTTTTGTTTCTCGGAACAAAAAAATAACAGAAACCTATATGGTAAAACATTTGTTCCCGCGAACAATTTTGAAAAGCAAAAAAAAGTTGCTTCTTGTTTCCGGGAACAATTTCTAGAAACAAGCTGATTTTCTTTTTTAATTTTCTTTTATTTCCTTTTCTTGCCGCAACCATTGTCAACTGCTCGAAGCCACTGCCCACCGCCGCTACCGCCGGTCGCTGGCCGCCGCTGCCGCCGCCGGTTGCCGACGGCCAGGCGGCTGCGGGAGGGGGCGGCCGATGGGCTTCCGGCAACGGTCGACGATGATGGTCGGCGGCCGGTGGTCGTGCAGCGGTGGCGGCTGGCGGCAACGGGCGGCGAGCGGCGGGCGGCGATCTGTCAGCAAGAATAAAAAGTGAATAAATACAAAAAAGAAATTGTTGAGTTACCAAACGCATTTCTATTCTTTTCATATTCCAAGAGTAGAAATTTTGTGTCGTTACCAAATGGATTCTTTTACTCAGAAATTATTCTCCAGAGCAGAAATAGAAAAGAACTATTTCTGAAAACAAACTTTTCCCCGGAACAGAAGAGTTTTTCATGCGCAGCCTTAGTGGATTAGCATAGTGCAGAAAATAGACCTAGAAAAAAAAAAAACTCAAAGGTGGCTTCAAACCTGTGAAAATGATGGATTTCGAGTCCTGAAACGATAACAAATGAGTTCAAAGCATAGTGCTTGGAACGAATATTCCAGATTGGTATTACGGGCCTAATCAAGAGTTGCGATCCTAGTGGACACTACGCAAATTCTTGGGGTGATCCCTTCTTTTAATTTTCTACTTATCCAAATGCTCCAGAAAGTCCAACAATAGCGTCCGTATCTTTGTTTTTTTTTTCAAAGATAAATAGAGCTCGAACTCATACCCACCACGGTGGCGGCGTAGTGGTTTGTGCGTGGGACTTTTCACGAGAGGTCCTGCGTTCGAATCTCTGCGTCGTCGTTAGCCGGTCTTACCTGGAGCACGTGGGTGGTGGGGTCCTCACGTGTTCCCCTGGGTTTACTCCAACCGCGAAGCGGCGTACGGAGGTTCCCAGGGTTACCAAAAAAAAAAAAAAAAAAAAAAATAGAGCTCGAACTCATGAAATTTCCCACTGACCTCATCCTCGAAACAAGATACGAGGATCGATAACCTATAAGTCAATTAGGATATCTAGACGCTCTCATATTCTCCGGTGAATATGGCCCAGTGCACTTATATATTAAACCAAAGTCCATGTACGCATCTTATTAACAAAATTGCCCTTCAATGTAATTTATGTTTTAGTCATTACGTGACATAAAATATCATTAAAACCCTAGATTTTGGAGAGGTCATAAGTTTAACTAGTTAAAACATTTAAAATACGTTTTTACAAATTCTGTTTAAAATTCTTTTTTAATAAACTTTAAGTAGAGATAGCTCAAGGTTGCATAAGAATGGAAATTTATCCATACCTCCGGTGGGAGGGAATATCTAAGTGCTCTCTTTTTTCTTTTTTCTTTTTATAGAATGCTTTTTGTTTCCATCGCTAAATTAGAAAATGTCACGAAAATGGACCAAATACAAACTCTCATCTTCGACGCTTGTAATTTGAGAGGCATATATATATTAAAAAAGTATATCAAGACAAATTTCGAAAAGTTTGAGGATAAGAGATGTGAAGTGGCGTCACGTCACGGCGGCTTCGGAGTTTAGATCGTGATACTATAGTAATTATACCCAGAAGAACATGGAAAATTTGATAAGCTGGTCCGCCCCCAAAAGCAAAAGAGAAACGATTAATAATAAATAAAAAAATAAGGCAAAGGAGAGGAGAGATTGATGTGTGGGAAAAAGGATCTCTGGAAAAAATAGTGTACAACTTAAAGCCACCGGTGGGCCGTGTGCTGAAAGTAAAGACATTTGAAAGATTGAGAATAAGATTCCGATGGGGAATAATACGAGATCCCACAACAAAACGTGTCAATTCTTCAAACTTCCTTTTCACTAGGGGAATCGCATTTGGATATCATTAATATTTGCTATTTGTTAAGTTTACATATGAATAATTTCCGCTTCTTCTTATTCACCATTTACAGAGAGGAAAACATGACTCCCTATTAATTATAGTCGAAAGTTTGATGGGTGGCTACATAGTCCCTTTTAAGCAATTAAAACTTGTAAAGATCTCAAACGATAATAAATCTGATTGTGGAAGAGAAGATATCATTACCAAACACTATATCTATTTCTTACCACAACGTTGCTTACCATTGATGTAGGCCATGTGACGATCTAACACCTGCTAATAGGAAACCCTAGTCCTCTCTCCCTCTCGTTTGCTCAACCTTGCCCAAGACATCACACCTCCGCCACTATCACCGTTGCTCGCCCATGACATGTTTTGTGACCCGGAGTTTGAAACCTCATACAGTGACAATCTCTCTCTCTCTCTCTCTCTCTCTCTCTCTCTCTCTCTCTAACCTCGGTTGGTCTTGAGGGCAGCCGTTGACCTCTAGGATTCTAGCCACGGCCATGGCCAATCACCGGCCAAGGTCGAGTTGAGCCCTAGTCTCATATCTAGGGCTCTGGTCTGAGTTATCCACCCAAATAGAGATATAAAGATTAGGCTCAATCCAAACATTTGATCTAGGTTAGTTGGCGCCTCATCTTTATTTGCGGCAGAGCCTCTAGGATTAGTTGTGGACATCTAGGATTAGGTTCATTAGTCTAGTTATTGCAAGCCATCTTACATGACAAGTCATCATGTTAGCGATTTCTCGAGAAAATTGTCCAAAATGACTATATTAAAATTTCACTCAAAGATTTATGACTCAACTAGCGAAACCTAAAAATTTAAGGCTAAATTGACATCCGTACAAAAAGTTTAAGATTGACTGAGTAATTTTCTCTGAAATTTCCTTCAATTCTAGTATTCTCACAAAAATGATTGAGTAAAACATTTCAATTGAATTCCAAGTTAGGGACAAGAATTGTTACCCATACTCAATATCTGCTATTATTAAAACGTGAAACAGCAATCGTATAGAGGAGCCACCTAAGACCAAGGAAATATTTTGTTATGCATCACGTTCTCGGCGATGTTATAGTCAATTATATCTCGTGCCCCTCGTTGGAACTTTATGAATGATATGACTCTGAGCATGCTTCATTGAGACATGGACGGTGACCTCTGACACGCCAAACCTTTTATTAGAAACCAAATATTATAAAACAACTAATCTCTAGCTGACATCTAGCGCCATTGCATTTAGTCTACAACACTCAGAAAAGTTTGGTTTGAAGGCCCAACGTTTACTATATCAGTCGTGATGTCTCAATTACATTTCAGTCCAAAGTGTCTTTTCTTTCTAAGAAAGATCTCACCTTCTAGAACCGAGTCAATCCAAGTCAGTTGGCACTCACTTAAAGCATGAAGCTGATGGAACCCAGAACCTCTTCTTTCTCATAAGGGGGCCCAAAAAACATCATGGACAACATCATTGTGACCACCGAAAAACTCACGTATGACGCGGAAATCTCCTTTGGACATGCTCCACTAAAGCAGGGCATGTCACATCCGACACACTTTAAGAAGATGACTTGAAGAAATATCGGCATACACGTACGGGGCGCTATTATGCCAACCAGAGATCATTAAATATGCAAGAGAAAGATGATCGGTGCTTGCATTCCGAAAGAATAATAGTAACCTTTCATCATCCGAACGTCAACAGTTGAGAATGGGGTCAAAAACCCACCCAAAACAATGTTTGCCCCGTCCATAATGGAGATTGCAGAGCCCCGGATTCCTATGGTTGTCCCGTTCCTAGATCTATACAAGCTTTGTAAGAGGACTCCTCTAATTCCCGGAGATCTTCGGGGGAACCTATATAGCGACCTATGAAGAGCCGTCACTATAAATCAATAGCTCTAGTTCCGTAAGGGAAAGATAGGGGGAAAGAAAGAAAATGGGAAATATAAAGGTGGCAAATTATCGAGTCGCTTCATCAGACAAATCAGTTTGAGTTCATTGCTGAGGATAAGCGGATTCTCAAGTCATTGAGCTCCTTTTCTTGCTGTTTCTTCAGATTACTTTGAGCAGTCGAAGTTACTATCTTAATGAAGAAGTTCAGGAGTACAAGCCATACGATGCTGTTCCATATTGAAGCAAAGGACAAATCCCATTTCTTCACCTGCAAAGCATACCATTCTGTGAGTTGCAACAAGATGCACGCACGCGGGAGAGAGAGAGAGTGAGTCTACAATATTGAATACGTAAATGTTTCTTAGAAAGAGGCCATACCTTTACTTTTGAGGGCACAGGAGGTGCCGTGAGATACTTATCTCTGACAGCATTGAGTTTGGTAATGAGGTTAGTAAGGACTGAAGAAAGACCAGGGATAAAGCTAAGCGCCCAAATCAACTCATTCTCCATCCAATTTAGAAGTTGATTGTTGCAAACTGATATAATGAAAACCGTCTGCAGAAGATAAAGGATCAAAGATAGAATGTCCTATAGTATTAGCACTTAAAGACATTGGCGAAATCTGGAAACATTGTGAGTATTGTTCATATCATTATAAGTTGATTGTAGCAAAGATATATAGCCACGATATAAAATGCAAAGGACGCCTAAAACTAGAGAAAAGTTAGACAGCAAATGAGGAAGTTCTGTTCTTAAAGAAGCATGCATTGGAATGGATAAACAGCCTGAAAGAGCACAGTAAAAAAGATTCTGAATACCTGAATGTGAGTTTTGATAACAGCCTTTCCAATCAACGTAGCAAGAAAGAACTTCCAGAATGAAATCCCAAATTGTCCGCACATGATGCCAGCAAGGTCAAAGAGAGGATTTGGAACCTAAACCAATATCCAGACAAGCCATATTAAATAGCTGTCACTTACAAAAGAGGGTCATGTCACTACATCAGGCAACCGAGTGGTAATAGCACAAATAAATAGCTTGATGAAGTTGTCAATGCTTGGAAGAAATCCCACTGAAGTAGAGATCATAACAATCAAAAGATGACTTGCTATATATTTTGACAGATCTCGGTTAAGGTAATCCTACAGGACACCAACCATTCTCCAGGATTTTCCAAAGGCACGTGCCCGTTACCAAACTAGCTACTGAATGTCACAATAATCCCTCACTTAACCTGTTAACGCCAGTCATTTATTTGCATTAGGAAAAAAATGCCCCCTCCCCACTAAATAATCACAAAGGCAAGAATCCTTACTTGAATGGAATGCAAATAAATGTGATCATATAGCAACAACTAGTAACCTAATACACAACTAGAACAGAATACAGATGTGTCAAGTTCAATGAGATATGTACGTAGATAGTTCAGATTCCATAATAAGATAGTATTCAGATAGGAGAAATTAACTTTGAACAGTGAAATCACAAGGAGTTGAGCTAACCGAGGCAAGCACTAAAATTGTGAAGAAATTCAAGTGTTGAGAATGTGAGAGGAGCCATCGTTTGATTCGTCCAAGGTAACGAGCTATAAATCCACCACCTTCACCAGCGGAAACATCCAATTCTTCCATGGCATCTACTCTGCCGCCTGACAGCTGTGCTGCAAACATTATCAAATTTGTTTGAACTCATACTACTCTGGTATAATACTTTAAGCACAAGATTAGCTACCATTTGGCCAACCTAACCAAAGGATTAACACTACGGTAGCAAAGGCAAATGGTACATAAGACACGTACTATCATCATAATGGAAATTTCATCAAACTTCACGCAAACTGAGGATGATTTTTTACATGATTCAGCAGACTTTTCAAAAGAAAGAATAACAGTAAGTTCTCTACATAATTCAGAGGGTTTCTGTCCTTTCAATCAGAACTGAAAATTCTGGGAAGCAGAAGTGTTGGAAAAGTCCCCTATTGCATGTGCAATGAACCATCTCCTAGATTGGTTTTACTCATTCAACAGTAACCACCAAGCAGTTGAGAGCTTCAGGATGACAAGCTTCAAAGCAAAAAATATTGTTTTAAAACTATAAAATTCATGGTCCACACACCTGCCCTCGATATAAAATATGGAGGAAGCTCTCCAAGTGCAGTACCAATTCCCCACAAGACAGCCTCTACCTGGACCTGTGGTAAAATGCTGCTGAGGGGAACCCGCAAACCATGAACAGGCATAAACATAGCAGGTCCAAATTCAGAACAATCCTTGTCAAGCCAAGAAGGAGCCCTTTTCAGTTGTATTGTATCGTAAGGAGCAGTTTTCAGATCAACTCTCCCACATTGCATTGCTTTAATGGTGAACAGAGCGATATGAGGACCAAGATATAGGACAAAAGTGTGCAAACCAGATCCTGAAAATAAATAAATAAATAAATAAATAAAAGGGCGTCATCAGAGATAAGCAGGCAAAATGCACCAGTCATCTTTGTCTGACATGTGAAATGACAATAGTAATGAGAGTTATCAAGCCATAGGATGAGGTATAACCAAGTCATTTATGTTTAATATAAATAGAACAGGCACAAAGTAGAACTGATTAGAAAGCTATTCAACAAAAAATGGAATAGCAAAGCCCAGATAGGGTCCAAGCAGCAGCAGGTAATTTTGACTATAAAATACATTCCTAAACAACCACATATTTTGGTCTTAAGATTCTCAAATGAAAAGGTAAAAGCACAATGACCTATCAACAAAAGCTTGATCAGATCTTCACAAATTTGACCTTCGACAAGATAAAATCCCAGCTGCACTATTGTGGAGATGTACCACCATTGACTAAAAGAAAAACAAATGAAACCGACAATCTTAACTGGGTGATATTGGCACCTAGGTGTAGTTGTGCCCTATGGAACTGCTCCAATTCTTGCGAGTTTCACCCTTATCTACTACATGTCATCTTAATACAGGTCATGGGAAGGGTGAATACCACTCACAAGCCTAGAGTTACACAGATTCTTTTCTAAATCAAACAATGCAGAGCTATTCAGGATCCTTTATAAGGCACACCTCTCAAATTATTAAAAAATCTCAAGACTCATCCATCTTATATCCAGGATACATGGCATAGAAAACACTTGCAGTTATCTGGGATGATTTCATTGAGGATGTGGAAAATAGCTCAAACATTCTGTTAGAAAGAAGCTGAAACTTTATATCTCCCAATCTTTACCACAACCAACTTAGATTATTTGTGAACTCATCCTCTCATCCATTTAGTTCTAAGATAAGACAAGATAATAGTGTTTTTTATTGTGATGCACAAATATAGTGACGATTAAAAGAAATGCTTGAGGACCACTGCTAATGTACATCATAAACATGACACAGCAGGATCAGCTCTTATGAGACTTCGTCACTCATATCAGATCACATCTGATGCATGCATGACTTGATACTTATTTGAAAAAATAACAATGACAAAATATATGAAACGCCATCAATCACTCAAAAGAAGAACGAGAGAAAATGAAAAGGAGTGGGAGAAAACACATGCAGGAAACTCTCACACATCTCACATATGTAAAAATATACTAAATGATGAAAAGACAGTGATATCAAATCTTCCACAAAGAACAAACAAACTCCCATAAATTGATGCATATACTGTGACCAAATTAAACACCTAAAACTGTTTTTCCCAAATGTTTCCTTTTCCTTTATGAGGGACTCAGCAACAATGTTCTACAGCAGACAAGCTTTCTTTCAGAGTGTTTAAGGGGAACCCAATGTGTTCCATTGCCACCAGTAGCAGCAGTGGATCACATTTTCTCCAAATAAATTTTCCTTACCCAAACCGATTGAAGATGCTACACCAAGTGCTATCCACCATAAACCAAACTGAATATATTCAGAGAGCTCCTCGACATGCTGTATACACAAAGCAGAAAAACTCAGAACAAAGGAGGCACAACCAAGATATTTAAAAGAATTGATAGTAGCTGTCTGGTAAAAATCAAAAGATCAAAAGATCTTTAGAAAGCTTCAATCTAATCTCCCCCCCCCCCCCCCCCACCCAACAAAAAAAAAAAGAAAAATTAAGGAGAAGGAGAAGAAGAAATTAATACTAAAAATTCGCCATGCAATTACCAAATTGGTCCAACATGATGATGGAGAATTCCTGCTGCATAACGTAAAAAGGGGAGAAAAACAAAGAAGAGCAGCAAGGGAAGAAAGCTGACACAGGCAGGATTTATATTCTAAAAATGAACTCCAAAATTACTAGTCATGGCACATAATTAATTATAAGATATAAAACCTCTACATGATAGTATTTTATCCCAAAGTGAAACACAACAAAGGTGTCTCATGTTTGAGCCTACCACCTCTGTATCACACATAAGCAGACAAACAGATGCACAATGAAATGAACATGACACCACAGATGAACAAACTACAAAGAGATACCTTTTCATGGGGGCCATCAAAAGTCACAAGCAGAACTCCAAGAGCCACTGCCAGAGTACTTAAAAGCATAAGCCAACCACCTCTTCTGAGAAGATAAAACATTGATCTTTGAACACATTGGATTACAGCCAAAATAAAGAACTTCAACGTTTTGAAGGGCTGTGCTGTTAGTGTCAAGTTCTCCAGATCATGCTGATGCTTCTGCTGGAGTCCTGAAAAAACTATCATTCTTATTTTAATTGGAGAGGCGTCACAGTCTAACATGTTAGAGCATAGGATATTTTAAAGTATCATTGTTCCAGTATTCATGCAATGAAAGAACAAGGAGCTTCAAAACTTCCCACTAAGAGAATTTT
This sequence comes from Eucalyptus grandis x Eucalyptus urophylla, assembly GCA_028830015.1. Taxonomy (NCBI): domain Eukaryota; kingdom Viridiplantae; phylum Streptophyta; class Magnoliopsida; order Myrtales; family Myrtaceae; genus Eucalyptus; species Eucalyptus grandis x Eucalyptus urophylla. Next base: position 12,509,195 of record CM054188.1, on the reverse strand, counting down.
GAGGACAAAAAAGCACTACAAACATCCTATTCAACTGCAAAGACAATATTCAACAACATAAGGTAATATTTTCTAGTACTTCCAATTGAAAACCTAGTCAAAGAAAAAACAACTGCCTGAGTTTTTTGCCCTTTAGTTGATTGATTTATTGCTGACTCAAACATTTTCTAAAATACCCTCTTCTTTTTGTTTCCCCAAGGTTTATTAGCTTTCAAAGCACAACTAATGGAAGCACTGAATAATGCATCATCAGTTCTTTCCAAATGACCACTAGAATCTACGAAGTAAAGAAAGGAAAAAGAAAGTGCACAACCCAGGTACTTCAGGAAACACAAAACTTCTCCACAAGGATTTTAATTTACTATGAAATCAATCAACACTGACCCGATCCAAAACGAACTACAACCCAAAAATTCACATAAGATCGTCCACCTTGTTCTTTCATTGTTACAATCAATCATTTGACAGTGATAACAGGTTCAACGAATTCTTGGTTTGTCTTCACCCTTCTAGACCTACAAAGACTAGGAGTCAGTAACTCCTCCAGGTGAATATGATAATTTTCCACGTGTCTTCCTAGGCCTCCATCGGCCCTGTATTGCTAAGTCATATTCTCCCACCTGACCACCTTGTGATTGGCACATTACTTCTATGCACTACCTTCAATTTTTCTCTTGCTTTAGTTGCAATGAGAGCAACACTAGCCTTTATTCTGAATTCCTTTTTATATACTGCGTCGCCTCCAGAGACCATACAAGCACTAGACTCTACACAAACTAAAACTTCCAAAGCAAGAAACAACACCGCAAAGTCAACGACACCCATCCCTCTTGCACCCGATCTAAAGATTTCACAAGAACAAGAAGGTTAATAACAAGTGCACAGTGATAGAGCGCATTCCCCATATTCCATAGCTAATTCCTAAGCTCAATTATCAAAATATTCAATTACACAGCCTGCCCAAGAATTAGGTCGGCTCTATAATCCAGAGGAAACAAGACCCAATCCGAAACTCCGTTCGTCATCGGAAAACTTGCTCGGCGTACCCAAAGAGTATAGGTCGCGACCGTTCATTTCGCATCAAACCCACGTTAATATTCCGCGAAAAGCACCACCTAATCAATAAAATTAATCTAATTATTCATACAACATCTCTACAGGAGATCCAGAAATGCTCGATCCCTAACTTCCATTCCGTGCTCACAGGCTAGGCTCCCTTCGAAGCTTCCCCCATAAAGAGTAAAAAACAAAACCCACCCGAGGATTGGGGAAACGAAACAAGAACGCGAATTCCGAAAGCGAACAACATTTGCGAAAATCTAGGAGAAGCTCGCCTGCAATGGACGCATCCATGCTCCGAGACGAAGCGCCTCCTCCAGCGGACCCCATTCCGCCCCCAACAACACCGCCGCCGCCGCCGTCTCAATCAAAGGCCACCTCGCTCTCACGAATCCGATCGAATATCACGCGCGCGCTCCCCGCCGACGCATCGGCCGCCGCGACGGCGGAATCGGCAGTCCAACGATGTGGGTCTTCGGGAGAGGACCAGGATCGTTGATTGGGTGGTCGTGGGATCTCTTCTAAGGAAGCGGAGGCGCCTGGAGAGGAGGAGGAGCTAGTGAAGATCTGCTGCTGCTGCTAATGGAGTCTCTCTCTCTCTCTCTCTCTCTCTTCCCTTCGCGTGAAGAATCTCCATTTCAGATTTCTCCTTTGTTTTTGTAGGCTGGGCTCTGCTTTCTCTGTTTTTTTTCTTCTTTTTTTTTCCTTTTGTTTTTTGTTTTACTTTCGCTGTCTTGCCGTTTTCGGTTGTCTACAGAACGCCCCCCGCATTTCCGTCCCCGATGTCTCGTTTCTCGTTTTCATTTAAAATAGGGAAAATTTCAAATAGGGACTCAAAGTGACCCCATTTTCTCAAAAGATGACCCAAAGTGAAATTTGTCTCAAATAAGGCCCCAAAGTAGTCATTTAGTATCAAAAAAGGACCTGACTTGCCGGCCGGCGAACTGATGCATTTTCAATGCGTATTCCGGCGACCTGGTCTGGGGTATTTTTGTCCAAAAAATATTATCTTTTTGTTTTCCTTCTTTTGTTCATCTTCTTCCTGATCTACCCATGGTGTTGTCCCTGTTCATCGTCTTCTTCGTCGGAGATAGGCATTGCCCAAATCAAGGACATCGGAAGTGGGGAAGGGCCGGCGAAGGTCGTGGGACCGGCGTGGGTCGGCCTCACCTGAGGCCAGCGAGGGCTCAACACCCATCGCCGGCAGCAGGCGTTGGCAGCGAGCGAGGGCTTGCAGGCCCTCGCCTGCCCTTACCAGTGGTCAGCGAGCCCTTGCTGGCCTCGCCGAACTTACTGAGGACGAAACCGCCCTGCAATGGAGTCTTCTTCTTCTTCCTCCTCTTCATCTCCGCTTCCCCTGCACGGAGCGACCTGGACATGCTCTCTCGAACCGCCATGGTCGGGCCTCCCTCCGCCGCCATCGGCGACTGGGTCGACTCCTCCTCCTCCTTCTCGCCGCCGCCCTTTCCGCATTGCTCCTTCACCAAAGTCACGTGCGACGCCGGCTCGTGGGTTGTCTCTCTCAACATCACATCCGTCGGCCTCTCGGGCTACATCCCACCTGAAATCGGCCTTCTCCGCGACCTCGTCAACCTCACGCTCACCACCGACAACCTCACCGGGACCCTCCCGCCGGAGCTCGGCAGCCCCACCTCCCTCCGATTCCTCAACCTCTTCGGGATCTTCCCCAGCAAAGTCCTGCGGGCGATAACCCAGCTCAAAGAACTCCACTTGGGCAATGACACAAGTTAACGGGGCCGCTGCCGCTGGAGATGGCGGGGCTCAAGAAGCTGAAGTGGCTCGATCTCGCCGGCAATTACTTCACCGGCGAGATACTGGAGGTTTGCTCGCAGATGGAGAAGATGAACTGGGGAAAAGGAAAATGAAAAGAAAATATTTTTTGGACGAAAATACCCTGATTAGGTCGCCGGAATACGCATCAGAAATGCATCAGTTCACCGGCCGGCGAGTCAGGTCCTCTTTTGAGACTAAATGACTACTTCGGATCCTTATTTGAGGCAAGCTCCACTTCAGGTCCTTTTTTGAGAAAATGAAGTCATTTCGGGTCCTTATTTGAGATTTTCCCTTTAAAATATTACTCATCGTGCATATGACTATATGAGATAGTGACACGGAGAGCCCCTAAGTTTCGGTTAAATATGTTTAATTTATATGATATGATTTCTGAATTTTAACCCAATATGTAATGTATTTCCTAAACTCTTGATTTATTTAGTGTGATCCTTAAACTTTTAGTACATATCTAATATAATCCATGGATTAATGTGAAAATATTCAATATTGTTATTCTATTAATTCAAATTCAAAGATCACATTAAGCATTTTTTATGTCATTTAGGAATTATATTGAATATACACGAAAATATTCAAGAATGACATCGCACGTTAGTCTAAAATTCAAGGACTCCATTGAACAAATTAAAAATGTATAGATTATATTATACATTGAATCAAAATTCATTAACTATTCATGTCGCTTTCCCTATTTATTCTTACTTTTACTACACTCACGATTACAATGGTTAATCAAATTTGGCTAACTTGACCATGCACACTGAGTTCATGAATATGAAATTTTCAAAATATATCAAATAGATGCGTCACTATTTGCCTTAAATACCAATTACATATCGATATTTCTAAAACTATAACCTTCCCTTCCTATTAGATTGTCCACCTATCTGCAATTTTGCATTTCCGTAATATTAGGGCTTTTGAAAGGTGAATTTTACCTATGCAATAAATTTTAAAATAAGGTTAAATGGGTGCGACCTCCGAGCTCAACCTTGCCGTAATGACCGGGCTAAATCTGAGTTAGAGGCATGGTCACTCGAGTTGAGCTCGTGGCCATGGCATCCAAATCTAGATTGAGCAGCAGCAAGAGGGAGGTTGATGGCAGTAACAAAGGGGCGCGACGGTTCCGACCGCGGTGGCGGAGCGGGGAATTGACAGCAACGCCGAAGGCGCTGTGCGGTGGAGGAGAGATGGCAATACGTGGGCGACAAAGGATAAGAATTGTGGGAGAATTTTAGGAGGGCGATGATTTGCAAAAGAGAGTAATTTGGTGTTTTCTTGATAGAAGCTCTATCTAGAGGTAGCAAACTAATATTCTAAAAGGAAAATGATACTAATAATATCTAAGCTATGATAAAATATTTGATATGGTCCGTTTATTTGATCAAACAAGAAAGGAAGTCACCACAAGTCCCTAAATTATTATTGAATGTGCAATCTAGTAATTGAATTTTCAATTTATCGAATCTAATCTATCGGCTTTTCATTACAATATCAAATAAGCCCTTTGGTGCTATTTACGAGTTTTCATATTTATACTATTGCCTAAATTTTGGAAAGTCTTTTCTTTTCAATTCATACCCTAAATCAACAAAAAAAACAAGTAGGCTTCCTTTTTTTTTACAGATATATATATATATATGGCTTATTATTTCTATAACAATAAAATTATAAGCTTATCTAAAGTTGTACCGGATTGATATTCCTTCAATTTTAAGACCAAGTGTTTTCATAAGAATCAGAAAACGATATTTAAATTTTTTCATAAGATCAAGTCCCGAGAATAATCGGAGGGTTTCATTCTCAGGGACAAAGGAATATCCATTCTTAAAGTTACTGGTCCTCAATCTTTTCAGGATTTAAACTAAGTCCTTGAATTTTTCAATAATTACTTATGACAGCCTCCATTAAAGTCAACATCCAAGAATAAGATTTTTCACAGGTGTAATCATTACACGCCAACGTGAAACATGGGAAGCTATCGTAAAGAGTGGGCATGACCAAGCATTTATCCATATGCTTCCAAAAGGCTCCGGATATAATAAAAAATAAAGCATACATCATCAGTATAAGCGAAATTTAAATAAAAGAGAATATAATTTCACTTGATTTATCTATAAGCATCCAAAAGGCTTTGGATATAAGGAAACAAAGCATACATCATCAGTATAAGCGAAATTTAAATAAAAGATCATATAATTTCACTCGATTTCACTCCATGCTCAATTTTTTGATAACCCATTAATAATTTACACATTCTTGATCAACAAACTCAGTTCAGATAACAACACAGTGTACCGTTTAGAATAAAGTAAATTTGGAGGTATCAAATTGGAAAAGTCCAAACAGAATTACTGTAAGGATAAAAAAAACGTGCAAAGCAGAGAAAAAGCCAAAAATGGTGGAACGCCATAATTGAAATTTAAAGTAGCATTAGGACGAGGAAGGTGGAGTTCGCAGTCTTAGGAAGCCCACTCTCATGTCTTCATCGTTGAAAGCCAAGGTGGTACGTTCTGGTCCAATTCGTATTTTGTCCTTCGCTTCCCCTGAGAAACATGGCCTTTTTGCTCCTTTCTTATCACAATCTGAAACTCTTAAAGTCTAACGAATTGAAAGCCAAAAGACAACAAGAGGAATCATAATGCTCTTTTTGGTTTCTGCATTGTTTTGGATTTTTTTGTTAGGTTCGCCGTTGCATACACCTCCAAGGGTCGGATTGCGAACTTAGCCCGGCGTTCGCAATAGGCCTATTTCCGAGCCAATGTTTTAAACATGTTGTTGTTTGAAAATTTGATTTTAACACGAAATCTGATGTTGGTGACTGCTCTCGCCTATCTATGATAATTATTGTTCTCATCTCAAGTACTTGGTTTTCACTACAGGTCTAATTTTAATAATTGTTTTACCTAACTTACGCCTCTAGTTTACATATTTCCAATTAATATTCAGAAGTCGAACTCGATGCTCTTCTATATACATTCTTTGAAAGTGGACGCTTATTGATCTGGGCTCCACGCAAACCACATGTTGTAATACTTAGGCCTTGTTTCGTTCAACATGTAGAAAGGGCTTTGGGGCTCTAAAGGGGTTTGGGTAAAAGCGAAGGTGTTTGGTTCAATTTTTTGAGCACTTTGGGGAGATGCAATTGCATCTCCAAGGGGGTTGAAAGAGCTTTGGGGGAATGGAGGGGTAGAGGTCCATTGAGAAGTTGCATTTTCGGAATGCAACTTCTACTATTCATCTCTCCGGTGGAGAAGCCGATCGGTGACCGCCGGCCAAGGGTCGCCCGACCCTGGCAACCCTTGCTAGACCTCAAGCGATGACTGGGTCACGCGACCCAAGCAACCGTCGCTTGAATCGCGCGACCCAAGTAGCCGTCTAAAGTCGCGTAACCCAGGCGGCCAAATTCGGCCATCCGGCCGCCAAATCCGACGGTCCGGCCGCCAAATCCGATGATCCAGTAGCCGAACTTCAAAAAAGAAAATATAATTTTTTTTTGTTTTTTTAATTTAATAAAAGTCATTTACAAATGCAAATTTTACCAAACGGTATTTTAACCAAAGTTGTATCTCAATACAAATTTTACCAAACGATATTTGCATTTTAGAAAACCCCATTCACCCAAAGGTATTTGCATTTGGCAAATGCATTCCCCAAAAGCCGAACCAAACGAGCCCTTACTCGGTTTAACTTTGACTTTTGTGAAATTCATTTGATCTTGTTACTCTCTAGCCAGCCTTTACTAGATAGTCAGCCTTTACTAGATAGTCAATACATAGTCATTGACATCAACTTCTCTACAAGGCATTAGTTCTTGGGTATTTGGATTGAGGACAGGGATTGTTTATGGTTTGACAGGAGGATTGATCATGTAAAAGCAAGTCGTCTAATGTCAATGCGTGCGATTCTATAATTCTATTGAATATTATTTGTTATTGATGATCATCTCTCCTTCTTTTCCAAGAAAACCTTCACATTCATTAGGTGATTTTCTTCATAATTTCACGCCTTCTTGGTTGAGTGGCGTATAAACCCTAGAAAGAGAGCTGGGATTAAGGCTCTGAAATAGAAAATCCGAGCAAGAAAATTGAAGACTGAACCTTCCAGCTAAGCTGCAAAGGAACTCATTCTTCACGTGTTTGTGACTTTCATCCGAACTAGCTCAACCCTATTGATTTGACAATGTTTAACATCATTTCCAAATCAAACAATAGAAGATGTCATATCAACAACCAAGCTAATATCTCCCATGGACAAAGGGGAAGTATCTCTCCATTGGGTGCCTATATGCACCAAAAAGTGACTAGGCTGTCAGTATGAGTAGACATATGACCAGAATATTAAATATTGATGAGCATGTGACCCTGACGACTAAAATTGGTATCGATATTGGCACACATCGATGATTTGTTCTCGACATATGACAAGGTTTGGTCGAAGACGGTCAACAAGAGTATCAATAAGTAGGGATCGGAAAGTGGTCAAGACGTTAGAAGGAAGTTTGAATACACAAGGAGCATTGGGATATGATTGCCATTTCAAAGTTATTGCGAAGTGAAATAAATCTAGACATACAATTCCTAAATGACATGGCATATATAACGTGGCATGATAACGTGGCACGAAGGCATGCATACAATGATGATGTGGCATAATGCAATGATGTGGCAAGGCGACATTGCATTTATGCACCAACTCTATATGAGATGCATTTGATATTTTTTTTATTATCATTAAAATTTGAATAATAAAATCATGAAAATAAATGAACTAGATTAAGATACTATCCAATTCAATTTGGGAATTAAATTAGGCCAAGTCTTAATTTAAGTCGGAACATTATTTTAACTAGATAAATCTTATACTTGCATACAATCTATCTAGAAAAGCTATCTAATTTTATCTTAATGGATGTTGAAATTGTATCCAAACATGCAATCTTATCTATACATGCGATGTTATCTATAAATATCTACCCTAATCTTATCTAATATGTACTATAATCCTACCTAATGTTTTTGGATGAGAATCAATTAAACCAGATTAGATCAACCAAAGATAGCATCAAATCGTCAAAACGCATCTATTCCACTCAAGTTTGGTGACAAATAAAACCAACAATTGTATCCAATAGCTTGAGGATAGAATTGATCAATTTTTCGTGTGGCCAAGAATCATATGTTGGGCAAGAGATCAGATTACCAACCTATGCATGTTGTCAAATTAGGAAATTCCCAATTTGGAGGTTCACAATGGATATGTATATCAATCAAATTTTCAAACTAGATATTGATGAGAAAGATTAAGTCAGTTCGTTCGTTTCGCGAAAAATATCATGTTTCCGAAAAACATTTTCCTAGAAGTCACTATCCAGGAAAATGACTCTATTTTCCAGTGTTCGGCCGAAACCTAAATTTCGAGTGGAAAATATTTTTCACCATTCGTTAGCTAATTTAATTGTTTGGGAAAAATTATCAGAAATTGAATTTTAATATTTTTAATTGACCAAAAAATTAGTTTTATTTTTTATATTTTTTTTTAAAAATGAATTTTAATTATTTATATTTTTAAAAAATCAAAATTTTATTATTATTTATTATTTCTTTCTTTTTCTTTTTTCCCTTTTATTTTCCTTCCTCCTTCCTCCTCCTTCCTCCACTGCCTCCTTCCTCCTCCTTCTTCCTCCTCCTTCCTCCACTGCCTCCTTCCTCCTCCTTCTTCCTCCTCCTTCCTCCACCACCGCATGCCTGACGATGGCCAGCTGCCTAGCGGTCGCCAAATCCGGTGAGCTAGGCGAGGCTCAGCCAATCTCGCCCGAGCTTGCCGGATCTGGCAGCAGAGCTGGAGCTCTCGATCCAGGCGAGCCCAAGCTCCACCGCCAAATCCAACGAGCTCAAGCGAGGCCCGAGCCTGGCCTAGCTCACTAAATCTGGCCAGGCCTGAGCTCCGCCTTAGGCCGGCAGGACTCTGCCTTGCATGATCTGGCAAGGCCCGAGCTCGTCGGGCTTGGGCGAGCTTGGCTTCACCAAATCGGGCTAGGCGGAGCCTTGCCGGCCTGGGGCAAGGCTCGAGCTGGCAACCGGCCACCAAGGAAGAAGATGAAATGGAAAAAAGGAAAAGGAAAATAATTAAAACTTGATTTAAAAAAAAAAGACAAAAAAGAAAAAGAAAGCATAAATGTGTTGGTGAAAAGAAACAAGTGAAAGAAGTTATGGAAAATGTTTTCCTCTTCTCAAGAGAGGAAATCATTTTCCACAATCTTAAAAGGAGATTTTTCATTGATCAAAAAACATTTTCTTTGACCATATATTCTCCACCATCCAAACACCAGAAATTTCGGAAAATGTTTTCTCGGAAGTTGTTTTCCATAAAACGAACAAACCCTATAATGAATTAGGATGTGATTTTAACCTAAATCGAATACAACGTTGCCAAACTTGACTCGATGGACGGTGTCGCGACCAATTTTTCGGGTGTGAACCACCTAAGGTTTGGCTAATGGATTGTTAAGCCTAAACTTAACTCGGGCTCTCCCAAGCCCATACCAATTCACGACTTAGGTTTGAATTGTTAACATGCAATTGAATTTTAACTAGGAGTCGCCACTAATCTATTTTTGGTGGGTCGATTATAAACCCTAGTAAAGTAACGGGAGATTTACTTTACTCCTACGAACTAGAGATTTGGGTACGGGGACTTGGTTACGTTAGATTTCTCTAACACCCTTTCGGTACCTTTCTTCTTATTTTGAAAAAAAATGTTTGGTAGGCAACTTGAATTGATTTTAAATTATCTCTCTAACATGTGAGGTGTTCATGCAGGTGCGCAAACCACCAATTTAACACCCAAGAAAGCAATTAAATAATGCAGGACTTACCTCCAAAGCTACGAAAGCATCTGCAATGTTAAATTAAAATTCATATCAACAACCCTAGATATGGTTTCTAATTAACAAGCAATTACTCAATTTTTGTTTCCCCTTTTTCAATGAAGATATAGTCCATATGCAATACAATGCTTCTAATATAATGAAATGATATGGCATGGCAATATGTCATAAACTATATGAATGAATAAGAATTTTTGTAATTTCTTAATGAACATGCAATAATTAAATATGCAATCTAAATTAACCAAAATGATTTAATTCTAATGACGTGCAATGCAATGCAATGACGTACAAAATTATTTCAACTAAAATGACATGCAACATGCAATTTAATATGCGGGGTATATGTCATGCGACATTTATTAAATGACATAATCTAATAACGGGCAATTTCTAATTAGAAATGAACCTAACAATATTCACTAAAATGACGTGCATTTCATGGACTTAATTCTATATAACATGCAAATGACATTTTTTATTTTAAAAATGCAATCTATCCTAGAAATTGCAACTACTTTATCCTAAGACGAATTTTATGAAATTTCAAATGATCTAGCTAGATTAAGATTCTATCTAATTTAAACTAGGGATTAAGTCATATTAAATCCTAATTTAAACTAAGACATTATCTAAATCTAAAATGACATTTATCTAAAAAAGATGATCTAAAATGAAACATGCAATTCTAATCTAATATGCACAATGATTTTTTGTGTGTTTTTCTTTAATCTCGAAATTAAAATCAATACATAATTAACATGCAATTCAAATAAAAAACTAACAACCTAAATGAATGCATTTTCTTTTTTGGATTTTTTATTTAAAAATTCATAATAAGATTGCAATTCTAAATATGCAAGATGACAACAAACCTAATCCTAATTAAGATTTTTTTTATTTTTTATTTTACGAAAATAAGATTTGACTCAACCAACTTGACGATAAAAAATCAAACAAAAGATAAGATTGATATTCAAAAATTGACGAACCATATCTCGCGCATGAGATCGGGTTTGCCAATTTTAAATTAAATCGCGAATCGAATCTTGGGCTTGAGATTGGATTGTCGATTTTTGTAAGGGATTGCGAGTCGGATTTCGGGCGCGAAAATCGGACTGTCAATCCCTAACTTGAGAGACTATTTCATATTGGGATCTCAAACACATATTTAAGGAACAATTCTACTAAAAACAAGCTATAGGAGAAAATAAACAAAATAAACAAAATAATAAATCAATCAATCAAAGGACTACCTAATCTTTTTTTTCCTTTTTTTCTCTTTTTCCCAAAAGTGGGCTTGCTCGTGCGGCTAGTCACCGGGCAGCGAATTCCGATCGTCGGAGGGCATCACGGTCGGAGCTCCGGCGAGGGGGATATGTGGCGAGCAGACTGGCGGGTCAATCGGACTCAGGCAGAACAGCGTCGGATCGGAAGTGGTGCACGGTAGGGCTGCAGTGAGTCAGTCGGTTCGGGTAGAAGACTCCGAGTCGCGGCACGGCAGAGCAGCAGGTCGACGCGGCGTTGCTGGAGCTGTCGTCGGGTGCAGTGGACAACGACTCGCGAGAGCAGAGGAGCGGAGCAGGAGGTGGAATCGGGTCTGGCAAAGGCTCTGGGCAACGTTGGCGCAGGGATCAGGTGGTGGCGTCGAGTCGCGAGCGCAGGGAAGGGTGATCAGCGGCGGTGAAGACGGTCTCCGGCGGCAACGAACAGCAGGATCTTGGGTCGGCGCGGCACGGGCAGGCGTTGGGCGGCAACGGGTCACCGAAATCGTGGGTCGGCGCGGCACGAACGGGAGAGCTCGGGCGGACAACGGCGGGGCTTCGAGCGAGGTGGCCGCGGCTGGCTTCGGCTTCCAGGCGGCGTCGGTGTGGCAAGACTGCAGCGTCCGGCGGGCTTCGTGGCTGCGGGTGGAAGGCAAAACAGAGCCGGCGAGCGTGAGGGAGACGATGAACAGTGAACGTCCCCTCACCTCTGCCTTTTTACTTTTTACCTTTTCCTCTCTATCTCTCTCTCTCTCTCTTTTGCTGTCAGCACTTTTCTCTCTCTTTTCACCTTTTGATTTTTTTCTTCCTTTCTTTTCGACGAAGAAAAAGCCCCCTAGGTCCTCGTACTCTGTTGCTTTTATAGGGGTAGAAGATAGGTTTTCGATTCTTCCTTCAAATCTACATCCGCGATATTTTTTTTACCAACTGATCACTATTGATAAGAATTCAAGATTACGATAAATATTTTCTCGAAATCGCAATATTGCAAAGATAAATCGCAATATCACAATATTTTTTCACACATGTGCCTTATCCAAAATATTCATATCCCGGAAAAATTTCAAAATTTCTATTTTTCCATGAGATAATTAAAAACGTGGGCTTGGGCCAACCTATTCGCTTCATGGGTCTGATCCATCTAATTTGAATATATTCGCCACCGGTCCAATAAAATGCAAAAAATGCAAATAACAAAATAAATGCAACTTAAATCTATATGCTATGCAATTAATATTTTTTCAGGAATTAAATTAACCCATAATTTTTAATCTGATAAATGACTATACGGGTAGCCAAAATTTAGGTGTCAACAGACGGCGGATTGGATAGTGACTAGCTCGATAGTTCATGACTGAGGGAAAGGAGGTGCTCAGTCAAACAGAACAGTTAGCTGGCCGAGGGGTTGCTCAGCTGGGCTAGCGCGACGAGGTGATGCGTCACGGCAATGACAGCCGCTTGGTGGTGCTCGCAGTGGTGGCTCAACAATGCCTAGCTGGTTGGCTGGCGAATCACGGCTAAGGATGGTACATTATTGGGCCTTTCTCGGTGAAGCTATTCAGAAAGGAACTTGGGCATGACTCGTGGCTCATCTAGTTTGACGCATGCTGCATATTGCGGCGAGACCAATGGTAGCAGCTCAAGCAGGCATCAGTGACAGCCAAGAGGCGCAACAATGCTGCTTAGTAGGTTGATCGAAGCAGCATAATGGAGTTAGTGCAAGATAGCAGCTTGTCACGGTTAGTATCGTGTCTTGATGGCTTGAAACTGCAAGTCGTTGGCAGCGTAAAGGGAGGACTAGCACGTCATCATCGATGGAGGAACGTAAAAAAAGCAACAATCTCATCATCATTGGGCAGTAGTGCCGATAAAGCAGCTTCATCGAGGGGCTCGACAACCATTGTGGTCAACAGTGAGGGGCAGTGACAATTGTTGTCGTGAGGAATCTCAGCCAAGGGCTTGGCCAAGAGTCTCCTTTTGTTCTCGCTCTCTCTCTATTTCATGTGTCGCTAAATGTATCTTCTGAATTATGAATTGCTTACCTCTAATTATAAGTGTTGGTTATAGCAGATTCCCTAAAACAGGTTCCGATACTTAATCGAACCCCTAAAACGAACACGGAAGACAAGCCCATAAATCACATGTATCACCAATCAAATATACACCACGGAATTAAACGTACTTTATTGTCCACAGATTAAACACCAATATTGAAGTTCGAGGAATAATCTGATCCCGTTCTATCGAAGAGCGTGCTGTCGTTATTAGGGGAGAAAAAACATTGTTTTGAGGGTACTGTTCTCTTACATTTCTTAGAGGGAGAGAGTGTAAGTTGAAGGGGTACGCTCCCTTTTTCTTTCCCCCTTATGTTTTCTCTAACAAACGTAACTCTTCAACGTAAAACGTAGCCTTTCACATCGAATCCATTCCTCCATGGGCCATTATCTTGTAGGCCAGGCTTTTAAGCCCAACATGGGCGGACGGGCCCACTTGGGCCCATCAACGCATAGATAAAACCATCAATAGGGCATGGCAAAGTTTATATATAGTTAATTTAGGTTAATTGGCCAATCTTTGACGTTTGGCCTTTCTGGAGCAACGAGCTCAATTAACTTATAGTCACTCTCTAGCTAGACTCTTGATGGGCAGAAACTTGACTGAGTTGGCTCAATCTAGCCTATCTCTGTGATGATTTTCTGCCAGCCCTTAGTTTGCATGGGTTTGGCCGAATGGCACTTCTTATGGGCTTAATTGATGATAGGTTTAATCTCTTTGCAGCTTATTCTGATTAAACCCAAAGCCTTTTGATTTTGAGGGCTAAACCCGAGTCAATTAAAACTAAGAACTTAATCCACACGACTAACTTAGGTCCATTCTCAACTATCGATCCGACGCAAATTCAATTAATGAACTAAATTATGTGATGAATGCTCTTAAAATATTTTTGCTTTGAAATTTGATTATAATATTTTTTTATTAGGAGCTAAAGATTAATCCCTAATTTTCTATGCGATTAATCCCTAATTTTCTATGCAATTAATTCCTAAATAATTAGTCAAAATTTTTAGGCATTAACAATGTGAAACCTCCAGTTCAGTGTTTCGCTTTGGGGGAATTGATCATCTTTAAATAAACGACGTGCGGACCCCTCAAGTGCCATAACTTTGGCCAAATTGACACTTAAGTGTCATAACTTACGAAAGGTACATTTAAGTGCCAAAATCGGAGTAAAATGAATCACTTGAGTGCCAATCCGACCAAAATGCCGACGTGGCATTTTTCCGGCGAAGCACATCCAAAACGACGCCGTTTTGCACGCTGACGTGGCAAAATAATGCAAAAACAGCGTCGTTTTGGCCTAACGTGGTAAAAAAATAATTAATTAATTAATTAATTAAGTTTAAAATTAATTTTAGTTAAAGTATTAAAAAATAATTATTATAAAATTAAAAAAAACTCTAAAAAAACTTTAAAAAATTAAAAATAAAAATAAAAAAAGGGGAACGACGCCGTTTTAAAGTTTTTTAGAGTTTTTTAAATTTTTTTAAAGTTTTTAAGTTTTTAGAGTCTTTTAGAGTTTTTTTGAGTTTTTTAGAGTTTTTTTTTTAAGTTTTTAAGTTTTTTAGAGTTTTTTTTAGAGTTTTTTAGAGTTTTTAAGTTTTTTAGAGTTTTTTTTTAGAATTTTAAAGTTAAAATATTTAAAAATTAATTTTAAGTTTTTTAGAGTTTTTTTTAATTGTTTTAATTATTATTTTTAAATATTTTAACTAAATTTAATTTTAAAATTATTATTTTTTAATATTTTAACTAAAATTAATTTTAAATTTAATTTAGTTATTTATTTATTTTTTTTTTTACCACGTCAGCCCAAAACGACGCCGTTTTAGCATTATTTCGCCATGTTAGCGTGCAAAACGGCGTCGTTTTGGGCGAGCTTCGCCGGAAAAATGTCACGTTGGTGTTTTGATCGGACTTTAGCCGGAGTGACACTCAAGTGATCCGTTTTTCTTCGAATATGGCACTTAAGTGTACCTTTCGTAAGTTATGGCACTTAAGTGTCCCTTTAGCCAAAGTTATGGCACTTGAAACGTTCTTTTGTCTTAAATAAACTAAAATACATCTTTAGGGATAAGTATGAGTACCTATTAGAAAGGCAAGTACAGATTTTATTTCCTTCTTTATCGATTTGACCTACTCCTACTTAATTGAAACTCCGCTGACTCATTATCCTTTTCTTTCCAACAGAGTCAATACACAAAACAGATTTTATTTCCTTCTTTATCAATTTGACCTAAATCTCCTACTTAATTGAGACTCCGCTCACTAATTATCCTTATCTTTCCAAGCAAAGTCAATTCACAAATCCTACGAATGGACCTTTCATAAATGTTCATGATGGACAAAGAATGTTCATTATAAATTAACCCAAATGTCACTACTTATCAAAATACGTCACATAAATGAAGTCCCTAAGCCAATT
This sequence comes from Eucalyptus grandis x Eucalyptus urophylla, assembly GCA_028830015.1. NCBI lineage: Eukaryota > Viridiplantae > Streptophyta > Magnoliopsida > Myrtales > Myrtaceae > Eucalyptus > Eucalyptus grandis x Eucalyptus urophylla. Next base: position 12,493,687 of record CM054188.1, on the reverse strand, counting down.
CACGCTCGTCCTTTTCCTGTCACTTTTCTTAATATCCTCTCTTCCACCATCACAGGCCTTCTTCAGCGAGGTCTGGATAAAGCGCCATGTCCACATCATCAACGACTTGCCTGGTGACATGATGCTGCATTGCAAATCTGGGGACGACGATCTCGGGGCCCGAACCCTCCACCAGGGCGAGGAGCAAGTGATTATTTTTAAGATGAACTTCTTTGGCTCGACCCTCTTCTTCTGCTCCGCCCGATGGGAGTGGCGGTTCAGGAGTTTCGACGTGTTCACGGAGGAGCGGGACAAATATCGTTGTCGTGGGGATTGTAAGTGGTCTCTGCGAAATGATGGGATTTACTTTAGCAATAATGGCACCGTGTGGGACCGTGAGTATAGGTGGGAATATGCCATGCCATAATGTGTAATTGAGCATTGTTTCGATCGAATAAAATTTGCTAGAACTAAGTGGACATAGACCCTTCTATATTTTTCGTTTTTCGCTCTTCCTTCCCATTGATAGCATTGCCTGGACCTTGGTAAGTCTTTAAACCGCTATGTCTAAACTTTTGGGATATAAAACTTCAGGGGTATTCTCTAGGTTAAGGGAAGAAAAACTTCCCCCCGATCGTTGTCATTGTGATGATCCCATTGTCTAATTTGTGGAGCACCGTTCTATCACAATCAAATCCTAGACTGCATTCATTCGAAATGATAATCAAGGACCAGTTTCATTGAGGTCGAACGAGATTTGTCGAAAAGCCAAGGATAAGACACTAAAAAAAGTCAATAAATAATTTTTTTTTTATGTATCTTTAGAGTAATATTCCATGGCGCTCAAGCACCTTATAAAATCAACAACTAGTCTCGATGGCATTTTTTCCAAAATTCAAGTATATATTATTCATTGACTATGAAAAGATTTTTTGTCAACTCATTTTCCTAAGCAATTCAAGTGCTGGAAAATGAAAAAAGAAAAATTATGAGAATCGATTTTCCATCGAACAAATGGAGACTAGAAATATTTCTTGCGACTCAATAAACCCGTTCGATGAATTACAAACAATAAAAATTAAACCCACCCGTGGGCAGCGCAGGTGGTATTCGCTCTCTCCTGCAACGCTGCGGTCGAGAGTTTGAATCCCCTCGTTGTCAACATAATTTAAGTAGAGGGCCCTAGCGGTGGGTTGCTAAGCTAGTCTCTCCCGAGGTTTACAACTAAATAGTGGCTTGCGACGACGTTTGACGGCGCCACCGGGCATCGGAGGGCAGTGTGACCCCGTAAGGGGTCTCCGGCGGTTCCTCGGTCACAAAAAAAAAATAATAATAATAATTAATTTCTTGAATGAAGCAGAAGGACGGACTAGTTTGTTAGATCTCGAAGAGTCCAAGTACTTGTGGGCTTCATTGGCCCAAATAAAAAAGTGCTTGCGGGCTTCTTATCTGACTCTGATGTTGCCTCCATAATTAGGTGGATCTGCGGGAGGTGAAAGCGCTGAACGTTGCAAAACATGGAGAACATGCGGCGAATAATTGGTTAAATTTATGTCTATTACAAAACCCGTAGTATGTGCAATTTCTTCACCCTTTCATCACGGTTTAAACCTTTTCGGGTAATAAAACTTGCCAAATACAGTGTCAAAGCATATATCATGGGTACAAATCTTTACACTTGCTCTTATATTTATTCCCGGAATAAATACATTGAAAATCCTAAAATCTATCACAAAAGTACAACTACGTTCTAAAACTAATATATATACAGTTTGTCAAATTTTTACAGTTAAGTCTTAAAATTTTTCATTTATCAAATTGGACGGAGTTAGTGGAATAACTTAATTACATCAACTTAACAAATCTTAAGACTTGATTACAGTTTTTGAAAATATTAGGGGTTAAAATTGCACTCCCATGATGAGTTTTAAGATTTAATTGCATTTTTTTAAAGTTTTAAAATTTAATTGCACTTTCGTGACGAATTTTAGGATATCCAGTACACTTGTCCCTCTATTCTATGTACGGTGCATACTCTTGTTATTTCACTTTTTTTCCTGTCTCCGATGATGATCGGACTAGGCGGTCACGTGAATATCTTGTTCTTCACATATAAGGCTTGCAACAATGGGTAATTGATAAATAAATAATGTGATATGCATCCGTTGTTCGTCTATGTCTTAAAAATGATTTTTCTAATGATGTTAATGCTAATATTGACGTGACATCTCTAATTTATAAGATCAGTCATAGTTTTTGATCATTTATTAATTCTTTTGTGTAACCTCTTGCCGGCCATAAAGATCAACTCTTGGTATTTAGCATAATTTACAGCACAATATGTTGCGAACAATTACTATACTTGAAAAATTGTGAGACTCTCATTAGAATATAGATCACCATTCCTTATGACAATTTAAGTACGCTAAGCTTGCCGTAATAAGAGGATTTATCTTACTTTTATCCACCTTTAAGTGAAGTATATTTATTTTCATTGGGATAATCATAGAAACGGGACTTTGAGGTTTTGACCGATCCTCATTTGAGGATTTGAAGTTTCATCTTGATCAATCAAGAACTTCAGATTTTCAAAAGTTCGATAAAAATATGAAGATATCCTTTGATATAACAATGATATCACACTAACACCGTTTGTACTTAAGGTCAAGGACTATGAAAAGTATCAAAAAAGTCTTAAATCGCTTGTACCAGTTCAGTCTCAAACCTTTTAATTGTGCCAATTTAATTTTAAATTTTCTCACGATTTATTAATTGAGTCTTTCTCGCAAATTTAGCCGGAAATCACTGATGTGTACACCAATCTTTAAATGTAACACGACCAACTCTAACGTGGATAGTTTCATAATTTAAAAAAAAAAAGAATTTATAATTATTGTTTTCTTTCTTTCTTTCTTTCTTTCTTTCCTTTTATTTTGGCCAGCAACAGTCACGAGTATTGCCTTAGCCCTTACTTAGATCTGGGCTAGGGCCACCTCGCTAATGGCTGGCAACATCACAATGGCCTCACCCAGGGCCATCTAGGCCGCACCAATGACCCTATCAGCTTTGGATAAGGCAGCTCTTACCTAGATCCAACGAGGGCAACAACCCTTACCAATAGCTAGCAAGGGCTTGTTGGTCCTCACCTAATGGCCGACGAGGGCTTGTTGGCCTCAACCGATTGCTGACAAGCGTTGCTAGCCAAAATGAAAGAAAAAATAAAAAAAAAAGTATAATAAAAAATTTCAAAAAAATATTAAACTATTATTGAAGAAAAGTCCATGTTAATTAATCAAAATTAGTCGAATAGGTTCAATTGATAAAGTGTGAAAAAGATTTAGAGCTAAATTGATAGAATTTCCAACAAAAAAGCATAATTAAAAAGTCCATGATTGAAGTGACATAAATATAATATGTTTATGAATTTTTTTGGTATTTTTCCTATGAATGATTCATATGAGTCATCTAAGTCCTAACGCAACGAATATATGACTGCAAACTGTTTTAATTAATTAGGCTCCCAACAAAATAAATCTAAAGCATAAATTCACTTGGGATGGTAGAACTGCAAATATTTAAAGGAATCGGCACCATATTTTCGCAGGAGAAATTACTTAGTAATTCTAATGCGTGGATTGAAACATAAATTGAGCACTCAATCGATGAGATTCAGGTGCGATCCGCCGAGTTCAAGAGTCCAGATACAATGAATTCGCTGGAAAAATTGCCGTCATAATAGTGGATTAGAACAATCACCTAATAATAAAATTTCCAAAACAAAAACAAAAAAAATTATATAAAAATCTTTCTTGGGGGCAGAGAAAAGAAAAAAAAAAGAAAAAAAAAATGTATGTGGAAGTGTTGCGGGACCCGGAACGTATCAAAATCGACCCTCCTCATTGGCCCAACATACATCCACCTTATCCACATCCAGTTCCACACACCAACCATCCGTCCACGGAATCCCCAACCTTGATCACATTCTCTATCTCCCCAAATTCCATAAGACCGCTCAGCCCTTCATTTCTCTCCCTCTCTTCATCTCCATCGCTTCAAGGCCCTTGGCTATTCTTTTCGTCAAGTCCTCCATGGCCATGGCTACTCAAGCTTCCCTCTTCACCCCAGCCCTCGCCGCCCCGAAGTCCGGCGTCGACCGCGTGATTGCACCGTGGAAGCAGTCGGCGTCCTCCCTGGCCTTCGCCGCCACCCCTAAGGCTGCCAAGTCCTCGCCGAGGACCGCCATTAGGGCCGCCGCTGCGGAGGGCAAGGCCGAGGCCCCGGTCAAGGAGGAGGCACCCGTCGGGTTCACACCACCCGAGTTGGACCCCAACACCCCGTCCCCGATCTTCGGCGGCAGCACTGGCGGGCTACTCCGCAAGGCTCAGGTAAAATTAGTAGCCCCCAGATTTTTTGTGGACATGATATAATGGCACGTCTTGATTCTAGAACATTGACTAATTAATCATTAAACCAATTATATTTATACTTAAACGTCCATTTCATTAATCAAGATGCTGACATTTCAACATGAATAATCATGTTTTAACCATGCCAAGAACTATTTACAAACCCATCGCGCTGTGTCTCTTTAGGGCATCGTACATAGTAGACTTGGACCGACTAGGATTATGTACAATTTCTTTTTGAAGTAGTTGATTGATTGAGTCGGCCGCGCCGGTTCTTAGAAGATGATATGATACACCGGGTATGCCAGGTCGAAGAGTTCTACGTGATCACCTGGGAGTCGCCCAAGGAGCAGATCTTCGAGATGCCGACCGGAGGCGCGGCGATCATGAGGGAAGGCCCGAATTTGCTCAAGCTAGCCAGGAAGGAGCAGTGCCTGGCGCTCGGGACCCGACTGAGGTCCAAGTACAAGATCAAGTACCAATTCTACAGGGTCTTCCCCAACGGCGAAGTTCAGTACCTGCACCCCAAGGACGGCGTCTACCCGGAGAAGGTGAACAAGGGCCGCCAAGGGGTCGGCCAGAACTTCAGGTCGATCGGGAAGAACGTCAGCCCCATCGAGGTCAAGTTCACCGGAAAGCAACCGTATGATTTGTGAGGCGGAGAAATAGTTTTTACTTGGGTTCGGAGTACTTGCTTCCTTATGTATTTTATCTGTCATTTAATGTGAGCATCGTGTGAAATGCTTGTTCCCTTATTGATTATACTTTTTCAATGTTGAAAGATCAAAATAGTATATGCTTAGCAAAAGGGACATTTAAAAATCAGCAGTGTTTCAAGTTGCGAGCTCACCCATATTAATCACAGGGACGATTCGCTCGAGACGACTTAGAAACTAGTTCAAAGTGCTGGAATGGCACTAAAATGGATCTCCTATGCAGTTGCACGTGTCATGGTATCCCTAGATACTGAGAATATGTCGTAAGGATAATGTAGCGAATCGTGCCAAACAATTAAGATGTGCAACTAGAATTTCCCATCTTCACTGTATGAAATGCTATGCTTGTTTCTGGTTATTAACTAAACTTTCTCCAATGTTGAAAAATCAAATAGCACATACTTGGCAAAAGTGTGACTCAAAAATTCAGCAGTGGGTCCTCACTGGTATTAATCGGAGCGATGGTTCTCTCGAGACAATTCAAAAAAACTCGTTCAAAGTACTAGTAGAATGGCATGGAAATGGATCTAGTATCCCTAAATACCGAGATCATGCCCTAAGCATAATCAAGTGAATCATGCCGGACGATTAAGATGTGCAATTACAACTTCCCAACTTCACTATATGAAATGCGTGGTCCTAGTTATTAATTTTTCAATGTGGAAAGATCAAAATATTACATGCTTAGCAAACGAGTGACTCGAAATTCAGGCGTTTCGAGTTGGTTGCTCACTCGTACTAATTGGAGGGATGGGTCTCTTGAGGCGATTCGGAAAACTCATTCTAAGTGCTGGAATGGCATGGAAATGGATCTGTCACGTGCCGTAGTATCTCTAGACGATCATGCCACAAGCATAGCGTAGCGAAAACCACTTCTTCCTAAAACAGACAAGGCCACCTATGTTCAACAAGGCACTGAAAAATTGCCATTTCCTGATGATTACACGACTTGTTTGGCTTGAGTAGGTGGCGTTCTCCACGCAGTGAGAAAGTTCTTGAACCACTGCATGATGATTATTTCCCCTCAAGGAAAGGCCTTGGCAACGATGAGACGACATTCCCAAAAAAGCACACTTTTACGATATGCCAAATCTGCATATAATAAGAGTGACACACTTTAAAGGCACTGCAAGGGACAGATGGACGAACGGGAGGCAGGGCCTTGTAGAAGAATCCTTGCGTTAGGGTGAAACTTGATACTTTCTTAGAAGACAAGGGGGGCTGACCCAGAAACTGGTAAAGCATGAGTAGTAGACCCAGTGACGCTGCTCCTCGTGTATTTTGCCAAAAGGGAGAACATACAAGGGGAAGAAAAGAGAGAACTTTTAAGCTGAGGCTTGAAAAACAAGGCATGTTTTGTGACTTGCATTGAATGTGGAAAATAAGTTATAAAAATGATCTGTGGGGGGTGGCTTCTCTTTTTTGGGACAGTGACATCTCACCAAAAGATCATCTGGTGTGCGTAAAACTTTGGCCCTGCAAAGGGATGTTTAAATTGCCTGAGCCAAACCCGCGATCTCTCTTGGCTCTCGACGCCATTGTTCTTTTGGGCTCCTCGGTTGCTGCCTCGGTTTACATGAGCGGCCGCGGACGCAGTGCCACATGAGGTGGTATCGGACCCTTGTCGCTCCACTGAAGAAGCTATGGCTGCGTCTGCATTCAGCTACGAAGAAGAGTATGTACTGCATTTTGATGGAAGCTTTATCTGCATTTGATATGCAGTTTTCTGATCGTTCTCTCGTTTATAGCCTATCTTGCATCTGCATTTTCTGCTTGAAACCAAGATTCAGCACATTTTTTTTGCATCTGCATGTCGTTAGACTCTGATATTGATCAATGCTAATTTATCATGCTCATCCTTCCAATTTCCAATTGCACCATAAACTCTATTAGGAAACAGTACGAAACTCAGAGCGCTCGCTTGCTAGTATAAACCATCTTATGGCTGAAAGCATGTTACAGGAATCGATTTCCCCATGGGTGTGCGGGGGCATGCCCCATTTCAGACCAGTTTTGCTATTTAGCTTTGCATGTGTCCTCCCTGATTCGAAAAGTTTCATACAAACAAAAGCAGATAGCGACTGATTCCATGCTCCTGTTTCGATCTTTTGTTTCCCAGGAAGAAGAGGGATCTACATTCTGTACGACGACGTTAAATCATGCCCGTATGAGGATGTTCACGTCCTCTGGTCCATCCTTGTCGAATCACATCCCGCACTACCATCGGAACACTGAAGAAGACAGCAGCTCTGGGAGTTGCTCAAGAGATCAATGACATCATGCACAAACAATATTTATAATGTCTTATTCTTGTGTGAAGCATTGCACAATTACAATATTTATAATGTCTTAATCTTGTGTGAAGCATTGCACAATTTGTTTTCTTCTTCTTTTCTCCCCTCTCCCACTCCTTGATCTTCACGTGCTCTACTTCCTCCTTTCCCTTTCACTTGAGCTCCAAGTTATGCAACCGATCTGAAGAAGCTCTAGAAACTAATTAAGAGATGGTGGAGATTGCTGTTTTGTCTGCGTCAGCTTGAAGGTGGTAGCCTCTCTCTCTCTCTCTCTCTCATATATATTAAAGTGGGAAGGACTGAAGGGAAGGCAATGCATGGGACAACTGGACGCGGTTTCTATGCTATTCACACAATCATTCACAATCTCAACAGTGATTTCACTTTTGACTTTGGCTCCGGAAAGCAATTTAGGAACTGTAAAGTAAGATTAACCACAGACAATCCGCACGAGAGAAAACAAGTGAAAGAAGATAATTGGCATGACAGATTGTAAAGTAGTTGCATAATTTGGGACCATCGTGAAAATTCCGTGCTTTATATGAGTTCAAAAAACTTATGGTAGGACAGCCAATGTTATAGTGCCATCACAAGCAATACTAAATTGTTGAGACTTGAACGTTAGACCACCTCTCCTGAGTACCACCATGATCTTGCATTACCGCAACACTCATGACAGTAAACTGGGAATTCTCAACAATTCCAGTCGGCATCTGACTCTGGCAGCCTACAAGTCTTTGCGATAGCTGGTGCAATTAAAGCAGGTGAAAAGGCTTCAGAAGTTGCTATCTAGTTTGGGGGAGGTTTTTGCCCTACTGGGATCCTAGATCAAATGTAATCACAGCCGTTGGATTTTTACGGAATGCACAATCGATAGGTGTGATTAACTCGATCCATTATACACCAGGTCCTTTTCCCAAGTTAGGGAAAAGAAGCTCGTCAATCTAAACTTGCTCAGTTAAGGAAAGTTATATCACAATGCATGAAAGGTCTGTTTGCACAATCTATATGGAACCTATGAAAGAGAAATTTTCTCCCATCACTATCATGTGCTTCAATTCATCGATTATATACAAGAGCATGCAGTTTAAGCAAAACAAGATCTTGAACAAGAAGCACTTCTGTTTATGTGATGTAGACGGGCCAACAGTGAAGAAAAGTAGAATAAGCGTTGTGATTTGAGGTGATTACCGAGGCGTTAAAACAGCCTATACTATGTCACAGGCAAAAGTTGGAGAAGCAACCACACAAGATGAGTCAATTTTGAGGAATAGTAGCTATTGCATTATTCCAAATAAAAAGGTAGTTATTACACCGATCAGTATCATCCACAAACATCATATGAAAATGAAGATGCTTTCCTTGCATAATGATAGTGTTCTAAATAACAATTTAGGTAGACATTCTTGACTATTGTTCTCCCAGAAATGATAACGAGATGAAGCAGAATAAGATGATTATAGAGCTTCAGAGTGCTTTCAATGGAAACCACCAAACCTATCGGCCATGATCCATTTTTAGGAATATAATATACTTCTAGGAGAAAATCAGCTATATCTGCTGAAACAAAAAAGAGGGCATCAGAATTTATAGTACCTTTTGTTAAATTCATTCTCATTACACAGCTACAATATGGCAGACCGGGAAATTGAGCATGGGGGACTAGGCAAAAATTACTAGTTAAATACCATACATGTAAACTTTCCAAAAATTTGTCAACATAGAATTATTTGGACCTAAAGGTCTGCCATTGCAGCTATAGCGTTTGTACTATTAATTAACTACCAATGACAATTTATAGATTATTGCAGGACATTAGATTCCAAATACAGCAGAAACATTCTATCAGGTTTATCAATATAGAAATATTCAAAAGCACTTTCAATTGAATATAAACTTAACTACTTTAGATAAAAGTTTTGCGCCACTATTTGAAAGCTGATGCTTCCAACTCATGTATAATAAGTAATATAGCAACTCACATGAAAATTGGAGAACTATAAGGCTGATGAACAGACGCCATCAGATAAACTAGGCAGCCAATCTTTGAAGAAGGCCTGAAATTCTTTCTCGGGAGGAGCAAGGCCACCCAGAGGAGTGACAGTAATCTGAAAAATAATGAAGTGTAGTAAGTTACAACTCATATAAATTATGCAAACAGGTTAGTAGAAACACATACATATCCTTCTTGAAGACATTGGTGGTCCATATCGCTGTCATCAACTTGAGATTTCCTTACCTAATAATGTTCAATTATAGGTTTAGAATAGAGACAATCTACAATCACACTCGACCACAAAAACCCCATAATTTTGCTCCTCAATATTGTTTCAAGATAAATTAAAAACAGGAACTTTGATGGCATATCTTGTTACAGGAAAATGTTTCAGACATCTTGAAAATGCGATCCCCTAAATTCTATCATTCTGTTCCCCAACTTTTCCTGCTGAAAAAATATATGCAGCTAATTAGAAGAGACCCTATATTCTGTGCATGACACGCTTTGCATAAATTTTATTTAGTCCATGAAAATACTATAACCTTTTATAGACTGATGGAAAATTAATTTAATCAGAATGCATTTCACTTTGCAATGTAGAGTCACTGTCAAAGATCAAGATGACAAGTGCAAGAATAGTTTTTTGACAACAAAGATTTCTCCAAGAAGTAACCTGAGAATTATATAATCAGACACAAAAAAGGACAGAATTCAGTGAGAAATCATTAACCACAAATAGTGGAAGATTACAATAACTAGGACACAACAGGAGGACAGATTGACAAAGAAACTCACTTCTCTCTTGAACAGACGATGTTCTGCTGACATAGTTGATGCATCCATATCAGGCAATTCTGCTACATCTTTATCCATAGTCATTGTTGATAACATTTGTCCACCTTGCATTTCTGAGGACACCAGTCTCCATCCCATCACAAAAAAACTTCTACCCTGCTCGGTCAGCTTATAGCCCTTTCAAGGAAATAAAAGAACTAGTCAGATATCATTACATCCTCCTCACTGCAACAAAACTCTGGCTAGATATTCCAGGGTAGTCGTGAGATAGATAGTTAGGACTCCAACAGCAAAGTTTCAAATTCCAATTGTGGTCAAAGTCACAAAGGAAAAGTTCCAGATTCCAATACACGTAAAGTTGCAAGCATTCTATTCAGTATTCATGGATGACGTGCTTTAGAGCTCATTGGGCATTATGAGGTCATTCAACTGAAATTTAATGAAATAGAGATGACTACGTCCCATGTCAATCAAGGAGGTTGTAGTTCAACAGGCTGATTGTAATTGTTGTTAAGCTAATCAATTATCCATGCTCTCCCCAGGGAGTGCTGGCATGAGCCTCTAACAGCTGGTTAGAAGAGAAGCAAAAAATGAAAATGCAAGGGCACTTGACGGCACTTTTGGAGTAATGCATATCACAACCCTTCCACTTGTATGTCTATAATAGTTCAATCTAGTCACAGCCTAAAGAAAATGGCAAAGGATAACAGCACATGATCATTTGAATAATGACAGGAATCATCCCATAATCAATTCTAATAGAAATGTTCTAAAAAGAACAGGTCAAAATTGGCTAGTGAAGACTCTGAGGTGCTTCAACTGATTTCAGTAAGCATGTGTCATTAGACAGCTTGACCTGTCTGGGTCCACTTTAAAAAAATCTCTGGTTTTTAAATTATCCAAAAAGTTAGAATCAATTACTTTGCAATATGATTCCTCAATTTCAAGTTATAAATGCGCAATAGCATCTTTATTTTAACCGAGACCAGTTCCCCCCTTATTTAAGTTCTATGATTCCCCCAAATAGACATAAAAAGAAATAATATATATATATATATATATTAAATGGAGACAAGTGTGGGGTCTACTGCACACGAAAGACTGGAATTGAGTCAACACCAGATCTCCCCAAGAGATGAGGGTGTCTTCTTGTGAAAAAAAGACTGAAGCTATTATTATAAAGAAGAAAATTCTTAAGGACAAGGGAGCCTGACAAGTTGAAAGTATGAACAGTAAAGAGGGAAGAGATCGGAGTGCATGTACATGGATTCAAGTGCATGTCTGTGTAAAAACAAAAAAACTTCGATCAGATAAAGCTTTCTCTTTTTCAGGGACCAACAAACACTTCACTGTTTAAAAGGTACATCGCCAATGGCAAATAGAAGAAGTTGAAAGTATGCCTCCAGGAGACACCTACATGAAGAATACATATATGTCCATAGTGATAGTGATTGCCTAGATTATTATCCTAACTATGCCATACTACCTGCCTGTCAGAGCAATTTTGAAATTTACCTTGTGGTTTGCAATATCTGTTGGTAGATCTACATTCAGGAAAGAACCATTAGGATAACTGTGGTTTCTGATCCTATCGAGTATTGCACCAATTATAGGTAGACAAGCCTCAGCAGCAAGTGTGTAGTCTTCAACCTTGCTTTTACCTCCAACCCTGAAAGGCCATTACTGAAATCAGGCCTAAGCAACAGAGGCAAGTTTTGGAGATAGCAACTCTGTGGCAGTTATATGCAAGGCTGTCCCGTATTCTGCACAAATGTGTACTTTCTACAAGCTATTATAAATCAATCATACTGAAACATTTTGATGACATCTGTAAATGAATATTAGAGTATTCCAACAGTACCCTTGGTCAAAATCTTAGCAATATGTTTCCTGCATTCTTTGGTACAATCCTTTAAAAATGGACTGCATCCTATTTTTCAAATTTGATATGTTGGGTCCGAACTCCAAACCATGAGAACCTAATGCTGGTAACATGATATATTCAAGTGAATTGGAGGCATTTCCAAAGTGTGCATAGAAAACCATCTTGGCTTTACATTTGTTCAACAAGTTCATCATAGTAGAATTGCTGGAGACTAAACTTATATGGCAGATAGGTGCATGTGCACCAATTCATATTATGAGTCTTTCAAGTTTGGCCTGGCTAGAGAACCAAGAAATAGACAGGTCAATGTTATAAATTGAACACACAGTCCAACCCTACAGATGTCTGCCACATATTCCTAATTTACAAAATCAAATGTACGTAAACATAATAATAAGAAAATATATTAGAAGTGACTATTTCTATTATCTGATCATTGTATAAAATGAATAACTAGAAACTAGTATTAATTTGACTAGTTAATTGAGCTTGTAACAAACTTATAAGACGTCACTTTCTCAATTCGCAAGTGTTAATTTTACCTCTATATATCGATTTTTATTTTATTTGTTTCTGATTTGTATTTCTTTCTCAGATAAACATTCCATAAACCAATTCAGCTGGTTCATCAAGATAACGTGATTCAGCTAAGTCAGCCAAATTCTGGCCATGCCTCCTCTTCAGGGTTGAACAGGCTTGGAAAGGTTTGTGGCCCATTTAAACCAATCAAATGAAGCAGCCTCTCATAATCTCTAGTACACATCCTTGCACGAGCTTTGACAAGCAAGGACACACAGAACTGGGAAAGAGGATGGAAGATTGCATCCTCATGCCGGTCATGCTAATGGACATTAGGATGGAAGGTGGAGGTTTCTAAGTACATGCTGGAGAGGGAGTATTAACAGAACAAAATTTTGAAACTAAGCCCATGAACGCCAAGTAAAGATGACGTAAAATTTAATATAATGCAGCTATACTTGACTGCTCTTTATAGTTAAATTTAAAGATTTTACTACCTGTTTATGTTTGCAAACATTTCGCCTTAATGCAGCTCATGTCGCAAAAGAAATAATGTTGTTAGCAGTAGTGTGCAAAACATCAAGAATTTGCAAACCTAAAGATCAAACTGCAGGAAGAACCATCTTTGTTGTATTAAATTCGAGATTAATCTCTCATCGGCCAATAAAAGATTATCCAAAAACGTAAATCACTAAGTTAGTCTAAGGAAGACCTTGAGACTGCCTCGAGAAAGGATCATAACAAAGTCTTGGGTTTTCTCTATGAACCAAGCTGTCAATGGGGTAAAATAGCATGTGGAGAATGGTTAGTGGCCCATACCAGTCATATGACATTGAGACAGAAGGGACACCATTAAAGAAGGCCTCACGAGCACCGGCTACAGTTCCAGAGTAAACTCTGTAATGTAACAAATAGGCATACATTTATTTCAGCAGGCAATAGCATATTACACAGTATGACATCGTGACTACAAAGGCACTAGCTACAGAATCACAGAAGTCACAGCTATGCTTGCATCTATTTTGATACTCAAGTCAAATTTGTAATATCTTTCCTGTACTTTAAGAATGGAAAATTTCTCGAGTTTTAATGTACGCCTGAACTGGTCATGATCTTATGATAAAATGTCAGACTCATGCTAAAAAAACGACAATGAAAACGTCTGGCTTAAACTGCATAGGTCCACGATGAAAAGAGTCCGTTCTTCCACCTCCCTCCCAAGACAAGGTACAACAAAAGTATGACCACTTGTAAGTCAAGATCCCTCATTAATGTACTGTAACAAGAAATTTAGATATGCTCGCTTGAACTTTTCGCTATTTATTGTAAAAAATATATCCAATGGAGATATTGAGCAGTTGAATTTTCTTCTTGTGGAAAACTAAAGATGTTTAAGTCTAAATTTGTGTTCCCTCAGAGTTCGGAGAGTAAATTATTCCAACACCTTTATTTCAACCAACTAGTAGGAGCACCACCTGTGCTTTTGCAAAACCATCTCAAGATGCCCCCACTAAAATCTGTTACATCCACCAAATCCATAAACAATGCGGACTTCATGAGCTTTCTTATTTTTACAGTGTTTAAAATACGGAGAGTCACACAATTTTGCCAAAACAAGGGATGTGGGAGTAATCTGATATGGAAATAAAATAATTTCAAATAATGTTGGCTGATTGAGTATTTAGTGGATTTTGAGGCTCTACTATGCATTTGAGATACCAAAAAATATGGCAAGCATACTCTATGAATAGACCAAAGGAAATAGTTTACTGACGTGTGATAACCACAGTTGCTGCCCTTGTTAATACCACTAAGTACCTGTGCATGTAAGAAGTGATTAAGAAATCAGAAAGCAAAAATTCTACCAGCAGATAGGAATAAAAATGCACAGAAAAAATGGAAATAAGGGCTCCGCACATTTTGAATTAACATGTGTAAAATGTTCTGACAGACTAACATAGATAAAGTCCCATAGAGGGCTCATAGCTAGCTACTGCATTGTCCTAGCATAGAAGAGTTGGACTTTGACACTTTGAAAAGAAAGGGGTAAAAGAAGGAGAACAATCTCCAAATAAATCCTCAAAAGATGTTAATCATCTATTCTGTTGATTGCCCAAAAGCCAGATATACCAGGTCAGGAACCGAAGAAAAGATTGCATTAGAGATTCCCAAAGAAGTACAATCTGCTGGAGTTCCTGCAAAGTACATAAGAGACGTGAAAAGGCTAAGATAACAAAGCACAGCACTTCTTTATACTGTCATAATAAATTAATATCCTGCTCGATGGTTGTGGCATGTCCCAATGCATGTGCTTTAGCATAAGGAGAGCAATTAGTTGGTTCATGATTAACCCAAAAAATTAACTAGAAAAAGAAGTCACAGGTTAGCAACTCATAAAAGAAAAGGAAGAAAAACAAATATTTCAATGGTCGTTGAAGAACCAACAGGACACTTCAACGGGAAAGGCAATTTTAACTATGAGAACAAATTCTAGAAAGTTTAAATAATATCCTTACATAAAGGTATAGATTTTCTAGTTTCATCTATATTCGTTCCTTCTACAACACAACTCAGCCCGAACACACACGACTTTTGAGGAGGAAAACAATGATGAAAAGATGGTCAGTTCCTCCCGAAGAAAGGTTAAAAAGCTTCTATTGTACCGACATTTAGGTAGACGTAATGGTCCATTTGGACTGTAACATATATATCTCTATACACAGTGGTCAGCCACAATATATTTTCTATTGCCATTTTTAAGAATCACCTTCAAAATGACAAATAACGTTAAGAGTTTTATACAAAGCTATCTTGGCTTTAGAGAGTACAATCATGGGTGGAAAACAAGTCCACAGGAGAATTCAGGACTGGACTATCTGCCAGACTCTGACCAATCTTTTGAGATAGAAGACAGTCAGTGTTGACTTACTTATGACCCCATATGAACATCTAGTTCACAAGTGATGTTCTCTTTTCTTTTCCTCTGTTTCTGTAAGTTCCTCAAGCGTCTTAAGAATATTAGAGAACCACCTAAAGTGGAAATGCTGTTCCATCCAATAAACTATGTAAAGGGATGGAAGCTTGATCTAGACAATAATAAAAGTTCGAAATTAAATATCCACTGAATGGTGATGATATCAAACCAGAGACCGCGAAGGCTTCTGCTCCATCAATATCTACTCGCTTAACAGCTACAGGATGACGCCATGTGATGCTATGACTGACAGCAGACTTTTCCCTGCCAACAGTGTAACTCAGAATGAGAAAAGCATTCCATTAAATCTATGAAACATTTAAATTTTAAAGGGACTGCAAAAAGGAAATAGAAATCATGCCAATGAAAATAATTCCTGTGGGAAGCTTGCAAGCAAAGGAATGCATATTCTGAAAAAATTAACAACGCCATCTCCCAACCCCAACACCCCTCTACCATCCAAAGAATGAGAAGTGGGCTGCTCGAGATTTGTACCTGCATGTCAACTATGATCCAATTCATGCATTGACAGAGCAAAAGAGAACCTTTCATCAGAAACAAACAACTACCAAAGTTTCGAAATCAAGACTTTAGAGAACTAACTTTGACCCTGAGGATTTCTCTCTCTCTCTCTCTCTCTCTCTCTCTCTATCAAAACAGAAGGGTTTTGTCCCGACAAAACGTCCAGCGCTAATTTCCATTGAACCGAGGACCGAAGAGTTTTTTTTCTTCGCATCTACCAAGAAAAGATGGATAACAAGAGTACAGCTCTATGGAGTATGGACAACCGAAAACTGTGCCGGACGAAATAAAAACCAGAAGCTCAAACTTACCCTCACTGATAAGCGTTCCAGATCCTCCTAACAAATACGTTATGCGGACTATTTCCAGGCCGATCATTTTCTTTTTCCTTCATTTCCTGAGTTCTTACGCAGTTCGACATCATATCATTCGTAAATTACGCGTTCAGCTGAAGTACACTGAAATTCTACACACAGATATCCAGAAGATCAACCAAAAGCAGCTCGAACATCACAAGTTGAAAAGACCGCCGGACTCGAAGAACACCGTAACAGAGCGACGTCACTCAAACACACCAAAACTCGAACGGAGACTCCGCACCAGATTCCTACGGTCCGATCATCCAAGCGCCGCGCAAAACTCACGGCTAAAATCGAACACAAGGACCTCCACGGACCGCGTCATCGAGTGCACGAGTCAAAAAGCCTGTGCGATCAGTGAAAACTTACGAATCAGGAGCGCAGACTCGGACGCGGTATCTGTCGGCTGCGACGAGGGCGCGAACCAGGGCGCGCAGGCCGGGGGCGTCGATGCCGTCGTCGTTGGTGACCAGGACCGTCGGCCGCTCGTCGGAGCTCCGGCCGGTGACGCCGTCCATCGCCGGGAAAAAGAGAGAGTGGGGGAACGGGGCGGCCGGCGAGCTGATCGGCAGTCGGACGGCGCGAGTTCAGAGCGAACTGCGAGGGCAGTGCTGATGAATGAAGCGATTTTCAAAGATTCGCGCAGGGAACGGCATCAAGTTCCGAGCATTTATAGCCCAACTTGGACGTGCATCGGATTGGAGTCATCGGAAATAAATTCCGGTAAAAAGTTCGTTTTTTTTTTTCACGTTATTTTTTTTTTATTGATTGATATTGGTGAAAATGTACATTTGCCTAAAATTAATTTTTATCTCATAAAAAAAAATCTCAAAGTGTTGTCAAATCTTCCTACTTTATCTCACTAAAATACACAAATGCCAAAGAATTGTCGTACTTGCTTGGGGTACAACTTCTTATCAAGAAATTTAACATGGTCGCTTAGATGGTGAGACTACGAGACTAGAGGTGTATAATGACAGATTTGATGTGGAAAATTCAAGTATTTTGACATGCATGCATTTAAATATTTAGTAAGATTTTGGTTTTGGATACTAATTTGAAATTTGTTGTGAAGCAAGAATTAGTTTAAGATGAATGTGTCAAGGGTATCAATTTGGGATTTTTAATAGTACTCTATATAGCTTCATAAATTTAAGTATAACGGATTATATTATAAAAATAGCTGACGCAACTATATACCACGTGGAATGACTGGCCAAAAGACTATCACATAAGTGATTTCTAGACAAAAATTGAACGGAATAATCACAATTGAAATTTTCACGCAAAGTTTAAAATTAATTTGATAAAATTGAAAAATTTAGGACCACAATGGTATCCATCTAATAAGTTTAAGACATATTGGTCAATTTTCCTTTTTTAATCTAGATGGTAAGAAACATGTACTCTTTTTTTTTTGTTGAAAAGAAACATGTACTTGAAAAGGACAAGTTGAATGGCAGCAATAACGTGAGAATGTAGTCCAAACGCTAAGCATCAATCATGTAAGGTCACTCTGGTATGCTCCAATGTCATCGAAATTATCATTATCTAAAATAGATATAAGCGACAAGTAGATGGGATTTAGGCCATTCAAGCAGATGTCCTGAAGAGAGAATCCCCTTGATTTCTCACGTTCTACATAAACAATAGAAAGAATGCAATCTTTTAAATGCGCCAATGAAATTACAAATTTGTGACATGCTATTCCAACAGCTAACTCATGAATTTCATCAAAGATTTTTGAAATAAGTGTATTGAAAGTCTTACAATTTGTTACGAATGTATACTTAAGTCCTAAAACTTTCAAAAGATATAATTCAATTCTAAAACTTATCAAATTGATCCAATCAAGTCATTTCATTGATTGCACATTTTAAAAAGTTTGGAACTTGATTGCATTTTTCGAATGTCTTCGAACTCAATTGTATATTCATGACAAGTTTTAAAATGAATTACATATTTTAAAAATTTTAGAACCTAATTGCTTTTTCGGTGTACTTATCCCAATATATTTATTACTTATATAGAGTTGCTCAACAGTTACTATCAAAGACTTTCTTTGCTAGACTTCTGGGCCATGGCCAAGGTTTACAAAGAATGCTTATTCAAGAAGAGAAGATCACAGAAGGTTTAGGTGGTAAAGTCTGCCATCAGGAAAGCCTACGCAACTCTTAAGGGAAGAACACCAGCCGAATAGCTTCCTTTGCTTGAACAGGAGTTGTTGCTCTCAGATAGAATATATTCATGGTAGATAATGGAAGAGAATCGAAGCCTTTGAAAGAGAACACAGAAGAGAACCTTACTGTCCTTCAGGTGAACCCTAGAGCAGCTGCAACTGCTGTTGGGTTTGTGAAGCGAAAACCCTCGTGGCCGATGCTTGACCACAAAAGTATCGGCAAAAGGAAAATGTACTGAGGCCATGTATCGAAGATGAAACTCTTTGCGACGAACCTGGTTACAAACTGATAGACGAGTAGGAGCTCGAAAGACTCTTAGGTCGAATCTATCTAGGAATTTTTTCTCGGGGTAAGCGACAAATAAAGAGGAATCAAACGGTGGAGTCGACGTCCAGGTATAAGAAGAAACTTTATATTATGATATCCAAGATCAACTTTGAAATGAAGATTCTCTAATGCAGGAAATAGGGCAAATCACAAATGATCCATATTGAACTTTGAACCAGTCATAGATGTCTCGTAACCGTGGCTCGAGTGTCGTGCACCGAATCTACAAGCCTAGATATACCACTGCTAAATATCCAAAAGATTAGAGGGATAAGAGAAAGAACGAAAGGTACCAACAATTATATAAAATGTAAGGTTAATTCAGATAGAACCAGTACCTCTATTTCATCATCCTGCAAAGCGTTTAGTGAAAAGATTGATCTCTATAGGCCCTATTCATCTATATATTAGAAAGTACATGAATTAAGAAGACAAGTGGTGGGGTGGTAAGGTTTCCTTTGAAGAATTGAAAGCGAAGCTATGTTGGGATCAAGGATTTCAATCGTATGTATCTCGTCTCCGATCAAGCATAATCTTGAGTGAAGTCTGTGTAGAGGGGTTCCTTCACTATACTCTGATTAGTGCTTCTTTAAGCGTTATGCTTCCCTTCTTTCTTAATTACATAAGAAATATAGAACAATCCATAAGAGGTTGACGTGTTGTAAAGGTCTTCAGATGGCTAAAGACATCAACAATAACTTGTTGAAATAGTTTATTATCATGAAAAGATATGACTCTTAAAAGATGTGACCTTACTTATGAAAGACGTTAGTCCTAGTTATGAAAAAAGTGATCATTAACATGAAAAGTGTCAATGGTACATCTTGGAAAGGGGTGATGATGGGAATAAAATAACTATTTTCAAGATATGTAGTGATTTTTGCCTATAAATAAGAGCAAATGATACAATGTTCAAAACAATTATTTAAGAATCACAACTATTTAAAACAACAATTTCTTCTTTGTAACTCTCTTCTTCTTTTTTCATGCACAAAACTTTAATAACACATTCAAGATGAAATTCCAAAAGAGAAATTAAGTAATTGCTAAACTTATTTCTCTACGACTCTAGTATCCCGAAGGTATATTTGTTTTAAAATCCAACAGTAACAACGGTAGAGGCAAATAATACCTTAAGGACAGTTATCGTCATTATGCATCAAAGTATCAAAAATCTATAACTATTGATATATCTTCATTAGCAATCAAATTTCCCCAACAAGCTTAAGGTATTAATATTTTCATGGAGATGGAAACAATGGTTGCATTAAGTGCTTGCAATCATGACGGATTAGGATTATTGAAAATTTTGTTTCTATTTATATGTTTGAGTCATCTTTTTTGTGGTACAATAGATAATCTTGTGTTGGTTATAGTACTTTGAAATTTGCGAATGAAAGTGGTATGATCGCATGTTATAATCTTGATAAGAAAAGGATGATAGAAGGAGGTGCCGAGGAAGGATTCTCAATACTCTATTAGATTGTCTATATGAAAATTTGCAATCTTATAGAAATCCCAAAATCATTTGGAATGTCTTGGAGACCAAATACAATATTAACATAAAAGGTACGGATAGATTTACTACTTCAAGATAGTTTAAACTTATCATGATTAATGGAAAATCTATCTCTAATCAAGTTAAGGAACTTTATATATATGTTGTCAAACTCAAAGACCATATAATTAAAGTTTTTGAACCTCTTCGAATTGCTGCAATTATTTCAAAATTGCCTTCAAGTTGGAATGGTTATCAAAAGAAACTTATCCACACAATCGAGAAACCTAACTATGAATAATTTGATAAAAACACATTTCAATTAGGGAAGTTTCTCAAGATCGTGAGGGTAATTATGTGAAAAGAGTTGTTAGTAAGGTGCATCTTGTAGAGGATGGCAACATGAGCAAAGACAGAAAGAACGAAAACAATGGCATGAAGAATTTATGGAATCAAGCATAAGAATGTTGATAGGTGCAATTGCTCAAAATTTATCAAAGTATGAAGTATGATGATTATTAGTACAAATATGCTTGGCATAGATAAAACTAAAAAAAAATATCTATCTTCTCAGTTTCAAATAAAAGATTTGGAAGTAGTAGATACAATTTTAGGTGTTAAAGTGATCAAATATAATGGGGGTTACGCTTTAAGTCAACGCCACCATGTAGAAAAAACCATTTAAAAATATTATCATTTGGGAATTACACAATCAAATGTATTATATGATGGGTCAATTTAAGTGATGGAAAATACTTGTCAACTTTTAGCACAATTAGAATATGCTAGTGCAATTGAAAGTCTAATGCGCATTATCTATTACATTAGACTTGGTATAACAGTTATTGCGTGTAAATTTTCCAAATTTACTAGTAATCCCAATACTAGAAGAATATTTAGATGCTAATTGGATAACTAGCACAACTGATGATAAGTCAACATTTGGATAGTTTTTTCAAGCTTGTAAATGGTGCATTCTCATGGCCATCGAAGAAGCAAACATGTATAGCCCATTCAAATGATGGAATTGGAATTTAAAACACCTTTGATGATTAGCAAAGAGCATAAATGGATGTGGAATTTGCTACTGGATAAAGAATTGTGGCCATAACCAATGACAACCATAACTTTACATTGCAATAGTAAGGTAATAATGTTTGAGGCACACATGCGATGGAAATTCTAGACATTGGCTTGCAACATGAGCATATACGACAATCACTTATTGATGGAATTATTTCATAAAGACAAATAATAATTTATGTTTACACATGAGAGGTTTAATTATCAATATTGCCAAAGGAATGGGCCTTAGACCAATTGATAATAGTCAAGCACAGTGGAAACCCAATTTTATAATTTCTAACGAAATTGTTAAAATTCAATCAGACTATTCAACTTTGATGAGTTGTCTAAAAGATTCTCCCCTCTATCCTAGGAATGTTGAGCCACTTATCACGAAATGTATTGACCTCTTGTGTGGTGTCCCAGTAGCGCCATTTTCTACATTCAAATGAAACATAAATATAAATTTTAACTAATTGATGAATCCCAAGAATGGATAACAACCTACACGCGACCCAAACAAGATTGGCAACCATAGTCGTTCCCATTACATCCATTCCATTCTTACATATACTCTAACTAAACACACCTGTAAAAATAATGATCTCAAAATCCACCTACTAACACAGAATTTAAGAAGTACAAGATAGAGAAAAGAGTGCTTTTATATCCTTCCATGAAATTACAGTTAGATTACATGTTATTTATAAACTTTACTTTCTCCCGCATGTACATGTGTACACAAAATTTACACTTCATCAAAATACAAAAATAAACATATGGTGAAATGTCTAGGATAGAGGGTTCAAAAAGTGTCCTAACTCCTCTACTTGAAGTTGCCAAGCTAATACAAAAGTCACCCTTCACCAACCTAACTACCTACGCGTCGGCCATCTTAGCCCCATGCCCATCCGGTCCCCCATGAAGCAGCCTCTCAGGTCCCATCATGGTTCAAGAACCACGACACAAACCGCATGGGGAATTATGCAAGGTGGCCATCGTCAATCCATAAGGTGGCTTCATAATGGATGAAGGTGCAGCCTTGGTCAACATCATATACATCATGGAAGGAGATCTCCACATATGCTAATGCACCTTAAGTAGCTATTGGGAGCACATCCATTGCTAGTTATCTGAACAAATATTAAGAAGTGAGCTGTGCCAGTAGAGGAAATAAATCACATATTAAATTGCAAAAATTCATTCACAACTCGAAAGACAAACCACTCCATAACCTAAAACACATTCAATTTAATTTGCAAGGCCTACTATTTCATAAGGTAAGTGTTGGGATATAATACGCGGAAACGAGAGGATCTTACAATTTATGTCAACGCGAAATCGCCAGAGAAATAAACAAGAAAATCAGGACACCAGAAATTTACGTGGTTCGGTCCGAGTATCGGTACCTACATCCACGGGGAGAGCCAGCAGCAAATAATCCACTAAAATTGGAGAATTATAGTTTACAATCGCTCAATCGCTCAAGTGTTTCTCGCACCTAGATTTAACCCCAAACCCTAAGTGTATAAATAACAACTCGCTTGAGTATAAACTCACGGCACAAAAATACCGCGCAAATCGCACGCTAAAAAGAAATCTCCAGCTTCTCTTCAGCGACGTGCGACTTCTTATTGCTTCGCGCGGCTCCTGGATCCTTGCGGCTACGTAAATTTTCTTTCGACAGGCCAAACACACGAAGAGAAGACCTTTCCCTTTTATACGCGTGGGTGTGGGTGTGTGCCCAAGGTCAAAGGTTTGACCTTGGGCCCCACACTTCCCTTTTCGGTTTCACGCGCATATCTTCAACTTCACAGCCAGATTTCCATTTTCAAAGGAATTCGAAACTGCAGGGACTCCTTTTATTTTATTTGATTCTTTTGTAGCGAAAAACTCGAGACATAATTTTAACAATTCTCCACCTTAGCTCGATGTTTGAAGCCAAGTTATAGTGCTCATCATTCATGCTACTCTCCCAACGCCCCGACGAGCACTCACTCTCCACAAACGCCAATAGAGCTCAAGCAGAACTTGAGCTTCGTCACAGGAACAGACTTAGTCATCATGTCTGCCGGGTTATCTGCTGTAGCAATCTTTTTGACAGTAACAATACCCTTAGCTAAGATATCTCGGATGAAGTGGTACCTGATATTGATATGCTTTATTCACTCGTGATAAACTAGATTATACGCCAAATATATCGCACCTTGGTTATCACGGTGTATATCCACACTTTTCTATTCTAACCCAAAGTCCAAGAGCAAACTTTGTAACCATATTGCCTCTTTCGCTACAAAGGTTAATGCCATGTACTCTGCCTTAGTTGAAGACAAGGCAATGTGATCCTGTAAGGATGCTTTCCAACTAACTGCACCACCTACTAGCGTAAACACGTACCCTGCTAAAGACTTGCAATCATCCAAGTCACCGGCGTAATCCGAATCCACATAACTAGTGGTCTCACTGCCATTGTTGTCCCTCCGGTATACTATACCCACGTCTGTTGTCCCCTTCAAAAATCTGAGGATCCACTTCACAGCTTTCCAATGAGCTTTACCAGGACGCTTCATATAGCGACTAACCACGCTCACAGCTTGTGAAATATCAGGCCTAGTGCACACCATAGCATACATAATACTACCCACGGCACTAGAATAAGGAACACGGGACACATGCTCCTCCTCCTCCTCAGTCTGCGGTGATAATTTATCTGAAAGTTTAAAGTGCTTCGCTAAAGGTGTACTTACAGATTTTGACGACTGCATGTTAAAACGTGCCACAATCTTCTCAATATATTTCTTTTGAGATAGACGTAAAACTCCTGTAGTTCTATCACGCAAAATCTCCATACCCAAAATTTTCTTTACAGCACCTAAATCTTTCATCTCAAATTCAGCATTTAACTGCATCTTCAGCACATCAATATCAGACATATCCTTAACTGCTATCAGCATATCATCAACATATAAAAGTAGATAAATCAAATAATCATTCTCTAATCTCCTATAGTAAACACAACTGTCCATATGACTTTTTGAATAGTCTTGACTAGCCATGAAAGCATCAAAACGTTTATACCATTGCCTAGGAGATTGTTTCAGCCCATACAAAGATTTCTTTAACAAGCAAACATGATCTTCCTTACCCGGAATAGCAAATCCCTCTGGTTGCCTCATGTAAATCTGCTCCTCCAACTCACCGTGAAGAAACGCAGTTTTCACATCTAGTTGCTCTAATTCGAGATCCTGCGAAACAACTAAGGCAAGTAAAACACGAATAGAAGTATATCTTACCACAGAAGAGAACACCTGATTGTTGTCAATGCCCTCACGCTGTGTATACCCTTTCGCCACAAGTCTCGCCTTATACCTCGCTGCCTCAACACCAGGAATGCCCTCTTTCCGTTTGAAGACCCATTTACTTCCGACAATCTTTTGGCTCCTTGGTACTTTGACCAACTCCCATGTCTGATTTCGATGGAGTGATTCCATCTCTTCACTCATAGCCCCTAGCCACTGCAATGACTCCAAACTAGCCATCGCCTCGGAGTAAGACGAAGGCTCATCTGTCTCCACCTCATCACCTACAGTCAATGCATAAGCAATATCTGTATAACCATAACGTACCGGTGGTTTAATTTGCCTTCTCTCTCTATCTGCGGCTATAGTCTACTGCGGCTTTGCTGGTTGTTCACTATCACCGACTTCAGGAACTGCGGCTTCATCTGCAGTCTCAACCTCTGTTACCTTCGAAGTCTCCGGAGTCTCCACCTGAAGCTCCACCTCACTTATGACACCATGATCTGTCTTCTCTGCTGGTTGTGTCTCAAAACTCCTATGTTGAAGTATTGCAGTCTCGTCGAAGATCACATCTCTACTGATTAGAAAATCGGGTGATCTGGGATCAGTGCACCACAGCCAGTAACCTTTCACCCCTTGTGCATAACCCAGAAATATGCACTTCTTTGCCCTCGGTTCAAGCTTATCATCACTTGCATGAGCATACGCAGGACATCCGAATATACGTAATCCGGAATAATCAACAAGTTTCCCCGACCATACTTCCTCAGGAGTCTTCCACTCGATAGTAGACGATGGAGATCGATTTATCAAGTAACATGACATATTCATTGCTTCGGCCCAAAATTCCTTGCCAAGTCATGCATGTGAAAGCATGCATCGAGCTCGCTCAAGCAAGATTTTGTTCTTCTATTCTGTCACGCCATTCTGCTGTGGTGTCTTAGGTACTGTGCGGTGTCTTACAATACCTTCTTTCTCACAGAACTCGGTAAAATCTTTACCACAGAACTCCATGCCATTATCAGTTCTTAGGCACTTGATATGCTTATCTGACTGCTTCTTAATCAATGCCTTAAATTTCTTGAACCGATCAAACACGTCATATTTGTGCTTCAGAAAATATACCCATACCTCCTCGAATAATCATCGATAAAAGTCAGCATATATCGGGCACCTCCTTTCGAATGAACTGAAGACGGGCCCCTGACGTCTGAATGAATATATTCAACCGGTCGTTTGGTCGAATGAATAGCTGTAGTAAACTTAACTCGGTGCTGCTTCCCATAGATGCAATGCTCACATAAATCCAGCTTCCCTATTTTCTGACCACTCAACAACCCCCTTTCACTCAGCATCGTCATACCTGCCTCACTTATGTGCCCCAAACGCATATGTCATAACTGAGTCAAGTTAGAGTCTGACTCACTTGATAAAACAGCAACACTTCTAGTCACCGTCTCTCCCAGTAGATGATAGAGAGTATTCACTTTCTTCCCTTTCATCACTGTCATAACACCTCGAGAGATCTTCAGTACTCCACCTTCAGCGGTGTACCTACACCCTATGTCATCGAGTGTCCCCAAAGAAATAAGGTTCTTCTTGAGCTCTGGTACATGCCTCACATCTGTCAATGTGCGAACCACCTCATCGTGCATCCGGATCCGAATTCTCCCTATCCCCACAGCCTTACAGACTGCATTATTCCCCAAAAGAACCCTACCACCATCTGCAGCTTGGTAAGTAGTAAACCAGTTCTTATGAGGCGTCATGTGATAAGAACACCCCGAATCTAGCATCCATTCGTCTCCTAACGAAGTAGTAGTCACACGTAAAACGGCTTCTGCATTCCTATTGCTCCCCTCAGCAACGTTTGCCACACTGCTTGTGGCATTCTACTTATCAAATTTATTTCTCCGCTTTGGACAATCTCTCCTGATGTGCCCCTCCTCGTGACACTCAAAGCACTTCACGCGTCCTTTGGACTTTCTATTGCGTGATTTTGATATGCTTTTACCTCTACTGCTACTAAGCTCTCGATGTTGTTCTCTACCCCGAATCGTCAGTGCTTGTGCTGCTCCTTTCGCCAGACCGTCATCTCGCAACTTTCTCTGCCACTCCTTAGAGAATAAGGTGGACTTTACCTCTTCTGAGGTAATTGTAGTATGCCCCTGCAACAATGAATCAATAAAGTGCTCCCATGACTGGTAAAGAGGCTAACAACATCATACCATGTTCTTCATCATCAAGTATCTTACCGACGTTCTTCAGATCTAACATGAGTTTATTAAATTCATCTAGGTGGGTTCTGATAGACTTACCTTCAGTATATCTAAATTGAAACATCTTCTTCAGCATATACAAGTGATTGTTCAAACCTTTCTTCACATAGAGTGCTTGAAGTTTTGCTCATAATTGTGCGGCATCCTCCTCCTCAATAACCTCTAGTAAGACCTCATCCGACAAATTTAACAAGATTATGCTCTTTGCTTTTTGCATAATCTCTACCCTCTATGAGGCTTTCATTATAATCGGCAACTCATCTTCGCCATCTAGTGCCTTGGCCAAACCTTGTATTGTCAATAAAGCTCGCATCTTGATGCTCCATAACACAAAGTTATTTCTCCCATCAAACTTCTCAATCTCAGATTTCCTCTCAGACATAATTGCAATAACAGAATTTCCAGATAATAATCAGACAAGCAAAAGCCCCAAATCAAAATCAAGAAATCCAACCTGGCTCTGATACCAATTGTTGGGATATAATATGCGGAAACGACAGGATCTTGCAATTTATGTCAACGCGAAATCGCCAGAGAAATAAACGAGAAAATCAGGACACCGGAAATTTACGTGGTTCGGTCCGAGTATCGGTACCTACATCCACGGGGAGAGCTAGCAGCAAATAATCCACTAAAATCGGAGAATTATAGTTTACAATCGCTCAATCGCTCAATCGTTCAAGTGTTTCTCGCACCTAGATTTAACCCCAAACCCTAAGTGTATAAATAACAACTCGCTTGGGTATAAACTCACGGTACAAAAATACCGCGCAAGTCGCACGCTAAAAAGAAATCTCCAGCTTCTCTTCAACGACGTGCGACTTCTTATTGCTTCGCGTGGCTCCTGGATCCTTGTGGCTACGTAGGTTTTCTTTCGGCAGGCCAAACACACGAAGAGAAGACCTTTCCCTTTTATACACGTGGGTGTGGGTGTGTGCCCAAGGTCAAAGGTTTGACCTTGGGCCCCACACTTCCCTTTTTAGTTTCACGTGCATATCTTCAACTTCATGGCTAGATTTCCTTTTTCAAAGGAATTCGAAACTGCAGGGACTCCTTTTATTTTATTTTATTCTTTTGTAGCGAAAAACTCGACATAATTTTAACAGTAAGCATGTATGAACTTACTATGCCAACTTCAAAGAATGAATCGATATGATACAGCATATTTATAGCAACCCATCATGAACCCACCAAGCAATTTAATGCATCAATGAAAAGTCATCTTTGAGCCATGGCACCACCTCTAAGGTTCAAGTTCAACTTACCTATTTCCATTAAAGTTCCATTAAAGTTCACAAAATAACATCAAGTCACTGGTTGGTCTTTCATGGGATGCTAGCCACGGGCATCTCACTCCGAGGCATCCCGAATCCAGGGGTCGCTAGCCTTGAGATTTTAAACCAACACACTCCAGACACACAACGGAGGCATCCCCACTCCCCGGGGTATTAATTCCATTCAACAACAAGATCTCATTCTCAATTCCTTTTTATTATAATCGCAACTTTAGGCACAATTCACAACAACCTATTAATTCACCTGGCATAGGAAACATGCTCAAATAGTAGCACAATGAATGCAGTTCACATCATCTATAGACCATGAAAAATTCCATCGTCTTCCCCTTGAATTCTATAAAATTCGAAATAGGGGCATGTAAAGTCAAAATCGCACCGTTTCGGGCATTTAATTGATAAACATATTAAATGAGCTCAAAAAATTCTGAATTTTTAATATGTTGTAAGTAAGACTCTGACAAACATCTTTCATGAAAGGAAGTCAAACCCGATTCT
Organism: Eucalyptus grandis x Eucalyptus urophylla; assembly: GCA_028830015.1. Classification (NCBI taxonomy): domain Eukaryota; kingdom Viridiplantae; phylum Streptophyta; class Magnoliopsida; order Myrtales; family Myrtaceae; genus Eucalyptus; species Eucalyptus grandis x Eucalyptus urophylla. The sequence goes on along the minus strand of CM054188.1, from coordinate 12,464,798 downwards.
ATCTATATAAAGAGCAGTAACTCATGCGAAATAGTACAACATCAGACCCATAAGGCAAAATCACTGACCGTAAGATAAAACCTATTTTGATGCCCAAACATCACCAACCAACCTGAAATTTTAGTATGTTATACATATAGATGTACCAAACAACTTTGATTCCAATTAGAACACTTTATATAAAATCGAGAAATTACTGAAGTCACGAGAATTGCGGTTTTGGACAGAACAGCCACAATAGAGAATTAGGCCTATATGTCAATCATGCCAACCCAAAAATAATTGAATTAAATATATGTTATAGGTTAAGATATTTAGAACAACTTTCATGAAGGATACCTCTACAAAGTCGCACCATAAACCACACCATAAAAACGACAAATCTAGGAGGTCAAGTATAGTCGGCTCCTAGAAAACATCTATAACCTCATGAATTCATGCAGCATACCTGTCCTTGGGTCAAGAACACACAAGAGCTTCCCATGCATGGACCATCACAGACCCCAACACACATTCATGAAAGATTTCTCTCCAAAACAACCACCTACGATTAGAAACTACCCCACGTCGAACCAGCTGTCTCACAGAGTAGCCGGAGGATGACATGAATTAGCACCAGTTACTTCCCTTACCTCAGAACTTCTCTAAACCATGCACTACACAACCCCCTTGCCTAACTCCATAAAGTTTCCCCTCGCCATGGCTCGACTAACCTGTCCATATGTTCTCGCACTAGCAAGCCAAGGAATGCACCATTTCTTTAACACGAATCAAGCGAACTAACCCTCAAGCCACAAGAGGTAGTATTGCACCAATATACACCCACATGGCCACTACCAGCCCTCGCATTAGCCTAACACAGTTGGTCACCCATTCATAGCTCGTCAATCGCACTTAGGACGGTCTATAGCCATGCTACACGCGAACGACCAGCAACATAGACCAGCGAGAGCAGAAACCCAGTAGCTCGAGACCCTATATCTCAACTAAAAACCACCCCTCTCATCCTCCGGGCCTAGCTTAGCCATGAGTTGCAACATGCACAGGCATTTCAGGCTTCATCTTGCCCCCCACGAGCCCTTCCGATACTAAACTTAGGTCGACCAGACGTCCCGAGCTCCGAAAGATTTTAAGCACTCTAAAACGTGACAATTTCCCCTACTTTTGAAGTGTGGAACGTCCTCCCCACCTTGGATCAGCCTCACCGAGAATTTTGAGCTCTCTCGGCTTTACTCAAATAGCAAATAGCAAGAGAAATGAAGAGTGCTTGCTGCCGAGGGAAAGAGAGAGAAAAGAGTGGGTTCGGGAGAGGGAATGTGAGGGAGATGAAGAGGATGAAGGAAAAACGGGTTTTGGGGTTTTTGAAGGAAATCTCATGCAAATGATGGTGTCCTCAATTCCCAAAAGTGGTGGCGGCCAAGGCGAAGGGCGGAGGGAATGAGGGTGGCTTCTTCTCCCTCTTAACTTAATAACCTAATATAATTAGATAAAAGAATTCATTAAAACTAGGTTTAAAGAGAAATAAGACCAATATGCTTATGTCCTCCCATGCAACTTTCCAAGGTTTTCAAAATAGATGCACAAACATTTACGGTGACAATTTATTACGATGCCTAACAAACAAGAAACATCTTAATACCTTTGCAATAAACGAGGCCTCTTGCGGTCTAAAATCCCGCACCTCAAGACATTCGCAAGGCTAAAAAAAAAGTCTTTCTTTTAAAGTAAACAAGCACTCAAAATCTTCTACAACCTCAAATGGGCCTAATTAGCGCTAAAATAGAGCCCGCGTCGTCTCGAGCAGCCCTGATATCCTGTTGACAAAACCGGGCTTTAAGGCCCTATGGACTTAACTCAAGCCCATAATATTAGTTTGGCCCGTTCTCGTGGCCCAACTTGACTTTCTTTCTTTCATCAAGCAGTTCATTAATAAAATCTTAAGGCCCAAACCATGCTTCAAATTGGCCCGCTTCAACTTTATGAACTTTCTATTTATTCGCCTAAATGATTTTCAAAGTTGGAAAATTCGAGGTATCACATCTTGGCCCCTTTTTATAGTCTAAAATTGGCCCTTTGCCCCTGTAACTCAAATAGATTAGTAAAGTTGTAAAGGCCTTAACGTGTAAGACTCTCCCCCTTAATTGGGTTTCCAGCCTCCCCCCTCTCCCTTCCCCTCTTTAGGAGATCTTGTATTTTGATGCCCCTTATTCTTGTAAGGGGGTTTGGGTTTAATGAAATGATATCTCTATTTCGTCCCACAAAAAAAAAAAAAAAAGACAAAAAAGTAACAATAAACTATTGTACCTTGATGGTGATCAACTACTGGATGGAAAGTTAAGATTGTTAGTGTAAGAAAACATTCTTAATGAAGTTCAAGGTTTTAGCAAGACAATGCTAAAAAATATATTAGGAACTTAATCTATATGAACATAGTAAGTTGTGCTACTTCTAATAAAAGTCTAATGAACTTTTGTAAATGTTCATGAATGTAGAAGGGAGCACAATAGCTTAAAAGTGGCATGGCATCAAAATTTCTAAGCAAATATGTGTTCATATGTTTGATAATTTAATTTACAATTAGAATCATAGTTCAAAGTTTTATCTACCATTGATTTCGTTATTGAAGTTGTTTACACTAATTGAACATTCAAATCTTAATAAATACCTTTTTAAATGTATTAATTTACATAAATTAGTACATATAAAAAATTAAGTGGAGGATTATTGAAATGGAAAAAGTGTCAAGTCCTAAACCTATTATATTTGTATCAATTCACTATAAACCTTTTGACATAGTGTCAATTCAGTCATTTTGACAAATTTTGCCTTGATATTACCAATGTGGACGTTGGACGACTTATGTGCATAGCCAGCATTGACATTGACAACTCTTAATAATATTTTAGTATTTTTTCAAATTTTTATTTATTTTATTTATTCTTTTATTTTATTTTTGCTTTTCTTTTCTTTCTCTTTCCTTTTTTGTCCTTCATTTCCTTCTTGCTCTAGCAGGTCATAGAAAATAAAAATATAAAATTTTAAAAACATATCAAAATATTAGTAAAAGTTGTTTATAATAGCGTCGGTTATGCCACATGGGCCAATCGACATCTGTATTAGCTATATTTGGATAAAAGTAGCCAAAAAGACTAAATTGGCATTATGTGAAAATGTTTAGGACTGAATTGACACTAAGTAAAAAGGCTTAGGACTAAATTGATACTAATAAAAAAAATTATGACTAAATTGATACCATACAATGGGTTTAAGACTTTTTTTGACACTTTTCTCTTATTGAAATAGTTTCTTATTATTAAAAGATGTGACTCTTGGTTATAAAAGAAGTTATTGTTGACATAGAAAGTGGTTTTGAGAGGATAAAATATACATTCTTATGACATGTGTTCATTGGTTGTTATAAATAAGAGCAAATAATACATTATTCAAAATAACTGTTCATGAATCGCAACTATTCAAAGCAATAATTTCTTCTTCATAACCCTCTCTTCTTATTTTTTTTTTCATACACACAACTTTGATGACACATTCAAGGTAAAATTTTAAGAGAGATATTAAATCATTGCTAACTCGGATCTCTGCGGTTTTGGTATATACCTGAGAGGTATATTTAAATGGAGCAACAACATTAGTGGGGGCAAACAATACCTTATAGACATTAATTGTTATCACGCATCAAAGCATCAAATATTTATGGCTATTGTTCTATCTTTATTAGCAATCAAATGTCTCCAACATAACTCACTTTGAATTCAATAGTCTTATGATTATAGCCATACCAAATACAAGATGGAGAGATCTAAAAGATTAGTTGATATCACGAGTATAAGTGAATCCAGCACATGGACTAGTTTGGCTCCGAGCCCATCAGATTATTCGATGGTTTTGAACTATTGTTGTTTAGGGAATTCGAAAAGACTAAGAATCCTTAGACATGCATAAGATGAAACCCCGAATTATTTGAAGAAGGTTCGCACGATTATAGACATTTTGTAGGTGAGAAGTTAACAACTTAGAATTGATATAATAGATATTAGTTATTTCATCGAACTTATATCGTTCGAGCTATTTAAATTTATGAAAGATGTAATTTTGTGAGGAAATCTACTTAAGTTTTTTTTTTTTTTTTGGTCAAGAAAATCTACTTAATTTGAAAATAAAGTAATTAATAATCACAAGGTTGAAAAGACATAACTTATAGTTTAATTTATTAGTATAATAAATCTTAACTCATTCCATAACAAGTATAGTCCTTATGGTGACAATCAAAGGAATCACTAGTACTGGTCACCCCTCCCCACCTTTTAACTCATTAAAAAAATTTATAATAAATCTTAGTAGCTAATGCCACCAAAAGTCCCAAATTGGTACACTCATGCCACACTTGCCTCAAATTAATTTTTGCATCACAAAAATTCTAAAACTTGTACATCCATGTCACATTCACCTCTAACTACACCCATGACAAATCTACAATTCATTAGCTTCCATAAAAATATTCATATTAAAAAGTTGTCAACAATACTTGGCAAATAATTCGGATGATCAGAGAGTGATGTGGATTTAGAGAAGGTAGATTTGAAGAAAGTGAAATAGTAAATCCTAAATTAATTTTTTGACAATTATTCAATTTCATCCTCACAATATAGGGCATGTTTATTTACACTTAAACAAAAGTAAACAAAAAACTTGCTAAAATTTAAAATACCACTCAAATTTCAGCAAATTTATGAAAAATTTATATATGAATTTACATATCGACACTGAGTTGTAAGTGTTTCAAGAGTTTGGAATTTTTAAAAAAAAGTCGACGTGCGGAGTCGCAAGATTTAGATCAATAAAAAAAATAATAGCCATTTTAAACATGCCTCCTAACTTATCGTCAAACAAAATCAAGGGTACCTTCATTTGTTTCTCTAGTTTCGATCCTTTCTAGTCCAAAATCCTAAAATAAGAAAACTTTCAAAAGACTTAACAAATATAAAACAACACAAACCATCATAGTTGCTTAATTAATGAAATGTTCGAAAAAAAATAAATATGAAATAAAAGAAAATGACATAAACTACTATTTTCACACTTAAACTGCTCAAACACTTAAACGCCACTCCCGCACAATTTTTTTTTTCTTTTCCAAACTCCCACACAATTGGAGGAACTAAAATTACACTATATTCCTTCATGCATTTTATCAGGCTAGGCCTTAGTAGTAGAAGAGAGTATATACTTCCAAATACACATGAAATTTTCATACAAAATCAAAATCCACAACCATCTCCATTGTTTTTTTTTTTTCCATTTATGCATGAGCTCGCCAAACCCAGCCTCAATAAAATTAATTATCATAGATTAGCAATGCTTAATTAACACGCAGGCTCAAGAAGTGACGAGTTGAAATGATTCTATCATTTATCGGTCGTTTCTGGTACCCTTCGAAAGTGAAATGATGCTTTATCGACTAAACGAAAAATTCCATCACAAACCAAAACAACTACCTCAATTTCTTTTCCACTCAAAAAATAAATCCACATCACAACCTCCTCTTTCCACAGTGAAAGAGACAATTTGCTTGTTGGGACAAAGTAAATGCACAACCAAGTTCTTACCACACTAGTTAAAATCTATAAATCCCCAAAAACCTAAGCATGATGACATTACGGGGGACAAAAGAAAGGCCGCCCCCACTGCCCTCCCTCCACGCGCTTCGCACAGCGCGTGTCCTACACGCTCCTCGTTTAACCAAGAGAAGGAATCGCACTACGACGCACGAGCGCACGACCGAAAAACTTCCCCCCCAATGACCCCCCGACACGTGGCCGAAGACCGCCGTTGGGGACGCGTGGCGGGATCACAAGGGCCGCGATCACCCGCGGGATCGAAGGTTGGGGTCGACTGCGGGGGGGACATCGATGCACGTGCGCGCAGGGGAACACGCGAAAATAGCAACAAAATAAAAATAAGAAAGGAGGAAAATTAAGAGAGGGGGGAAATAGTAAATTCGCCCCCGATTCACATTTTTCATATACGAGCGCGACAAGGCTTTGGCAATTTTAGAGGAAAATCGCCATCTCTCTCTCTCTCTCTCTCTCTCTCTCTTTCTCTCTCTGCGCGATTCTTGAATTTGCTCGCATGGGCTCGGCGGCAGCTGCGAGGAATTACTGATCCCGGGCGAGAGCATCCGGCGGACGCGCGGCGGCGAGGTAAGCGTCGGCCCGAAGTCATCCCTCCTCGTTCGAGGTTTCGGAGCTTCCGTGGTGGTGCGGGCTTCCAGATCTGTCGTTGCTTCGATTCTGTTTGTATGTTTTTCTTGTTACTGTCCGGGAGAGGGAGAGGGAGAGGGAATTGAGGCTTCTTGTCGGTTTTGGGGTTCTGGGTGGTGATGGGTTTTGAAGTTTAGGGCTTCGGTTTGGTGGGTGGGACTGAGTGCTCGTCATGGAGGAGAGTAGCAGGAGATCTGTGGAGCGGTCGGGGATAGTGCTGAAGAAGCGGAGCTCCTCGGGGTGTTTGATCGTGAGGAAGAAGAGGGATGGGGTCGGCGGGGTTGGCGGGGTTGGCGGGGTGGGTGCCTCGCAGAGGAAGAGGCCGAGGCCGGTCATGAGCGATTCGGGGTCGAGCGACGAGCTCTCCCCGACGCGGCCACGCAGGCTGCCGGTGGGTGCCGAGACGATTCGGGTGTGTAATGGATTGGGTGTGCCGAGGAAGGGCGTTCCGGAAGGGAGCGATGGGGTCGGTCGGAATGGGGAGGGGAAGAGAAGTAGGTTGGATGTGTTTGAGTTTGATGAGTATGATGGGATTGATGGGGAGGGGATGGGGGGCAGGGGATTTGATGACGGTGGGATGGAGTCGTCAGGAAGGAGATTCCTGGGCTCACCTCCCATGGCTCGGAGTGGTGGTAATAGGGACTTCGCCAGTAGTTCAAGTAGGCAGACTGTTGTTGAGAGGAGAAAGAATATTTATATTGATGAGACAAGTAGCTTTGGTAGGGAAGATGGCGGGGGTAAAAGTAGGTATCAGATGAAGCGGGAAAGCGGTCGAATTCCTATACAGATGTTGAGAGAAAAATATGGTGGCCGTCCAGACGAGGCCATCAGGGTTCAGGGTAAAAATGGTGTTCTGAAGGTGCTGGTTAACCCGAAGAAAAAAGTAGGTGGGCCTGTGAGAAATCTTGATCGGTGGGATGAACGTCGGAAAGTTTCTGTAGGGGAAGGCAGGAAAGTTTCTATCTCTGAAGATACTAGCCATAATGTCACATCCCGTCCTACAGCATTTGCTGAGATTAGAAGGAATGAGATGCGGAATCCGACGATTAAGATGGAGAAAAATAAGCTGAATGTGCAGAAAACTGTGTCTGCTAAGATCAAGAAGCCTGATGACTGGGAATCAGAGGACAGTGATATATCTCCAACACCGTCACGGAGGAATGCAGATATACGAGACTCAGTTACAAGAGTCAGCCGCGAAAAAGAAAAGTCCCCACAATCTAAAATAAGCCATGAAAGAGAGAAATCCCTGCAATTGAAAATCGGCCGTGGAAAGGGAAAACCCCGACAAGCTAAAATAAGCCGTGAAAAAGAAAAATCCCCACAGCCTAAAATTGTTGCACTGGCCAAGTCACCTGAAACACCTGTTCTGAGTGGTCCCAAAGAAGGAAAAGTGAAGCGTGGCAGTGGCACGGAGAAGCAAAAACTCAGAGAACGTATAAGAGAGATGCTACTGAATGCAGGGTGGAAAATTGATTATAGACCTAGAAGGAATAGAGACTATCTAGATGCTGTCTACATTAACCCCACAGGGACAGCTTACTGGTCTATCATTAAGGCATATGATGCACTTCAAAAGCAACTCGATGATGACAATGATGAGGGAAAGGCAAGTGAGGAGCGGTCTGCTTTTCTTATATCAGATGATACTCTCGGCCAACTAACAAGGAAAACCCAGAAGAAGATGGAGAAAGAAATGAAGATGAAAGAAAGAGAAGGCGCTGGAAGTGCCAATGCCAGACAAGCTTCTATTAGGAGAAACTCCAAGCCAAAGCATGAAGAAGAGAGCATGGACAGTGATAGTGAGGAAGAAAAATTAAGCTCCTTCATAAAGCAGGGGGTTAAGTCATCAAAGAAAGGTCCTGTTCATAATATGCACAGCAGTATTGAGAAAGGCACATCTGATTCCAATGTTCACCAAGTACACGGAAGAAAAGGCAGAAAACTAGGCAGATGTACTTTACTGGTCCGCAGTTCTGAGAAGGGGCTGAACTCAGAAGGTGATGGTTTCGTTCCCTATACTGGTAAAAGAACCCTGCTTTCATGGCTGATTGATTCTGGGGTTGTGGAGCTGAGCCAGAAAGTACAGTATATGAACCGCCGAAAAACACGAGTGCTGTTGGAGGGATGGGTTACAAGAGATGGCATCCATTGTGGCTGCTGTAGCAAAATCCTCAGTTTGTCAAAGTTTGAGATCCATGCAGGCAGCAAACTCCGCCAGCCATTTCAGAACATACATCTGGATTCTGGTGTCTCCCTTTTGCAGTGCCAGATCGATGCATGGAATAAGCAAGTGGAGTCTGAACGTGGGGGATTCCATTCTGTGGATGCTGATGGGGATGATCCAAATGATGATACATGCGGCCTTTGTGGAGATGGTGGAGATTTGATATGTTGTGATGGTTGTCCATCCACCTTTCATCAGAGCTGCTTAAACATACAGGTTATCTTCACATGCATGGCTCATGCCTTGTGGTCCTTTTTGCCATTTAAATAGCTTATCTCTATTTCTACTGCTTTATCAAAATTCTGCTTCATTCTTGGAGCTTTCTGCTGGCAATTGAGTCCTTTCCCTAGTTAGAATATTATGCTCCTTGAAGTGATTTTTCAGTGAGGATATTCAATAGATTATAATACTGGAAATTGGAGGTAGTCTAATGGAAGAATTCATAACAGTCATTGTTCTCTTCTTCCCTGATAATTTTTTGGGGTCCTCTGATTTTGTGACTGTCCTGTGCAACCAAATTGAACCAACTGCACGAGAACTTGTAAGATTAATAATAAATGTGGTTTGCATTTCCAAGGATTATTTGATTGATTTATGAAATTACTGACATCTAATTAGTTTTTGTGGAGAAACTTGCAATATTAAAATGGATTCTAGATTGTTTGACTGGCTGATTTGCATTGTCTCAGTGCGGCATGTTTTTATCTGTTAATTGCAGTGGCATGGTTTTCATCTGTCGGTTAGGGGCAAAGAAATTATCAGTGTCCTTTCTTGGATGTGCTTTCTTTAATAGTTGATAACCTTGCTTCCATATACAAATTTTTGTCATATTACCATTACTGATCACGATAGTATGTGAGACATAAATATGCATATGTATGTATATTATTCGTCTACATTCATAGATATGGACATCTGTGTTTGTCCATTCAATTCAGCTAACTGGTTCCCCCCAGTAATTAGCCTTTTGACTGATTTTAGTTTTAATGTAATCTTGTTTGACTGCAGAAGCTTCCTCCTGGGGACTGGCATTGTCCTAACTGCACATGCAAATATTGTGGAGTAGCCAGTGAATGTACTTCACATGTTGATGATGGAGCTGTCAGTGAAATCTTTGCGTGCGACCTGTGTGAGAAAAAATGTAGGTCTTTTTATTTCTGGTGGAACTTGAAGTGTCATATGACATGGTTGGCACATGCTCTCTACATTCGCTCAGCATTTTGATTTTTTCATTGCAGATCACAAATCATGTCTTGAGGAAACAGATACGTTTCCTTTGGACTCTGATAGCACAGGTCATTCTTTTTGCGGTCAGAAATGTGGAGAGGTAATCTTCTTTTTGGGTTCTCTCTTTGCAACCAAAACAGCTCAGATAAGGTTGTACTGAATACTGATCCACTTCTTGGTAGCAAAGGATCTGAAATTGATTTTTTGCCCCATCTAGGTGATTCTTTTGTAGTAGTAACTGGTTCATTATTTTGTTGTGGATTTCAACCCTCGAAAATTTGGTTTTAATAATTTCCCTATTGGTGTTGTCAAGTTACCTTTCTTCAGCATTTTAACTTGCCAATCCAGATGTGTGGCATTTATATTTGATGCCTAGAGCTGGATGCAATTTTAGTTCCAAACTATGCTTCCAATTGGCTTAGCAATTCATCATATGTAGACCTACTTGTAGTGCCTATTCTAGTTGGGCAATGTAAAGTCCCTATTATAATAAGTCAAGCAGTTGCTGATGTTTATCAAACTAAGTCATTGCCTTGAGGAGCATCTATCATGTGTTTAGCAATTATGACCAGATGGCATTTGTTTCCATGCTTTCTAACGGATTGGATTTGGCATGGAGTATCTTAAATTGGCATGCAAAATCCAAGCTTGGACAGCACATTTTGTGAGGCTGATAATGATATTTACTTCAGATATGTTGTGATGAGCGTGGGATTTGGTTTAGGCAACTGGATAGTAAAATAGAGATGGTGAATAGATAACTGATTTTTTTCCCCCAAAGGAAAACTATGATCTCAAGTGTCAGCTAAGTAGTGCTGATTTGCTGATTTACTGGTCTTTTTTATTTCAACCTTCTTTCTGTTTATGTTTACTTTAACAAATTTGAAATTAGAAGAATTTTTTTTTTTTTAAGGTTTATAACTAACAAGTTTTGCTTCTTAGTTGGCTTTCTTATATTGCGTTTAGTTAGCTATATCGTTCCTCCTCCTTTTTGGGTATGTTTACATTATCTATGCGGAGTTTGTATTGGTGACTCAAGTTTTTGTTAATTTTGCAGCTCTTTGAACATCTTCAGAAGTATCTTGGAGTCAAACATGAACTAGAAGGTGGATTTTCATGGTCTCTCATTCGTAGGACGGATGCGGAGTCAGATATGTCTCTTCGAGGGCTTCCTCAGAGGGTGGAATGCAACTCCAAGCTAGCGGTGGCGCTTACGATAATGGATGAATGTTTTTTGCCTATTGTTGACCGGAGAAGTGGGATAAATATGATTCATAATGTTCTTTATAACTGTGGGTAAGCTCTATTTTTTTATCCTTTTACCTTTCAATAACTAATTTGTTATGTTGATGCACCTATATTGTGAAGAAATAATTATTTTGGAAAAGTCTTTGATTTGTTACACTGGTACATTGAAAGATAATTTTTACATGTTGATGTACCTAATTCATGAAGAAATGATTATTTTGAAGATTGCCTTGATTTGTTACACCGAAAGAAATGCACGTACGTAATGGCTAATGCTAAAATTGCCTTGGGTTTCCATTGTGATGGATAAAGATATTCTGAGTATTTTTGTGATCTTATTTGGTAATTTATTGCCCCATAATGACAAGCAAGCAACTTTTGTCACTTGTTTGTTAATTTTATTACTGCTTTATTCTCTTTTCCAAGTATTGGAGTCATCTGGGATGAATATAAATGAGAATGAGAACATGATCAATTCTTGATCATAAAGCTGTCAAGAATTCAGGCTCAAGTTTATTGCAATGCCATCTTGTGTTTGCGTGGTCTATTGTAGTATGTATCTCGTTAAGATACCTGCCTTGCATTTGTCTACTTTTCACAGAACTTTTGAAATCAATGTGGGACAGTGAGATGTATGCAAGAGTCTTCTAGTTGGCCCAGTAACCTTCCTTGAGAGTGAAAGATGCTTGACATGAGATTAATAGCTGTGAAAATATGCTTAGTAGCATTCTTTTCTAATTAAGCAGATTTCTTAGCTGTACTGGTTATGTTGTCTGGTTGTGAGTTAAGGCTATCTTTGCTCCACAACCAATCTGGTTCCTTGGGGTCTTGTTACTCATTTCTTTGATGTTTTACTGTTGTCTTCCCCCCTGACAGATAAAATTTTATTTTTATTCCTTTGCACAGATCAAACTTCAATAGGATTAACTATAGTGGGTTTTACACTGCTATATTGGAGAGGGGTGACGAAATTATCTCTGCAGCATCGCTCAGGTGTGTTTTCTCTTTGTTTCTGATCCGCTATGTGTTATTGTAATTGTAGTTTGTCTGCTACGTGTTATTGTCATTGTAGTTTGTCCACCATGGAGATAGTAAAAGAAAAAATAAAAAACACAGAGAGAAGGACTAGAGGAGTGAGGAGAGGCTTGAAGAAATGAAGTCTGTTTGTCTGGTTGAAATTTGTGTTGTTTGTCAAGTTCTATAGTAGATTGACATTGTTCCCATGCCTTTCAAGAGCTTAATTAGGAAGATGTGAGGAAAGCACTGTGTTGCAGCTAAAATGGATATTACATGAGAAATTATGTTAGACATGCTTGAACCTTGAAAGGAGCTTTATCTTTAGCTGCTTTGATGTTACTTTTGATAAACTTCCCGTCTGTGTTCTCTATTTTGTGCTTTTAAGTCAAAAAATACTTTGCAGCGCATTTCCTTTTTAATGGTATTCATCTCTGTCGAGAAGCCAACGTCCATCTTTTTCTGTCATTCTGTTACTTAAACTTGAATTATTTACTGTGTTTTTTAATCTATTTCTCTATCTCCTAGTTTACTGGGGGATTAAGTGATCTAAATAAATGCCATGTCAATATAGATGCATTTGCTTGCATGTGAATGCAAGCAAGATGTCTGTCCTTTTCTTCCAGCTTGCTAGGGACATGGCAGGCCATATTCATCATTCGACCTCTCTTTCTTGCCTGTTTAGGTTTCATGGGACCCAGCTAGCAGAGATGCCTTTTATTGGGACACGGCATATTTATAGGCGTCAAGGGATGTGCCGTAGACTATTTTCTGCCATTGAGTCGGTAAGCAATGATAGTTGTGATGGTGACTCAAGCATTTTGTAGATGAGATTATCCATACAGGCATTTGTTGGACCACCTTGAATATTTTATTATGACAATTAACCAAATTACTATTATTCAATAGTTATTTGTTCCATTTCAGGCTCTGCGATCGCTCAAAGTTGAGATGCTGATTATCCCTGCTATATCTGAACTTATGCACACCTGGACTGTTGCCTTTGGTTTCTCTCCTCTTAAGGAGTCACTTAAGCAGGACATGAGGTCCTTGAATATGTTAGTATTCCCCGGTTTAGACATGTTGCAGAAACTGCTTCTTGAACAAGACACTGTCGCGGGCTCAAAAGGTTCAGGCTCTGGTTTAAGTCTGCAAATTTTGTTAACATCTTCTGTCACTCTCAGTATCTGCATCTTACTGTTTATATGGTTTCTTACAGATGCCAAGTCCATGGAAATGGAAATGGAAATGGACAAGCAAGCTACTACCCCTGAACCTGATGATATTTGTCAGCATGATGATCCTGGTGAGCATTCTGGTGAGGAGGGTGATAAAGCAGATATCATGGACTGCGATCCAAAGTCTCAGGATGTTTCCCTGGATGATGCTTCAACAGGGAATGGCTCGGCTCATGATGCTTCAGATGAAAGGCTTAAAGATTCTGATCCTGATTTGGCTGACAAGTCTGCTGAATCTGATGTGGATCACATATGTTCTGCTCCATGTGATGCTGAAATAGAAGCTTGTAAGGTGGAAGACAAATCAATGCCAGCTTTGCCATTTCAAGTTGGTGTTGAATCCACTACCGAAGATGGTTATACCGATGATTCCCCAGAAGCTGAAGCTGGTGTTGCATGTAAGAAGTATGCTAGTAATTCAGAAGTGAAACCTGTGAAGATTCTTAAGGGGATCAATGGAACTTCAGATGCTGCTTCTAATTGTGGTTCTTGTGCCATAAATGGAAGTCAGGTGCGTCCCCTGCTTTCTGATGTCAGCCATAGCAAATCTGGGATGGATGACAAGTCATTGTCAGATTCCTGTGTCGTGGGTGAATTTCAGAATTCAGGTTGTCTAACCAATGTCAATGAGGAAAAAAGGGATATTTCAGCAGAGAATGTAACTGAGGGTGCAGATGGCAAATCAAGAGATGCTCCTAGTATTCACCAGTTCGAGGAAAATCTGATATCAGTAAATTCAAAAGCAGATGACCAAATCAGTTATGGAAAGGAAAACATGATTGAGTTCAATAATGATGAGTTACTTTCTCATGCAGACATGGAAGTAGAAAATAAATCATTGTTGAGTTTTCCATCTAAAGGTGAGTCCTTGGATGAGACTAACTGGGATGCTTGCAGCGGGAGCAGTCGGTATGACAATGCTGATGCAGATGTCAACGATACACTAGTTGAGCCTTTTGCAACTTCAGAGGAAAAGCAGGATACTATCGAAATCTGGAAGGAGGAGAATGCAGAAGATGCTCCTGTCTCTACTGTGGTTTCAATTCAATCATCAGAGGAAGCAGAGGACTTAAGGAAAGTTATAACCATGGAGGAGAATTGTCAAGGTGCTTCTGTATCTGATGTGAATTCATTGCAGATCAAGTCTGAATCAGATTGTCCAACTACAGTGGGAGAGGAGAACACATCAGTCGAAACAATTTAGCACCAGATGCAGCATAGTCGAAGTTATTTTTCCGTGTGATTGAAGCGACAATGTTCTGCAGTTGGGAACTGAATCCTCTTTGATTTAATCTCAAATCTGATTCAGAGGCTGCTGTTCTTAAGATATTTGAGGGTCAATCATCACACTAGATGCTGGATTTGCTTCTGTAGTTGAATATCCTTGGGACAAGTCTGAGCCAATCGTTATTTGATTCTCATACTGGATGTTATTGACAGTGGCTAACTGGCCTAGGGTGTTGGTGCAAATAGGAAATAGCACCCTGGATTTGGTGAGATTCATGGTGCTTGCAACGTGAGAACCTACTCCACCATCGCAAATTCTTGGTACTCTCTCCGTACATTTCTACATTTCTGTCACTGGTTCTGGATGTTCATCAATGATGACGATTTTGTCTGGGATGATAATCTGACGTGGTAACTCTAAAGGTTTGGTTTGCTTGGTCAATACAGCCATTCTATTGTTCATGCTAGTGCCTGTTAAAGCAGAATTGTCTCTGCCAGAAGGGAAATCAGCCATTGCAGTAAAACGATAATATTGATGGACTGGGATCGGAAAGGCACGGTGCTTTCAGTAGATATATAGGATATGTGGTCTTGCTTCCTCATGGTGTATATATCCTAATCTTTTAGCTGCTTTTTTCCTGTGTTATTGTGTCTTACGAGTGATGATTCAATACAACCCTCGTTACCCAGCATTTGCTACATAATTTTTGCAATCAGAACTGCTCCAGTTGCCTGTGCATTTGGTGCCATGGGTTTATCTCAGTCTAGCGTAATCATCGTTCCTGATTTGGCAACCAAGACAGGTTTATGGTATTCATCTGTTCTGCGGAGTGCAGCTACATTGGATTCAATTGATGTTAACTCCCACAGCGAAGGTCAAGCTTCTCTTTTCTATTTTTTAGTGCATATAGTTTTGACTCTTCAATCAGGGGTTCAGAATACGCGTTAGCGCAGGAATCTAATTGTGAGGTTGCTCGATTGAATGATACGAGCGACCCATTTGTGTAGACTGTAAAACAGTTTATTTTTGCTCATCGCGTGGGTTAGGTTTGTCTTCCACTTCAAATTTTCGGTAGTTGGTTTTGATTCTGATATGAGTGTACTCCTTGAAATGGTTCTTTGATTGTAGTTGCCAGTCTCCTTTGTAGACAATAATTGATGAAACTTGAAATCTCGTCATATGTGGTTCTGAGTAAATTGTTGCTTCTGTGCTCTCAATTCGAATTGCCTATGTTGCTTCTCGGTTTTAACTTCGTGTACCGTTTAGGAGATTTTTGAGATTGCAACTAATGTAATAATGATGTACATGTAACAGTCGCATATGCGCATCTCGTGAACTTTCTATCGAAAGAAAAGGACCACAATGCAATGGAAAAGGCTTTCAATGGCAGTGTTGCCGGTCGACTCTCAAGAGATGAGAATGAAAACATTGGACTGTTCCTGTAGAAAGTCTTCAGCATTACTTACGTGCAAGTTTGGTAGGCAGCAATAAGTTTGATTCAAATTATAAATTAGGATATAAAAGTGAATGATGTTACATGGATGTGGAGCAATTTAACATCAAGGAAACTGTGGATGGTGAGATTTGGGCGACTCTGGAGTTTTTGTTTACAACTATGAAGAAGTCACGAAGGATTTAAGGCGAGGAAAACTGTCACTTCTGTAGTACAAGTTTGCAGGCTAGATCAAATCCAAGAACGTGTCTACAAAATTTTATTTGTGCTGTGCTTCGCGTGCCATTTCTTTATTTCAAGTCTTTTGCAGTGGTCTTCCATTGAGGTTGGCCACTCTCCTTTTACGTGCATCCATGTCTTCTTTCTCTCCTCTCTCTCTACCTAGCTATTTATACCCTCAAGGAGTTCCAGTTCATCACTCGCCTGCACGCGAGAACTGCTACCGGTTCGCGAATCGCTCGTCTCTGCAATGCAGAGGGAGGCATTGGAGACGTACTCGGGGCTCGTCCCTCTTCTCTGCCGCGTGGTCTGTCGGGTCAAGCAAAGATGGGGGTTCCGGCGGCTCTATGTCGATGAAGAAGCAGGGATGGTTGCTCCTGTCGATCAGAGACGGTTCAGAATTATAGGCATTGCGGTCATCATGCTCAACAAGTGGAGGAACATTGTGCCCAGCAGACGTCGTCGGCCTGTTGTCATTTCGAATTAGACTAACATACGTAATTTCGAATTTTCTTGACCGCGAATTGTTTTTTCGTTCTTCCTTATCTTTTCGTGTTCTTTGACAAACCCAATTGTTTGATTCTTTCTTTGGTTGCAATTGCAATTCTTCTTTGAATTTAGAATCTAGGCTAATGCAGCGATACAACAATTTAGCTTACTTTTTTGGTACAGTCATAGACAAAACCATGCTTGAGACCAACCTGGATTTATTACCGGGAAAGTCGCGACACGGATCGACCAAAATAAATTTGGTTGGGCGTAAAGCTTACAGTCTCATGTCAATCTTTGAGGCAGAATGTTCAGTCCATGATCTAGGTATATTACAGTGAAGGAGAAGCAAATGTGCATAGCAGAAAAGAGAACCGCAAAAACAAAATGATTTCAATTCAAAAGACTTACAATCTCAAAACTCACAATCTCAAAACCATACCCCTGGCTTTCGCTCCAGTCCCTTCGAGCGAAATTCATAACTTGGAAAGTAGCAAAGGTAGCAACATATATTAGCGGAATCACACTATACTTTCGCTGTTGAAGAGGGAACGGTCGCCTCATATTACTCTGTTCAAGAGAGGAGACCATGTGATCTTCCCGGTCATCATAATAATTCTCGGTTACACATAGAAATTACTAAAAGAGTATCATACACCACATCACCAATAATGGATTATAGCTTCTTTGATGTAATCACTCACTTCAACTTCACCCGCTTTCGCTTGCAGAAAAGTAGAGATTGGAATGTTCAATAACTAGACGAAGAGCATTTCAGTGAGAGATGGCCCTTAAACTCCAAATGAATTGTTTTGGCTTTGTCGATCTGAAACCACTCTCAATCAAAGCAAGCCTTAACTCATACTACAGCAAAAAACAGTACTCAAGGCTTTCTGGGTAGCTATGCTCACATAAATATTGCCATTGGTGATCTAGATACATAAAAACTACTTGTTGAAGGCCCTGGCCTTTAGAGCTAGAACTGTCAATGCCGGTGAACTAATAACAATGATGGTTCTGAAGGTGAAAAAAGACTAATGTTTTTTTCACAAGAATTCATCAGCTTTACTCAGATCAGCTAATATTTCAGACTTAATCTCTTCTGGAAGTGGGGCAGATGGGCCCGCCTTCGAATAGAAACTCGCCAAAGACCGAATTGCCTTCTCGAGCATTACATAAGATTCCTGCAGAAAAGCCATGGAGAACAAAGTTAGGGGAGAAATTCACAGATATGTGACTTAAAAGCTTCAGCCATAAAACATTGAGAATGCAAACCTCGTTTGCAACTTCCAACTGTCCCTTCCAGTTGCTCAGATATTCTCGGATTGACTCCTTTGCTGAATCCGCTGTCCTTCTGAACTTTGCATTATCCTTAGGGTCTTCCTTCAATGATTCACGCAGGGTCTTCACGACCTCTCTCGCTGATTTCAAGTATGCCTTTGGCAATACTTTTCCTGATTTTGTCTTCTCATTAGGATCGAACAGAGATTGGATTGCCCCAATGACTCCTTTATCTTCATCTTCCTCTGAAGCTGAATTCTCCTCGGCTAGTACCGGTAATGGGGCAAAGACATAGCTCACAGGTACAACAGAAGCCAGCGAAGAACCAATGCAAATAATGGCATTTCGACGACTGAATGTTGGTCCCTCAAGTGGCAGCACAACTTGATACCTAGATTGTAGTTTGTCTGTTACGAAATACAGTCATGAAAATGCACATAACAGTCTAACTAAAACTCACCGGGATAAAGAATTCTTAACCTGGTCAAAGCAGGAAAACAAAAAAAAAATTCTGAATTTTAAGTAAATCAGTCTTCCTGTTAGAGAATCACTAGCGGGATATACAATTCTGCCGCCTTCCTATTGAAAGGCACAGTGTTGGTTCAAAAGATAAAGAAAGTAGGGAAGATACAGCAATGATGTCTACAACAATCAGTAATCAGCGACATGGCTGCAATAAGAACTTTCTGAAAAATAAGAACAAGATACTTTGATAAACTTCCGACTCACATTCACGGACAAAGTTCGGGATTTTCTCTGGGACTCCAGAGATTGTAGAGGGACATAACTTTGCAGCAACAGTGACAATAGCCATCCTTGATGCGAAGTTAATAGCCCACATTCAAATCTGGAAGAGATGGGGAAAACAAAATGGTATCCACCCAATCAAACTCCAAAAAATATGCTCACACCGAATTAAATCAATGCAGCTGTATCAGCATAGCAGACCAGCTGTGCCAAAATATATTGAAAGAATTGCACTTCTTCAAAATTCACCTCCTCCAAAATTATAAAATAGGGGTAAAAAATGGGGGGTTGAGCACAATTGGATCAATAACTTAAGCAACCTGAATTCACATCCTGAAGGATTCAAAAATGCCCAGGTAACATTCACAGTCAAGTTTAAATTTTCAAGAACCAATTGAGGTCTTCGCTAAACAAACCATGCTAACCAAGCAAAGCACTTATCCCAAAACAAGGGCCTACCTGGAGACACCCGTTTCATCCAAACTCATTTTTTCTCTCACCTATCTGGTTCTTGATTCAAGTTGCAGCACGACCTCAAGAATCGCAGTGTCAGCATAAAGAAAAACGAACAAGCAACTGTCTGAAGTCACAAGCAACTAAACAGGCTCGGATGATACGAAGTTGGCAAGAAGATGCCAAAACGAAATTTGGAACTACTCGACTCTTAGTTGTGCTTGAGATGAAAGCATTACCTAGAAGCTCGCGGAGTAAGCGTGACAATGGCTCCATAAAAAGGTTGCCAGCGCTGTGGTGTCGCTGGTTCTGTGAAAAAATGAGGTTGCTTTAGCTTTGGGGAGATAAGGTATTTCCTGTCGGATGGCGAAGAACGGAAAACATTAAAATGGCATTTCTGTGTTTTTCCTTTATGGCTGTCTTTTCTTGGGAGGCTAAGGTTCTTTTCGTAAAATTTCTAAAATCTCTGTCGATTTATTTATTTCCTTTCGTTTTATCATGATTTAATCGCGTTCTAAGAGGGGTACAACAACTGTGTCCGATCATCCCAAAATCAATTCGAACTTCACCGTGCAATTGATGCAAGACTTAGTTCAGTGGGTTTTCAATAGCAACGTATTCAAGCGAATTCTACTCCCGCAACAAGTCTAATTCGATGATGATGAGACACCAAAAATTGAAAATTGGGAGGAACTGTAGGGATGAGCACCGAAAGCTAGCCCCTGTCAAGGTGCTTCATCGAAGGATACCTCCGAAAATTACCCTTAGGCACGTGCAATGCCGCCTTCGTGGAGAAGAATGTTTGGTCTCTAGAGGACATTCTAGCTCCAAATGATGCTAATGATGTCGAGAAGGCCATTTCCACAGCATGTAGTGGTGAATTTAAAGGCAAATTGTCAAGTGGGAGGAGTCACTTGGGGAGAAACCGGCTCTAACGACCACTTCAATAATAACTTCTTGTATAAATTTCGTGAAGTATATGATAAAAAAGAAATTGGGGATGTTGCAATAAAAATGAAAATATCAGTATATTCTATTCTTAGGTATGTAGATTCGTACAAGTAACATTATTTCCTTAAGAAGAGCACAGCTATTCTAGTAAAATACAAATTTCAGACTCGTCCCAAATCTTATAGGTTTTGTAAAGGAAATCACAAGCCTATCTTGCAACCCTCAACCACAATCCGTTCAATCGCTATTAGGATTTGGTGTGGAATGGATTCGCTATTAAACGCAATCTACCACCATCCCTAATGTCAAAATGGCACTACTATTATGTTTATATGAGTGGAATTCCCGAGAGAATTCTGTTTGCTATGGAACAAAAAAGAAGTTTCTGGCAATTCTATTAGGAATTGTAGTTTGATCTTCTTGTTTGCTGCTAAATGTACTTATCGATTGTTCAATTTACAGTATGAGAGAATGAGACACATCCCAACTAACACATACACTACATGAACATGATATAAACCCATTAAATTTTCCTGTACTTTCCACCTCTCTATTCCCTTTTAGGCCTTTGGAGGGCCCCAAACCCCTTCAGAAAATTGCCAAACACTATCTGCATTTGTCTTCAAGATTTGGATTATCTTTGCCGTTGCTTAATTTCCAGGGTTTTAACCTCACTCAGTTGCAGTTTTTAACCAAATCTCTTGGAAGAGGTTTGACAAGATGATACGGTAGAACATGGTGGCTACTCTGGAAAATTAGTAAATTGAACATACTCATGTTTCAGATTAAGCTGTTCATATTTCTTCCGTCTGTTTTGCTCTTAAGTACAAGGTTATCAGCTTCTGAACAATGGAAATGCCGTACAGAGTCCAAAGGGTGTTTAACAAAAGCGGGTTAGTTTCAAAATTTAAGACATGGAACTTCAAACCAGAAACCACGTCACCATGGAAATTTAGGGCTTTGCATTGCTGACACCAAGGAAGAAGTCATTCATTCTACTACAGATACAGAAGCAGATCACGACTGTTTCTAATTTTTGCCCAAATCAAGTTCAGCAATCTTTTATGGTTCGCCTCCGAATTACAACTGCAATTTACTTCTCTTTTCATTCTACACGTGAAAAGATACACGCCTTAACAATCCATGAGTCACTCTGTTGAACTCAGCTGTCTAGGCAAAATATGTGGAGAAAGAACTACAGAGTAATAACAGCAGAGTAATAATAGTGTTCTCATGATTTACTCAGGCCATAAGTCTTCATCTACAATAGATTAAGAACATGAAGGATTGATCTTGTCTACATTCAGCAGCTTTATCATTACTTCTACAAGACTTAGGATAAATACAAAAATGCTTGCCAGCCATGAATATATTCATTTGACTTTGTGAAATACGAGACGAGTACACTGTGCTTTGGAACATGAAAGCCTCACCCAACCAACATACTACTTGTCTCAATTCTTGAGCAGGTGAGAAAAAAACCTTAGCTTGTCCCATGAGGAAGGTTCCTCGGCCTCACAAACCCTTGCACTCTCTGTACCTTTTTCCCACTTCTAACCGAAGAAATCCTGGATTCCCTTGCCTGCAAAAACTTTGTCCGACAGCTCTGCCAAAATGGCATTCAAGGTGAGCAAGGTGACGCTTGATCCAGCGATTACCCCCAAGACAACACCAGTAATTCCCAACACCTTGCCAAATGCGGGCCACTCAATCTCCCCAATCTCCTCTGCCACACCACTCAACAGATTGCCATCTGGTTTCTCCTTCCTCTGCTCCAACGCTTTCTTTATCTCAGTCCCCAGCTCGGTCAACTCAGCAGTCGACTCGTTTGGTTTTTGGTCAATCGATTCAGTCTCTTTGAAATTGTCCCTGTTTTGAACATCTGATTCAGTGCTTTCCTGGCTCTCCTCTACAGCCCTAACAACGTGGGACTGCCTATGAGTATTGCTGTAAAGTAGAGAGCCTTCACTACCTATTGATGGTCTGGAATTAGCCAAAACACAGGTGGATGGCAACTTTGCTCTTTCCCGAAGAGTTGATGCAAAGGGAAATGGCAAAGGAGTAGAAATGGCCATTTGGCCAGTTTTTGTGGCTCTGGAAGAAACAGAAAGGCACATGTTTGCACCTACAGCAACAACAGCCATCCCTGATGTGGTATTATCCACTGCTTCAATGCCAAAACTGGTAATGGGAAAAAAAACATCTTCTATTATCAACAACTATCATAACTATCGGCTCATCTTCAAGATGCAAATGCACAGAAAAATGCCCACCCAACAAATGGAAAAGAGAATGGTACCAAAGAAGATCTCTCTCTCTCTCTCTCTCTCTCTCACACACACACACACACACACACACACACACACATGCCTGCCCGCATGCACACATCCGTGCATGTGGATGCAGGCATGTTGTCATCATGCTGACCTTGCTTACTTCCCTCAAGACGAGAAAATGACAAAGCCCGCCAGTTCCCTTTACACAAGTGGTTTGGTTTGATGTGCAACGCTAAATATCACAGCCTAAACTAAAACAACCAAACTAGATTACTGCTTCAGTAAGCTTTAGTATTCTCATGCTAACTCTATGCTGACCAATATCATTCTAACATCATAGAATAGGCATTGTGATATAGCATGCGGTAAGAGCAGGAACCCTAAATAAAGTGCTTCCCCTTTTCTTCCTTGAGCGGTGTGCTAGCATAGTCAGACACAAATCATCAAGAGTAAAAATCATGTTATTTTTGTTAGACACGGTTTGAGTTCCCCTATGAAGCAGCTCGCTAGTAACTTTCATGGCCTAGTATCTTCGCGTCAATGACTCCCAAGAGGGCAGAAACAAGTCGATGAGAAAAATCTAGCAACACCCACCACCCTCCTCTCCTCTGCCTCATCCTGTCATCTCGATTTAAAAATGCTGGAACTTCCTTCAAGTGCCATGGCACATTTGAGACTCGCAACCTCTATATTCTTCCCTTCTCATTTTAGTTCTAGAAGGCAGAAATACGCAACGAAAACTAGCATGGAAATTTGACCGAACACTTCGAGGGCATTCGGGATCAAAACAGAGCACCCCCGTCGACCATCGTCCGCTCGACCGCAATCGCGAGAGAATCGCGTTTCGAGAAGAGGAACCGATCTACGACGCGCCCAAGAACCCGAACCGAGGACGGAACAAGAGGGGAACCCGGCGCGCGCAGATGGGTACAGAGCCCGGTGCTGCTGTTCCTGGACTGGACCCAAGAGGCGGAGCCATTGGTGGCAAAAAGAGCGAGAAACGGTGGCGAATTCAAGAAGCAAAAGCTATGCGCAGAGACGAAGCATGAATGGCGTACCTCCACGGCCAGCACGCGGCGGAGCAGCGCCACCGGAGAGTCGGAACTTGAGAGAGAGAGAGGGAGAGAGAGAGAGAGAGATGGGTGAAGGGAGGGGAATTTTCTGGGGATAGAGTTGACCCTGGGCCTGGGTCTCGGCTCGTTCTGAGCCTGGGCTTGGCCTTTTCACGGACGTATCAGTTTGTCCGCGAAGGGCACTAGTAATTAACGCAATTACAAATAGGGAAAAAGGCCAAAAAAATAAAAATTGCTAATTGTGATACTTATATGACATATTTACTCCAATTTTTTCTTTGTGACACGAATAATGCAAACTTATACATATATGATACAACTATCTCAATTTTTTTTGCAACACTAAAAATTCCAATTTTTTTTTTTTTGTGACAATACATTTTGAAGGTAAACATATTACATAGAGTATAAATTTGAGGTTTTTGGTATTACAAGAAGCTTGTAGTAAATGTGTCATATTATACAAGTTTAAGGTTTTGATACCATAAATAGAAATTGGAGAAAATGTGTCATTAGGTTAAGATTTTTTGTGGCTTTTACCTTAAAAATAATAAAAGAGAAAGCCAACGCATTTTGAAATTTGAAAAATAACATTTCAAAACTAGCATGATTTGAAAGGAAATATTTATCTTTCTAGAAAAACAAAGGATCGTTAGAATACTTTCTAACATTTTAGTTTTGCTAGTGCTTATTTTGTGCACCAGATTGGACGGAACGAAAGCATTCTGTCTGCAAAAGTAAAAGAAAGCGCATAAAAACCATTCTCACACAAGAAATTTGACCCCACTTGAAAAAAAAATAACGCTTTTCTGATAATACGTATGAATGCTTAACTTTTCTATGTATTTCACCCCATTATTTTATGGAATTCGAATCCATCAAATATGTGACACAAGAATTTGATATTACCTCAATTTGAAAAGCTCAAATCAGAACTACCACTTCTCCAAGTTCTTTGATGCATAGCTCTATTTCAATCATCGGAGCCGGTGATGGCTGATTATAGTGATTACTAAGCAACGCATCAAGACTCGAACTAGCAATCGAAGCTCAATTTCGATGGCTTTTGTCTGAATTTCTCGACTATTGCTAGTTTTTTTTTTAAATATAAAGACCCAATTAAACATAATGCGTGGATTTTTTAATGGAGGGGCAACCTAAAAGTTACTCAATAAATCAAATTGGGCAACTTGATTAGCACTACCTCATGAATTTGCGATTTCCAAGCGGGTCGCAAAACTAACTGCATATTCGAATCGTTTGTACAAAAACCCACATAAGTATCGTAAGAGAAAGAACATTGAATTTAACATTACTTTTAATATTTCATCTTACGTGAGAAAAAGCTTGCACTAAGCACAAGCTCGTATTACACAAGCAAACCCCGTCACCCCAAAAAGGAAAATGCAAAACGCACGTAGGAAACCTCTTGCTCTAAACAGAAACACTACCACCAGGAGGATAAGAGCTTCGCTCCGTCCTTCACGGACTGGCGACGCCCTCGTTGAGCCTCACGGCCGCCGCCACCGACGCCGCCACCCCGCCCGGGTGGGCCGCCTTCTTGCCCCCCGTCCTCAGCTCCGCATCCATCACCCACTCTGCATCATGCCGGTTCGCCGCTCTGTCCGCCGGCAGCTTCAGCGTGGCACCCTGCGGAAGAACAACGCCGCGCGGATTGAATTTGAGAAACGGTCGTTTCCGACATGCAAGATTTTGCGTGCATCTTTTGTTCGAAGAATTACCGTGAGAACTTCGGAGATCCTGATCTTGGCTTCGTCCCTGCGCGTTCCCTCGTTGTAAGCCGCCGCGGTCTGAGCGGAATCCCCCAACCCTCCAGGGATGACCACGTTGCTCCCCGTCACGCGCCGCTCCGCCACGAGAATGGCGGCCGCATCGCTTGGGTCCACGGGCTTGTCCCCTGCCGATTGAGCGGCTGCTTCCAGCGCCTCGCCGATGGTTATCGCACTCTGCTGGGTTGCCTGCGTCTCCGCCCCTCCCGTCGCCGATGCGCCCTCGAGGGACTGGCCAATAACCTAATGAATTCGAACGGAAAAACGTTTAAGGTGAAATCCGAACGGATGACG
Source organism: Eucalyptus grandis x Eucalyptus urophylla (assembly GCA_028830015.1). Lineage (NCBI taxonomy): Eukaryota > Viridiplantae > Streptophyta > Magnoliopsida > Myrtales > Myrtaceae > Eucalyptus > Eucalyptus grandis x Eucalyptus urophylla. The sequence continues at coordinate 12,439,312 of CM054188.1, read as the reverse complement.
TCCTGGATTTCTATTTGATCATTCGTTTTGCCTTGAAAGAGGAAATAAAAGATGAACCTGTCCAGCTACTCTTTCGGTGATGGTGCGCTCGACCGTGAGCCCCTCTTTTCCGGCGACGTCGGTAACGTCCCCACGGCTGACTAGCCCAGCCCTCTCGTTCCATACTGCGGCGGCCCGCATGGTGTCCGCGGGGCCACCCCTCTGCGGCTGCCCTAGCACGGCGGCCTCGGCGGACTGCAGCATCGCCGCGTCCTGCGGCGCGATGGGCTTCGAGGCGAGGTCGCCGGAGACGGAGAAGACGTCGCCGTACTTGATCGGCTCGACCCCAGGTTGCCGCTGCTGCTGCTGCTGCTGCTCCTCTCGCGGCCTCCTCGGCTGTTCCTGGCTCATCTTCGGTGGAAAGCAGGGACGGCACTCGGTTGCAGGTCGAATGATTTCTCCTCTCTTGCTTTCAGAATCGAGCTCGACCGGCGTCGGCTCCGGTAGATATACAAGTGCGACAGAGGGCGCGACATGGCGGTGCAACAATACACGTGGCGGGCTCTGCAGAAAGGCGTTCATGGAGCTGGGACACGTGGCGGAAACCCTCATAGGAATCTAGGCTGCGACAAGCGGCTTGCTGGAATCTTTCGGTGGGGCTTGTCATCCTCGTGCTAGAAACACGTTGAACCGCAAAACGTGGCAAGACCCACCGTTCATTGACGTTCTGGAAGAAGGCAGGGAATACGCCACGAGAACTTTGCACGGGAATTTCATCAAACACTCTAGGAGCGTTCTATCGTTACACCATCGTTCGTCCCCTCTCGACCGCAAGCGATCGCGAAAGAATCGCGTTTCGAGCTGAAGAGCTGATCGGCGACGCATACGGACGCTAGGCCGAGAACCCGGAAATAGGAAGGACCAGGAGGAGGAATCGGCGCACGGGATGGGCCTATGTCCGTACTTGAATCATCGAGATTTTCACGACAATCGAGAGTCGCTGATGTGTCGAGTGGGTTCATTGTGGCTCGAAGAAAATCGACCACGGGTCATTTGTTCTAAAAAGTTCTGAAAACTACATGGTAGTCTAGGTCACGCTAAAAACGTATCGGAGTGAAATTAACCGCCGTAAGTCCGATTTCAAAAATAAGAATCTATCATGTCACAATAAATTTTAAGAACGTTGACTCAGTCTCAGAAGATTTTTCTGACAATCGAGACTTTTTGGGAAAAAGTTGAGTTAGGGCCGTTTTTAATCAGATTTTGCAAAGGACCATTTTTTATTGTGAAATACAGAGGCGGTGCTATCTTGGAATCGTCTTTAGATTCGGAGCCAGTGGTGGTGCAAAGCAATAAATGGAAGATAGAATCAAGAAGCAGACATGAGGCACGAATGGCATACTTCCTAGCCATACTTATCATAAATTAGTTTTCGTAAAAATTATAAAATTAATGCATCCGTATTACATTTAAAATCTAAATGACCGTTGCTACATCTATTTTGAGTTTTTTTTAATCAATTTGAGTTATATATGGCATGAACGTATTAGCTTAGTAGTTTATATAAAATATGGCACATATGTGTCAGTTTATGATTTTTTTTTTTTTTACATATTAATAGTACTAATTTGATATTTGTTATGTTAAATGTGTTATAAATACACCAATGTAGGATTTTTTAGATATTAACCCTACCGTAAAAGAATATCAACGCGTATTGAAAATATCATGCTTTCCAATAGAAATACTGATATTTTGGAAAGAACGGTCGTAATCTTGGATAAGTGGCCTAAGGACGCTTTTTGACATTTTCCTTTTGCTAGGGTGGTTTGTACAAACACATCGAATATATCGAAAGCACTCTACTTGAAAAGAGGCAAAAAAAAAAAAAAAAAAAAAAAAAGGCGAAAGAGCCGTGGAAAGGCCATTCTTACACCAGAAATTTGACCCCATGAAAAAATAACTTATTTTTACATGAATAAATTCTTAATTTTGTGTGCATTTCACCTCTTTTTTTTTATTATCGAATTCGAGACATTTTCTTTTTCAGTTTGAAAAGGCTCAAATTAAAAAAAGCACTTTCCAAAATCCTTAGTGCATATGACTGTTTCAATTTATTTGCCCGGGTATTGGACAAACAGTCACAAATTAGTAGAGATTTTTTTTTTTTTGGAAAAACTAGTACAAAGTTAAAATTTTCATTTTATCGGAAAGAGAATTAAGTCTTTTTTTTTTGGTCATATAGAATTAAGACTTGAGATATGTAATAAAGGCTCACAAATTGAGTCCAAAGTAACTGAGCCGATTTGCGCATGCCTCATTTCTAAATTAATCTGTTGAACGGCTCGCATCGTTTGTATTGCATATACTAATATCCATAAAAAACAAAAGGAAAATGAGTTTAATATACTTTTTAACTTTTATTTTACATGAAAACCCGAGATGGAGCAGCGCTTTCAATTAATTCGTATTTTGTCTCATCACGAAATTTTTGCTATTTTGGGAGGAATTGTTGCTACTTTAGGATGATACTAAACAGCCAAAGGTTGTATACGGTATTTATTTTTATATTATAAGCTTTTTCAGATCACTTCTTTTTAAAAGAAAACCTATGCATACCCAATTAGGATATAACCCCTAAATAATTTTATTTCCTTTTGGACAGGAGGATATAACCCCTAAATAATTTTATTTTCTTTTGGACAGGAGGAACCAGCTTGCAGCCGACAGCCGCACCTTATACCTCTAGTGACGCTAGCGCATGACCCATACCATGGCGTTGCTTAAGACCACTAACAACAATGCAGGATTTGAACCATACCATGGCGTTGCTTAAGACCACTAACAACAATGCAGGATTTGAACTCATCCCCTTCGTGAGGGAGATGGAAACCCATGCCAACGCGACTACCACATGGGATGGTTTCATAAAATCCTATTCATACTCAGTTAGGATATAAATCCTAAACCACGCTGTGTAGACAAATTCCCAGATGATTATTTAAATATCAAAAATTATAAATTTGAATCGTTTAAATACTAAATATTATTAAATGTAATTACTTAAATGTTAGTAAAAATGATCATTATGCCACATCTTCGTTTTGGATGTCCATGCGAAGTTGTGAATTTTTTAAAAATTATGCAAGTCATCTTTAAATTTTAATTATAAAAATCACGTGACATTTGAAATTGACATTCGAAATTTCTCACCCGAGAAAATTAAGTGATCATTTTTTTCTTTTTTGACATTTAATTGGACTGGCAAAAATTTTCTAACACTAAAATAAATACCACCTTACCCATCTTTTAGAAGTAAGTTTTAGTACTTCTAGTATCATTTATTTTGTTATTTCCGAGTGATTTTTATAGAATTCAAAGTGGAAAAACTCCAACATACATCACTCACGAAAAGCTGCACTAGGAACACGTCCATTACACAAGCAAACCTCTTCATCCCCCAAGAGGAAAAGCAACGGCAAAAAGAAAACCGTCTTTTAGACGGACGCAGTTAAAAACCGAAAGAGGAAAAGAGCTTTCACTACGCTCTTCACGGATTGGTGATGCTCTCGTTGATTCTCACGGCCGCCGCCACCGACGCCCCCACCCCGCCCGGGTGGGCGGCCGCCTTGTTCCCCGTCCTCATCTCCGCATTCACCACCCACTCCGCGTCCTGCCGGCTCGCCACTCGGTCCGCCGGCAGCTTCGCCGTGGCGCCCTGCGAAAGAACAACGCCAGTGTCGTGTCGTGGCGTCGGGTTAATCTTACATAAAAACATTTTACGTTCATCTTATACCCGAAAGAATTACCGTGAGCACGTCGGAGATCTTGATCTTGGCATCGTCCCTTAGCGTCCCCTCGTTGTAAGCCGCCGCCGTCTGAGCGGAAGCGGCCAGCCCTCCAGGGACGACCACGTTGCTCCCCGTCACGCATTGCTCGGCCACGAAGATGGCGGCCGCATCGGCCCGGTCCACAGGCTTGTCCCCGGCAGATTGAGCGGTCGCTTCCAGCGCTTCACCGATGGTTATGGCACTCTGCTGGGCCACCTGCGCCTGCGCCTCCGCCGCCGGGCTGCCCTCGACGTACTGGCCGACGACCTAATGAATTTAAGAGGAAAAATTTTCGATTAAATCAAACGGACGATGACCTAGAATTTCATTTATCTTTTCGTTACTTCCTCAAGAGGAAAAAAAAAAAAGATAAACCTGTCCAGCGACTCTTTCAGTGATGATACGCCCGCCGGGGACTCCGGTCTCAGTGACCGTGATCCCTTCTTCTGCCGCGACGTCCGTGCGGTCCCCGCGGCCGACGAGCCCAGCCCTCTCGTTCCATGCCGCCGCGGCCCGCATGGCGTCTGCGGGGCCGCCCCTCTGCGGCTGCCCGAGAACGGCGGCCTCGGCGGACTGCATCATCGCGGCATCCTGAGGCGCGATCGGCTTCGAGGCGAGGTTGCCGGAGACGGAGAAGACGTCGCCGTACTTGATCGGCTCGACATCAGGTTGCCGCCTCTGCTGCCGCTGCTCCTCCTCCTCTCGCGGCCTCCTCGGCTGCTCTTGGCTCATCTTCAGCGAAAATAGCGATGACACTTGTCTTTGAGTAGAAGGATCTTTCTCTCTCTCTCTCGCTTTCTCTCTCCAAGTGATTTCGGTTCCGGTAGATATAAGTGGTGCGGCGATACACGTGGCGGATGGACGACGGCATACGTGGCGGAAGAACGGTTGACGTGGCAGCGCAGGGAGGGCATACGTGGCGCTGGTATATCGGCAACATCTTTTTCGGCTCGTCTTCCCTCGACCGAATGTATCAGTCGGCGAACGGAGGAACTCGATTTCAGCCTTTTTTTTTTTTTTTTTTAATTTGTTCGGTCGGTGGGTCCTACGTGATCGAGTGGGTGAGATTAGATGAACTCGTGGAAACTTGGCACGGACGTTCGTTTTTGGTCAAATTAGCCGGTCATTATTAACCCACTCAATTTCGGCCTGAAGACCCGTTAATAGATGAATCAGGTTGAATGGTTTGACTCTAATAGATTAATTTTAACTCATTTTGACCCGTTTTCATGTATAGTAGCTTGTACTTAACTCAACCCATATTGTTAAATTATTTTCATATTTAACACGCTTAAAGGGGAAAATGTTAAAAAAATCATAAACCAATTGCATTTGTATTAATTCAGTTATTTGATCAATATAATTTTAAAGTATTTTGCATTGATACCAATTTAATCCATTCAGTTAATTTAAGCCAAAAATTGCTAATATGAACATCGCCATCCAACATTGCATGACACTAATGTATACATTTTTAATAATATTTACCTATTTCATTTTTTTTCTGATTTTTTATCACTTTTTTCACTTTTTTTTTTCCTATTTTTTCCCACAATAGTGGGCCAATGAGGTTGCCAACCAACCTTTGAGGGCTACAAGCAAGGTTTGGGTGAAGGCCTCCACCCCTCGCTGGCCATAGGCAAGGGCATTGGGCCCTCTCCCCTAGATCAGCCAAGGGCTGTGACTCTCGCCTAGACCAGGCGAGGGCATAGAGGCGCTCGCAGCCTTCACTGGCCAACAAACGAGGGTGTCGGCCGAAACTTTAAGAAGGCAACCCTTCGGTTGTGATGACGGTCGGAGCCCGAAGATGCACCGATGCAGATCCCTGTTTCTTCATTTAATCTTCTCATGTAACTTGTGAAGTTGTTCACGGATGCTCTCAAATTATGGTTGCAGCGCGGTCATTGCTTACTCGATGAGCCTCGATTCTTATATGCGAAATTAAAGGAATGCTCGGGGAAAAGAACATGACTCCCAAGCTCTCTTTAATTTGCCACCTCGTCGTCACGGAACGAGCTTGCTGTTTGCCCGGCCGGCACCCCAAGAGCCCTCTCTCTCCCAGTTGTTACGTGATAGTGTGTCCTCATTGTCATCGAATTGGTGCTCTCGATTGGCCTGGTCCTGCTCGTTAGGGGTGTGCAAAATACCCAGAAACCTCCCGGACCGCCCGGAACCTGACCGGAACCGCCCGGAACCGGTGGTTCTTGAAGGAACCGGTCCGGTTCCCGGTTCCAATTTATGGGAATTGGTGGGTACCGGTCTGGTTCTCGGTTCCATGGGCGGATCCGTCCGCCCGTCCACCTGGACAGGACTGGAACCTTTTTAATATTAAAAAAAAAAATACTAAAAGAAACCCTAGATCTCATCTCACTCCCTTCGTCTTCGGCTCCTAATCCTATCGTCATTTCGCTGCGTTTACTTCTCACGCCGTCCGCATCTTCACGTACTTAAATTTGGTTTTTCTTTCTTTGGCTTGCTTTGATGTCACGTAGTTGTTCTATGTTGAAAACCAAAATTGTTTCATGTCAAGATCGATTCCATGGATCCACCTGGGAACCGGACCGGACCGACGGTCCGGTTCCCGGGTGGATCCATGTAACAAGCGGATGGATCCCGGTTCCAATTTTTCGGAACCGGTCCTTAGCGGGCGGTTCCCGGTTCTAGGTCGGGAACCGCCCGCCTGGACCATGCACACCCCTATTGCTCGTTCGGCGATGGGTTCACTTAGGGGAACGACAGACTCTCCCCCGGAAGATTAACAGGGACGATCGAGATTGTCCATGATCAAATGGAGATGGATTGGTTGTTATAGGGAAAAAGAGTACAGCGGCCGGCTCAACACAGCCTGTTGATTGAACAGGTCGTGTTAAGCACAGGCTGCGTCTAGCTAGGCCGTTGCGTGCCCTGACCGGCTGTCACGACCTCTTTTTTTTCGTCCGGGGAAAAAGGAAGAGGGTTTAGGGGTATTTGCCTAAAGAGGCGGACCAATGGCCCTAAATTAGGCGCGAGCTCTCCCAAGCCCATACCTCGCGTGACGTTGGATTTTGAATTTTAGTTCTTAACAATCTATGTAATTCTAGGAGTCGCCACTAGCCTATTGGGGTCGGCTAGAAACCAATCGAGACACGGGAGTGGTGTCTCGATTCCTACGCAACCAGAGATTTCTAGGAACGGGGACTTGTTTACGCTAATGTTTCTATTAGCGCCCTTGCGGTACCACTAACTTGAAAGGTTGTTTATCTAAATGGCCATACAATCTTGATTACCAATTATAATCTTTATGAAACCACTAAGTGTCCATGCAAATGTTTTTGTAGTTTTTTTTTTAAAGTCTAGACTAATCCTAACATAATTTAGAAGAGAAATTTACACTCAAATTAATGAAAAGCAGCGCGTAAGTAAACATCCAAGAAATTGAAATGACTTGAAAATAAATGCGGAAAAGGTAAACCCGATACAAGTCGAGTAAATAATATTACATGGCCTTGTTATCACGCCCCGGGACAGGACCCCCATGAGCAAAATGAGAATTCAAATATGCATGAAATTACTCTATTTGCATGAAATTACTTTAAATAGTTTTAATCTACGCAAAATGGATTATTTACAAAAATGGTTATAAAATACCAAAAATAGCATTAAATTAGGAAAATGACCTTTTAAAAATAGGAAAATTTCATATATGTCATTTCTATCCTAATTTTATGCTATCTAACATTTTTTAATATTTTTGAAATTTTCATATTTTTCTCTTTTTTTTTAATTATTTTTTTTTAAAAAATTAATAAATTCCTTAAGCCGATCTATGCTAACATGGAGTAACACAGCACATGAATATCACAATAATCAAGCTCAAATCGACCGTTTAAAGATCGAAGCTTAGTTTGGGCATTTTGTCGAACACTTGGCTTGCATCAAATCACCTCAAAACGGCTTCCTCGGGCCATATTCGTGGCCTTCAATCTCGACCCATAAGCAATCTTATGCGGAACTAAAGTGTCAAGATTATACTACCACATGCAAGGAACAGGATTAGATAGAAATCACAGCTTAAAACACACGAAAACCAAGCTGGAATCGTCATCAAATATGCGGGTTTGATCTGATTTTGCAAATCTGGGTTTGAACCCAAGTCAAGCAAACAGGTTGAATGCCCATATGCAAGCCCCGACACCCATCACATACGAGATCTAAGGGAAACATTACTTGATCCGAATGAAAGTAGGTAACATGAGCTTTCAAATGCAACAAACATCATAGAAAATGACCAACCGAACACATCAAAACGACCTCTCCAAGAAGCACACATGCAAAACTCTTGAAGAGATCTCAAACACTTAGAAAAATTTCAGCCTCAGAAATCAGTTTTCCGGGCTGGTTTTCCTCTTGATTTTCATGATCAAAACATGCTCAAACTCGAAAATAAATACATCTAGGATGCTTACCTTGCTTCCTAGTTTCCTTTTCAAGTGTTTCTTGGCCGATGAAACCAACAAATTATCCTCGGGGGCCTGTGGAAGTTGGCTTCTTCAACTGGAAATGAGATCTGCAAAAAAAAAGAACTGATGACGAAGGTTTTCGTTGATCTCTAACATTAGACTCCAAGACGTATTTTGTTGGAAACATTGACACCATGCCAAACTATATGTATTCTAGCTTGGGTTAAAAGTCAATATTTTCCTCATTTGTCTCTCAACTTTCTCAAAAAAACACTGGTTTTCCTCACTCGTGACCAACCAATCTCGACACTTAGACAAATTTTCGGACTTTCTTGGCCCGCCAGGAGGGCACTGTTTCGGGGGGCTTTAGGAGGCCTTCCCGATCTCCATTTTGGGCGTGCGACCTATGGATGGAAATATCTTTGAGTGAAGTTTCACTCCCTAGTTTAAAGTTTTGGCTAATTTTGGCTGCAAGTTTGCGAAAATCTCCATTTTCTCTCCGAAGGTTGATCTGGAATTTCTGGGTTTGCTTTTCTGGAGTTGCTTCTGAGGGCCTCTTTGGGGGACGATTCCGAGCTCTCTCCTCCCCCCTCTCGTCTCCTCTCTCTCCTCCCTCGAAAGACCTTGCTTCCGTGACCTTATCCCCCGAATTAAGGGATTTTTGGTCAGCCTTTTGCCCACCTACCAAGCCTGTCAACAGGGCTACTTCACCTACTCTTCTGACTTAGCCAATTTTTTTAACTTCTGCAGCTGTTGAGTGTGCAGGTTTTGCTGCAATTTTCCGGTGCTGTCAGAAGCTTATCTCTGGCCAATTTTCGTCCACTTGCACTACTATATACGTTCTTCCATCACGTGTAAAGATCGGGCTGGTTGGGCAGTTGAGGAGGATATGGTGGGGCCACCAAATTGCTTACTCAGCAACTCCGGATTAAGACCAACTCGTGGACTGAGTTTTGGCTGCTGATTTGAGTGCTTTAATCCACTAATTTGGCTCAAAGTTGGCCATTTTCTTGCCCGAAAATGCCAAATTCAATGCAATTAGGTCCTTTTTGGCTCAATTTGATTGATTCTGCTTGGCCCAAATTCAATTTCAACTTAATTGATGACCAAGATGATGATTTAAGGGCTCGGGCGCAAATTTTGCAAAATTTACGAATTGGTCCCTCGACTTTTGGAAATTGCATTTTGGCCCCAACTTGCCATTTGAATCTGACCTCCTGAGCTTGGCTAGTCACATTTAGATCATTGGCCCCAACTTTTTTTTCTTTTCTTTTCTTTTTAATCTTTTTTTAATTTTTTTTATCTTTTATCTTCTTTTTTTTAAATTTTTTTTTTTATAGGGAAAACATCTTCCATTTTAAATACCTAGATAATATATATGCAATAATTTGGGCAAAAATTAGGTGTCAACACCGGCACGAGCCGATAGCCACCCCGAGCCGTAACCCTTGATTCCGATGAAGGCCAGGCGCCAATGTCACGGCCTCATCTCTCTCTCTTCTTGTTACGGGAGTCTAGAGAGGGCCGACGAGCACGGCCGGCTATTGCCATGAGTGAACCGTCCGGTCACTTTCTCTCTTTCTTATACATTCTCTTCTTTAATCTTCTTTGTTTTTTTTCCTGACTTGGCACTATTGTTTTCGTAAGTTTTTTTATTTGGCAGAAGATAAATAATTGAAAAAACACTTTCCTTAAAAGTAATTGTTTATATCACTTATATCGCTTACAATAATCGATAGATAAAATATATTTTTATCGTCTATGAAAATATTTAAATATAAATTATTTTCGATAATGAAAATGCTTTTAATTGATTCGTTATTTCTAGTGATATAAACAATTTTTTTAAGAGATTTTTTTCAAATTATATATTTTTTTGTGAAAAAAATGAAGTCTTAATATATTTCACTCTTTTCTTTTCTTAATTATAGAAGTCTATATAAGCATTTTGACACTAAGAAGTGCCAAGTTATTAAAATATGAACAGTGTTGCCATCTTGGCATTTCGATGGCATTCTAATTGCAGTTTAAACAAAGGATTAAGTTTCATAAATTGAGATAGTTTAAGGACCTGGTGGCAAGGGTGAGGGTCCCTTGCGAATCGTGAGAAGTTTTATAGGCCACAAGTGGTCAGCCCGAATTTATTTAATATGATTCTTAACTTTAACTTAATACATAATGTAGTTCATAAACTTTTAATTTATTAAATATGTTCTTTTAACTTTTGGTACATGTTCAATCTTTAAATTATATAAAAATATCCAATGTTGTCCTTAAATCTAAATTAATGGAAGGATGACATTGGATATTTTCATTTATTTTATGGACCAAATTAAACATTTATAAAAAGTTTAGGGACCACTTTGGGAACCATATTATACATTGAAATATATGTTATAAATCACATTGAATAAATTAAAAGTCAGGAATTATATTGCACATTTAATTAAAGTTTAGAGGCCACTTATGGAGATATCCCTGGGAACTTCATTTAGCAAAAGCAAAGAAGGTTACGAACTACTTGTCCCTCGCTGAGCATCCGCAGAATCATTCCATATATGTACTAGATTAAATCTGAATCTTCGTGCGTGGATTTCATGTGTCCCGTCGATCTTGACCGTCTAGTTTCGATCCAACACACGGTCCGGGATCCATTTGCATCATCACGCCACGCTACAGTTCGCACGCCATGCAAGCGCTGCTCCATCCCGCCGCATCCTTCCCTCCTCCCTCCGCCGCCGCCGCCGCCGCCGCCGCCGCCGCAACCGCCGCAACCGCCGCAACCACCACACTCCACACCGCCCTAACCACCGCCACCACCCCGGCACAGCTCAAGCAAGTCCACGCCCAGATCCTCCGCCGCACCAACCTCAGCCACCCCTCCGCCGCGCCCCTCCTCGTCCACCTCCTCCTCTCCTCCCCGAGCCTCGGTTATGCCCTCTCCGTCTTCCACCACGTCCCCGAGTCCTCGAAAACCCGGGTCCTCAACAAGTTCCTGCGGGAGCTGTCCCGCGGTGAACGGCCGGGGGATGCCCTCGTTGTGTTTGACGAAATGTGGAGGGAGGGTGTTGTTTTGGATAGGTTCAGCTTCCCTCCCCTGCTCAAGGCGGGCTCGAAAGAGGTGGGATTAGTTGAGGGGTCGGAGATTCATGGGTTGGTCGTTAAGTTGGGGTACGGCGGTGATCCTTTTGTGCAGACCGCTTTGGTCCGTATGTATGCCGCGGGTGGGCGGATTGTGGATGCGCGTTTGCTGTTCGATACAATGTCGCAGCGAGATGTGGTTTCTTGGAGCATTATGATTGATGGGTATGGTGATTTTCTTGCTGTTTCATGTACAGGTGCACCTGATTCTGTGTCCGTTTGTGATTATGGCCTGCAGTAATTGAAGGCGATTTTCGCTGATTGTGGGCAATCATTTTCGTAACATATTCCTTTAACAGTTGAGAAGCCGAAATGCAGTAGTCTCTTAAATGCATCATGCTATAGATTGCACTTGCCCTGCCATTTTATTTCATCCGAATTATCTTTTGACATGGCAGATTCTGTCAGAATGGGCTCTTTGATGAAGCTATGTCTCTGTTTGAAGAAATGCGGAGGTCTAACGTGGAACCAGACAGGATGATTCTTTCTAGCATACTTTCAGCTTGTGGTCGGGCTGGTAATTTAAGCTATGGAAAGAAGATCCATGATTACATCACTGAGAATAATGTCATACTGGATCCCCATATATGGAGTGCCCTCATCAGCATGTATGCAAGTTCTGGTTGCATGGATTTGGCTCAAGAGCTTTTTGACAGCATGTCTCCTAAGAATTTAGTTGTTTCAACTGCCATGATATCGTGGTATTCCAAAGTTCGAAAAATTGAGAATGCACGGCTCATTTTTGACCAGCTGGATGAAAAAGACTTGGTCTGTTGGAGTGCAATGATGTCTGGCTATGCTGAGAGTGATCAACCTCAGGAAGCTCTCTCTTTGCTTAAGAAGATGCAGATGTGGGGAATAAAACCTGATGAGGTCACAATCCTTAGTGCTCTATCTGCATGTGCTCATCTTGGTGCATTAGATCAAGGCAGATGGATGCATAAGTATGTCGATGAAAATGGATTTGGAGAAGCTCTGCCTGTCAAGAATGCCCTTATCGATATGTATGCCAAATGTGGTAGCTTGGAGAGAGCGCAAAAAGTTTTTGAGAAAACTTCTAGCAAAAATGTGATCTCTTGGACCACTATGATCAATTCTTTTGCGATGCACGGGGATGCAAATAATGTCTTGAGGTTCTTTTATCAAATGAAAGAAGAAAATGTTGAGCCTAATGAGATAACATTTATTGGTGTGCTTTATGCTTGCAGCCATGCTGGGTTGGTCGAGAAGGGCCGGGAAATCTTCTCATCCATGGTTAGTGAACACAATCTCAAACCAAAACATGAGCATTATGGTTGTATGGTAGACCTCTTTGGGCGTGCTGGTCTATTGAGGGAAGCTCTGGAGGTTATAGAGACGATGCCTCTGGCTCCTAATGTTGTCATATGGGGTTCCTTGATGGCCGCTTGCCGGGTTCACGGTGAGGACGAACTAGGAGAATTTGCCGCCAAGCAGCTCCTCAAGCTGGAGCCAGATCATGATGGAGCTCATGTAGTCTTATCGAATATCTATGCAAAACACAGAAGATGGCAAGATGTCGGTGAGTTGAGGCAATTAATGAGACAGAGGGGCGTATTCAAGGCAAGGGGATGGAGTAGGATTGAACTAAACAATGAGGTACACCAGTTTGCTATGGCTGATCGGGATCACAATCGAGCAGATCAAATCTATGTGAAATTAGATGAGGTGGTTAGAGAGTTGAAGCTTGTTGGCTATGCTCCTAGTGCCCATTGTGTTTTGGTTGACATAGAGGATGGAGATAAGAGTGAAGTGGTACTTTGGCATAGTGAGAAATTGGCAGTTTGCTATGGTTTGTTGACTGAAAGAACAGGATCATGCATCCGCATAATAAAGAACCTCAGGATATGTGAGGACTGTCATACTTTTATGAAACTAATCTCGAAGGAATACAGAAGAGAAATCATTGTGAGAGATAGGACTAGGTTTCACCATTTTAAAGATGGCAGTTGCTCTTGTAGAGACTATTGGTGATTGTACTTTGCTACCTTTTCCTTCCCATATTAAATCAAAATCCTAAATTCTACTGTAGTTGTTTGTCTGTAAAGAAAACATTCATGTAGAATGCTGTTCTGTAATTCCAAAACTCTGAGGTGCAAAAAGAGTCTGCATATATTCCAAAACTCTGAGGTGCAAAGAGAGTCTGCATATATGCCGTGTCCCTGCCTACTAGGCTTCATGTTTGGTACGAATGCCACTCGAGCTTGACCACATACCGGATATCATTAGACATCTTTAAAGCGGAGACGTCGGCAATTGCATGTTTAGCGAACTTTGATTTCTGTGGATGTTTATTAATGTAGAAGTTGTGCATCCTGGGCATTTCTGAAACTGACAGTCGAATGCATCAGCTATAATTCTGTCTGGTAACATGGCAATCGGAACTTAGCTCTTCAAAGCTACTAAAACTTTACAATTGCTCTGTTGCATAAGTACAGTCGTTATCTAAAACTTGTTCGACTTATGCTGTTCAAAGCACAGGCTAGAAAACAAAAGAATAGTCAAAATCAAGACCTATTAATTTCACCATGTGAATGCTGCGCAGAAAAACCAAAAGAGTTTCTCATAAGGGATGAGACTCTAGAACCGAAGCATTCTGCCGCACACAAGCTCCTCAAGTTGGGACTTTTGCTCTGATCTGCCCAGGATGGTCCTCGAAAGCAGGTAAATACCAAAGCCGTCGATTCATTCGTCCAATTGCGACCGTCATCTGGTACTTCAAGAACTCCAGTGCTTTCATTAGAAATCCCGACTCATCCAATGTCGAGCTCCTTTTGTACTCCAGAATCAAAGTACCAGGATCAAGCTGCACAACAGACGCACTCCATTTTCCGTGCACCCAAGAACTAGTTACCTTTCGGATGATATAGCCCATGTTTCCATTGCTCCACTATTGAACAGAAGAAAATATACCCATGAGAGGATGGTACGACACGGACAGAATGGAAGATGAAGCTGAAATGCAAAATCCTTCTCAAGTTTTCAACTCATCAGTCAGGCGTGCAATGAAAAGAAATAGGCCCTTTGAAAGATTACAGTTCAGTCAGTTGCTATAACAAGATGAAAATTAAACTGCAAGCAATGCTTCTAGCAATTGCACGGAACACGTAATGGCCCGTACACATTTTGAAGGTCATACAGATTTCTGACCCTCAATTACTTACATAAGGCCAAGTAACCTCAAAAGATAGAACCTTATCATGCTAACAAAACAACAATTTTCTCAACAGATTTTGTTGCAACTATAGCCATTTCGGATTGTTATTAGATGTGACAGTAGACAAAAAAGAAGATGGTGCTGAAATTTACCTCTGTGACTCTGCCTCTGATGACCGTGAATGATCTCGAAGACGCGCCGGTTGTGAGAAGCCCAGCGGTCTGCAAAGGCCATCCCCATATGCTCACCTCTTCGGCCATCGATTTGTACAGTGTGCACCTAGAATTCAATAGCAGACCACCCTGCAGTACAGTGCTTCATCACTACTTGAATCAGAGTCAATTTTTAAGGGGCAGAGGACCTCAGTTGCATCACTTGAGAAATTCAATAGCAAAGAAATTTGTTTGTAAAGGGAAAAAAGAAAAAGAAAAAAGATTGAACTTTGTTCAAACCTGACTGATCTTCCACGCAGAATTCTGGTCACTGCAATTTAAAACCCTCCCTTCAACCAAACCCCTCAACTCTCCCTGCAAAAACCTGATCTTCCAAATCAAATCACTTACTCTCCGAGACCCCACACCAATCTGCCTCACCGCATCACTCGATAGCTTGGGCCTTACAGCAGCTGAGACCACCCACCGAAGCCCCAAATCCGCCATGAATATCATCATGAAACACAAAGCCCACCACAGAAACCTATTCTCCCGCCGCGACCCCGACTCCAGCTTCACCTTCTTCTTCTTCTTCCCCATCTCCTTCCCCTCACGCAACGCATCAGCTGATTCCGAGCTTGGCAGACTGTCCACCGTCTTCGAGACACTCGATCCCGGGGTGGACAGAACGGCCGAGTCGAAGGACACTGGGGCACGACGCCGCGCCGTCGCCTGCGACGAAGGGGAGAGCTTAGTGAAGGAGCTCTTCTGGACGCTGGCGGGCAAGAGATCGAGGGTCGCGCTGATGCTGGCCAAGCACATCTCGCAGTCGCAGTTGGCGTCCTTCCGGCATCCGGGGAAGTAGCAGCTGTCCCCGGCCTTGGCGGCTCCGTCGTCCCGGATTGGCGTGGAGGATGTGTTGGCGCTGGTGGTCCCTGATTTCGGAGTGACCGACGAAGACCACGACGACGACGACGACGAATCTGAGAGAAGCGCTTTCATGGCTGCGTTGGATCAGTGCCTGTTGATTGTTTGATTCTCTCTCTCTGGGTGTGTCGTGTGTTTTCGGAGCGTGTCAGATTTCGTGGAGGGGTTTTGAAATTTGAATTCTAACGGTCATCTGCGAGCCTTAATGGTCGGGTTGATGAGTCCGTGCGGGTCGGATCCGGTAAAAATCTCGGACTGACCCGAGTTCCACTTTAGGGTTTAAGAATAAAATAGTAATAGAAAATATTTATCGGGGTAGGTATTATATAAATTAAATGGGCCAAGCAGGAATTTTAGGAAAAAGATCTTTTAGATCTCTTTCCTTTTTTTTTACAATTCCCTAAAATCGAAATATAAGAACTCTTGCTTAAAATCGCTTTTTTTTCAGGTACATAATTCCCAACTAAAACAAAAAGAAGTTTAAAGCAGTATATGGCACTGATTTTTGATTAGTTATTACTAATTATAATTATTTACAAGTGCGCTGGAACCAAGAACCTAAAACTTGTTACAAAAATAAAATAATTCTAAAACTTAATAAATTAATTATTTGGTGATTTTTGTCATCTTCGTCCAACTTGAGCAATGACAAATGATAAAATGAGATTTTTACCATATTTTGAGGACATATAGTATAAAACTAAAAAAAAAATTATATGTTTTTTAAGAAAAAATCAGATTACATTCTTTTTAATTAAAAGTTTTTAAAAAAGAATTAAACTAATGTTTCTGATATTACAAATAATACAAAAGTTACTTGAGGGAATTAATAAAAAAAATCTAGTTAATGCCTTGGGAAGTCCAAATCAGTTCACATGGGAAGCACATGCTCTTATTTTGAAATGCAAAGATCTGTTATTGTCCTTCTTAAGTATTCGGGTAGCCCATACTTAAGATAGGTCAACTCCCATTTATCGATCCCTACTATCTTTTCTTAGTTAGTGAAATATTTCATTTTCCAGCCTATACACACACACACACATGAATGAAGTACAAGTAAATTTCCAAATAAATTGGAAGAAATAGTTACACATATAAATCCATTAATAATGATTAGTCACAAATCATACCCAAGGGAATGTCTAATAGATTTGGTGTGTTCGACGCTGGTTCCCTCTCCATGATGTGGATGATACAATAGTTGTTGTCCTCTTCTTTATGTTGAGTACGTTCGGCCGGAGTCAAGTTTTGTAAAAACCAATCGTGCCTTACCACTTTCATTTCTAAATTGACAAACTTGACCCATTGTTTTCCATGATCTCTTGTCCAGCATTAAACATGGATTTTGATGGTGACATAGACGTGGATGGAGTCACCATGTCACAAACCATGGTGGAAGGCATCGGAAAGTTGCAGCCCTCTCCTCTTCCACTATATTAGAATGTCAACATTATCTTTATCAAATCTTTTAATGTATTAAAAGTGATTTGTCACAAGTTACATCTCCATTCAATTTTAGTAGATGAAAACAAAGAGCTGGCGAAAAATACTCAAGTATTCCTCTTCTTACCAACTAAAGCCTATAAAAATGTTGAGGCACTATTCAATGAGGGTGTCATCTTTGTCCATAGGGAAACATTTAGGCTGCATTTGGCAGTCTGGATAAAATTCGGGATATGATATAATTTATCATATCCTATGTTTGGTGCTCACTCGGGATAGGATAAAGTCGGATATAAGGGGGATATAGACATGATAAAATTATCCCATGTGAGAGGTGGGATAAAGGTGGATAGGATTTCTAATGTCCATAATAGGAAAGTTATTTTTCTTGAATAAAAAAAATTATTAAATTAACAAAATTGAAATTATATTTCAATATAAATAATATTTGAATTCTAATTTAAGAAAATAAAAATAAAAATTTATTTTTAATTAATCTTATTTTAATTTCTATATTCAATTTTAATTCTATTTTATAATAAACATTCAATCTATAAATTAAATATTTATATTTATTATATATTTTAGGTATTTTTGTATTTTAAATATGTTAGTACAGTTTACTATTTGATAATTTTTTTAATTAAAAAATGATGAAAGGGAAAAAAGAAATAATAATGAAAATAATATAAAAAAGAGGAAAAATATAATAAATAAATTAAGGAATAGTGTTATGAGATATTTTAACCGTCTTCATTTATGAAGATTTAGGTTCATTTATAATGATATGTCATTTATATATATATAAATATACATGATGTGAACATATCCGACTTTAATACTGCGATTCACCAAACACTGGACGGGATATAAAAAAATCCCAGGATTTTATATTCTATCTTATCCAATCCTATCCCGATTATAAATCCGGATGACCAAACGTAGCCTTATCTTATCAAATCAACCGGAAGATTCAACATAGATATTGAGAGGCCAATTCCTCATCGTTGCCGATATGTCTACCATTTGGACCTCTTCACCTAGTGCAATTTTTTATTTTTAAATATGAAACAATGAGAGTCTAGAATCCCTCTAATATAACCTTCATTTAAAGATGATAGACACTAAAAAAGCAAGTAGAATGTCTCTGTAATATTTGAGAAATTTCTCATTCATAGCCCATATTGTTTTGTTGAAGAAGCGATCACCCTTCTTGTTCGCCAATTCAACGAACATAATGTATAGAAATTGATGTGGACATCGAGCCATATCGAAGAGGAGGTACTGAGAACCCATTGTCTATTCCTACTGGTTTGATCACTCGAGCGCGGGCTAAGCAATTTAGGCAAGCTGTTGTTGTCATGGTTCGTGATCTTTGCCGTGAAGATGACCTTGAATCAAGTCTTGAAAAATCTTGGAAATTTTGGTGCAATTTGATTATCTGGTCACCAAATATTTGACCAA
The DNA here is from genome assembly GCA_028830015.1 of Eucalyptus grandis x Eucalyptus urophylla. Classification (NCBI taxonomy): domain Eukaryota; kingdom Viridiplantae; phylum Streptophyta; class Magnoliopsida; order Myrtales; family Myrtaceae; genus Eucalyptus; species Eucalyptus grandis x Eucalyptus urophylla. Next base: position 12,420,762 of record CM054188.1, on the reverse strand, counting down.
GTCAAATATATATCTTCTTGTTTAGGAATATTCTAGAATATGATATATTAGATTTTTAGGGTTGGTTTTAGGATTTGTGTGGCAGCTATAAAGCTTATATAAAGGATTTGCCAAATTTCTTTGGGGATAGAGATATATTCTCTTCTACTGTTCTTTTGAGAACTTGACCTAATCAAGGTTCCATTCTAATGGTTAATTCGACTTATCGAGCAAGATAACAAATTCTTTTGCTCGTGGCGTCTATAATGTTGGTTGGTTGACACGTGTTCGTCAACATGTCACGTTCATATCAAGGTTGCCAATCACAGGTTTGATTCGGGGTTGAGGTTTGCAATTGCAACCATTTGGGCCTTAATAGAACGATCATTCCCCACATTAGAACGGATCATGGCAATCTCCATCTCCTTGTGATACTCTTCCACGCTCTTTTTGCCTTGTGTGAGATTTCAGCATTGCGCCTCCTACTAGTCATAAGTTGATTCCACCAAATTATAGCATAATCAGTAAATTCAACAGTTGTAATTTTTACCTTTTTGAGCTCAGAGTATCGTTGGTAATCAAATACCATCTCTATGCGTTTCTCCCATTCTAGATACGCATCAGGATCATTTTTCCCTTGGAAAGAAGGAATTTTCATCTTGATATTGCCAAGTTCATTATCTTCTCAGTGTCTAAATCCTCGGGCTCCATTCCACCTTCCAAATTGAGCATCTCAATCATTCTCCATGTTGACCTCATCATCATCATAATGCCTTTGCCTTCTATGTTGTGTTCTAGAGATGTCTCGTTGATGTTGCTGCCTTCCTTGGGTAGCTCTAGGTCACCATCAACCCTCATGCCATTCCCCATCATTCGGCCACTAAGCTCCTCCACGACGGCGCTGGATGCTTTCCACAGGCGCTTCATCCCTTCGTATGGAGTTAACCTCCCTTTGATTCACGCTTTCTTCGCGCAACATATTTTAGACCTGCAAGTAAACGTTAGTTACAAAAATCCTCACCAATCGCCCCCTCACGTGTTTCTCTCAAAGGTGTTTGTCTTTCCCCTCGTGTTTAACTCAAGTCTAAGTTTTTTCCACCCTCAATTAAGCTTACACACTCTTGCCTTTTCCCTCTCATATTCTCTTTTCACAAGCTCTTTATTGGATTCAAAACCTATCTCTCAACCCTCTCACGACAATCAATCAAACTAATCAAATAAGATTTTTTTTTTTTAGCAAGTAACAATTTCAAACCAACAAGTACAACTTTCGAAATTCCAATTGAAACGTAAATCACTATTGATTTTATTTCAATTTGGTCTACTAACAAATGAGTTGCCTTCTTGATTTCTTTGTTGTTCGGCTAATATTTTTTTTTTCTTGCGCACTTTTTTTTGTGTGCGTTTTCTTTCTCTTTTTTTTTGACAGACTTTCCTTTTTTTTTTTGACGAACTTAGATACAATTTAAGATACTAGAAAAAAAAATTAAAACTAACAGTAAACAACTACGTATGGAAGAGCAAAAACAATCAGATCCCTAAATCGGCTAGAACAGAAACCCTAGCTCAATAAATTTCAAATTGCTGAATATAAACAGAAAATTAAAGATAAATAGACCTTGTAGAAGCAAGCTCTGATACCAACTGACGTGAATCGTTGCGGAAGGATCGTTTTACGAAGGCCCAGATTGTGCGAATTGCAAACCTCGACCTCCAATCAAACCTGTGATTGGCAACCTCGATATGAACGTGAACTGTTAATGAACGCGTGTCAACTAACCAACATTATAGACGCCACGAGCGAAAAAAATTGTTATCTCGCTCGATAAGTCGAATTAACCGTCACAAGGGAACCTTGATTAGGTCAAGTCCTTAAAAGAACAATAGAAGAGAATCTCTCAACTTTTTCTTCAAAAATAAAATATATCTCTATCCCCAAAGAAATTTGGCAAATCCTTTATATAGCTTTCTAGCCGCCACACAAACCCTAAAACCAACCCTAAAAATCTAATGCATCATATTCTAGAATATTCCTAAACAAGAATATACATACATACATACATACATACATACATACATACATATACATACATACATATATACATACACACACACACATATATATATATGACTTGGTCAAATATTTGGTGACCAGATAATCAAATTGCGCCAAGATTTCCAAGAATCTTCAAGATTTGATCTAAGGTCATCTCCACGGCAAAGATCACGAACCATAACAATAACAGCTTGCCTAAATTGCTTGGCTTGCGCTCGAGTGATTGAATCAGTAGGAATAGACAATGAGTCCTTAGCACCTCCTCATTGATATGGCTCGATGTCCACATCAGAAATGGAACAATTGATTGTATGATTGGTATTTGTTGGTGCTTGAAGCGGTCATTGCATCACTTAAAACCTACAATAGCTCCCTAAAAACTATAACAACCCTCTAAAGAGTTACTGGCATATCCATTTTCTTGTATGTCTTTTTATATATCTTGTATGTTAAACTCTATCTTGTTCATACTTTCACTAAAAAAAAAAAAAAAAAGGTTTGTCTTTCCTGTGTAGTATACGGGACCCCCAACTATTGATGTCTGAGTGGGTCAATATATGGGGCCAACCCATGCATGATGGTTACAAAATTGTAAAATTGGATATGTAGTACATTTATCCCTTCAATTTTAAAATGAATAGAGGAAGGCATCCTATTGATCGTTGCGGCCGTAGTCTCTGGTGAGCAATGAGAAAGGTAGTGAAAGCAATCAGCGGTGGCAGCGGCAACCAAGCTAAGCCAAGGTATGATTTTGGTTGCTTTATTGAGTTGAACAGGAATTTTGAATTGCAACAGCGGTATTTTGCAGGAAAAAAGAGATGACTATTTCGCAAATAAAAAGATAATGTTAACTAAATCTCAGGTGCGAATTATTTTCTGACTGATATATGAAACTCAAACAGAAACTAGTAATTCATAAAAGATTAAAATTTGTTTTGGAATTATCCTATATAATTTAATTCAAATAGTTAGTCGAAGACTCATGCTTTAAAAATTATTTTTGTGCTTTTGAGTTTGGGATATATTCACCCGAATAAATACATCTACTCCTTTTTAAAAATTATTTTCGTGCTTCAAAAAGTAGTTTTTTTTTCCTTTAATATATATGAATTGCTTTCTATATGTGTATTTTCTCACTTGCATATTTTTAGACAATATAGAAAGTAATCGAATACTAATAAAGGTGTGTTCGAATTTCATTAAGTACTCAATTCAAGAAAACGAATTACATGATATTTGTAAGTTAATGTAGAAAGCACAGGCATTGAAAAAGCATTGACATCGCCCATGTCACTGAAAATTCGAAATACGATTAATGTAGTTCAAGATTATTGACCTTAAGAACTAGAGGTACCACAAAGCTCGAGCGTCATGTAGGACTCGATCTCCTCAGGGGCACTCCTAAAAGAATGACGACCCATCTATTTAAATAAGGATTGAGCCATTCAGGACTTTCCTCACAACGTGTATTTTGCATGTCAAGATTCGGCATACAATCACAAGAAAATACAGAATAAAAGTGAAAAGGAATCGAGACACAATATTTTTATCCCGATTCACCCTTAACTAGGGATATATCTAGTAAATGATTTCATTATAATTAGCATCTTGCACTTCTCTATTACATCATTCAATTACAAGAAAAAGAGATTATCTATATCTAGTAATTATTAATGGGTTTAGGCCTAAACTACCAATAAAATATGTGCTTAAACTATAAAAGCCCTCTAGCGGCTTATGCGTGCTACCCCCGTGACCCCCATCGAAGTGGCCTCCCCAGACCCTCACCTGCTCACTAGGACTATGCAAAAAAAATTGGGAATTGTTCGAAATGGGATCGGACCGTCCTAGAATTGTCAGTTCCTATGGGGACCGGTCTAGTTCCTAGTTTCAATTAATAAGAACTTATGAGTATTAGTCCGATTCTTAGTTCAAGATGTGGAGCCGCCTGTGGTACATATATATACAATTTTTTAAATAAAAAAAGCTTAACTTTTCAAATCAAAATCTTAGTTTTCTTCGTTTCTCTCCATTCGTCGTTTCACTCATCTCGCAATCTTACCTTCCTCTCCCATTCTCACTCTCAATGGGCTCTGACCTTGTCGATCCCTTTTTCATTTTTGCTCTAGAACACCTCTGGCCTCATTGCTCTCTCTGTCATTCTTTTTTCTTGGTTGTTTCTGACCTCCAACCTTGTTCACTCTCAATTCTCATGTTTCTTTCGAAGTGAGGACATTTCGATCAGTTCCATGTACCCATTGAAGAACTGGATTGGATCAGAGATCAGGTTCTCAGTTGAGTTTATGGAATCAACAAGCGGTTCTTGATTTCAATTTTTTGAGTCAATCCTTAGTAGGGAGTGCTTGATTCTAGGGAGAGAACTGCTCACTCTAAAACGGATCACCCCTATTCTTCATCAGAAAGTGGAATGTTCGTGCACCATCCCGTCAATGAGCAACACCCCAACATCGTGACACGGAAAAGTTCTTGTAGTCATATATATGAAGGATCATCGCCATCATTTGGTCACCTTGCCCTCGGCCACCCCGTGGCCACGTAGAGGCAAAAAAGAAAAAGAAAACAAGAACAGAAAATTCGGACAGACACGAGTCCCCCGAAGAGAGGAAATTCTTCCTTTTATGGTGATTGCGTTTCATTCTCGAACTCAAAATAGGAATCCAATTCGAGATGCCGCGGCTTTATCGAACGGTGCAAAGCCGGACACAGCAGTGGCCAAATGGCCACGCAATCGAATCATGTCCTGCCCACACAAGTGTTGCTGCCTCACCGGCTTCTGCCTTGTCTGAATTGACCCCTCATGAACAAGAGGATCTCAAAACTATATCACATGGGGAACCACATCCTAATAATTTTGTCTACTGACGTCGTACTCCATGTTGGCTTTTCGGATGGGATTGAAAGCCTACATACATAAATAGCGAGGAATCCATTGTATTGAAACAATTGGAAGTTTCAACTCATTGCCTCGTGATTTTAGGTTGACCGCCCCAAAGGATTTGATGAACCGGTGCCGAAGTTCATAGACACATCTAGAGATGATCGGACATGACATTAGAAATAAATTTACCGACAAATTAGGGCTAGGCTTTCAGGGGTTTGAGTTTATATTGGCTAGAACATGTAGAAGCTTTGATTTGTTATTGCGCGTGCAAGTGTTATTTCATATCTCGTTTCTTGCATGCATGATGATAATCTACCTTGAAGGAAGAATATATAAAGGCTTGAATGTAACAAATGATATAGGTCAAAATCAACACATAAATTACAATTCGAACTTCAATAGTGAATCGATTATATCCTTATTAATGTTATTTACTTCTCCGATTAAGCACTCTTTACATAATTGTAAATTGTGAATAGATAGACTAACTTCATCACATTATTTTTATATATGGATTCCAACTAAAACGAGATATCGCGTTCTACAGAATCATGATGGGTCCACTTATCATGGTGAGAATTAAGAAATTATTATCTCAAATTGATTTAATAAATTTATATTATTATTTAGTAGAATAAAAAATATATTATTTACTGGATTTAACCCCCTTAGGGGTAGAATGATTTTTCACCAGGATTTTTCTAGGGAGGGTCATTGCGCCATGACTCAATTGTAATTGGCACAATGTAATAGTTCACATTCCTTGACTTGGTGGGATAAAATATTATTTTCCTGTCCAAATTATTGAGTTTCGGTCTACCAATAATGGATTTGGCATGTGTAGCATATGATGGTGGTCTATCTCGATAGGTGAGATCCATGATTGAAACCAGGACCCTGATGGTTAAAACTCGTGCTAAAGACAAAACGAATTATTGCAACATATAACATAACAACCTAGTGGGGGGAAAAATAAACATTTTCAGCTTTAATAATTGAAGCCCATGTCATGATGTTGAATCAGTCCTTCCTTTAGTGAAACGACATTTGACTTATGTTATTGTAAGCTCCTAGATTACCCTAGATATTCTCAACCTTGCCATAGAAGAAAACGCAAATAGTGAATTCTTACCAAGTCATAGAAAGAAATGTCAAGAAATAGAGGAGATATAGAATGATTTCTTGCTTTACTAACTCCGTTATGCATCATCAGTGCCAATGATCGCAAATCTTTTTTGGTATGATGCAGACTAAAATGTCAGTGGGAAATCTGAAGAAAATATTGAGCTGGAAAATTTGGAAAAAAAAATTATAAAAATAAAAGAGGGTTTTGGAAATTATTTGGAAAAAAAGAAAATAAAAAGAAAATGAGAGATAGAACTAGAAACAATCACATCCCAGGAACACTTGGGTACAGAAGCGGCCAAACTTCCAGGGCTCAGAAGAAGCCTCCACTGAATTCAACATCCCCTGTACAAGACAAAAGATGATAACTTTCTCCATTTTTTTTTTAATCCCTTTTTGGTTGGGTTTTCAAGAAAGCCAAACCAAGATCAGGAATAGCTAGGTTTTTCTCTGCTTTCTGTTACCCTCAATCAGTACAGTGAGTATGGTGATTCATCACCAAATTTGTGAGGTGCTGGTTGATCTTGAGTACTTCTTAGAAGACGAAGAAGAAGAGGAAGACAATGAAGAAGAAGAAGAAGAAGAAGATGATGAAGACGACAGATCGCCAGACCTCCTCCTCAGCATCTGCCTCATCCCATCAGCTACCCTGAATGCAGGGCTGGACTTGTACTTTCTGCAGAAGGACATGTGAGCTCCCACGGCTTCTTCAACCCCGAATGGCTTCTTGTTGTTGCTGTTGGCTCTGTTTACTTCGTCCCGCACGGCCTCCGAGCACAACCCACAGAGCCATTTGCCTTCAAATTTGGACTTCACTTGGGATATGTAGTCTTGGGTGCAGTCCTCCTTCAGCCCACAACACTCGCACTTCACCATTTCAATCTCCATACTCTGTTCTCGTTCCTCTCTCTCTCTCTCTCTTCACCTTCCGGGTCTTCTTTTTTTGTAGGGTTTGTGTTTGGCCGGTTTGAGGACTTTTTTTCCCAGAGAGACTCTCAAGAGTCAGGAGCTAAAGAGTGATCAATCTGGGAGTTTCTGCCGTAAATTGAGGACGCCTTTTTATAGTTGGGCTTGACTTATGCAAATGAGAGAGAGAGAGAGAGAGAGAGAGAGTGGGCATGGGGGAGAGCAATGAATGATTTCTTTACAATTTCTTTTTTGTTTCATTTTTCACTGACCCATTAGGGTTGGTACCTCATCACATGAGATAGTTTTTGGTGTATTGAAAGTGGTGCGAAGCTCTGAATCTCTCTCGAGGAGGAGAACATTTTTATAGCATTTTTTTTTTCTTTTGGTTCATAACATCTTTATAGCATATGCGTAGGGGTATATTGAAGAAGTTGGTCTAGGGCAGTGTAAAATAGGGATAAAGTCACTCTCAATTTCTATACTGACAATTTAAAATTGCCCTTCTACCTTTTTTCCCTATTCAAAATGGCCGTTATTCTTTTATAAACAATTTATAGTCATATACTTGTTTAATTTGATTGGCATTAAGGCTTTTGATTTGCTCAAATTTCTCACATGATGCCAAATAAGCGCCCCATCACCAACAATCATCAAAGAGGCGGGCGCCACCTCGAGGTGGTGGTGATCGTTGTCACCTAGGGGGAGGGAGTTTTCGGGTTAGAAAAATTTAACATCATTAAAATCATATTAGCAAAATCAATCATCAAATTCCTCTAAGGATGTAAATATAACTCTCTCGTTAAAAATAATATAAAAGATGATTTTGAAATTCTAACAAAAATATAAGAACTGATAAGATTTTTAACTACTAGCAATTCTAGCAATTCCACCGTCTTATGTGAATCACCATAGATTTTTCATCTCTTGGCACAATTGTCCGAATCATGTGCTCTCTCTTAATCTTGAATACAACTATTTGAAATATTTGTTGTTGTAGAGAACGAAGAGGGTTTTTTTTTTCAAATTGAATGAAGTGGTTTGCGCCCATTAACCTCCTTCGACACCGCATCCTAAACCATGAACAAGGTATTTTGTGCAGATTATATGGAATAAGATGGTTTTGTACTCATTTATCTTGTCCAGACCATTTATACCTAGACTCAATTACCCTTTCATTAAAAGTCTTGTTTAACTAACACCTCCCGTCTGTCTCCTTTTACAATGCAAAATTCAAATATTTGATCTTGAGAATTTGTCTTCAAACTTCTAAAATTTATACCATTGTAGGTAGTTTACAAATTACAATGTCAAAATTTCAGCAGCACGGTCTTTCGATGTCAAATTGTTCACCAGGCAATGGTGTTTACTATTTACCAAAGTGAAATCATAAGCAATTCGATAATTTGCTCGGTTAACCATCTCATAAGAATTTGAATAGTCACGCAATAAATCAAAACGAATTAATTCAATAACAAGTTCTTAATAGTCCTCTCGTCATTTTCCTATCGAATGCTTTCTACATTTGTTGCTTTCCAAGGCGAAAGCAAAAGGCTTTAAATTTCCCCAAAGCTTAAAATAACTAGAGAATTGGTGTAATATCCGATTTTAATAAGCATAATTTTCTTCCTCGCTTAACACCTTTTTTCAAACCGCATGTTTTGCATTCCGTTAATTTTTTTTTTCATCGAGCAACAGTATACATGGAACATCTATTAGAGATTATTCGGATGCTCAAAAGATTAAGCACAAACATTTTTTATGTATTGCCTGCAACATATTAGACAATAATTGAGAGAGAGAGAGAGAGAGAGAGAGAGAGAGAGAGAGAGAGAAGTCTAGCGGAGAAGGCAGCCATAATTTACTCCAGGGAGAGAGAGAGAGAGAGAGAGAGAGAAGTCTAGTGGAGAAGGCAGCCATAATTTACTCCATGTTCTCAGGGACATGGGCAGTGGAAAATGAGACAATGTGGTCAGGGGGGCCTCATGAGTGGCCTTTTCTAAGCATTTTATAGAGCGACACAGTTCATCAGGCAATAGAAAATTCATTAGGTTACATGTTCTTCTCCTCTCTCCTTTGTCATTTTGCAAATGCATTGGTAGTTGGAAACTCCATATAGTTATTCTATTCTCACCTTTTCTTTCGCCCCCTTTGACGGTTACTTTCAGTTGAACCGGTCATTGTTTGGCTTTTTTCTTGGCTTCGCTCCACCAAGCCATGGCTCGAGCTTCTGGCTCAGACATATGTTTCTATTTTCTTGCTCTTTCTTCGGGTTTAATGAGCTTAATTTCTGTTTTGTCCCTCGTGCAAATATTAAGTTGTTTATAACGCCAGATTTTATGCGCATATCACGTTATCAAGAGTAATGGTTAGGCGAAAAAATCATTGTTGATGGACCTAATGAAAATTTTTATTGGATACCGGTTCTTATTTTTCGACCGATATTGAACACCCCTTATTATACCTCGAGGTTGTTCAAAGGATGCATTATGTGAGGACAAGAACAATTCATAGGTGACATTTTTCTTTCTTCTTAAGTACGAGGATGAGAAAGTCTGTAGCCAATAACCTTCCTCAAGCTTGAATTATCACATATGTCGTAAACTATTTTCTAAGTGATAGGCTCCTAAAGAGACCCAAGGATGGGCAAGCCCTCCTTGAGTAAATGCAATACTTTTTTCCCCTCTTGTGAGGTTTTATGGGATCATTATTAACTATTTCAAAAACTCAAACATTTTAAATAAATGCTTAATTTATTATTTAAATATTTGATCACTCCCCTTTATACTTAGTTTATTTTTTTATTTTTTTTTGCTTAGTACTAAATGTGAAAATATCTTATCTGGGAGGCCAATAGGACTTGGAAGATTCGACTCAAAATATCTTGCTCTAATATCATCTGAGGTGGTATGGTATCACTGCCAATTGTTTTAGAATCTTAAATTTTTCAGAGGCATATATGAATTTATTACTTAAATTTTCTACCACTTTATATCTACATCCTGATTTCTCAAAGGGGAAAGAGAAGCAACAAGGTTGCTGTACACTTCGGACGGTTGAATGTAATTCTAAAAGGGGAATCGATTCTACAATAATTGATGACCCTCTCCTCCACCTGCTTTTTGTCTTGTATTGGGCAAATGATTGTTTTTCAATGTAGAAGGTATATATTTTCCATGTGACTTTTGATTTGTAGTCAGAATCGATTGGTCCTTTTGCACGTAAGGGCATTTTCATACCCATTTCCCCAACCCCACGATTTGTTCACATCCCACCCTTCGCCATTTTCTCTTGTCCTCTCCATTGACTTGCGCATGTAAAACCCTTCTTCCTTTATTAAACCTTTGCTAACACAAATTGAAAATTCATGTGTTTGGTCATGTTGGACCATCTCGCATCACTTTCTTGTTGACGCGATTCTTTCTTTCTTTTGGCAACACTATTGAAAAGGAAATATATCGGTTGCTCAAATTAGATGACACAATGCCTGAAATTTCCCCACCATGTTGAGTTGCTTGACGAGTAGGGTATTGAGCGTGCTTAACCCACATACGACTTGGGGTTGCTTTCTCCATCGCTTTAGTTCTCCATCACGTCATCTTTTGCTCGACAATTTTGTCAAAAAGAGTGTGCTTGAACTTGGGATATGGCTCTTCATCATTGGCTGAGTTTCGTCCATCCAAATTTGTACTCGGACGGTTCCCTTAGGGCTCCATACCCATTCGATTTGACCGATGACTGTCGTCCGAGTTAGGCTGTTTGGTACTTAAGTCTGTGGTATTGACAACGTGGAATAAGGCAAATCAGAATCCACATTTGAAATGAACTATTAACTACATAGAGTGCAAACGATTGAAACTTGGCTCTGATACCTTGTATAAAGGTTTTATCTAAATATTAATGTCGTTATTTGGAGAAGAATCACATGTATATACAGTTTAGACAAATCCCATTAATAAGTGATTTATGACACGTGCCTCTGTAAATTATCTTTGCACAGTCAGTAGACCTAACATGAGTCTACATACGGATTACAATATCAGGATTTTTATTTCAGCTGAGTTCTTCAATTGCCAATGAATTTTGTTAAGGCATGCTTCTTTATTGGCCGTTGGAATTGCATCATTCTTAATTCACAAATCACACACACACACACACACACACATCTATATATAAATAGATGGTAAGAGGTATTCTGTCAACAACAACAACAAGAATAATAATAATAATAATAATAATAATAATAATAATAATAATAATAATAATAATAATAATCATAATAATAATAATAATTCAAGGTGATAAAGGACTCTTGATGGACCAATTTTTTATTACATGTATAGCTGCGGCCTTTTGCCTACCTTGTAACCCTAGTATCTATCGGAAGAGAACCGCGCTCAAGAGATATATGTGCATGGTCCACTTACAGAGTGGAGATTTTGATTGAATCCCCAGTACATGGATCGCAATCATTCCATGAATGTCAAAACCACGCATGATCTCACCACAATCTAATCATCAAGATTGATTTCAACGTAAGCAACAATTGACAAGGACTCATCAATGATCAGGCGCAGTCATGATCTATCATATGGACTATGCATTGCCTTGCACTTTCAGAAAAGGAAGAAAGAAAGAGAAATTATTTTGCTCTTGACTTTCTCATGCTTTAGCTCAACCTTATCCAAGAGACCCACATGATGGAGGTTAAGGAGAAAGGACTCCCATGATTGCATAATTGCAAATTTTGAAAGAATGGAGTCAAGTAATTGAAGAGATTCCAGTGAAGATCTCAAAGTTATCTTTGTATTGACTTGCAAGAGAGCAAAAACATGTAAACGAAAAAAAAAAAAAACAAAATTATTACTTTTATCTCTTGAAGAAGGTAGTACAGAAATACACGTAGGTGCTCATGGAATCATGCATTGACATTGAAAAAGCTGAAACTATCATATCTAAGGATGGTCCCACCTTTACTATTGGTGTGCATGAAATGTGCCTATTATTTGGTTCAGCACTTGCAGTTTGCAAGTTGCATTCACCAATTAGAACCAATCATTTCTCCCTCCATTTTCATCCTTACCCAAAATCATTAGAAAAAGTAAAAAAGCCAAAAGAAAGGTCACGTTTTGAGTTCATGTTGGTCCTCTTAAGCTTTTCTTCAAGGAACATCTGAACATACTTGTATATGACCTAGTCTCCATGAGCCCTCGTACTATTTTTTTTCTTACTTTGTCTCGACAAGTGAACACTATAAACACGGAAGCAGCCAATGACATATCCCTTCTAGAGAACCCCAACTTTGCCCTGGCCTGCCGTATATTTCTCTTCCTTTTTCAAATTTGAGCTTGTCTCCACATGCCCTCATGCCGTCATCTCTTCTAGTTTAATGTAACTCAAAATGAATTCTCATTTTCCTGTGTTAATTCTCTTTGATAAGGGGGCTTCAATTCAAGTAGATGGGAGGCCTACAAATCCAAGGCCTTGTTATGCAATAGAATCTCATAATTAGATTATCGGATTCATGTCATAGCACCTGACATTTCATATTTATGGATTCTAGGGTTTCGGGTAAGAATAGTGGGAGGATCTAAAATTCTGTTTCAACCTTGTTTGCTAGCAAATATAGCCCAACTTGAGCGATTTAGATTGACTAGACTCAACTTCGTCCCTATTCTCCCGACAGATGAGACTTTGATTAAAAGGTCCAAGGAGAAAGAAGAGTATCACTACCTCTTGTTTGATGCATAAACAAATAGATTATCTGGGATTTTCTCCCTTTTGCGGTTAGTGCTTCGTTTAAAAATAAAGGTTAATAAAAAACGGTTTCAATGCTTGAAATCTTAGTTATTATCGGAGCAACTTGATCATCTGAACCTTCTATGTGGTATCAGGTCTTTTGACTCATTAATTTACGCAATTGAATCCTTCTGTGACTTGTCTGCGACAACTTCATCAATTCGCTCTTGGAGCACTGCCAAAGTCAGGGGCAGAAGAAAGAGAAGGAGCCTCTCCACGGCAAAAAGTTTCTACATGCAGTCAATGCACGAGAGTTCAGTGCATTTCAATTGTTAAATTGTGTAGATTCCTCATGGAACTAAGACTATCTAATGATTAAGATGAAGTGAGTTCATATACGCCGAGCGTATACAAAACTTGCTTCTCCATAATTAATAAGAGTTGGCCAATTAGACTTAGAACTAGTGCATGCTTATCAGTTGGCCCTCAAAAGTAGTGGCTAGGGGATGGTCACAACCCTCACATTAGCCCAAGGTAATCAACTCTATGATGAACTCCCTTCCCCCAAAACTGAAACCTTTTATGTCTAGGAAACCACATGCCATGTCAACAAGGAATGATACTTTTTAAATAATTTTATAAAATTAAAAATTTATCATAGTTACCAAAAGTAGATAATAGAAGAAACTGTTGCTACAAGTTTAACAAAAAGACTCAATTGCAATAAAGGGGAAAAAAGGAGACTTAAGAGAATCAAATTCCATGTTAATTGAGAATCAACGATGACTATGGCTATTGGGGCTCCTCTTCTCTTTCACTATGGCCCTTTTTAGGACAAAATCGTGAGCACATGGGTCGAATTGGACAATACCTTATGATGGGACCTAAAGTTCTTCTTTTCTAGTCTTATTTGACTTCATTACATGCACCTCCTCATGCACAATGATAGAAGTTGAAATTGGATTTTCTTTCCCTCTCTTCTTCAAAATAACATGAACCACACCCCCCCCCCCCCCCCCCCCTTCTCTCTCCCTTTCCTCCTCTATTTCTCCAGACCAAACAAGCAGGTACAATCACAATCTTCTCTCCAAACTATTGATTGGCCATCAAATGGGTCCACGAAAACCAAGAAGTGCCCTAGCATGTGGGTTCTTTCGTGTGTTCAACTTGAAGAAACCCCGCAAACACACACCCATGTTTTCTTATAAAAGAGTAATTGTCATCATCAAGAGGCAATTTTCCTACATGTGAGTGCTTGTGCTTGTCCGGTAGATCTCCCACATTTCCAGTGGCCACAGGAACATTTCATGTCTCTTTCTTTGTGGTCTCCAACAGCAAACTCTGTCCCTCTTGAGACTCAAACTCATACAAAAGCCTAAGCTGCACCATCAATTTGGATTCACATCTTCTCCACCAGCAATTTTCTTTATCATTATTCTTTTTCTTAAAGTAGGGCAAAGTCTTGTCTCGGGTTGATAATTAGAACATGACCATTTACTCCACTAAATTTATATGATAAATTAAGGATATCTACCTTTCTTAATTAGCAGAGGATAAATTCACTCATCCTTGCAATATAAAAACATGATATAAGAATATGTAGACCTTATATTCTCAAAAAGACCTTATCTTCCCAAAAAACAAATAAGTGGTGACGTGTCACAATCTCAAAAGAGAGTTAATTGATAGGATCCAAACTCATAAAGAGGACGGCCTATTATATAAGTAGTTTGCTCAATTTTGTAAAGTACTGCAAGAGCTAAGTTTACAAAGTCATTCCATTCATGAGTTGCTTGTGGAAGTATGTATTATATAATTGGCAAGTCGACGTTGTAACATTATCCTAATGTGATGTTTTTTCTTTATCCCTGATTGGAGGAAGTTTTGATTGGTTGAAGCAACCACAGGCCGAAGTTTTGCATGTGGAAAATGTTGACATTTATAACCCATTAATCAAACGCTTGGTTGGAGGATGACATAATATAGGCCTTTCTCCCATTGTTCCATTGTTATTAGAAAAAGAATCACTGATAATCTAATAAAAATTGTCAAATTCGTGGAGAGAGTGCAATTTCACACATTAAGAAACTTGAATTCCTTATTTCATTCTTAATTACCAAACAAAACGTTTTGAAATTAAAATGTGGAAGTGAAAATTTGAAAATGAAGATCTCAACCGGATCTTAAGTAATGAGAGTTATCAATAGAAATATTCCGCTCAAACTGGCTAGTTGCTCTTACTAGCTCCAATAGACTCATCAACATGAACTGACCAAATTCGGAATCGAAGGATTTTATTTACAAAACTCATGCAAGTTGAAAAAAATAATTAGATAAATTAAAATTTTAAGGACTTGATTCAAAAACATGTGCAGAGTAAGGGACCAAAGGTAGAATGTTACCTCTAAGATAGATGCACACTTGGGTTGAGTGTATATTTTGTGGCTTCTAGCCAGAAGGGCGCTTGGCTTGGCAGTCTCAGCCAAGCCATCGGGATCAAATAATTTATTACATAATTCGCATGTATCTCAATAGTTTTTCTATATGAGTTTGGTCAGCCGCACGTATATATTTACACATATAATGCGAATATTATCCAAATAAATTTGCTATATAATATATACTTTTTCTTCAGCTATCATATCACACCCTCAATAGGATTGGCTCCACGCCCTGATCGTGCACAGGGTCAATGATTTCTCACATGGGGCCTTGTCTGTTTCTCCCGTCATCATATGAAATGTAATGAAAAAAGAACATAAAATATTAATAAATGAATTAGCAAAAGGAAAAAGAAAAAAAAATTGGAGTTGTCATCATAAAATAAAGCCTTCACATGGCTTCCCACATGCATCCACTTTAACTCTTGACTCTCATTTAAGGATCTTCCTCTGTACTCATCTAACTGCCTCTTCCCCTCCTCCATATCTTCTCTTGCTTGCAATCAATCATTTGTCAATTTGCCGATTGAAAATGTGTTGTGTTCATGGGAATGAGGAACGCTCTAGTTATTTATAGCCGCACTGAATTGAATAGGGGAAGCTCGCCCTAACCATCCTAAGGATTGGATCGAGTGATTTGATATTTCATTTGGATATGGAAAATTTTATTTTTTGAACCGTGGTATTCTACACTCAGAGTGATTTTAGAAATGATGGTCGCCCTTGTGCGTGAAGTCTTACGCGATGCATGCGAGTGAGGTAATTTACATACATCTATAAAGATTAGTCGAGTCGAAAGATTCGGCTATCCCACGTAAAGAAAAAATGAAAGCTCGCCTTCAACTATCATCTATGTCCACTTTGCCTCCTATAGGATATGAACATCATCCCCAGAAAAAAAAAATAATAACTGAATTTAGAAATAGAGATTGTCCTTAACCTGAGAAATTTTTAGCATCATGAATGCTCAAGCATGACCGGAAATCCTACTTTAGGTAGAATGGGTAGTTGAAACAGGAATCGAACGTTAAGTGATGCCTCAATTGACATTGAAGCCTGTCCATTAACCATGTCAATTGAACCTTGACTTTAAAATCACGATTTATTCACTCAAAAACTTTAAAGATCTAAAAAGTACAAATTGCAAAAAATAAGGTTATACTAACAATTCATCTATTATTATTATGTCAAATTGGATATTGGTAATGGTAAGTACAATATATAGATATCACTTCTCCGTTCTGAAGTCAAAGTAATATCAATAACTGTAGACCCATGGTCGGAATTCGATTATCTTGAGGAATCCGATTAGTCTAACATGTTGTCATTCCAATTTATTTTGACTCCATTGATTTCGCGAAAAATGAAAAATTTGAAAAATAGTTTCCCAAGACTAACTGCTTGTATCGTTTAAAATAATTAGTCGATGAAAAATATTTTCATTATTAACAATAATTTATGTCTAATTTTTTTAACAATGAAATACTTTTCATTTAATTTCTTAAACAATACTAATGATTATTTTTATTTTCTTTTTAAACTATTTATTTTTCACAAAATAAATGCACCATTTATTTGAAAAGGTACTTAAACAAATATTATTACTAACTTCTATTTTCCATTGGGAGAATCATCACCGATCTTCTGACTACTTTTTGCTTGAAACTTAAGTCCGATCCATGTGCTACCATATCAGTCTAAACCTAAACACATTGAATGGGAATTCCAATTGTTCTCTTTTCCAAACTGGCCGTCCACCAATTTCTTAAACATTTTCTTGGCCAAACCCTACTTCTCTTTGGCCCCCATTGGGACAGCGGTTTATGGATTCCACTTTTGTGATTCTGTGGACCGGTTTGGAAGTTATTGAATTCTCTAGTGCTTGAACTTTATGTTTTAAAAATTGGCTCAATCATTTGAAACTCAACCACCCATTTCAACTTCCAATTCCCACCACATTAAATCTTCTTGGAAGGGTGATATTTTGGCCTCGACCCATGAAACCCTAAGTGCGAAATAATTTGCTACATACATATTTGGGTACTATATCTATATATCATGATTGAATATGGAATTGTTTTGGATAAACGTTGCGAACTCTATCAAAGGGCCCATGCTGGAAAGAGTTGAATGCACTGCGAAAATTGGAAACGAAAAGGAGAGAGGAGAGATCAGAGAATCTGAAATGCTAAAAGACGAGGAGTGTAGATTCATATATGATTATGACGTAATATGCTTAGAATGCATTTGTTCTAGAAAAATAAATGATTTAGAAAATATTATCGCCTGTATTATTTATAAAAATAAATCAATCAAAAATATTTTCATAATTCACGAAATTTTTTTTATATAAATTGTTATCAATGGTGAAAATATATTTTAAAGCTAGTTATTTATAATGAGATTGTGACATAATACACTCAGGCTCTGTTCATTTTACGGAAAATATGGTGCTTCTAGAAAACGTTTTTTAAGAAGTCATTTTCCAAAAAAATAACCATATTTTTCACTATTTGGTAAAGAAAAAATTTCCACCATGCACCCCTTTTAATAATTAGTTATTATTATATTTTTTAAATTGTCTTTTTTTCCTTTTTCTTTTTTTTTTCTTTTCTTTTTTTTCCTTTTTTGTCCGTCAACCGGCCAAGGTCAAGGAAGAGGAAGAAAAGGAAAGAAAAAAAGAAAAAAAAGAAAAAAAGAAAAAAAAGAAAAAAATATAATTAAAATTGAAAATTTTTAAAGAAAAAAGAAAAAGATAAAATAAAAATAAAATGAAAATTAGTTTGGTGAAAGAAAATGAGTTGGACATAGTTATGGAAATTTTTTTCTACTTTTGAGAAGTGAAAAACATTTTCCTCACTTTTGAAAGTGTTTTTTTTTCAATAACAGAAAATGTTTTCTTTGACTAATTTATTTTCCATAAAGCAACACTGGAAAAGTCAGAAAACTTTTTTAAAGAAGTTATTTTCTATAAAACGAATAAAGCCTTGGAGGCAAGTAAGAGCATTGCATGTGAGCTTTGGAGGATTTTACCTTTGTGAAATCTTTTAAGATGGCTCTAACAAAAATTACATGAGATACTCGTAAAAATATTTGGAGATTTCCTGGAAGTCTAGGTCTGATCTATATATGGAAAACAAAGAAAAGTTTCTGCAGTGGTCAGTATCTCTGTAGTCTTCTCCATGCAAAACCAATCTATACTAGCCTATCATGTGCGTGAATGATTGCATGTCTTTCTCATGAGCAAAGTTTATTCAAGTACTAAGAACAATGCTGGAGATATTAAGACCGATACATTGAATTGGATTATTAAATGATACGAAAAATCACCGTTAGATGCTTAGATGGGTGCTTCAGTTTAAATGACCATTCACAATTTGTCAGATCACCACTTAGTCAACCCATTTAGAACTACTGGGATTCGCCCCAGTGGCCACCCTTTCAACATGGAAGGGAGAGGTGAGGGGTTCAAATCCCCACCTTCTCAGGAGGGAATGGGGTGGGAACGCATAAGTTTCAGAAGTGGGTTTTGACTCCCGTACCCTGTAAGAGGCATGACAAAAGTTTGAGAGTGAGTGTAGAGTAGGAATAGAGTAGGATTGGCAAAAAAAAAAAAAAAAACCCATTAAGTATACCAATCTCGGCGTCTCTAGCATTAATCACCTGCTCGTTTGGCTCAACTACAATTTAAAAGGTGATTATTGGATCCAATGTATTGTCCCCGATAAAGATACGGTGCTTTTACAAGCTCTCGAGGAACTGTCTTTGGTTCCTAACACTTGGATAATTGGTTAGAAAGACGATGACGAAGCATAAGATGAAACCACCTAACTATTTATTGTCCGACAGGTTTTATAGTTACCCAACATTTATGTGAGCAGGTCTTCAATAAACAAAACAAAGATAAGAAAATTGAAGACAGATAGGACAAATAACCAAAGCACGAACCTATGGCCTGACCAGGAACCTCAAAAGCTCATTGGCACATGAGATATGTAAGGAAGCTTGAACATGCCATCATGGGAAGTTTGGCCTTTAGTGAGCCCCTTGCGGATCAAATGTTGAAGTTTTTGAAGTCATGTTCAGTTCAGTCCCTAAAAAAATTAATTTTGGTATGCAGAGAAGAAGTTGGGATTAGAGAGAATGGACAAGACAATGGATAAGTCGGAGGACCCACCACGTGGTGTTGTCCAGTGAATCGTCCACAGGAGACAAGCGTCCTGAAAAATTGGGCTATTGAGAATGACTCATGAGTTTGTGAACACCATGGACTTGGCTTTGCACATTTATGGACTTGTCAAGTGGGCAACATGTGGACTGTTCTTTGGATATATTATTATTAATTTTGTTGTTCATCAACAAATGTAGAAAGATGGCCTCTTTGGGGCTGCATGATAACGATCATGTTCTTTTTTTGTTCCAAGAAACAGAAATTAAAAAAAAAAGTGTTTCTGTTCTGGGGAATAGTTTTTGAACAAAAGAACGCGTTTGGTAACATTTGTTCCGGAAATAAAAAGTGAATAGAAACATGTTTGATAAATTTTATTCTTTTTTTGTTTCTTTTAATTTTTTAATATTTTTATTTTATTTTTCCTTTCTTTTTTATTTTTTCTTCTTTCGGCCGGCAGCCTTGCCCAGCCATGGCGAGGCTTGGCCTCGGCTTGGCTGGGCAGCTCAGGCTCGCCCAGATCCAGCGAGGCCTAGCCTCGCCATGGCTGAGCGAGCTCGAGCTCGCCCAGCCAAGGTGAGGCCGAGCCTCACCAAGGGTCGGCGACGCTCGGCCTCGCCGGGGGCCGGCGACGCTTCGGCGAGGTCGCCGACCCTCGACAGCGTCGCCGGCCCTCGATGGCCATGGCTGAGGCCGGCGACCGGCCAAAAAAAAAGAAGAAGAAAAAAAGAAGAAAAGAGAAGAGAGAGAAGAAGAAGAAGAAAAGAGAAGTGTTTTTTCAAAATCGTTTCTGGAACAAGAAGTCAGTTTTTTTTGTTTCTTTTTTTTGTTCCAATTTTGTTCCGGGAACAAAAAAACAAAAAAAGTGTTTAGAAACAGAAATAAGAAGTGTTTCCATGTAGGCCCTTTGCTGCCTGTGTTGTTTGCCTTATCCTCTGTTTGCAACTTTTCTTTGGCACCCTTCCACTCGGTTTGACACCTATGTCCTTTTGAGTGTAAATTTTTTGTTGCCAGATTCTTACTGTATAGCTGTATAGCTCTTGGTTCAAAAATCAATATACTTCTTACTTCTTAACAAAAAAAATAAAAATAAATAAATTTAGAAAGAGACCTTGTAGGTGCCCATTTTGTTCCAATTTGCAATCAAACAAATTCAAGTCTCAATTTAGTTTGATGTTTATTCGGAGTATCACTGACTAATTTTCACTGAAATTTACCAACGCAATTAAATCATTTTCCCAGAGTACATTGGTTTTGTCACATCCTATTAAGCAGAATCATCCAAAATTGTATTATCTAGAATATAGTTTATTCTTTGTGGATAAATTTTGCTAATTTAGATGAATCATATCATTCTTTTCATTCTTAGTTAGATAAATTCGATTGAGTTAAATAAACTAGTTCCTTAAAATAAAATTTGAGATATTTTTTGTTTATCCTTTTTGA